>JAVJGJ010000057.1:21862821-21887419 GCA_035590215.1 Microhierax caerulescens
TTAAACCAGGGAAGAAGGGAGGGGTGCAGGGACGGTGTATTTTAAGATTTGGGTTTATTCCTCATTATCCTACTCTGATTTGATTGGTAATACATTAAACTACTTTTTTTCCCTTAGTTGAGCCTGTTTTGCCCATGACAGTAATTGGTGAACGATCTCTCTCTGTCCTTATCTTGACCCACAAGCTTTTGATTACATTTTTTCTCCTCTGCCCAGTTGAGGAGGTGTCACAGTTTAACCCCAGCTGGCAACCAAGCACCAAACAGCCACTGCCTCCCTCCCCCCGCAGCGGGATGGGGAGAGGATCAGGAGACCAGCAGCTTCTAGCACTGTCCTGGGGCCTGGCCTGTGCCCAGAGCCACAGTTCAGTGCCCTCAGAGGGCTGTGGCTGAGGCAGGGACCCAAACAACAACTACAGTAACTGTCCCTGCAGTGAAAAAGAAACAGCAGACAATGAAGACAATGGGCCCGTATCGTAGACTAGTAAGGGAGGAGGAAGAACAGGAAAGGTGTGATCAAGAAGCTGGTCCTTTGACAAAGAAACTGAAGGAAGGAGTGAGAGAACTCAGGCAGGAAGCAGAAACTACCTGGTCCCTGACCGCATCAGAACTTCAAGACATGCGGAGAGATGACAGCTGCCACCCAGCTGAGCGGATTGCTGCCCGGCTGCTCTGATGCTGGGATAACGGGGCTGGCAGTCAGCAGCTGAAAGGTAAGGAAGCCCAACAGCTGGGATCTCTTGCTAGAAACATTACTGCATCTCTTGCTAGGGCATTGAGAGAGAGGAACTGGAAAAGAGGCAGCAACTTGCAGTCTCTGAAGATGGCTCCTCTCAAGTGTGAGGGCAAGAGATCCATTCAAGGAAGATCCTGTGAACTCCCCAGGAAAGCAGACTACCGCAGATGAAGGCATCCAATACCTGAGAGAATTAGCGGTGCTGGAAGTCATCTACAGTGTTCTAGACAATGATGAGGACTCCAGAGGATGCACATGAGCCATGTGGAAGGAAAGTGATTGATTCAGTGTGACCCAGTGGGATATTCTATCTTGGCAGCGATGTATTGCACAGATATGGATACACCAACTATGGAAAGAGTGTCTTCTCAGCTCCAGAACTTTGAAGAAAATCTCTGTACCTCCTCATCCCTATGGGCCAGTGCCTCGGCTGTCAGGGGTGCCCCAAGAAATCAGTCCTTTCCTGGCCCAGTCAGAGGGAAAGGGAGCCCCAGGTGCATGCCTGGTTCACTCTGCATGGTGCACTCTGGTTCTCCCTGTGTGATCGTGTTGAGGACATGTGGAAGTGGGAGGGCGAACCCACATTTAAGCTGCAAGCCCACATATGTGAACTGAGAGGGGAGACAGCTATTAAGAAGGGGCTATCCAAGAAGGCTGTCAGCTTAGTTGCTGTAGAGACACAAGGCAGCTATCAGCCATCTCAGGCATAGAACTGAGATCACCTCCCTTGATCCTGGTGAGGGGACTTCTGGTCTGGCACTGCAAAGGTCAGTGAACACTCTGACCTGGAACAGGAATAGAGGGTCCCTGCCTTTGGCCAGGAGGAGGAAAGTGATGATCACATATACTGGACTGTGTGGATTTGATGGCCTGGCACATCAGACCCATAGAAGTATAAGGCTTCGGCCAACACCGGTGCACAGCGTATGCTGGTGCCATCAGGGCATAAGGGCACGGAAATCATCTGGATCTCTGGAGTAACAGAGGATGCCAAACATTGTCTGTACTGGAGGCTAGAGTGACCTTGACAGGGGGCAAGGGGGAAAAGCACTCCACTGTGACCAGCCTTGAGGCCCCTTGTATCCTTAGCGTGGACTACTTCAGGAGAGGGTACTTCAAGGACCCAAAGGGGTACCAATGGGCTTTTGGTGTAGCCACTGTGTACACAGAGATGATCTACCTTACCTGACCCCTCAGAAGATCCCTTTGTTGTGAGATTGCTGCAAGGTGACGAACAGCAGCTGCTAGTTGCTACCAGGACAGTGAACCAGTGGTAATATTGCACAAACCGAGACTCCCTGGCTCCCATCCATGAGCTGATTCATTGACTGGGGTGCCAAGGAGCGGTCAGAAAGACTCACTCACCTACCTTTTCATAGTCCCATATAGTCAGTGCAAAAGTCTGATGGAGGGTGAAGGTTAACAGTAGGCTATGGTGGCCTGAATAAAATTTTGCCACCACTGAATGCTGCCATACCATCCATATTAGAGCTCCAATATGAACTGGAGTCAAAGACAGCCAAGTGGTATGCTACAATTAACATTGCCAATACATTTTTTTCAATTCCTTTGGCAGCAGAGTGCAGGCCAGTTTGCTTTCAGATGAACGAGCATCCAATACACCTAGAATCAACTGCCCCAGGGGTGGAAGTGCAGTCCTCCCGTTTGTCATGGACTAATCCAGACTTCACTGTACGAGAGATGCCCCTGAACATCTACAATACACAGATGACATCACCTTGTGGGGCAACAAGGCAGAAAAAGTGTTTGAGAAGAGAAAAAGAGTAATTCAGATTCTTCTGAAAGCTGGTTTTGCCATTAAAAAAAGCAAGGTCAATGGACCTGCACAGGACATTAGGTTCTTGGGAATAAAATGGTAGGATGGACGCTATCATTTCCCTATGGATGTGCTCAACAATATAGCAACTATGTCTCCGCCAGCTTACAAGAAGGAAACACAAGCTTTTCTAGGCCTTGTAGGATTCTGTAACTTCATCCATGAAGGAACATGAAGCAATGAACCTTCTAAGCGGTTCAGTCATGCAACTGTGTATGTGGACAGACTTGTACTTATTTTCATGTGCATCTCCTAGGCTCACCTGTCAGGTGCCTGATAGCTTAAATTGTACAGTGTCAGAAAGTGTGCGTGTAATTATAGATGCACCGTTTTTGCCCAGCACACGAACACCTCACAGATTCAACCTGTTTCACTGTGCTTGGAAATATCAGAGGTCCAAACTCACTAATTAAATGTTCCTCAATGCTCACATATTTTAATTCTGTGAATCCATAATGATTTGTACAGCTGAGACTCCTCAGCCCCACATCTCATGGTCATACAGTAAGAGCTGTACCCCAGTTACCCTGATTTAAAGCCAATCCATATCCAATGTATGTGGATTCACTTGAAGGACCAGGACTGGATTGGGCAAAGCAAATGAAAAGGAGTAGGTAATTAAGAGAAGGATGTATCAAATGAGAACCTACAGGTATTTTCCATCTCCAATGGCTGAGAGTGACTCTCTTTTTTTTTTCTCCCAATAAAAAGCCTCCAAAGACCTCACTCTTTCACTAATGTCCAAAATGGTCTTTGTTTGCGTAGAAACAACGTAGAAAGATATAAAAATAGGCTTAAATTAGCATATTGCCAAATTGGTCTACTGTAACAAGTGCTTTGAAGTCTGGCTGCTGACTGATTCCCCACAGGAAGTTGAGTACTCTGAAAACAATTAAGAACAAAAAAGGGGCGGGGGGGAGGAGAGAGGGAGCAGGCGAGTACAGTAGTTAAATTAAGCAAAGTGAGCCTTGGAATAGTCAAGGGACTAAACAAGCCATCGAATCACTTAATAACAGCACTTCTTTAGCAGCGGCGATAGAAAACACCAACTGGATTTTTAGAAACTGAGACATTAAGGCTTGAAAAAGCAGAATGACAGAAGTTTAAATTAAATAAATGAAAATTACTTCAGAATATAATAGAAGGTAATAAGGCACCAAAACTGCCAGTAGTTATAGTAGCTAATGCTGTGTTCTAAAATTGATCCTAATGTAAAAGCATTGTGCAATTTAAAAGTAATAAACATAATAATCCCTACCATTTTACATAATAAATAAATCTTAACTACGCTTCCCATTTGTATAAAGCCTTGTGAAATGATGGGTTTGGTTGTTAAGAAAATCCAAATGTTTGTTTCACGACGATATTATAGTGATGCAGTGGAATATATTTTGAGGGGGAAGGTGAAGATATATTTTATAGGCAGTACTGAGTAAACATGACTATATCTGGAAAACCGCACATGCCACATGAAAGAAAGACCTTTCAGATTATACAATAAACATTTTACACTGTGGAATACCTTCTCTGTAACATTTTGTCTGCACTGAAAGGCATAATCTCATACTGAAAGATGGTTACTATTATACTTATTAATGTTACGGTAGCATGCAGGGGAACTACTGTATAATTAGCAGTGGTATCTGTCCCAAAGATCCTGTGATGTAGATAAGCAAAACAGGTAAAGGTTTCACCATCTGTGTTTCACCAAACAGCAAAGAGGTGCAGGGAAGATTAAAGGCTTACTCTAATTAAGTAGTGAACCTCCAAGTAACTGGTGGTTTCCAGATCAGGTCCCAAATTACTGGTCTAGGGGAATAGAAGGCTGGGGTTCAGCTGAGACCTAAGCCTACATCCTTTTCCCTATACATGGCTTAGCACAGGCTCATCAGAAATTAATTCTGTTCCTTTGGACTTTTTCTTTACAAGCCTCCCACACAGGCACTCCTGTACCTCCATGGTGTGGCACTCGAGGCATGACATAGAACGTAGCTCTCTGTCACACAGCAGTACCTCTCAAACGTGCAAGATACGGCCTTAAGCCTCAAGAACTTCACTGGCTTTTCCCCCTGCCACCTTCTGCCTCCTCCTTCATACATGCACAGCAATGCCTCTATATATCGGTCATCCCCACTGCAAGTGCTAGGACAAGGTTGTCCTAATTTTTAAAACTTTGGTAACTAACTTTTGGTTACAAGACTTCAGTTACTAACTTTTCCAGTTGCCAAGAAAAGCTGTGGAATCTCCACCCTTGGAGGTGTTCAAGACTCAATGGGACAAAGCCCTGAGCTAGCTGACCTACTTGGACCTGCTTGGAACAGTGAGGCTGGACAAGATGATGCCTAGAGGTCCCTTCCAGCCCAAATTACTTTATGATTCCATGTTATGTACCTTTACTTCAGGTGTGGTGTCTTTCTTGAAGTGCTAAAAAATTCCTTTTTTTTTTTTCAAACCCCCACCCAACATTTTTTATCTTACAGAAGAGAGTCCACATGTCCTTCAAGGTACAGAGGAGTACTATAATAATGAACTAGGTATTTCTACAGAGCGTATCTGCTGATAACATGTAAATCCTGTACCTAAGTCTTTTTAAAGTCCTAAAGAGAAAGACACATTTATCCTTTGTTCTCTTTAACTCAAAGCCCATTCAGTATGCGAGAACTCTAAACACTGGGGTTGTAGGACAAGCCAGGAGACCCACGCTGACCTCAACAGCCAGAAGAATCACCTTTATTGTACAGTAACTGTTCTTTGAGAATGTGTTATTACGGATGCCACTATAGAAGATCAGTAAGCATTATCCTGTCAGAATTGCAGCTTTGAGAAAATCCGGCTGCCTTGAATACTGATTTACGTTACTGCATTCCCAAATTTAGTAACCAAGGAAAAGCTAGAGCACTTGATACTGACTTTCACAGTTCTGGCCAAAGTAACGTATCGGAAAGAACAATTTGAAGCAGGAGATCTGCAGAACTCTCTCAGATGGGACTTCTGCACAAGTCTCAATGTTTCAGTTCCTCTCTGGACTATCTAAGCACTACATAGACTTTAAAAAAGCAATGCTATATAATGAAAGAAACTAGGCAGTACTTCTCCATAAATAAAAAAATCCATTGTCTAGAAAAGCTAAGTGAGAGGGAAACCTGTTCAAGATGAGGCTGGAGAAGACTGTTGAGATTAAGCCTTGTCTTATGGATGAGACTCCATTCAAACTTTTCTTTGTTGCCTATATGAAGAACCTTCTTCATTTTCAAAAGTATCTTCTAACTTTCATGCCTTACCTCAAGACTTCTGGTCATCTTGAATCAACCTTTTTGTAAAAGTGCTCAGGGTTTTATCACAGACAATTATCAGGTAAGAAGAAAGCAGCAAGGTGTGATCTAGCCATAGCTCTGTGAAGTTTGGTGGAAGAGATCTGAAAACAGTCTCAGTTCAAAAGCCCCCACATGAATGCCACCATATCCCCTTCAAGCTTAAAGATCACCTCAGCTGGAACTCTCCCGAGACACTATGAAACGTCAGCATTCATTTGCTACCATTCTTTTTATTGATTGTTCTTGCTTTTTTTTATTATTACCTCTTCTTTCTTTAAGATTATGTATTAATATTACAGTACCACCTATAGCAACAAATTAAAATTGCAGCTTCCATCAGAAATATGATCCTGTTATGCTAGGTTCTGTACAAATCTCACAAGGCATTAAGATACAGCCCCTTGCTCAGAGTGGTAAAAATAAAGGTGACGGATGCCCAGCTCATGTCAACAGTAGAACAGATTCCTTAATTCAAAGTCCAACGTACCACATTGCTTTCCTTTTTAATTTGGTACTTTGCCTTTTGTCTCTATGCCTCTTCTTCTCTTACCTTACAGCTGAAAAGAGTTTCTCTTACCTTACAGCTGCCTGGGAGTGTGTGTGTGTGCAATCCACAACTCAGCCAACTTGTATACAGACAATTTAATCAGTTAGTATTTGTTTAAGCTTCAATTCTTTTATTAATAGAAATTTGGAGACTGGAAACAGGAAAATTTATTACTTGACTTGGTCATATATAAGAACAAGATAGAATACAGGCCTTTTGGTGCCCTAGTTATAACACTCTTAGTTTTTGTGAGCAGAAGCAAGCAACTGCTGCTCTTGGTCAGAGCTATCTCTAACCAGATTCTCAGAGTATCAGGGCCCTGCTAATAAAACCTATCTGCCAGCATTTGGTGCCTCCCTAACATGACTACCTAAAGCAGGTCCATAAGTGGCCACAGGAGCCTACATGCCTGCAAAGAAATGTCAAGGCCCCAGCGGATAAGGCTTCTTCATTCACTAAAGTCAGTTACTGTCCTACTAGGGGGGGAAAAAATAATCAAAAGAGTTTCACTTTGTATGCATTTGTGGTCAGCACTTTCTGGGTAGCAAGTGAGAATATAGGAGATTTTAAATGCTTTCTTTGAAAGTAGAAAAATATATCTTTTAAGCAATCAACCACTAACTGTGAGAATTAAAAATATCTGTTCCATATGTTCAAGTCCCAAGTAGAGTAATATTAAGTATGTTCAAGAAAGTTCAGGTAGGAAGAGCAAATGATTAAAATAAAAGTCCCTTGGGTCAAAATGCAAGAGCAGTGGACATAGATAAAGTACCAGGGAAAGGAGATGAAATACAAACAGGATGTGCTGTGGTGTCCAAACGAGACACATTACTAAAAAAAGTGTCGCATCATTAACCACTCCATCAACTGGCTCTGCCAGGGCTGCAATGGACTTTCTATCGCCAACACCAAGTCCACTGACAGCACAGAGACCTTGGAGAATGTGAGGGTCTCAGATCACTCCGGTGTGTTTGCTAGTCTCACTTTAATACTTCAAAACACAGGAGGGAGAAAATTCATAAACAAAGAGAAACAGAAGTTATATTAGCAGCTGAAAAACAATTTCAGCTGTGTGATGGGCCTCTCAACATATGACTCATATATGAGATCAGTATCTTCTGTATAGGTGTCTCAATGATCAGTTAGTCCCTGGTCTTCAGTGGATGCAATATGTGTTGCCCACAATTTGCATCGCTTTTGTCGCTGGTGCTGGGGTAGCTCTCTAGAAGTCATCTAGTGCTCTGAACAGAACACACCCCAACAGTCTTTCAATATCCCAAATCAATAGTTCTGACCCAAACCCATACACTCAAACTGAAGTGCTGAATGCCACCAATTTGCCCTGCAGTCCACAGAAACTGATGATCTTAAATCCTTCTAGAAGCAGTCCTCTAACGAGCAGTCCTGTCTGGCCCCCGTGGCATTCCCTAGCATACAGCCCACTGTGTGACCAAACACAAGACCTTCTTGAGCAGCTCCAGACTCCAATTTTAAGCACTGTTGGAACTATTAATTCAGAAGGGGTGGTTCTAGATAAAAGTTTGTATAAGCATAGTTAAATGTTATCCATAGGTAAATACATAGAAAATCCATTGCATCCATTGTAAAAATAATTAATTGTAGTGTTTTACAAAACAAAATATTTTGATTTCTCCAATCAGAGCAATTTTAATGATTTTTTCTAGTGTTTCAAGAAGTAATTTAAAAATTATTAATCAGATCTAACAAACTTTATACAATTCTCGAAATTATTATTTTTAAAGGTTGCCATAAAAAAAGTCAGTTTTTCTATTCAACTGCTAAGCTCATTCCATATAAATTTTCAGGCAAAACTCTTAGTAACTGAAAGATGCAAGGAAAAATATCTTTTATTCTTACTTCGTGAAAAACACAAAGCAATTGTGGATTATTTACTTTGTATGCTTTCTGTTATTCACTCTTTCATTTCCATGTCAGCAAAGTAGACAAAGTAGTACCTCCTTTAGCATGGTTTATACTTTTCACACACATGTACACATGCATGTCCACACACAAAAAAAGCCACCAACAAGAATGAAAAAAACATGGTTAAACGTAGTATACTCTTGATTGGAGTCCCAAAGAAACTGGCAAAAGGACTTGAGGACATGAAGATCCTATTAGCCTGTTTGTATTTAATTGACTAGATTTCAAGTTGACAGTGGCCCTTTTAGCAGTGTGCAGAACAAAACAGCACCACATGGCCAGCAGGATCCATTTTAAAGTGCTGCTCTCTTATGTCCCCTGCTGAGGATTGCACCATATGAGCCATCAGTAACGCCAAGTCAAAGGCCAACCATCAATAAAGCTCTTGCTGTGATCAAAAATATGTGAACAATGGACCAGCCACTTCTAGTGATAGTTATAGCAGAGTTGAAGTATGGTGGCACCTACCTGACAGGTTTTTCCTCTGAAATTTTACAAAACATAGTATTTTATCTGGACACTGTCACTTGCAATAAATATTTTAGTGCAGGCTGTATTCTGCACACTTAATTAAATAAATGGAATATGCTAGAGACTACTTGTCTAGATACAAAGCCTGTGAAAGTCAGTGAGAACTTTTCCATTCAATTCACTGGCCTCTGAATTAGGTCTACAGTAACCCAGATATAGCAATGAGAACTAAATGAATAACATTCAGAAGTGTGCTCTCTCATTACATTCACTCTTAAAAGTACTTTTATTTTGTACAGATCAACACATCTGGGCTTAGCTTCTCTCCATATATGTACATGTGCCTGAAGTTAAAAATTCCTACAATGGAGGTTCATAAGAACAGGTTTCAGAAGGAAAAGAGCCATAGAATTTAAGAGATTGTTGCTTTTCTTCATCCGTCTTACATTCCTGCTATAGGATGGATTAAGCTTTCTGTGGGAAAGATTTAATTCTATATATCCTGGAATAGTTTCCCTAAATCCTGTTAGCTTCATTTTGCAGGGTGGGTTTCTCCATAATTCATGTGCCTGTAAGACTTAACTGGACAAATTAAGAAAATCATATAAAACCCCTTACAAGGACATACTTTCTCTGACCTTAACCAACTCTGTTATCATCCATCCCTGTACATGACTCATCCCACTCTGTCACATTACCACTGACAAGGACATATAAAGCTACAAAAGAAGTTGATGGACATGCGCTCCACAGCATTAGCTACCTTGCTCCACGCTCCTGAGATCTGACTGTGCCTTTTGACAGCTCTCCAAGCACATTTCCCTATTTCTAGAATGAAACTGAACCTTTGCACTTTATTATTATTATTATTGTTCTCTTTCAGCAAAAAGGTAATTGGGCATGAAAAGTTCAAATCCATTAAATAAAAACTCAATTTAAAATATTTTCCATCCACCAAGCAAGGTCCTATTCATTATGCTGACACTGTACTCCACCTCTGTGCCAAGTGGATCACTCAAAGATGCCCCCCCACCACTTTCCTGGCATTTTGTGTGACAAGTAAATCTGCTGTGCACACATTGCTCTATAGGGCATCCCGGTTTTGTATAAATACAGCAACATTGTTTTACAGCACCTTTAAATTCCCAAGTTGAATTCTGTAACTATTGAGATACTTTCAAATAAAGTATTGGTGCTGAGTCTCTCCTTTGGATATTGTGGCAGACAGACACAGCTTCTGAGTTTAATTTCTGCTTCTTTACTCACTTTAAGTTTCTGAACAGCCTCAGTTCCGGTTACCCTACTGCTAAATACAAATCATAAAATGTATTTACTTATCAAAAACAACTGCAGACAAAATATATATTGCATAGTTCTTGGGGAAGCTCAGTAGAAGAATTCAGATGTTGTAGTTCTCTGGTGCCTTATTAATTTAAAAAAGCAACCCAAAACATTCTAATGCTTCAGCCAGAGGTTAAATACTCTGTTTCACAAAGGTCACTTTTTCAATAAAGTTTTTTTTTAGTACAGGTTTAGTGTACAGAGACACTATGTTGCCTTAATATCCATTACAAATTTCTTCTTTAAAGCTAGGAAAATCTTTTTCCCCCTAAACCTCCATCTGCCAGACACAGAGCGCAGGTACGTTATCCTTCGCAGGCCCAATCCCGAATCTAATAAAAAAGCCAAAGAGGGACATCTAGTGGTACCGGGCACGAAATCGGCAACGAGCAGAGGCAGGAAAACTGCTGCCCGGCGTATGGCTTTGAGTCACTCGTTTCTCATCAGGAACGAAAAAGGTAGAAGGCACGATAAAATTAAAGAAAGGAAAAAGTCTGCCTATTTTATTGTTTTCTAACACACAGACGCTTACATTACTAATATACTTAACACTAAAACTCCACTTGGGCAAAGCAGAAAGATGAAGCGAAACAAAAGGAGAGCGAACAGGCGTTATTTTAGTAAGTCAAATATGTCTTAAGAAAGTCAGATTCTTCGAAATAAATTGAATCTAAACGAAAGCCATAAACAAGCAATGCTGCCACCGAACTCCAGACACAAAGAAGGAAACTGCACCTTGGCTTTCACTTGCAGAACAATGCTAAGGAACACCAAGAGGACCTTCAGAACTAATTTAATTTACCTTGAAAGTACACAGGTATATCAAAATCCAGCCAAGGGCTGAGCATCAACAGAAACTAAAGTCCAGTTTGACAAAAAATTCCAAAAACTCACCTGATGAGCAAATGATAAGATTTAGTGCTTATCACTTATATTAGCAGAGAACATTTCATCATAAGTCATAATGAAGTGCTCATGAAATGTTACTGGAATAAACCATCTGTCAGCTAACAAGGAGAGATAGACAGCAAAGTCCAAATTGCTGGAGAGACAACAGAAAAGCTGAGTAAAATGAACCGTGTGGTCCTGGCTGACTTGAGTATCGGAGTACCTATACATTTTTTCTTGTACAAAAATGTACAGATTTGTAACAAACTGGATCTTTCTTATGAAAACACCCCTTTAAGAGCACTGAAGGGCCGCGGGAGTTGTAAACCCTGCTCTCTGAGAAATGTAGCCTGTAAGATGGACCACACCTGCTCACAGGTTTGATGTGAAAATCCCATAGTAAACAACTCTGTGTTGTATAGCTACCTGGTATTAAATGAGGCAGTCATGCATGCTAGACTGTTACTGCAGGCTCATTAAGGAAAATTGAGTTTTTAGTGTCACTTTCTATCAAAAGAAGCAGCAGATGAAGTTCAACCTTTATAACAACTATATAAAGGTCTCTTAGACACCTAGAGATTAAGAATTTTAACCTACCTTGAGCACTTCAGTGGCAATTCCACATACACCAATCCCTACAGTTCCTCTCTAAGTCAAGGTTAAAGAGACAAAGCTCAGAAATTCTTCCAAGAAATATGGCACAACCTATAGAGCTGAACCCTTTCTGCCCATCTCCCAGACACACCCACCCTTGCTCTGAAGGTCCTTTCTGATTTCCATGAATGTAATACAGTGAAAAGGGATACTTTTCAATAAATTTGAAAACAAGTGTCAAATATTACTTTCCTCGGGAAATAAAAAAATACAAATATAATCCTCTCCAATGCTGTAGGCGTGATGTCATTTTTGGGGCAGTTTCATAGGTTATTCTCTGTAGCCACACAATGCCAATCCTACCTCCCAGAGCAGTCTGTGTGCCACAGGTGCCTTAAGAGGCAACGAATTAAACAGAATTAGCTACCAAGTTGACCCAACTCATTGGTCACCTCCATTCTGATTTGAGGTATTTATAATCCTCTTTGCAGATATTTAATGGAAGGAAAAACAGTCTTAAAAATGAACTTATTTTAAATAGAGATAGTAACGTGGGTTTATAAAATAAAACCATAGAAGCAGAAAGTTACCTGCCTCTCTCATAATGCTTCTACTAGTCTTCCTCCACTTTGCTCCTTGATGCTGTGCTAAGCCAACATTAAAGTATTTCCCTCCTTTAAGTCCTCCCTTTGTTTTTTAACTCATCACTATTTCTGTAGGACTGACACTACCTTCTGAATTTATCCCCCCTCACTGGACAAGCAGTACCCATGAGACAAACCCTCTTCTTTTTTTCTTTTTTTCTTTTTCTTTTTTTATAAAGACAGGTTTCTTTGAACTTCCTCTTTTTAAGCTCACCAGCACATAGGAGATGTAGAATAAAAGAAAGATGCTGTCAGTGGTGATGTACATTGGGATCCACCAGCGAAGAACTAGATATAAAAGCATTCAATTGTGGAGATTATGTGGCCACTGCTAAAATAATGTCCTTTAATGCAGAAAAATAAATTACTTTCAAATGTGTTTCCATGGCAAAAGTAGCCACCTGGCATGCAGGTCAGTACTTGGAAATGCTGTGTCAAGGAATGGAGGCTGACCAGTTGATAGAAGTCAGCCACCACTTCCCTGCCCACGTTACAGCCCAGTAGGCTTTGAAGAAAGCATACCGGAGATGTCATTTTCCACTCTTTCATAAGCATCCACTTCAAGATCCTTCACTCCAGGCTAGCACAGGATGCCCTACATCACTGTATTGCTACTTACAGAATTTGACACAGGATTATGGTTACAATTTCATACATTGCAAGCATTTGTGCAGAATACAGTCACACGTGTGCATATTCACCATAACATGTATTTCTAAGAATGCTTAATTAGCATTACTATACAGAAAAAACTTCAAGCTCTATACCTCACATTTATCACACCTACCTTTAAAACAGGAGAGTAGTACTTCTTTTTGACGTGGGAAGGGGCTCTAAATGTTTGTTTTTCCAAGGGTGTACAGGAGTGAAGAGCAGAGTGCTTTGTAGGAGGAAAGCACTGATTTTAAATATTTCATATTCCTCCTTGCACTGCAGTAATTTAATAATAACTGCTTCAATTGAAAAAAAAAAAAACAAACCCAAACCCAAACAACAAACAAAGCCAACAAAAAGAACTTACTCTGATTTTAAAGACTAAGTTTAGTGTGCATATATTCCAGAGAGAAACTACGTCACAGAAAAGAGGGAAATAATGCCTATCTCCCCAAGTCCCTGAATGATCACACACCTTCCTGGAAGTCACGCCGTGATTAAACTATACTCAGGAGAAGGGCAGCTATTCCATGGCGTATTTTCCACTAGAGGTCAGGCTGAAGGAACTAATGATCTATTTCAGCCTTCAAAATCTATGAATGGGAGTTACTAATTAAGATTTGGAAGTTTGAAAATCACTTAAAGTGAATCACAAAGACATATTTTTCTAAGTGTCCAACACTGGAGGTGTTTAATCATGAGAGGGTTTTAATGTATGTCAATACAACCTTTCACAAAGCACATGATGTGCCTTCTCAATCGGCACAACAAGGTTTGGAAAAGAGAAGTTATTCCTCAACTTCAGCCTTGAAATTAAGAACGTGTTAGTTTGAATAAAAACAGACAACACCTAGATACTTTTAAAAGGGTATAGTTTTGCTTTTAATTTTTTGCTTTTAGAAAGCACATACCTTACAAGCATTCTCCACCAAAAATCTAGATTGAATTTGTTTCTGTAAATAATTAGAAAGAGATACAGCTAAGCATGGAGTATTTGACAATAACAGGCTTCAGGGAAGTATTTTGAAACCCCAAAATGATTTGAATTAGGAGACTAAGCTTTTCTTTTCCTGTTAGTGACTCACACAATTCCACCACTTTCAGAAACACTGACCCAGCTTCTTGAAATAAATACCTTGAAGGCAGTGAAGTTCAGATATACACTTGCTTCTGAAAATTTAAGGAAACATTTAATGTATCACTCAAGAGTTTTAAACAGCTGTTTTGTTGTGACAGGATGTGAAGTCCTGTCCTCTAAACAATTTACTGCCTTCAGCGCATCTATCTGGAGCCATGAAAACCAGAACAAAGGAACTTTGGCCAAAGCCTCATAAGCATTTATCCATAGCATTGAAAAGTAAACTGAGAAATTGTTCACATGTTTACACTTCTGAGAAAGAAGTAGCCCATGAAATTCACTCGAGACAAAACCAGTGAACTGGGTCAAGGTATGTCAGCTACCATTTTAAAGTACCTCACGGTCACCTATTAGAGCCACTTCAAAGATACACAAAGTCCTCTGGAGAAGGAAGAATATAAAATGCCAGGAATAATTGGCAGAGAGATGAAAACTTGCAGTTTCTCCCGTCACCTAAGGTTAGTGGTGGGAATAACAGGCACAAGGAACAGAAATGAAGCCTAGGAGATGCTGGTTAAACCTCTTTTTATACGTCTCCCATGGACAAGCCTTTTCTGTACTTTCACCACATCAAAAGCAGCATACCTGCTGATAATGGCCAGTTGTTTCATCAGAGGTACAGATTATTTTGTTTAATGATTTTGTAGCAGAACCTGCTAACAGCAGTCCGAAATGCACACGTGCATGTTTTCAGTTCAGCTCAGTAATGCATTCAACTAACACTCTTTTTTCCTTTGCTGGTCCTGCTGAAAAGAAGCCAGCCTTTTAAAATTTACAGCTGTACAAACAGGTACAGCACACCTCTCTAAGGCATGGCCTGGAGAAACGCAAGAGCCATCTGACAAGGACCACTCCAACACACTTCCATGAAGCTGGCAGTCAGTTCGACTGAAGCTGGTAAGGCAGATTTCCCAGACTGAGCATGTACTCCACCCAGATGCACAGATGGTATTTGTGGGAGCAAAGGAAAATAAAACATAGGTTTAAAATAAATGCAAGAGAAACACAGAATAATATTGAATCACTCTAGGTATTTCTAAGGGTTTCTGTTTTATCTTTCCTACTTCTCAGTACGTAGCAAGTGTATGTTCAGGGCTTTGAAGCCACTGAGCAAATGGAAGGGATTTAAAATGAGTTTTGTTTCAAATGGAAGATCACAGAAATAAAGACAGGTTCCAGGTACTTCCCTTCAGAATTTGATTTCTGTAGAGAAGTTCGATGCAAAAGGAGCTAAAAATGCTGTTCCTGCATATGCCTGGCAGTGACAAGTAGGCTTGTCGGAAGAGCCTTTTCAATGCTAAAGGAAAGGACTTGCTCTGCTGCTGAATTTCACATGGGTCCCTCTGCATGGTGGCTACTCTCTCATTGTTTTAAATGGACAGAACGACACACAGCTGGAAGGAGGCAGCAAACCATAAAGAAGTAAGGGAAATACAGCTTTAGATGCTGGTATCACAATTACACAGAGGCAAGACTAGCCACAGACTGACCAATCCCAGTTGGCGGATTGATTCTGACAATGGTTGGTCTGGGCCCCAGCTCAAGGCTGCTGCCTTGCCCTTGTCCCGCCATCACTAGTCCTTCTCAAGCTAGGAAGAGCTGATGGCCAATCTTACCTCACTACAACGAATCCATCCAAGGTAGCTGGTCCTCAAGATGCCATGAAAAGCTGGAAGAGAAAGAAGGAACAGGAGTGGCAGAGGAAGATCCAAGAAGAAACATGAAAGCCCATGTTTTGCATCGGAGTCCCTGGTAACCCAGAAGTGTTGACGTGCTTATTCTGCCATGTCAGGAATTGAAGCTCCACAATGTTCTACTTTTAATCCTCTTAAGCACCCTCCTTGTAGAGGATCCAGCTCTTCATTATTTCATTCATTAGTTAGATCTAATTTCTGGTAAATCAATGTTAACTTCTTGATTTCAAGTCCCACCCTTCTCAAGTTTAGCAGACATGACTTAAACACTACCCTTGAACTGCAGTAAAAACCTGCCTTCTTTGGATTAAACCAGCCTGTCTGCGGCCTTCCTGACTCCCCCCGCCACCCTGCTCAGTTACAGTCTAACACAACACTGCATGAGCCTCCATCGCACGGCTGGGCTGTGCGTCGGTACGTAGGGCCTCCAGTGATACGCCTTGTGGTACTACAACTACTTCTCCCAGGCAAAAAGAAAAGGAAACCCTTTGGCACACAAAGGCAGCGGAGGGAACTGCCCAGCTCATCCCTGGGCTACCCCTTAGCAGTACAGCTGCTGGGGCAGGAAAGCACACCACATGTTGCACTCTGACTTCCACCATTTAAAGCTTATCAATGACCAGCACACTGGATATAAAGACTGTTCTGGGTCAGTTTTTTGGGTTTTTATCCTGAAATCTTATGCTATTATTTAAGCCACAACTACAAAACCAACCAACCAAACCAAAAAAAAGACCAAGAGTCTTTAAAGAAAATATTTCAAACTGACACATCATAAAAAGATAAGCAAAGAGCAAAATTTTCTATCAGCAACATATTTATGACAGTATGACATGCAAACTAATCATATATTCACATCTGAATTACTCAATATATACATTTGCAAGTGCTACTCATTTTGCTGAATTTATTCATAAATGAAAAAAAAAAAATCTTTTATACACAGTCTACACTTTATCCAGTCATGAAACCTATGTTTGGACTAACTTCATCAAAAAGAATTACTTCAAATTTTCATCGGTGTCACAAAACAGAGTTTAACCCAAATACATATTTTTTTTTCTTTAATCTATTCAATGGACAGAAATGGAGCTTCAATGGTTTGGGTTTTTTAATCCCAAAGTGGATTATACAGACAACAATTTCATGAAAGATTTTTTTACAAGCCTAGCATTACTGGTTATATCTTATTATTAAGGTAAACATTCTTCAAAGAACTGTATGATTGGAATTTCTTCCTGATACATAGTGACAAGCTATTTGCTGGCTGCAGTGAGAAGAGTCAAAATGAAAACAAAAATACACAATTTTTTTTCTCTTGTCTTTATTGATTTAGACTTCAGTGCTACAGCCAAAAATAGTGCATCTGTAGAAAATTACCACACATGCTATCAATACAGCATCATTGCATGTTTAGAATCATAAGCACTTGACAAATTACAAAGGGAACATTCAATCTAGTATTTTGGCAATGCAGACCATGAACAGAGAATACAGGGAGAAGGATTTTTTTTTCCTCCAAAAAGAAATAGTTCTGCACAGGAATGAAAAGCCTCTGTTATAAAATTAATTCCAGTCTCAACAAAAAAACTCACACTGGCTCATTCAAGACATCAACATACACTGCTGGAAATTTTGTGTGGAATGTCGAATGGTATGCAGAAGATAGGACTACTACAGGTATAACGCCGTCTTCAGCACTTTGTATGCCATCGAGATGGTCACTGCATACCCAACTGCCCAAGACAAACCTCTGCCAGGCTGGGGAAGAGGGATCAAGTATGCAAAAGTGTGAAGGATCCTAGCCCCAGCAAAGATCCTGAAATGCACCAAGGCTGTGGACAGCTCAGGGCCACTAAGAGCATACAGCAGTCCAATGCCAAGAAAGGGGACAATATTTTCAAGGTCATTCAGGTGGCCTCTGGGGAAAGAAGCAAAGTTATTTTACAGTGTTACATTTTATTGAATAAACCACTTCAAGCCTCATTATTTTTCAGCACCTTCAGAGCATGCTACCATTAAGGCCCTAACATAACTGCTGGCTTCCTCTGCATTGGGGACAGATTCAGCTACTGAAATTATTTTTGCATGTTCACCTGACATCGCTCTGGTCTCTCTTGCTGCACCCATTGTTTTTAAGCTTCTGATCTTCTGCATGAAAGATCTCAGTTTTCCTCCAGGATCTTAGTAACATTAGGGACTTACATGAGGTATATGAGTGCACCTGGGTGTGCAAGAATGCAAGGAAAGGCAGGAAAGAAAACAGATAGCTGGAATGTTCTTGTAGCTTCTCTCAACTGAACATCAATTAACTGGATGACTGTGGCTGCAACTACTAGGCTCCATGGCCCAGATGGACTATTCCAATCCCATAAACTCAGTGTGTAATATCCATAAGAAAATATGAAATATCATATATATGAAACATTCTATCAAATCTTCATGAAGTTCAATCATCTTGAAGAATGTTATTTTTGAGCACCTAACAGGTGTGACAGTTATGCTTTTGCTTCATTTTCTTCACTACTAAGCACTAAAATAGCTGGAAAATGTTTGAAATTTTGAAACCATAATATAATTTATTAAAAATGTGTTGAGGCTGAACTCCAGATCTTGAAGTATTCTTTCACACCTCTTCCTAAACCTTCCCTACTCCCTTTACCTCTTTAGAAAAATTATACTTCCAGACAAATTCACTGTTGAAACAACCTCTAAGCCTTACTAACTATGTCAAATTCCACAGCCAACTAGAATCAGAACATGGTGGGGTTTTGCAGCTGCTTTCTGAACTCATTTATCATTACAGGAAAACATATCCTCCATCTTTTTTATTCTTTTCTCAAAAAAAAGTACACTGAAGGAAGTTAACGTCTTTTCTATACCTATAAACAGAACAAATTCTAGCCACATAGAGGAGAAGCCATCTTAAAATCTATGTGGCATTATTTGTTGCCATGAAGCTTGCAAAAGAAAACATAGCATACTTTCATTGAGAGCCACTGTTGGGAGGAAAAAAATAGATGCTGCAACACTAATGGAGTAACTAGAACCAAGCTGACTTACTAGGTCTGGAGAAGTCTGAATAGCTCTGCAAAACAGCAACAAAGAATTTGATAATGCAGTGTTTTAAAAATCTAACCTGTGTAAATGACTCCGTGTGGTGGTTGTCATTTCTCTAACATAACAATTCGAGTTAGAAGGGCATCTGGTCATAAAGTTAGTATTGACTCAGTTGTCCTCTTAGAATTTAGAAATAGAAAGGAATTATTCTTCAGCAAAAGTGCCCATTTTTCTGTAACAGCCAGCAAATTAAACAACTCCTTGAACCACTCGGGGGGGAAAAGGAAAATTCAGAGCATTTTTACAGCCCACTGAGATTAGGAATCTTCGAAGATTTTTATCCAGAAGAGACATATAGAAATATACTAGACTTCATAGAACCACCATCACATACATTTGCAAGGATGCACTGTTCTGGTATCAGAGCTGATAGTCATTTCAAGATCCTCCCTAACAGTGGTTTATATGACAACAGTTCATTCACATTCCATTTTTTTGGTATAAAAATATATATAGCAAACAAACTGTTAGCTTCATTAAGGAATAATGATATGGAAAACATTCCATTAAAGCTTTCTCTTTTTAGCACAGGTATATCAAAGAGCATCTTGAAAGTTATGATTTTGGTAACAAAATTTTGCCATGAGCTAAGTCAAATTAAACAAGCTGTAACTTCTAGCCCACTGAAAGGCAACTTATATTCTGCCATGAATCTTTCAAAACAAGATACATAAAGCACAGGTTGCATACTGCCATACTATTAATAGCATTCTTCCAGAAGGCTGATCCACTTTCCTGTACAACTGACACATCAATGAGTAACCTCGATTCAATCCAGCAAAGAGAGCACAGGCTTTGACTCCCACTCTGTACAATTTGCCAGATTAATGCTCTTATTACAGCTCTGAAGTTCTATGACTTTAACATAGTTTTACTCCTCTTCTCCTGTTATTTCCTTTACACTTCAAGAAAAGATGCAACTATTGCAACTGATGTTCAGATCATATAGAAAGCTGATTTGCACTTAATGGACACTGCTTCATACTAAATCAACTTATGGTCATGTTTTACAATCTTCTCACCAGTTTCCCCAAGCATACAGGATACTATCAAAGAGTCAGCTATTATAACCAGACAATGACTTACTATTTTTAGCATGCATGCTGACTGAATGTGGAGTGGTTTGTTCATTTAAACAAATGTACTACATTACTATATAAAGCAAAACAAAACACACACAGGCTTGCCAAAGAAAATGTGAGAGGTGTGAAATTAATTCCTCGATTTAGTATAAAAATTATTTTAAATAGCTGAATTAAAGACTACTGTGTATTACCTACGTACACGTTCGACCTCTGGATCAGTCCGCAGATATTTTTTAGCACTCTCGCCTTTTCCAAATGTTGCTGTATCTTCTGGGTTGGCAAATGCCTATGTCAAACATAAACACACAAGAGACATCAGACGCCAAAATGTTTTTTCTGGTCAAGGCAGCTTGCTACAAAGGTCACTCTTTTTACTAATGCCTCTATAACCTCACATAACTTACCTGAAATTAAATGCACAGGGAACAATATATTGTTCACTGCATCACTGTTTTGTTGAGCCTTGCCTGTATGTAGCTTGCATGCTGACAAATTAATATGATGTAATTTACGCATGTAGCTAAAGCCTTCTTGTAAGATGGACAAGCACAGCAGATGACTGATACTTAGCCTGAAGTAATGCCAGTGGGCTGAAGGTACATAGGGACCTGAAATGTAGAACTGCTATCTGCACCACCCAGGTCTCTTTTTCACTATCCTTGACAAATTATCTGAAAGCCTTTTCAGATCACTTCCTTCTTCAGAACTCTACACAGAATAGCCTCCAAAAGACTTCCCCCCATCCTCATTTATGACCAAGTAAGTTTCTCCCTTTCTTCTTAGGTTCAATTTTTTTCCAGTTATGTAACCCGTTATTACCTCCAAATACTGTTAAGACACTACTTGAAAACATTCAATACAGTTAGTGCAGACTGCAGGAGATCTTTCTTCACTGACACATTAGTAACATGTATTTTGTGGACTCTTCAGACTATGCAGGTGTAATTCAAGCAAACCCTCTGATTTTAGGAGACCTTCATGATTGCTTTCTGAGGCATCCCTGATCACTTTCTGTGAAATATCCTTGGCCTCAAAACTCTGGAGACACCTTAACAAGTATCAGCATCAGCAATGTTTTGCCTTCTCTAACTCCACTGCTTTCCTCTATTTTTTAACAATTTAAGGATTTTTTTAATATTAAATAGGAAATAAAAAATAGCTTTACTAATTTATCCTTCGGAATATTACTGTCTGTCATAAGAAAACCAAGCACTACAAATTAATGAAGGCCCTATTGTCACCTGCATACATATGGATCATAACACATTATAAGCATTAATACAGGACTCCATTGGATCTGCATGTAAGACCAGTACAGCTGACATACTTCTGCAAGACCAAAAAGACCAAATGACAGACACCTGGATCCTATTTTGAACATACAGAACAGATTGTGTGCTCTGCTATACTCAAGATTTAGCTGTGCCAAAGACCTAGAGAGCTATTAGAAACCAGAAGCAGCTCAAATGCTGTGCTTCATGAGGACCTCATAAAAAACAGAACTGGGTTATCTTGCACCCAGAAGAAACAAAAAGCAGCATTTCAGCAAAGAGACTGCCACAAAATCCTTGAAGCACACACCATCTTGCAGAAACAGATCTCACAAGAATAGCCGTATGGGGCAAACTCAGGGCTCTTTCAGTCCAGGACCAAGTGTTTCCAACAGTGGCCATAAGCAGATGCCTAGAGAAGACCAAGAACAGGGCAAACACAACAGTCTGTTTCCCATGAGCTTTTTTTCTCTCCTCAGCTAGATGCAACTTCTGCATTATTTAGTAAACCTCAGTGGATACTTCATATACTTATCTAACCTACACATCAACTCACATAAATTTTCAGCCTGCCTCTTATTCTAGAAAAAAAATCAATTATCTTTTTTTTTAAGACAATGACCTACCTGCAATGGGAAAGCTAAAACAATTAGGGAACGTAAAGAGCTTTAGAATTACTGGATGAAAGGGTTATAGATGCATAAAAATCCACTTCATACCCCTTCTTCTAACCCTACCAGTTAGTTATTCATGTAACATGGCTCTATATCATACTTTATTTGCTGTATAAATTGGATACCATGGACACCAGCTTTCTGCAGAAGACAGTGGAAACTACAGTTATGAAAAACTCTTATTTAAAAGTAACAGAAATGTTCTAGAAAGGTAGCATAAGTCAAATCCAACTGTAAGATACAGTCCCATAATTATCTCATAATTATGTTAAAGACGTCCAACAAAGCATCAGCATGCAAAACTCAGAGTATCATTAGGGAAAGGAGGAGGAAGAAAAAGAACAGCACCACTATTTGAATGGTGAAAACAAAAGAAACATCTGTGATATCTCTACAAATTTCAACCTATTCTACCAGCAGTATTCCCAGTTTCTTACCTTCCTTGTGATTCTGAAGTATGCTGTTATAAGACTCATTAACATCATTTTTAGAAGAACAATAGTTGTATAAGTAGCATAAGCCCGGAAGACTTCATTGTCAATTAACTGGGTCAGTTTAGCCATTTCTCTGCTTCTCACTGATGACCTTTAAAAAACATTAAAGTTAGGTTAACATCATAGAAATTCAAAGTTCCGACAAGATTATCAGAATATCCTTTTTTTTTTTTTTTTAATCACTGCAATGACAGCACAATTTTGTCACTGTGAAGTTTATTTTCAAACAAATTTGGTTTTCCTCAATTTATTTTCACAATGGCATACTATAATACTTTAAGATGAGAAGTTATATTATCATTTAATATTTAGCTTGCATTCTATCTGCTTATTAAATTGTCAAAAAATAAACCACCAAAACATTTAATGTAATTGCAGAAACAAAATGTAGTCACTTTTGAAATAACACAAGGAGTTAGACCAATTTCCCTAAGCAGTTACCAGGACAGAAAGAGTGTGATGACATACTATACGTACTGTAGTGTTTAAAGAACATTAGTATTGCCTATCTTTATTTTTGGCAAAATGACACAATTATAACTGCACTTCAGCTTTCAAATTAACCAGTATCTTCCCACCCAGCAATAACTCGTGATGAAACTGAGTTAAACACACGTTTTTCCCCTTTGAGACCTTGTTCTCAAAAATTGCTTTTAGCATGAATTACGGGCAAAGATTAAGTTGTAATGACAAGAAGTAGAGAACTATTTATGCTTTTATCATGGGAGGTTTAAGCTAATGAAGTCTCCTTCCAATGAGACCATAACAAACCCACAGTCCTGTGCAGGTGGCACCTTTTATCAACACCACAAAGTTAAGAATGTGGTGAGGACTGAATGCACATAAAACAAAGAGCACGTTCCCTTGCATGTTCAATTTGTGCTCTGCACAGAACCAGGCTTTTGCCTCACCAAGTGCTTCACATGCACTTAGTGAGTAGGAATCCATAAAACTAGTATGTCTTGGCTTCAACTTGAGACCAAAATAAATGTACTGTTTTAGTCAACTTCATTATTTCCTAAATTTTAACAACATTAATTAAAAAGTTAATAATATTAACTTGATTACAGCTGTAACAATCTCTCATCTTGCTTTCAGCATGGAGTCACTGCCAGCCACAGCCAAAGAAGGGAAACAAGATGAGAGCCATAGAAGACTCCTGCTCTGAAGGTACATCCTTGGGGTGGTGGGCAGGGTGGTGGTAAGCAGCTGTTTGACTAGTGAAACAAACCTGCCTTCCCTGGGCCTGTCTGGCTGTGGTGATGGAATTTTGCTCCCTCTTTTATCCTTTCTAAAACAGTGCTTGGGTCACTGGGCCAGGCAATAGGCCTAGGGGCTATAGAAAATTCAGTATAACTCTCCCTCCTCTCACATTACAGTACAACAGTTCTCGAGATCATCAATGATTCAGCAATTATTTTTATTTTCAGTGATGAGCAGAAACTGCAATTTTTAACTTTATCACAGCAGGAAGTTTGTGTAGTTTCACCAAACAAAAGTAAATCCCCGGCATCTGAGCATTTTTCCATAGTGGATCTTAAAACGATATTGAAAATACATCCAAGAACTGCGCAGAGTCATGAGAAACTGTTCACCACCTCTGGAACTGCACATTTGTCCATTTTCCCAGCTTGTAGGGTCAGCCTCCCCAAACTCTCCTACTGCCCAGGCACTGCCTGCGCTACGAAAACGACGTACGCTGACGAATTCATCGTTTAACAGCAGCAGAAAAGCAAACACAGACCCCACGTACTACACCAGCACAGGGCTTAGAAGGATACGCTTAGTAAGCCCACGAACGGCCTGGTAACGACGGTCTCTCCCTGTAGTGCGAACGCAAACCCGGGCCCGGTGAGGCGCACGCGCTCAGACCCCATGCAAAGGGTCCCAAGCCGGTGGATAACGACCCTCGAGCAGCAGCCGCGCCGCGGGCCGCCGCACAGCTGCGCGGGTGTCCCCGCCACGCGCGGCTGTGGCAAGCTGGCCGGCCGCGCAGCTGCACTCGGCAGTGTCGCCACCGGGCCGGCCGCCTGTCGTCTGCTCGTTACAACGCGACTTCACCGAAGCGCGCCCCCAGCCCACTTAGGCGGCCGCCCCCCCCCCGGCCCTGCCACACGCTCGGGCTGGAACCAAGCGGGTCCCGCGGCTGAGCG
>JAVJGJ010000057.1:21887714-21940013 GCA_035590215.1 Microhierax caerulescens
GGGGGGGGTTCGCGCCCCCCCGGGGGCGGGGGGGGGGGGAGGAGCTCCACGCGGGAGCCGCCATCACGCACCTCGCCCGCGTCCCCTCGGAGAGCGCACACAGCGCTGTGACCCCCGCTCGTCCCGGCCGGGCACTACGCCGCTGCCCGCCCCGGCCACTGCCCCGCCTCGCCTCGCCTCGCCCCCGGGCGCGGAGGCGGGTCCCGGCCGGGCTCTCGGCGAGGGCTGCGCGCCGCGGGGGCCCCGGGCCGCTGCGTGTGCCCAGGAAGGGCAGGGTTTGGGCCCGGGCTCCCGCAAGCCTTCCCTGGGGAGCGAACGAAAGTAAACCAGGAAAAACAAACAAGGAAAGGCCCTTCTGGTCTGAACACCCTCGGCCTTTGAGACACAGAAACTAAAGACTGTGACCCAGCCAGGCGGCGTTAGGGACACGCCACGTCCAGCCATTGCACAAGCTCCCAAGTGGGCCCAAAGTTCACCTGGAAAACTACGTAAAGCATCTGAAGTCTCGGCGCTTTGGCTTGGGCCCCTACATTGTTTTGGTGGATCTGAACTTCTACCAAAGGAAAAAAAAAAACGTAAAAATAGTTTCGCTGCCCAGCCACCAGTGCTGTTCCAATCAATATGTATCACGTTGCTTTGCAAAGCCTAACAGAAAATAAAGGGCCTTCAGGGCTGGCCACGGACTTTACCAGCATGCTGGGATGTCATGAAAGGAGGAAGCCTGGTGTACGATCTTCCCTGTGTTTCTTCAGAGAAAATTATGCTATTCCCACAGCACTCCCCTCATATAGGGAGCCACTCTTGTGACAAAGCAGCTCACGATAAACAGGCCTGAAGAAGATAAAAAATAAATGTACTCAGGTGCTCAGTAAAGATTTCAGAAATAATCCTAAAGATGTGTACAAAATCAGAAAGGGATACAATTTTTAAAGCTGCATCATTACAGAAAAGCTAGTCTTAGGTGTATATATATTCAGTGTTCACTGATGTTACTTCTGTGCTTCATGTCATGTTAAATACCTGCCCGTGCAGACCTTTGTGACTCTTCTTATTAATCATCAAACACATCAAAACTCGTTTGAGTAAGGACTGTAGTATCAGAACTGTTTTTAAATGAAGGTAAAATTGGGTTCAACAACCTTGGTTCTCACTAAGGACACTGCAAATAGTATTTCCACTGCAGTCAACAAAATAACTCACATGAGTATGGAACCATCCCAGCAAATAGATTTATTTTAAAAAAATGAAAGCATTTCTGCAGGTCATAACTTACTTCAAGGCAAGAGGTTTATTTACTTCATGAACTGTGTACACCACCTAACATAATATATCCCAATCACATAGTATAATTAGTGCTATTGAAATAAAATTATAATTATTTTTTATTGCCACCTTTTTATGTTCGTTTAGCATTCTAATTCTTAGATGAAGCCAGTTTAAAAAGAAGGTAAACCTGTTAACAGAGTTAATATAAACCCACATTATTATACTTGAGGAGAAAAGCTGGTAGTTGATTTACATGCAGTTCTCAGAACTAGACTGGGAAATACCAGAAAGCCAGGAGAAAGGCGATTTTCATTAATTGTAAGTAAAATTAGCTGTAGGTTGTATAAAGAGAAGCAAAACTTCAGGTAGAAAATCTATAAAAATCCCCCTTCAGATTTCAAATTTCTGGTTTATAGATTCTGGAAATTTAGATTATTTTATGTGATCTTAAAAAACACTTCTGAAATTGGGAAAGCTTATGTTCCCAATCTTTGAATGTTGAGGCCAGCACCTTACTAATTTTTTCATACCATTATTGAATTCCCCTAATTCTAAGGAAGGTACAGAAAGAAGATATGAGGAAGGGAGGGGAACAAGAAAGGAGGGAAAAGAGGAGGGAAGGATGAAAGAAAAAGAAAAGAGAAAAAGAGAAATAGAAAAAAGAATGGGAAAAGAATAAGAAAAATAGAAAAAAATGAAAAGAAAAAAGAAGGGAGGGGAGGGGAGGGAAGGGAAGGAAAGGGAAGGGAAGAGAAAAAGGAAAAAGGGAAGAAAAGAAGAATATAAGGGAAGAGAAGAGAAGAGAGAGAAAAGAAAGCAAAAGGAAATAAAAGATAAAAGACAAAAAAGAAAAGGAGAAAAAAGAACAGAAAAATAAGGAAAAAGGAAAGATAGAAAGAAATTAAAGAAAGAGAGGGAAGAAGAAAGTAAGAAAAGAAAGAAGAAAAGAAGCCGATATTTCTTGCTGACCCTGAACCACTTAAGAGTGTGGGGGGAGTCTAAGCAGAGTGCAAAACTAGGGCCACAGTTAGTAAAAGCAGTAGTGAACTTGTGCTCAAGGTCTATTTTCTTCTCAAAGTTCAGTAGCAGCATAAAGTGTCTGTAGAACATTTGAAAACTGCTGTGATCTAAGTAAGGTTGGATACATAACTGTGGTGATAGTTGCTCCTGAGGGGCCCATTCTCACAGTCCTTACTCATGTGAATTGTCCCTTCGATGCTAATAGCATCAGTCTTGTAAATCAGGGATGCCGTATCAGCCCAATGCCCAGGGTTATACTGATCATGAAGGGCTTGATCCTTTTTCATGACAATATTCCCACTGACTTGAAGAACTATCCATATAGCCAGAGACAGTAGAATCAGGACACAAGTTTAGGGTCAGCATAGAAGTAGGAATACAAGAGTTTTTCATTTAACCTCCAGGAGGGAATATATACTTCCCAAGAAGGCCAGATAAATGCAATTATTCTCTTTTGACTGCAGGGAAGGGGAGGAAGAGGCATGTATTGATCAGCCTTGTTCCATCCTCTCTGCTTCTCTGACTGCATTTATTCACCATAATTAGAGTGATAAAGAAGGTACCAACAATACGTTTTCACCATACCTGAAGTTTTTGTTCATCACCTCTTTGTTAATATAAATTAGTTGTTTCCTCAAATAGCTCTTCTGTAAAATTGACAAGTTTTGCCTCCTGCATTAAACAAGCCATTGATTTACAGAGTAAAACAAATCATGAACACTAAGATTCATTCCATATTTTAACATAAAATCTGAAGTACTCTTTAAATTCCAAAAGGGAAATGTTACAAAAATGTTTAGTATAGCGGACCTAAGTCAGTTTTTGTGCTACTCCATTAAAACCTGCACCCTCTGGTTAGAAAGCACTTTCACAATATCAAATGTTGACACCTATGTAATTTCGCTGTGATTCACATGCTTTTGCTTCAGAAGATCTCAAACTGCTGTCTGGTTGCTCTGGGGAACTGCTTCAAAAACAGCAAGAAAGGATCTTTCTTTAGTTAGAAATGCTTCCTGCTGGGTGTAGCTCAGTGAAGGCTTCTGTGGCATAAGCTGCCTTTTCATTGAGCTTCTAACTTCAAAACAGCTGTGTCCATCCATCTGTCTCTTTAATTCACACCACTGTTTGGAGGACAACAGTTGTCAGTACTCCAATTCAGGCTTTTTTTAGAATTCCAGATGCTCACATATGAGACAGAAACAATAGTACATGGTTTAAGTGACCAGTCACAGTGGTTGGTGACCAACAGGCAGTGAGAGGAGGTGAAAGAATACAATCTCCACAAAACACAAGAGCAGAAATTTCTGCTGATTATCTGCTCAGCTATACATCATTAATACACTATTTGAAAACCCCACAATGCTCATTTACTTGTCATTTAAAGAGACAATGAATAAGGTTATCCTCTAAAGTTGCTTACTCTTCCACCGAATAGCCCCATTCCTACAAGGAACATGCAAGACAAGGATCAAAAGTCAGGGGATGGACATACCATAAGAAGTACTCCAACAGATGAAAAGTACCTGTAGACTGTTGCCCTGCACATCTTGATGTCCCAGTTGAGAAACAACTCAGAAAGGGACTGGAGGGCATACAGGCAAACCTTTTCAGTAGATCTATGTATAAGCACATCATGGACCATTTTTTTGCCTTGAATCCTCTTTCTCTGCATATGAATACTGCACCAAGGGTCTCACTTCTGAAAATAAGTCTGCAGCACAGAACTGCCTTTGCAGCTGACAGTAATGCGTATGTGATGAGGTATTTAAAGTGCTGTACTGAAGGGAAAAGGGCATTAACCTCAGCTTTTGTGATGCTATTTGGTCTGTGCAATTGTTTTTATTAGGAAAGCAAGATAGACTATTAAAGGCCATGAGAGGGTTGATATCATTACAATGCTCAGATATGCCAATAAAACAGATTTTGCAGACACCATAGTTACTTTTAAGCTAATCCAGTGAGAAGTTATTTGTTAAGCATTATTAAATACAGCTTGCAGAACAAAATCTGATCCTTTAAAATAATACTGAAATAGCAGAAGAAAAAAAAAAAAACAAACCAGAAAGGTTATCAAGTTTCACTTCACAGATTGAACAAAGTAGAAAGAGCAAAATTATTTTTAAGCCATTGAGGTTTTAATCGTTAGTAGAAGCATCCAGTAGTTTATCCTTGTTCTTGTACTACTGTTCTGCTCTAGAGCCATGAGAAAATTATAAAGCTGGAGACCAAACTGCAATATTTTTTGCTACAGTACCATTCCAGATGCACACAGAAGGCATACAATCAGTTGGAGTGAGCTGCTGAGAAGACAGAGATGATAAAGAATATCTAGCAAGAAGTTGCCAAGGTATCTCTATAGACAAGAGATTCCTGGAAATAAGCAAGCAAAAGCTTTACAGATAGAGATACCTGTAGACATACAGACCTGGTGTATCTATAGAAAAATAGATAAAGTTATAAAGTTAACTTTTAAAGTGCTCCCAGATCGTACTGTGAGATTTTTATACTCGTGTAGATGTAGGTATTTAGACAGTGAAAGAGCTAGGTCCTGTGGATTGAAGCAATCTCATTATTCCATGAGAGTACAAAACCACCCTATGATGGTCTCAACCTTTGGTCTCTGTTAATCTTAACTGGATTCCTATCACAGTTGAATGTCAATAGGCTAAATGGTCCTGTTGCTCATTATTAGTCATATAAAATTGGAGTTTCTTTACACTTTATTTGTATGTATGTATCACTGATGGGATGTGAATCATGTTTAGCTAGTGAAACAGCTTCTGCCTGGCAGTTTGGAGATGCTTTTGAGAGCTGAAGGTGAGAAAGGAGAGGTACACTCCTGCCTGCACAGCTGTTTATTTTTGAGGAGTAACCATCTGAAAGAAAGAACTTAAGTGTTCCATGTAAGCAAGATACTGATCAGTAATAATTCCCTATCCTGCCAATATGTATCACTGATCTGGTGGTAGGACAGCAGGTAGAGTTCTGTAGAAGTACTAGATAGAGGATGTGGGGAGAAGAAACGTCCCCCAGCTTTTGGGTGTCTTGTTATCCTGCAAGAAGTGAAGGCTGGAGATTCCTCAGCAGTTCAGCTGTCTCCAACGCACAGATTGAAAGAAATTGTGTAATGAATGCAAAGTGAGTACATTCTGCTCACTGAGGAAAGAGTGCCCAAAGTGTGATTGCTTGGGAGTTAAATTTGTGTGTGAGTTGTTCTTATGTAAGGGTTAAGAGGCAGGCTGTGTAGTCAATGGTGTGAGCCAAACATCATTGTTTTTAAAAAAATCAATTATCTGCAATTATAGGCTCCAACAGCACCTTTGCAGTATGCAGAGCCTTCCCAGGTAGCACGGCTAGTTTTGTTAGCAACCTCCCCTCCCCCAGCTCTCTGTACAGAGCCAAGTTTAGAGTCAGCAAAATTACTTGGAACCAGCACATTTTATCCCCAGCAGGCCAACAAACCACAATTAAACTGTATTACCATACATTAGGCTTTAAAGGGGTTCCTTTACTGCAGTATGTAAAAGTCTGTAAGGAGAAAGAGAGGGGGAAAGAAGATGACAAACATTTTGCATGTAATGGGTTAAAGTCCTCCCTGATGTAGGTTCATTGACTTCAGTTGGCTGGGGATGAATACAGACAATTCAATATTTAACAATCAGCAACTTTTGCTTAGTCGGCAAGAAAAGGAACAATTTAAGGTCCAGAGCCTTCCCTGTGCTCTTTCTGTCTTCCTGAATCTTCACTTGGTTGCTGTAGCTCTCTGCTAACAGGAACGACACTCTGCAGGGTTGGCTGTTGGGTATTTCTGCTGTGGTGCAAGATTACTCCTCATGGTTTTATGGTGCAGCAGTAGACTTTAATAGTCACCTGAGGCAATTATTCAGATACCGTATTGTGCAGTAAGATTGCTTTTGAACAGCTGCAGAAATACTTAGCAGAGACGTACTCCCTAAAGTCCTGGGATGGGAAATAAAAGCAAACAAACCACAACAGCAAGACAAGAGTCTGTCTCCTACTCTGTCTTTTAGCTTGTAAAAAAGGAATTGTGTAAATGATTTAAAACTTAATTGAGACAGAGACCATTTTTCATTTAGTGGTCCATATCACATCCAGTTATAACAGGCTACAAAGTCATATATAACCTTTGCTACTCAAACACAAATCCTCTTTGGGTAGAATTGTGACCCAGTGTATGGTGCTTTGCAAGGCAATTGTCATTAAAAAGATAAAGAGGTGATAAAATAGGGATACAATTATTCTCTCCAGTAGTGATGAGCTTTGGTGCAATCCCATTGACATGGAACATCACAAAATCAAACATTCCTCTAGTAGAGGAATTTCTAGTAGAAATAGACAGTTTTCTTTCTCATAGCTTCAGCCTTGTAATTCTGATGAGGACTATGTCTTAACAAAAATACCATTCTTTTCTTTCCCCTAAGCCATGATAATCAGTGTTTCTCTGTTACACTGTGTTGCAACTAATTAATTTTCCTGCCATTACAGTTCTAACTAGTCCTGGTGAAAAATGTTTTGGCCAATATAACACATTGTGGCTTAGTTTGGTGCACTATGTTGTTTCAAGTCTCACCGTACAAATGGATATTCAGATGCGCTGTCTGTTTAAGCTTGAATAAAGAGTGCTCATAAACATGTAAAATTTTACGGAATCTCTTAATAGCTGTCTGGTCATCAAATCCTGCCTCCAGCTCTGGACTCAGGAGTATCTGGCAGTATAGCAGAAGGAGAGAAGGACTCTTGCTGGGTTTGGTTTCTAGGAAGTATCCCTGCTACTGTTTTCTGCAGAAGGGTCCCTGTTACTGTTTTTCTGGAGATGGACAGCTGACGGGAGCTCAGTAGGCTCTGCTAACCCACTCCTCCACTGCATCATAACCACTTTTCTCTTAAGACACAGTTTGAACATTTCCTCAGCATTTTGACCCTGTAGGCAAAGTCAAGCTGGGACAATATTTTGTACTAAATACAGTGCTTGATATGTTGGGAATTTAGTGGCTGAAAGACTGCTTGTTCACTTTTACTGATGTGTGCTTCAGTAAAGTTGCTCTTGATTTATAGCTGGATAAGCAAAATCAGAATCAGACCCTTGCTGCTCATTTCTGTGGGAGCAGGACTGGGCCTTATGTGCTCTTGTGCTCATTATATACCTCAGCATCAAGTCTCAGAGCTTTGATTCATAGAGTTCTCTTTAATTTGGTACATGCAGGCTTCCCGACTAGATCACATAGCAGCAGGATAACAATCCTCATGAGAGCATTTCAGTTTGAGAAATTCATGAAGAGGGTGACTTTGCTGCTTACTTTCAATGACACTTGTGGAATAAGAAAGAGAAGAAGTGAATGAAATGGAATTGCCAGCCTGTTTCAAAATGTATGCTCTATTATACAGCAGATGACAAATAGCATCCTCAATAACATAGTTCTGGTAGCTGTGCAAGTTTTTGTTGTGTTGGTTTTTTTCCCCACTGTAATCTGTCTTTTCACATTTAGGGCAAGTTTTTCTTACCTGTGTGCACTGCACACGGGAGCTCTGCAATACTCCCTTGTGCCCTTCTGCAGAGAAGGTATCCACAGGCCTTGCCTGGGGTGAAGGTAAGCAGGAGGAACAGAGCCTATTTCTGCCATGCAGCAGGGAAAGACCTTGAATTCCCCCCTTTTCTCCTCGCATCTCCAGCACTCTGACCGAGAGTGTTGAATTCAGAGCAGGAGAGAAGTTGTCGCGTTGTGGATGTTCCAGATATAGGGCAGGTCACTTCCTTATGGAGCAAAACCAGGTTCCTTCCTGCTGCTTTTCTGAGCCACGAAAAGGCATATGTGCCTCCTTACTGGGAAGGATTGCAAAGCAGTACCCTCGCCTTCCTTCAGCAGAGATGAGCCACTCTCCTCTTGGCTAAGGCATAAGGCATATTACTATATATCTGGGTGTATTGAAGCTGAGGGAAAAAGGCATCCTTGACAGGAGCCATAGTGAATCATTGAAATATGTATATGTATATGTATATGTATAAAATGACTGTAGGAGCTCTGCAACAGGAAGGACATGAAAATGTTCCTAAAAGAAAAATAACCATCTTTCCACTTTGAGGACAGCAGGGTTTTTCCCCTTTCCATGGAAGATTGGCTTCCCAGACTGGTAGCTGCACACCAAGAATATTGGAAATGGAGCTCCTGATGCTCTTCACCCCATCCTAATTTCCACACAGACACATAATTGCAAAGGGCAATATTGGCCTCTAATGGTATCATGAACTGTCTTTGTACAAGAAAAAGTACTTTTGTGTGAAGCCGAGTAAGGGATTTTGGTGGGATTACATGTTGAAAAGAGTTGGAGAAATGTGGTTGACTATCCTAAGAACATTCAAAGTGAATGTGCCTGACATACATTCTCCTCCAAGTTGATGCCATATTGCCCTGGCAAAAGTGTCCCAGAGTATGCAGATCATGACCTAGACTTAACTCTAGTTAAATAAAGAAGCTACAAGAAGCTAAAAACTGAGGATCTGTTTTAATGCATCCTGATTTCAGAATTAGTTCATTTGCTTTGGTGGGTTTCCATTCCATCCTTACTGCTTTTTTTAAAAAGGTTGCTTATTTGGTGATGTATTTAATTTCAGTGCCTCAAATTTCTGTATGTTTGTGTGCCCACACTGTTAGTATTTGTGGGAGTGTGCTTGAAAATGGTGCTTTTAGTAACAAAAAAGTCATATGTGTATAGATTCAGTCATTTACTGCCTTGTCCAAGAACTTAATTTGTTTCTGTTTCGTCAGATGATCTTACTGACAGCAATTGTCAAAAAGTTATGCAATAGCAGTCAGCATGCCTTTTACATATTTTCTTCCTGAAGTTTTATAGCCCATTTGAACTCAGAGAAATCATCTTGGAAACAGATCTCCAACAGAATGTTTTTAAAGCCTTCCTTAACCCTTTTAAGGACTTCATGTGTATATATATTTTTATGTTTTGTGCTGTACTGTTCAGACTCAGCGAGGGATCGTGAATAATAATCATCTTGCTTAGCCGTGCACAGTATGGAGCACTGTACATACAGTCACACTGAGCCCAGTTATGCTGTAGTTCATGAGATAAAAAGCTGATTCAACAATAATAATGTGGTTCATACTGGCTAAGTTCAATTTGTAATGCTTTGTACTGAGTGTTACCTGATTAATCAGGTAACTAAATCTGAGGTGGGGCAGGCAAATGGCAAACTTCCTGAAAGGGCAGTTAACACTTAGTATGCTGCTCATCCCCTCCTTATTCCAAGGACAGGAATAGAAAAGCTTGTTATACCCACCTCAACAATGACCTGAATGAACTAGAAGAGGTGAGAGAATAACCAAAGACGACAACTCAGTTCATGGATTCTCCTGTGAGGCCTGACAAAAATGTTGCTGCGACAGTCACATACTGTCATTTGCTGGGAGGTGAACTAAGCCCCTGAACTTGTTTCAGTGGCCAACTGAACAACTGATTGTCAGAAGATGACTTTTGGTCACTAGCCATTTTGACGTTATGATAACAGAGACAAAGATTTGATGTTCCACTTCTACTGTGTGTGTGGGCTTCATACATGTCTCTGTGTGCAGTAGCTTTTGATCTTTTAGATTGTGACCCAAAGTCTACCAAAGTCAAAGAAAAGACCAACAACTTTAGACCTGTGTTTAGTAAAGGTCAAATACCCTTTTCCAGGAAACTCTGTATCAAAACATAGTGAAGTTCAAGTCCATGAATCATGGTCCTTCCATGAAATACATGGTCCTTCTAGCTCTATGTTGTCTAGACTTTGGTGACCTAGAAAACAACAGATCATGTTGTATCTCAGTAGCTCTGTTGAAAACCTGTTGCTGATGAGTACCACACCCAGGTGTTCACAGAGTGGATTTTATCAAAAGCATCTGTTTTAATACTTAATCCATCCTTACTGATGGGCAGCCTTTTGAAGAGGAAGCTTCAGATGTTGTGCTTACTCTAGGGTGGAAGCAGGTTTCCTCCCTTGCTCTGAAACCGACTTATTTCTATGCAATTGTGCAGGATTTTCCCCTTAACTTCACAACAGTTACATAATTAACTTGCAACAGAGTTAAGTGACTGTCTCTAGTTTGAGGGTGTAGTTTTTTCCCACCCTTCTTTCATTTTTCTCAGCTGTTAGCACTGCATGACACACTCATGCAGTAGCCTTCCCAGTCTACAGCAGTCAAAGCTAACAGCTGTTCAGCAGCACAAATGAACCCTTTTATCTGCTCTGCATAACCTTGTAACCCAAGGACAGATTCTAGACCCATATATTTAAATTATATATATGTTTACCATTACTCATAGTTCATGTTTTCTTTAAATGCATCATGAAGTTACTTCAGTCATTCTGAATTTTCAGGGGCCCTGTTTCAATTTTAGCCTACAAAAAGCCTCTCTGATGTGCCCACTCTAGTCTTGAAACCAGTTCAGAGACTCTTTCTTACCACTTTCTTGCCACGTAGTATTCTCTCTACTCTTCCCATGACAAGGCAGATAAATTGATATTAATGCTACATAAGGGAGGTCAAGGGCACATTAATTACAGTGACCTGATTTGCCTGAATGCAGTCTTTCTGCTACTAGCCTCCCACAGAAGGTCCTGTTAAACTCTGTAGACATTCTCTTAATTCCATGAGTATCAGTGCAAGTTTCCTTCCTTTACTAAATTTTACTGAATAAGCAAGCCACCTAGAAAGTTTAACAACCTTTTACGATATGTTCAGAAACATGTGAAATATAACTATTGCTTAATGGACTGATGCTCACTTGAAGTCAAGTTCTTTGACTACCATGATTTCAGAACTAAGAGTAGTTGACTTGTGTCTTCCACTGCAATAGACCTGATGCAGATCCTATCAGAGTCAACAGACTTTTTTTGTCGAACTTGTAGCATATGGCTCGCACTCCGCTTAAGTGGCTCACAAGGATTTCAATTATTTTTATGCTTTTGAAAAATAAGCTCAGTCACAAGTAGTGGTACCTCCTTTATACCTGAATTTTCCTAGTGATAAAGAAGATTGATAGAGTGGATGTTGAATGAGTAGGGCCTATCTGTGGTTTAACTCACAAGTGCAGAGTGATAGCAATGGAATATTTCCTAAGAACTTTACCCTGCAACAGCTAGAGATAACTTATCAGAATAAACAACTATGGGACAAAGTTTCCATCTAGTAAGTCCATGCCAGCCAGGAATCTCAACATCTCTTATAAGGCAGGCAGCAAACTTAATTTTTCACTTCTGCACTTTTGTGCAGTAGTTTTAACAAAGAATACTGGCCAGCTCCCTGTGTAAATTCATTAGAGAATTAAAGTTCATTGTATAACAATGGAAGGAAAGAGAAAATACTATTTTATTGTAATGCTTTTCTGCAGAATGAGTGGTGTTTAAAAAGTACTAGCCAGGGGTTTTCTTAAAATCTTTTAGCAGTATGATTTACGTATCAGCAATGGTGGAGGATTAGGACAGGTTGTAATGAAACTTGGTTTAATTTCTGCACTTTTGTTGTGGCATCAGTGCTCTAAATGTAGCATGCTTTATTAAAAATACATGAGTACTGTTATTTGAAATTTTAACTGGAGCAGTAGCTACATGTTCCAGTTTAGCTAAGTGTTTTAAATGCATAAAAGAAACATCAGACTATCACCATACCTAGAAGTGGATGTATATGCTTAACTGTGCAATTGTATTAATGTCAATCATGTGTATATTGTGCACATATTTAGACATGACCTTAAGTCATTGCAAGATTCAGGCTTACATTAAAGCAGTAGTAATTTTTTTTTGCCTTTACTACTAGTTTAACAAGCAATAAGAAATGGTGGAGGGAAGATTCAAAGGTTATACTATACACGTTGAGGCCTGATTATGTACTGCACAACCTAGTGATGATCACTGTTACTTTCATGGAAATACCTGAAAGAAACTGCAGAGCAATTTGGGTAGAAGGAGTTCAAGTATTTATGGAGTCTCCCTGTGTTGGCCTTACAGGGGCCAAGTGACTTGAACTTTTCCCACAGTGCTTAACTTCCTTACACCCTGCAAAAAAAACCACCCCAAACTTAAGCAATTCAGCATTGTTGATTCTTGTGATCATGTTGCAAGTTCTTTATTAGTTGGTGTTTTTCCTGATACCCAGATCCTTCAGGCAGGTGAATCTGTGAGAATTTCTCTTGGTAATCCTTTGTGCTAATAGGGAAGAAGGGAGTTAAAAAATGTGGCCAAGTACAGCTCTAAAGGTCAAGCCAACAGAACACATAACACTGAGAAACAACACTCTCATTTGAAAAAAGGAAAATCCATTATAAATATTTTCACTTACAGACTTGGCTTTTTCTAGATCTGAATTTTTTAATTGTTTTTTTTTTCCTGAATCAGTTGTTTTGGGTTTAGCTTGGGTCAAAGGTTTGGCAACTGTTTCCCCTCATTTTTATTTTAATTAGACTATCCCTGATTTTTATATTCTTTATTAAAAGAATATTAAAACCCTGCAGATTCTGCAAGGTCTACTTTTCTGGTCAGTACAGAGTGCCCTCACATCACGTTGCTTTTAATGGAAATTAATTGTACCATGCCTATAGACCTTGGAGCAATTTTGTAGATATTAGATTCTTAGACATCTGTGGTGTTTTATTATTGATTAAAAAATGAGAGGAAATCTTATGGCTTAAGACCTTGTGCTGGGATTTATGAATTACTTTTTTTCCTATGTGACCCTTGGCAGGTCATTGAATCTGTCTTTCAGTTTTCCATCCGTGAAGCAGGGAATAATGATGATTTCCTGCTGCTGCTCTTTGTCTATCATGCCTACTTAAATAGTTTGCTCTTTGGAATAGGCCTTGTTACTTGCTAGAGCAAAGAAATCTCAGTCTGAGTTAGGATCTGGAGCTGCAATACAAATAATTAATATCAGCATTAAACAGTCAAAGGTACATCCAAGATGCATTTGGCCTGAGGCCCACACAGTTCTTAAAATGATGGATTTTTAATTGATTATTTGGAATGAGACCTTTTCTCAGACTAGCTAAATTGCTTAAGACCCACGCACGCTATCTATATTTAGAGGCGAGGAGGTGGCAGAGTAATTCTTAAAGTGCTGTGTTTCTAATAACCCAGGTGAGTGACAGTCTGTGAGTGCTGCCTCTTTTAAAACAAACATGACTCACAGCCCCCAGGCGGCAAGCATGTGCAGGTTAGAAATTGTATTGAACTGTCCACATTCAAGAAACAATGAAATACAGCCATAATCATAAACAATTTAATAATTTCAGGTTAGTACAAAAGGGTAGGTGTACTCATGGCTTGGTATCTATAATAGCAAAATGCAAAAAAGCTGTGTAAAATCGGGGCAGAGGGGGTTAAGGTGAGTCTGGAGTAAATAAGGCAATATTTTCATCCCACCGCACACTCTGATGCTTTCAGAAAGCAGACATGTAAGAACATCAGGCATTGGTAAGAATTCTGCAGAAACTACATCTCTACAAGAATAAGATTATCTCCAGTGTCCAAGTCAAAGGCAAAATGTAAATGGCATTCTAGATGCATTGATATTTAATTCTCATTGAAAGAGACTCCACACAAACATGGCTGTTTCCTGGGTATTTCTTGTCCCAAACAGTTACTAGCACCTATGAATGATCTTTCTGTCTCTCAGAGACCATACATGGTGAAATGGAACTATGCCCTTAGAAACTGCCAGGGAGGTGCAAGGGAGTGAGTACCACCCTAGCCTTTTCACAGCTCTGACCAAAGCTAAAAATAAGCAGCAAAACAGGGAGAAGCCAGTTTCCCAGTGGGAGAAGAATACTGCTGTCCTCGTGAAAGATGTGTTATGTCACTTGTGCTCCTGCGGACAATGGGTCCAAGTGATTCTTATTTTGTGTCCTAAGCTTGTCACTGACCTTGGCACCCAGCCACGTTGCACTGTTTTCTGTGAGATTACCCAAGGCAAGCTCATCTCTGGGAATATAAAACTATTGCCAGGAACTCCCACTGATGCAACAACATCCTTTCATCACAAGCTGCAAAGTTAAAAAAGCACACTTTAGTCTTAACTGCAATAACAAACCTTGGCCAGGCTCTGGAATAGCTGCATCTTTTTGCAGCAGATTCTCATTAAAGAACTTAATGGCTACATGAAAAATGAAACCAGTTCTAACTACTTACCTTCTTAAGGTAGTTTCACTATAAATTAGATATGGTTCTTCTTCCCCCAAATCATTGCCTCTTTTTTAATAAACCATGTTTTATTCCCAAGAATTTGCATTGGGTGAACATGAAGCAACATTTTTGTGTAGCCAGTTAGTGCAGCACATGTAACAACACTGAAAACAAGTTAGGTCGAAGATGCATTGCAAAGACTTTGAGTCAGAGTTTCCTAACCTCCTTGCTTCCTTTAGAGCAAACACAATACTGATTTTTTTTATTTGCCTCCTAGGGCTGTTTCTCATCATTGAAGCCAGCGACAGTTGAGAGCTAGGCATAACACCTGCCTAACAGCAAGTGCACACCCAGCTCTGCTACTGCCAATGAAAATTCCTCATGTCAAAAAATCAGGTAAACATTACTCAGTGGTTTTGAACCAGACTAGGAATCTGTGCAGTTCAAAACATCTTTTTCATGTGGATTTGAGGGATCCTGAAAACCCTGGAAAATAAAAGACCCAGCACCATATAGCAAGGAGTTGGTAACAGATGATGTTCAGTGTCCTCCTACCTATCTGCAAACATGCCTTCAACTCTGACCCACTTTACTGGGTGGTCTCATGTAATTTTTCCTCTTTTTAAGATTTGCATATGTAAATAACTGAATAATACTTATATATAATCTCCTCTTTCAATATAAATAGGCTGCCAGGTTCTGAAACTACCAGGGTGTACTAGATATGAGGTTCATCTGGTTCCTGGGGGTTTTATACAAGCTAAGATCAGCTTAATAAAAGTATGGGAAGACTGAGAATGAGTAATATGTGCAATGTGTAGTGCTTTATGTAATACCTCTTTAACTGGCAGTATTTCCTTCAAGCTATTGCCTAAGATTCAGATTCTGTTCTTCTTTCAGAGTTCCTCTATTGCCACACCAGTACAGTTAACTATTTACAGCTAACCAAACTAAACTACTCATTGTCATTGTCAGTTTGGGCTGGTGGTCAGTTTACTGTTGGTAAATGTCTGAAGTATAAAATTTAACATCTTTTCCAAATATTTGTTCCTCAAAATCATAATAATTCTATGTATAATTTTCTTTGTCTGTGTAAATATCCAGTCCCTTTTTGTATCTTGTCAAGTTCGTGGCTTCCAAGACAAATTAATTTCAAAGTCCAGTTATATGCTGGGTAAAAAGGTATTGTTTTTTCAGGGTATAATTTTATTCTTCCTAATGGCATTGAATTGAATTTTTCTTTTGATTCTGTATTATGACACTGTGAGAAAATAAGCTCCCTATATCTTAGCTATTGATACACACTTTCAGGATTATCTGTTTTATAAAGGGCAGCTTATTATCCTTATATAAATAAGAGACAACAGTTTCAGGGATAGATGCAGTGATTAACAGATGAATGATATATTTTGAGTTAATATTCTTGGGGTTTTTTCCTTTCTGAATATTTGCTACTATCACAACCAACTTCCAAGAAAGGCTTGCATCTTCTGCCTGTGACCCCCCACACTTTACCTGCTATAGTGAACCCTTCTCTTTCAACCACACTGACTCCAAAGTCCAATAGAAGCAGTGGAAGATTCCCATTGATTGCAGAAAGCCTGCAAGCAGGTCACGGTGATGTGCAGTGTTAAAAGGACGGTTTTCTTTTTTTTTTTTTTTTTTCCTCCTTCTAACTCAGTCTGGGAAGATTTGGTGCTGTTTCCAAACTGCTTCAGTCTCTCTGCCCAGGATTTAGTTTTATTAATGTATGTAGAAAAAGTATAATACACAAGGTGATCTTTCTCCTAAACCCAGGACTGTTTCAGTGTCTGTTTATTCCCCTTAAGTTTCTACTTAATAGGCTGTTACCCTGAGTTGTAGCTTCTGTTTCTTACAAGAACTAACTTGCCTCATTTGCCTGCCCCCATGATACAGGACTTTTCTCCTGAAATCATATCCCATATAAACCATTAGACTAATCAGTCTGACTCCTGAGGAAGCTGATAAATCAACAGTAATCCAAATCCCAGTCTCCCATCAAGTGCCAGCCTATGTCAAAGGGCATGCTGTTCAGTGTAATGAGCTCTGCCCTGGGAAGACAGAGAAAATACAGCTCGATAGTTGATGAACATTTGAGATTCTTTCTCCTTCTGAGCAGGATTGTGATTTTCCCGCATTTCAGTAAAATACTTAAAAGCTAATTTAGTCAGTGTGTTGGTGGTGGTTACATGTGCATGCTTGACCACTAAAAACTGAACTGGCAAGCTACACGCTCCTTTCTCCTTAAAGAGGAGAGAAGGGGAAATGATTATCTAGAGTGAGCTGTCAACCCTTATGCCAGCTTTCCTCCTGATATGATTTATAAAACAGCTAAGATAACCTCTGGGGGGGAGCTTTGCAATGGAAATAGCAAGTGATTCTTATTCTAATGAACATAACACTGTCACAAGTTTAAAGTTCAAATCTGAGGTACGAAGGTTTGGGGGAGGGGGAAAAGAGCCCGTAAAATACGAATGTGACAGCATATGTGTTCCTTGCCTGCACAGTGTATGAAACAGGAGAAATAGGCAAACTTTGTTTTTCTAATGAGGTTTAAAATATTTTTCAGTCTTTATCAGGCAGAAGTTCCTCCATACTGGTTGGTTGTTTTGTTGCAGGTTTTGGGGTTTTTTTTTGCTTCACGCTCTCCTTAGTTGAGACAAGACGTTTTTCTCAGACTAAGTTTGTGTCTTTGGTCCTTCAGCATTGCAAAATGTCCTGTCACAATTGGCACTCATTAAATAAGCCTTTGTTGGTAGCTGCAGCCAATAGGCAGAAGGCTGAATGGACTACAGGAATTTAAACTCCTGGAGGAGGCTTGTCCTGGTCAGCATTTAGAAACGCCAAATGAGTATTTATTGGAGAACTTATTTTTTCCCATTCTGTTAAAAAAAAAAAACAACCAACACAACAGGAAAAGAAAGAATCCCATTACTGGGTATCTGACAGCTTTCACTGATACCTAGCCTACTTCAGAACTGCTTTAAAAATAAAAACAGACCCCCTCCTAGAAACTGTTACATGAAAGAAAAAAAGAAAAGTAGAAACTGTATAAATCAATGGCAGGTTAACCTGCCCCTGAACTTACCCAGCATATTTCCTATGTTAAGAGCTGTGTGAATGCAATTTAGATAGTCAGTGAACCATAGTGTCTGTAGGTTTGCTGAGGATGATAACTCTTCAATGTCTGGTCAGTATCTTTCTGTCTCAAGGCTAGAGTTGCACCAGATATTTGCTATCAGCTGAAGTAGAAAGAACCAGCTGAGTAGAAAGGGATAGTGAGCTAAAACTTTGATAAAGCTGTAAAAACACTTACAGTAATTCTGCTTATTAACCTCACTTTCTGAAGTTATATTTCACTTTAAAGCCTTGTTTTAGTCAGAAGCTCACATGTACTAGCTTCTGGGTGCACTGTCAGGTTGGATATGGTGTGTTGGTGCCTCATGGGGCTCAAGAATTTTGTGTTAGTCTCTTCCTCAATAGCCCAGCCACCCCCATCCAGGTACAGAAGGGGACAACAAGCATGTGGCAAGCTCCTGCTCAGTGGAAACATGGAACTTTTTGGTGGGACACCATTGGAATTCTTATGTCCTGGAAGCAATACTAAATGTATCAGAAAACCCCCAAAATCCCTTCTGCTCATTTAGTATGATTCGTGTGAGTTATACAGAATGTATTCACAGCTAGCAGGAATATGTTCCACTGCCATGCACTTGCTTGCTGTGGAGTCCTGCCATGCTGAAGTTCCATAACTAGCAGCAATATTAATTTGATCCCACTTATTTCTCCTTTTCACACAAAAACTGTGTACTTACAAAAAGGTACTGGATAGCCTGGAGACATAAAGAGTTAAAAAAGAGGGAGTGCAGAGCTAAGTCATGTTTTCCAATGTGGCACACGACTGCAACTCACTTTAGCCTATTGTGAAAAACAGAATATAGTCTAAACTACTTTCAAAAAAACAAAAACATGCTTGAGCAGTATTTTCTTAAGCCATATCTGCTTAAGTAACTAACTAGCAGGACAGATGGTAGATAAAAGAAAGCTGGATTTCCAGGGAACCCAAACGTCCCCTTGGAATTTTTGAAAAACAAAAAAAAAATGGAAAATGAACAGATCTCATCATACTCCAGCTGTTCCCAAATGATAGACACTACCACTGAATTAGGAGGTTCATTTTTACTCTGTGAACCTGACTGCATATGGGATGTACCTGACATTCAGGGAGCAGCAGGCAGGTGACAAGTACCTTGTTGTTCTGTGGCACAAAATGCACATTGAATGGGGACAATGTAGCTTAATATTTCTTTCCTCAGTAATGTCTCCTGAGATATGATCAGTGCAGATTTGGATTAGGGAATGCAAAAGCTCAGTATCACAGCTTGTTGAAAAAATCAGGAAGACTCTGGAAATACTCTCTTTGTTTTTCAGCAAAGTTTGAATTTCCACAGGGGAAATAAAATCAGTAATTCCTGATAAATACAAAGCTTACTATTAAAAAACTTTGACAGTAATTAAAAATAATCAGTCTCTCTGTTTTCCATTAGCAGGTGTCTGAGGTCTAGTTGGAACTCTTATTGGCACAGATAGATACTAAATACAGTATTTTGCCACCATCATGGGATGATTTATCTATGGAATATAATTTTTTACGCAGCAGTTATACCTCAAGTGGTAAATAAGGCTTTGTCTGTGCTCCAAAATTGTGCCACTCTAAATATACCGCTGTAGTTAAAGGAACACAACCCACTGGTGGTTGTTAGAGCCCTGTAAAACAGCATTCAGTCATGTAGTCATCCCTGTATAGCAAGGGGAGCATATCCGTGGTGATTTTGTACTGCAGTGCACACTGAAGTTTTTATTGATGTTATGGTAACAGCTAAAAAAAAAATGCAACTGAAACGTTACACTGGGAAAAGTCTTGAGTGCAGATAAGGCCCAAATCAGGAAGATTGTGAGCAACTTTGGGTACAAGCCACATCTTCCAGTGGCTATGGGTAATGGTAACTCATTATGGGCTGTATTAAATATCATTAACAATGACAAGAGTGTGGTAAAAACATTTCACTGAGGCAGGAAAATATAAGGTTTCTGGCAGTAGCATCAAGAGCCTTACCACTGAGCACAGAAGAATTTCCCAGGATCCAACTCTTGTGCTGAATATGTCAGAAATCACAGTATCACAGAAATTACAAAGCCACTCCTGAGAGCTGAATAGAAGTCTGCCATTGTAAAAAAATTGCTAAACATATTGCAAGACTTGGAGTGTAGCATTTGTTTCCTAACTTCAAATAGGCAGTGAAAAATAATTAATTCCAAGGGTTTCTGATAAGGATTACAGCTGGGTAAGGCTTTTTTTTAATGCCTGATTTTGGAAAAATCAGATCCACGTAATTAAATTGCCTTTTTGCAAGGCAGAGCAATTCAGAGAACATCTAGCTGAAAGAATTCTGTGGATTCAGGACAGAAGTTATTGTCCCAACAAGACAGACATCAACATAATGCTCAGTACCAGTCACAAAAAGTCTTTAAACCATGTGCCCCACACATCAAGCACATGATCTGATTGTCACAGTAGGATGCCTTGGAAAGGCTTCTTTTTTTTTCCCCTCCCATGTTAAATCTGGAATGGCTTTTATTTCATCCTTATGTGAGTAGAGTCATTATTTCGGATCTTGGTTTCCTCTGATCTTATTTAGGATTCTTTATTTCTGTGTTTGGCCCTGCTGTTGATTTGTAAGGGAGCCACAACTCCTCTGTATCATACATTCTCTTCATCGTCATTCTCTGTACACCCATCTCCAATGTGGCAAATAACATTCCCTGCCTATCTGACAGAAACGTGCTAGACTTAACTAGCAACGGATGACGTTTTCAGAAGTGGCTAGTTAGATACATCATGTGAAATTAGGCTCTTGAAGACTATCAGGCTGAGCCTCTGGATACACATTCACACTAAAAACTTCACAAGAAGTTGTTGAAAAACAGTTGGTGCTCTGATAAGATGCATTTTAAACACACTACTATGAATCACAGCAAATATATTAATGGCTACTTTCATACACATATTCTGAAAACTAACTCTTTCCCTTAATCAGTGCCAAAGACTTGAAGTCCTGCCTACTCTTCATTGATAAATTCCATTTTCTCTCACAGAGAAGGGCAGACTCTGGCAGACCTACTGAGGGTTATCTGCAAGATCCAGAGGCAAAACACACTGGAATATGAGAAGAAAGAAGTTGTAAAACTTGACTAAGAGTCAAGCTTAGATCTTGCTCAGGATTTTACAACTTCATAAAAGCATGCTTGTGTGACTGCCAAAATTTTTCACTGTTAAAAATATGTATCATAAATTCATCACCAAACTGGAAGCAGCAGCCACTTGTACAGCACACACACGTTCTATACAGCTGTTTTCATGATGGATATCTTGCTTGCTGACCTGATTTCAACTGGTGTCAACTCAACACAACACTGTAAACTTCTTAGGATTATTAGAGAACATTCCTCTGAAGTATGTGAAAAAACATAAGCTGCAAACACTGTGCATTGGAGATTTGTCTTACAAACGTGGCATCTGTGCAGTGGGACTACATAACTATGCTATTTTTTCTTCCATCAGCTGCCTGAATATTAACAGTTAGTTGCAATCATTAAACATCTCCCTGCCATTTTTCAGTAGGAAGCATGATTCTTTTCTCTTGGAAGGAGCTAGACCAAGCTACATGCTCAATCAACCATAAGTAAATGTGAGAACCAACCTGAATTCAGTGTTTGTTTTGATGTACTGTGGAATGGTAGTCTGGGAGACATAAACTCATTGCAAGTCTTCCACGGAATGTGAACTTGAAATTATGGAAAAGCACTGGAACAAAAGGTGCCTTCCTTCTCCCTTGAAGAAATTGCCAAACATGCTAAATATGTGGCTGTATTTAGCAACTATATATTCCTCTCAAATCTCAGTTTTGTATGCCCTGGAAGGATTGTCAGATCTGTAGCACCTGCACCTTCAGAGGATTCCCTTTGCAGAGCATGCTCCGTTCCCTCCTTGCTCCTAAGCATGCACCAAACTGCATACAGCAACGACCTAAATTTTTGCTGGTTTCAGTGCTTCTGGCCATCAGAAGCTGCTGGGGCTCTGGGTGCTGGAACACAGAGGAGGAAAACTCCATTTCCCAGCTGTCTCAGGTAGCCTGCAGTGTGTGTGTGGGTTAAAAAAGTAATAATTCAACTTCATAGAGTTAAGTCAGTATTTCAAAATTGTGTTTGTGGCAGATTTGGAAGAAGACCCCAATATTTTTAAGTTCTCATTGATGGAAACAACCATGCTGGTGTGTTCCAGCTGTTCCAAAGTCCAGCTGTTGGCCTGGGGATCCCAGCCCTGGCAGATGAGATGTAGGCTCTGGAGCATCTGTCACTCCTGGCTTGAAGGCAGTCCAGCCAGCAGGCTGTCTGGGAGTGGTGGACAGCAAGGCAGGCTGTTTTGCATGAGTCCAGCCTGACAAGCATGAATCTGCTGGACTTTTGCTAATCTAGACCCATATAGTGTAAATTGTTTGATTTTTAAAGAACTGGCCTATTCTAAGAGAAATAAATTCTCACCAGCTTCTGGCTTTTTACATCTTTCTTTACCTCTCCATCCTCCTCAAAGAAAAGGCAGCAAAACTGTAGAAAGGGAGAATGAAGAAAAAGGCAGTGATAACAGCAAGGAGGATGGGAACAGGCTGAAGAGGAATAATGATACAGAAATCTCAGTTGCTACTGCTCTCTGCAGAGGAATAATAAGAGTGTGCAGGTATAGAAAAAGGTAAATAAAAGCCAGGTTAAATTGGAGATAAGTAAAAATAGTAACAGGGCAGAGGAAGGGAGAGAGGATGTGGTGAAATTATAGCAAAGGAAGAAAGGTGGAGACTGGAAGGAAAAGGTGGAAGCTATTTTTTCCCCCTTAGCTTAGCACTTGGACTTGGTAGTAGTCTGCAGGCCCACCCCTCTACCTCATCCACTCCACACTTTCTACACTCTGCAAAAAAAGTAAAGCTGAGTTTTACAGAAATTCTCATTTCACGGCAATTATCACCAGAGAAAATCCATCTTGTACTTTGAGGTTATTAACAAATTTTATTTTTTTTAATTAAAGGCTATTCACAATACAGGAGAAAAAAAAAAAAAAAAAAAAGACTGAACGGATTTGCATAGGTCATCGAAAGTTTAACACTTACTATTTTTAAAGTACTTGTCTTGCAGTCTCACTGTTCTCTCAGGTATGTTTGTGGTATTTTGTTTGGGAAAGTGGACTGAAGGGATATCTGTGTAGCAGATAGAGAGATATCATGGTAGTAAAAATTAATTGTAATCTTTACTAAAACTCTGCAAGGTGGTGAGGTATCAGTTCCTTTTATATGTGTGTGGACTGATTTCTTGGGCCTCTTCCAGACTTTCTTCTGTTACAGCCTGGGGCAGGGGTCCCCAAACTACAGCCCACGGGCCAGATACGGCCCCCCAGGGTCCTCAATCCATCCCCCCGGTATTTACAGACCCCCCTCCGCCGGGGGTTGGGCGGGAAACCAAGCAGCCGCAGATGACTGCCTGCCACTTCATCCGCGTGCCGGCCCCCTGGTTAAAGAGTTTGAGGACCCCTGGCCTGAGGTCTTCCCTCCAGAATTGGTGCCCACTGTCACAGATGGAGAAAGGCAAGCATTTGGTGATATGGCTGTATCATTGTTAAACAATGTCGCCTGTGTGGTCCCCTTGTGCATCGTTTGGCACTTTGGCTTCTCCTTCACTATTGCAACTTGGCCGGAGGAGCTGGTTGAGGAAATCAGGGTGTCCCTTTGCTTTTCTTTTCCTGTCAGATTCTGGTTTGCATTCTCCAGATTCTGCAAAATCTGGTTTGCATTCCTCCACATTCATCTGTTATGCCGCAAATACAATTACTTGATGTATGTCTCGCTAGAAGATTTCATATCTAAGATCTTCAAAAAGTCTGTCAAGGAGAAAGTGATAGGGAGGAAAGCTGAGAAACTCAAATGTGGTTTTAGGCCAGTGTGTAGTATGAATATGACAAAACTGTACTGATGTACAAATGCTTGTGTATCTAATTGTAAAATGTGAGCACCTAATACCAGATTTATTTCATTATTATTCCCTCTCCATCTTTCTTTTTGAGTTTAGCCTTTCTTCCTGTGACAGTATCAATTCTTTTTCAATAGTGCCTTGCATCCCATTCTTTTTCATCTCTTTTTCAATACTACCTTTTTCTCTGCTAAATCATCAAAGATATTTTTGTTCTTATACCTATTGTGGCAGAGTCTGTAAACACAATCTTAGAAAAAGAATTTCTAAGTGTAAGCATTTGTGATGCATTTGGACTAAAAGCTTTGAATTGCTATCTTTGATAAAGCTATTTGGTCTGATTATATTGTTTTGGAATAACACATTCAAGCATGCTTCTTTGAAAAAATGAATTTTTCAACATGTATTATATTGCATGTCTCAAAATGGAGGAGGATTATTTTTAAATACTGTGTAATCCATGTAAGCAATCGTATTTTGTATTTCTATCCTGAAATTCACACACTAGTTAAGATTGAAATTTGAAGTCCAGTTTTTAAAAAACAACAACTATTAATCTTAAAGATGTATAAAATATAAATAAAGTTAATAATTATTCTGGTTTTCATTCTTTTAAATTGCTTCCATACCTCAAAAACTTCATGGACAGATATTGCAGGCTGTTCTTATATTGAACATGACAAGCATTCTGCATAAGCACTAAATAGCAGGTGTAACAGCCATTGATGGTTGTAGTGTATTTTTAAAGCAGGAATTGAAAATATTTCTGAATACAAATTCAGATCTCATAGACTGGAGTTCAGGTGGGAGTAACTATACTTTTGGAAATTCAGTGATGTCTTTAAATGCCATAAGTAGCCATGAAGTGTTCATGTCATCAAATAGCAGAGATCCAGAAGTACGGTCAGCTATGAAGTTATATATTGATCTCAGCATTTGAGGCATGGGCAAAGCTTCCTTTCATAAACCTTTGCAGCTGAAGACATCACTACCCTGGGACAGACATCACACCACCCACCAGTTCCATCAGGGGAAAGGATTATGTAATCCTTCTTCAATCTGTTTCAGTCAAAATCAGTCCAGTTAAACAGTAACTGAAGTTGAAAAAGTTAATCCACTATGTTTAAGTTGAAGTTTATTATCCGGGTTTTTTTCACCTGCAATGTTCAATGGCAAGACATACAGAGAAATTAAATATAGATGCTACACACATTTACACATTAACAAAAAATATTTCCTTAATCTCACATCATCAGTGTAAGCCATTGAACACACTCAGTTTCATAATGTCTATTGATTTTCAAAAGCACCTTCCTGTTGGAGCTGAGCACCCTCTGCTCAGAGTGTCAGTGGTCCTTTAAAGTCATGCTTCTGCAATAATGATTCCTTAGCCATGTTCTCAAAAATATTTTTTTTTTATACCAAAGTACAGATTTTACTCTCTACCAAGTTGGTCTCTGGTGTTCCTCTCCTTTTTCTGTGTATTGATGGTTTAAAAACAAGGAACTGAACTGCTTTTAATGAAAAAGCATGCTTTGTTTGCAATTATAGTTGGATCACTTAAAACATGTAAGACGCTATCTTGTCTCTAGTAATAAATCAGTAGCATACATGCTGCCTTATCAGATTTAAAGACAACTCAGGGTACTTTATTATAAGCTGTACAGTGGTTTAATACTGCATTTTACTCCGGCTATTGAAAGTCAGAGAGAAAATGAGTGAATCCAAGGTTTCCTTCTCTTTTAGCCTGTGTGTGGTTACTTAACCTCTCCATTGCATCTCTTTAAAGGACTGTAGGAAGAAAGTACTAGGTGGATTCAGTGGCAATATATTAGTACAGCATTAGTGAAACTCAGAAATTGGCTGAGGAGTTGGATTGTCTGAAATCTGGAGGTATCAGCGCCAGAAGATTGGTGTCTGACTACATTCCATGCCTTTCTGTAGGTACCAGACAGCCATAGCTCTTGCGGATTGATGTGAAGACTGGAGATGCTGAGCACTTCTGATAAGGCAGGCTACAGCTGCAATGAGACTTATATCTGGACCAAGGGTTTTGCCCTTTTCTAAGGTTTCCATGTGCTACTGGATTAACATTTGGAGGCTGTAAAAATCCTAGAGGAGGATATGGTGAGAGCTAAGCCTCTGTGCAACACCTTTCTCAAACTCTGGTACAAGGGTATTGGGCAAAGGAACAACAAGGAGGAGAAGATGGACAGTTTACGGCCCACACCACTGACTGAAAATTATGTGCTGTCCCCAGCACTGGCTGACTTTCTTGGAAATTAAAGCAAGAGTTTATGAGACCTACTGCTATGCACAGACTGTGCTTTCAGAAGCTGTGCATGGAATTCCTCAGAATTATTACTAAAATGTTGACTGTTTGCATTTGAAAATCAGAGTTGAGAAGAGCTGATTGGAACATGTGTACAGGTATGTCTGCAGACCGGTATGCTTCAAACAGCCATATGATGAGGGTGGCCTTTAGTCATTTATGTGGTCTCACTATGCCATACAGGGAGAAGACAAGCAGAAAGAAGGCTGATTATTACAAAGCATGTACATCTACATGTAAAAATGTGGAAGTAACATGATACAATCCTCCTCAGCAAGCAGGGAAGCTCCTATTGGCCTGCTTATTTCAAGTTACAGATGACACTCATTCCCAGGGGTTTTAGATCTGGAATTCTACTCAGGGTCATCTTTCTTCACAAAGGTTTCAAAAGACGGACAAAATAAAGCAAGAGTTCAACCTGGATTGTATTGATTTAGTATCCTGAGACATTTGGTTTCTTATTTCCATAATTAAAACTAAACTGCAGCTTCATATTTACCCTTCCTTAAGCTGGATTAGATCCTAGCAGTAGCATTTTGTATTACTTGTAGCTTGCAAATTCAGTGTGCTGGGACACCAGTCAAAGGTCATTACAATAGTTAGATGCAGGTGACATAGATTCCCTATTGTAGTTATGTGCCAAGAGAATAAAAGAAGCAACGTGTGGCTTCTCACTTTGGAAGAAGCATGTGGCTTCCACATTAAATGTCAAATATAACAGAAAGCTTAAAAAAGTGCCTGCACTTGGGAAATCACAGCAGGATCCAAACTTACCTGGACCTGTTCAGACTCATGGTTTCAGTTCAGATCCATGTTTAGAAGATACATCCTGAAACCCTTAGCAAAAAAAAAAAATAAAAAAAAATAATAATCTTATTTGGATCATGCTTGGTACAAAATTTCAACCTGCCTTTTTGTAATTTACTGCAAGAAAAAGAGCTAATTTTGAAACAGTTCTACTGTACGTATCCCCACATTAGGAGTGCAACTTCACTTTCACTCCTTTTAGGCAAATTGCTGACAATAGAGGACATTGTACCCAGTACTCCAGACATCCCCTCAACAGCACCGAGAGGAGTGGAAGGATCACCGCCCTTGACCTGCTGGCAATATTGACTTCTTTCATAAAGACCAAAAACTCCAATAAAAACCAGTTCCAATGAGAAAATATTGGCCATTACAGGAAGGGCATTGTAAGTTCTGCCAGTTTCTCCCTCAATCAAGCCACACGAGAAATTGTAGACAGGGTCTATAGTAACTCACACAGTTTTCAGCTTGTGGACATTCAAGCTTCCAGGTGAATACATGAAGTTATGTCGCACTCTTTCCTGTACCAGTAAACAAGGCAGAGATGTGTTTGAACAGATGAGGGAAATAAAAAATGCTTCAAGATGATTATCTGAAACTTTCTGTTATCAACTTTTACATGATCATCTGTTTATGAGAGTTTTATATGGACAGATGATCTAGGTTTCATATGATCATTGGCCCATGCCATGAAATCTGTGAAATTCCAAATATTATTTTGTGGACAAACCTGAAAACTTTGAAGTGTTTCTTTCCCCTGTGTTAAAGGATGCTCTGCTGGCTCTAGCATTCATCTCTCATTTTCTACCATTCTCCTACATCCAATGAGCCACAGTGTGCTTTTCTCAGATAGTCCTTTCTCACTCCTGTCTGTTGAGAATGATCTATTTTATGGATATAATTAACTATTCATTGACACAGAGCCTTGAATTTGCCTCTCCCCAAATTCCAGAAGAGCAGCCCTAATCTCTAGGTTACAAAGTCAGTTTCCCTACAGCTCATAAAGCTTTACACAATGTGTTACAGCTCCAGCAGGAGAGATTAAGAGGCTATCTGGGCACTGCAGTGGTTGGAAAGCTCTTCAGTGAGGTGGGAGATCCGCTGTCAATCCCTTTTTCTGATGAATATTTGTGTCTAAAAAAGATGCTGACATCTTTCCTGGCTTCTCTGGAACCAGTTATGTTGGATCAGGGATGAATTTAGAGCAGAAACTGTGGAAACTCTGCCATCACACAGTACTTATATATGTATTTTAGAATACTAACCACAGTCTACTAAATGGACTTGAATATAAATGAACTGTCACTATGGGAGAATAGTTGAAATCATCTTGGATATACAGATAATATTGTCTCAACTGTGAACCCTGCTTTAGAATCTCATTTCAGTCTCTACCTAAAAATCTATATGTCAAAAGAAAATATCCTGAGTGCCATCTACAAACTATAACATGACACAAAAAAAGCCGTCTTTCTGTATGATAGAGCTACTTCTAATTTTCCCATTAGACCAAACGACATCATAAAGAATATCTGCCAACAACATGATATAAAACCGTACCATGCATCATGAAAAATAATTGCAGTTCAATTACTCCTGAATTATAAAACCGTCAGCTAGGTGCAATAAGACAAAAGCCTTAGAACATATGAAAAACTGCTTAGCATAGATAATTATATATGTTTGAACAAAATCCCCAAAATAAAACATGTGCGGTTTGAAGGAACAGGGTAATCGTGCCAAAATAATTCTCATTTATAGCAAAGGTTTGAGGATCAGCAATTTTAAAACCATCTCCCTGAAAAAAAAAAATTAAAAGTCAATTAGCAAACCTTTCTCACTCATAAAGGGCATACCCAGCAACTGGGCAAGAAACTGGGGGAGGGGGGGTGTTGTCCTCTATCATCTTCTTACTTAGATTCTGCTTTGGCTAAGTATTTACTGTTGCTGCTCAGAATCACAGCATGGTTAAGGTTGATGGGCATCTCTGGCAATTGCCTAGTCCACCCCCCCCTACTCAAAACAGAGTCACCTACAGCAGGTTGCTCAGTGCTGTGTCCAGTTGGTTTTGAGTATCTCCGAGAATGGAGACTCCACAACCTCTCTGGGCAACCTTTTCCAGTGTTGAAAACCCCAGAAGTTTTCCATTATGTTTAAATTGAGTTCCCTGTGATTCAGTTTGCACCATTGCCTCCTGTCCTATAAATGGGCACAAATGAACAAACACTGTCTCCATTGTCTTCACACCCTCCTTTTAGGTATTTATATAAATGATCCCCCTGAGCCTTGCTTCAAGTCCCTTCGTCTTCATGGCCCTTCACTGGATGAGCTCCAGTATGCCCATGTCTTGTACTTTCTTGTACCTGCACTTGCTTAGGTGCTGTGGAAAAAGCTATGGAAATTTTGCTTCCTGTCAGTCCTGTGCTTTAGCCACGCTCCCTGCTTGAATAGGAGAAAAAGAGAAAACAAAGTACACTGGGGAAAAGTAGGACACAGGGAGAAATGGCTACAGAAGTCTTTCATAGGACAAGGGAAGAGGTCCTGCCTGCACTCGCCACTGGGACCTCTTGGGCATTCTTAAGAGAGGGGTTTGATTCTCTTTCTTGATATGTTACCTTTTGGCAGAATGAAGAAGAAAACGGCTTTCCCACATAATTTTTAATTATGACTACACAAATTAAAAACAAATATACTTCTTAAAATACAGCTTTTCCGCAAAGTCTCACCCTGGTTTTGCATTTTCACAAATGAAAGTTTTCATGGAACAAGTCAGATATTACATCTAACCTGCAGCAAGGCAGAACTGGGCTAAGGTTCCTGGTCACATCTGGCTAAACTGTTGCGAAGGGAGAATAAATTTTTCAAACACAATGTGGTACCATAGTCCCAGTACTTCCCAAATAATTTCTCATATGATCAGTAATTTTAATAATTTTAATTATTTCATAGATGCTATTTTTCAGCCTTCAGATTGTATTTTTATAATACTTAACAGATCTTTATAAAATATAGAAGAATTTTATTTGAATAGATTTGCTAATTAACAGATTTTACAAATAAGTTTTCTCAACATCCTGATGACTATGTTTCAGTTTCTTAATTGACCTTTTACATGATGCACAGTGCACTTGCGGTTTTTGTGGCTTTATTCTTCTGGTAGGTAGTCAGAGAAATAGTCAGCATTTTTACTGATGCCGATGAAGCTCTTCAGAAGCATCAGATTCAGGTTTCAAATTCTGTGAACTCCAGAAGCACCATCATACCCTGTCCCAGTTCTGATTCAAGGCTATCTGCACAGCAGCCTGCGTGCTCTGAGACTGTAGTGACAGGCAGTACAGAAATTGCCAAAATGGTTGACTGAGGTAACATTGTAAATAGAAGTTTCGTTATTCACCTGTGAAATAGGACATAGGACATCGGAAATAAGACATTGTCCAAAGTAACACCTAAAGATAAAATGAAGGGACAAAAAGGAAGACAAAAATTTGACAGAAAAAGACAAAGTTCATACTACAAGCTCAATATGAACCCTTGCTTTATATGTTCTACAATTACACTCTGTCCTTACAGCTACTTTGAAGTCCTGTGAAGCACATTAACAAGTGGCAAGCAGGTCACCTCCAACCTGTACAAGATCACAGCTTCTAGTACTTATTTGTTATACCTCAAAAGACTGGTAATCTGCATTTGTTGATTTCCCCCCTACTATAGGTGTAACTGCCAGGAAGGAAGAAAAGAGATGGATATACCTAATACCAGAGTGCCTGACCCTTTCCCTGAGGCCACACGTGGTGCTAGATGAAAGCAGGTGTGAGCAGGACCTGCAGAAAGCAATGGTTAGCTACCCTTGCTGAAGGGTGTCCTGCAGGGATCTCATGCGGGCTGCTAACTGCTATTGTATGTTAAACTGAACATTTCTTATGTGCATAAGAGAATTAAAGTGGTGATTTTGAAAAGCATGAAGTCTAGTCTTCGCCTGTGCTTTTACCATATCTGTTTTTTCTGTCCTAACCTTATAGCTCTGATAATTTGTCACCTGGAGCTTTAACAAGACAGTTGGTGCCATTGTATTCCTCCAAACTTGTCTTTGCAGAATTTTCCTGCTTTTTCTCTTTCTGTCATCCAGCTTTGAGCTGTGTTTCCTTACTGTGGCTGCCTGCTCAACCTACCACCTTGGACCTGTGTTTACACTATCGGGCAGCAAACCCCAGGCACGTTTACCCCCGTTTGGCAACGTGCTTGCCCAGACCTTTTGCTCTGCCCTTCTTCTGGCTTTGAAATTGCTATCCTCAGGTCAGCGGTCACCAAGCCAACTTCTCAACACATGCAAGTTAATGGGAATCCTGGTGCTAACTAGAAAGATTTGACCTGTGTAATTTTTTATTTACAGTGTCAAAGTTGTTGTGTTGCACTGTCAGTCTTGTGCATGTCAATTATGTTTCAGCCCCAGATATTTAACAGGAACCACAGCTGCTGTTATGATGAAGGGCAAGAGCTCTTACATGTTTGTTGAAAGAGTAAGAGTAAAGCTGAATGAAATTTGCTAAAACATTAGAGAGACCAACCCTTCTAGATCATAAACAGAGGTCTAGAGCCACTACTACCTCTTAGCCAGAGGAACTGCTGTGCTGGACAATGAAGTTCTGCCTCCTCAATTTCAATAAACTACCCCCATAATAAAAACACTGATGACTGTCACCTGTCAAAGAAAATTAGGAGAAAATTTTGGTACCAACCTGTCCAAATTAATTTGCTTGCCTAATGCTAATGTATAGGTTCCAGTATGAGTAGAAGTAACCTTCTACCTTGGGTGATACCCAAATTGCTACCCAAGTTGCTACCAAATAGCAACTCTTTAATTAATGGCCAAAACTCTAGTGAGATGACAATGTCACATGAGAATATTTTTATAAGCCTCTCCCCAAGATCTTACTGTTCTATTCTGAGAGCTAGCCTTTAAAGAAGACTTGTTTTAAAAAAATATACAAAGTCCTTACTGGCAGACAGAGGTACTGCCAGAAGGGCTGGATTTTGAAATAGCAGTTATTTGGTGCAGCTAGCTTCAGTATATATAAAGATCTACATATGTTATCACAAATAATAGAGTTCTTCATCAGGCATTATGCAGTCCTACTACCTTGTGTATTAAGAATAAGCCAAGGGAATGCCAGGTGATTCAACTAGAATTCAACTATAAACCATCTTAAGTAATTAGGTGGACCACCTATAATTGTTGCAGAGGTGATTAAAAAAAATATCAATAAAGATCATATTGTTATACAAAGTTGTATATTTTCTTAGTATTGAGCATGTTAACTCATGTACTGATTGTGACCTGTGGCTATCATAACCACCATACCTATATTAGTCACATGCAAAGGCAATTCAAAAATAACAATGAAAATCACCCACCTCTTGCTTTCTATGGCATTTATAAGGCTCAGTCAATTACTCCTTTTCTCTAGCTTGCAAACCAAAATTAGGGTAAATGAAACCACATGAGCACTAAGAGACAGCCATCCCAGCTAGTAGTCCTGCTGCTTCTAATGGTTCCCATGATGTGGTTCACTTTGAACTGCTACCACCCGTGAGAACAGGTAAACTTTGTACTCTTTAAAGAAGAACAATTTGTAGGAAAACAGACTATTTTACATTGGAATGTCTATAGTGGCAAAAGTGTATTTATCTTTATGTTATCTACCTGATCCTAAACTACAGTTGTATTTCCTTAAAAAAAAAAAAATATTCTTAGTGAACAGTTAGATAAGAGTAGCTTTAGGCAACAGAAGATATATGTGCCTTTTAGTTAAAATACTATCATTTGTCCTGCTTTGATTTGGGATTGGCTTCATTAGGCTTTGGTGGAGAAGCCAAGCTGAATTATAAGTGATTTCTAGTTTGGCTTTCTCTGGTTGGTTTATCCAAATGAAGATCATTTTAGCTATCATAGATCAGAAGACAGAAATAGTTCTTGGCATGCTACAAGTCACAGCTGCTTTCATCCCCAACTGGATGTCTCTGGAAAATTCTTTTGCTGTCTGAGTTTTGCTTTAGACTTGTACTAGATTAAAAATGTATATTTCAGGATTACTTTAGAGAGCAATGTATTGCTATTTAGATTTAAGCTTCAGAGCTTCTAGACTGGTTTGAATCACAGTTGCTTTATGAGGGTTTTTTTTGTTTCTTTTGGGGGAGGATTTTTTTTTTTTTTTTAATCTAATCTTGGAATCTATCCTTATCTATACTGGTTATATACCATTATGGATCTGTTTTGGGATGTAAGACTTCTCAGATATTAAATAGATCTGAAATGGTAAAATTTGAGTAGTTATATGGACAGATGGAAACAAACAGCAGAGCCTGTGCCTCAAAAAATGCCATCAGAGGCACTGAGAGCTCTATTTAGAGAAGCAGACCCGATTTACCACTGCCTTGTAAAATGTGTATGCAAAACAAATGTAGAATGCTTCTCATTCTTAGTTAGGAGTGTTTTGAACAGGTGTTAGTGATCTTAATGAGCTCCATAAAATGGAGAAAATGATCTAAGAAATCAGCAAACTTCTCTGTGGATAAGGTAGCAGGAGCATTGTAAAGCAATATAAGTTTGGCTCTTCTGAATTTCCTTTCCAGCTTCTAAATGCTTTTGGTTGATGTGAAAGAATATATTCTCTGTGCCTCTGTTTTTTATGATGCATTGTAGTTATGGTGCAATATCTGGCTAGAGATATAGTTTTGGTTTAGGTTGCTTTTAGATTGCTTTTTTTCCCTTTGCTGATATATTCAACTTTCCTTTAAAATTTGTTTTTATGACTTATTTTTATAATTAGCTTTATCTGAATTTCAATCAAAAATAACAAGAAATGTAGTAATGATTATATATTGTTTCCTTAAAAAAAAATTCCTTCTCTTTATCTTTGCCTGCAGTTCTTCACTTGTTGCCTAATTAAAGTATTATTTTAACCAAATTATTTTCTTGATCTGTTATTTGAATTCTGCTGAACATGTTAGCTTTCATGTCTATATTGACCTTTATCTTCAACATACAGATAGAATTGAACATACAGTATTGAATTCCCATAATTTAATAGGTAATATAATTCTGGGGGAAAATCTTGTTCACCCCCAAACGGACTAATTAAATAAACTGGTTGAGGTCCTGAGCATTGCTAAATCCAGAAGCTGAAATGTTGATATAGCTCTTTGGGAGTCTTGGGGGAATGGTTGTTGGGTTTTTCTTATATATATGTACACTCTTTGGACCTGCATGTAATGTCACAAAAGTGGCAGGTGCCCTAAGGAATTGTAGTAGTGAAGTGTGGAATTCAAAGCAAGAGTCTTACCAGTTTTCTAATTACAGTGGAGAAGCAAAGTATACCTGTAACTTAAGCTTCTCTACTCGGTCGAGCTCCAAAAGGACAAGCATGCCTGACGCAGACAGAAGAGACGTGCAAGAGAAGCAGCTTTTGAACAATACGTCGCATGAGGAGCAAAGGCTGTTACTTGGGGGAAGCAACCATGCTGGAAACCTGTCCCGGTCTGAGAAGAAACTCCAAGAGGCTATTTGTGTGCTGCTGGTGGAGCTGTGTGAGAGATTCACGTTCTTTGGCATTGTCTGCAACATGATCCTCTTCTGCACTGTCCAACTTGGCTATCGCAACCACCAGGCAGCTATTGTCAATATGTGCTTTGTAGGCACCTCTATGCTGACACCAGTCCTGGCTGCCTGGCTCGCCGAATGCCTTGTGGGCAGGATCAAGCTCGTGTGCATCTGCATGTTTCTACACTTCCTAGGTAGGTGACACCCTAGCGACTATTTCGTGTTTATAGTAATTCTGTTGCAGAAATGCATTATGGAGCATTGTGTTTGAAATGTAACTTTCTCCAGCCTCGTGGCCACCTTCTCTAAAAGCTGTTGCTGAGTTCCTCCTCTACAAAATGCACTGCAGTATTTTTGCCTATGTACATTTGTGAGGCAGTGCTTTGAACAAGACTAAGGAACATTTGCATGTGTATCTTGTGGGCAAACTTGACTCCTCTGAAGTAGCTTAGCTATTCAGAATGTAGATGCTCAACTCTTAACACTGGTCCCTTTAACAAGCTTTTAAGGTTATTTGTGTTTGGTGCAAATCTGAGGCTTTAGTCGGAGAGACAGTTTGCGAGAGAGTTTGGAAATCATTTCCCGATTGTTAGTAGTCAAGATATTTTTGTATTTAAAGGTATATGACTGTTGTATTTGGACAAGAGGGAAAGGCTATTTAAGCACATATGAGTATAAACAATTTCTTAAGTAGAGAGGATGTATCCTAATAGCTCTGTTGAGAGCCTGCTCTCTGTTAGCACATTCTGAATCTTCCCCACATGTTATTCTGAACATCTTTTATACAAAAGCACTGTTCAAACTAAGTATGACCGTTCTGTAGCAATTAGCACATCTCACACCTGGTGGTTATTCTGTCAACTTAAACCAAGCTGATAGAAATACTTCTTACTTGGTCCAGTTGTTGAGTATAAGCAAGTCTGATTTCTGCAATGATCAGCCACATTGCTACTTTGACATGCAACAACGTAAGGAAAAAAACCAAACTGAGTAATTCCTGAAATGTTCTTGAGCTGATTACAAAACCATTGTGCAATCAGTACAGAAAACTGATTGCTATTATGTTCCACTGTTTCTCCCATGGGCTTCTGGTTTGGAATCTTCCTCTGTCAATTGTCCTTTCAACACATATCTTAAAGCAGAAGACTGGTGGCAGAAACAGAATTTGATGTCTTTGGGTATTGTTTTAACCAGAACTTTTTTGAGACAGATCATTAAACAATCCTGATATATTAGGGTTTGATTCACATTTGTAGTCTTAGTCATTGCTAGTTGTGATGTTGACACACCAATATATTTAGAGTTTAATTTCTAATTACAACTTGGAGAAGCTTTAGCTGATTAAATCTCAAAGACCCAGTGAGATGGCAATTGCAATTGCACAGAATTGCTAGAGGTGGCAAAGGCAATTCATGGCAGCACTTCTATAGGTAAAGTTTCTGAAAAACATGTATTTTCCATGAAGCTGCAGCAGAAAAAAAGAAAATTTTCCCACATTTTTGAGAATTTATCTGTTAAATTATGATACCCATTACAATTCTGGGATTTAAAGAAGATGCAAAAAAGACTACACTTCACCATGGGGTGGTTTCTTTTCCTGGCTGATGGGTGGTTCATCATCTGAAGATACATGTTTTAACTAGTGCCATCTGGCAAGTTGAGAGCTGCTGCTATCTATATGTGAGCAATGGGGAAGGCCAGTGAAAGGAGCTGCGTTTCCAGTGAGCTTTTCAGTTGATTGAAGAACCTGAAACAAGAACTTTACAAGCATTTCAGAGGAAGATTACTTTCCTGGAGGCCCTCAGTGGTCTTACTTTACTGTACATAGAGCGACAGTTCTCTACAGCATTAAGACTCCCTCTTTGCACTCCTCCATTGCGTATCTTTGATTTTTCATGTCTTTTCAACATAACTGGTTTAAAAATGTCTTTTTCATCAGTCTGATTCGAATCCATTTCAAATGACAATTTTTTTTTCCAATTCCAGGCACAGCGCTATTACCTATTGTGGCGTTCCCCTTTGAAGATATTTACATTGACAGACGACACATTCTTCATACGCTGACCAAAAGGGAGCAGAAAATAGTATTCTACTTTGCACTACTCACAGCTAGTCTGGGAATAGGAGGCATAAGAGCTATAGTCTGTCCATTAAGTGCATACAACCTTGAGGACTGTGGACCAAAGGACCTTCTTTCTTTTTTCAACTGGTTGGTAACTTAATGTTGGCTGAATATCTCTTGGGGGTGATAGAGCATTGCCTTGAAATTCACTACTGACTTACAAGGCAGACTCTACAGATGGTGGTTTTCCTCTTTTGTTTTTAACTGCTAAACTTAAAGATTTTTGGAAGGGTTTCCAAGAATTTCTGTAAAAACTTCCTAAATTTTTCCTTTTGCTGGGACTAGTAGGTGATCATCTATTTTGGCCTCCTACAGAAATCTTTAGTCAGAATTAGGATGAACTGATTTATCCAAATGCTCAAAGACCTGACAGCCTAGCTGCTCTTAGAACAACATATTCCATTTGGTTTTCTACATTTAACATGACTATCCCTTTAGGATACGTTTCTGCCACTCCCTAACTAACAGTGGCAAAATTCAATGATGTATTAGAATTTACATCAGATTCAATTTTTAGCAATGACAGGCAGCACCAGTCTGCTGGTTTACTGGAACTGGGGATTGCTAGTAGTCTCTAACTGCTAAGCTCAGTGGTAGGGGTCTGCTGTATTGTTTCAGCTCCGTTGCTGTGAAATTTTGGTGTCAGATAAACCACTTGACATTTGTGTTTTGATTTTAATATTTTAATTTTTTTTAAGAGAACTTTAAGGAAAATTTGCTCCTAAACCGATTCCTAAAATTCAGGGGGGGGTCGTATTAACTGTTTCTCTCTCAGTACGTCAGAGAGGTCACTTTTTATATGTTTGCCTTTACCACTTCTGTAGCACTATATGGAATGCTATATACATTCACCTGTAATTTCTGGTTAAACTGTGGAGTGAGGATCAAAGAAGTCATGGTGGAAACCTCCAGATGCCTGCTTCAAGGGAGGGTGAAATAAGCCCTGATCTGCCCCCTTTTCTCTCCTTTCCCCATACATGCACAGTTCTTAAAATAAAAACTGAGCACATTTACATATTAATAATGCAATGCTGAAGAATCAATGAAGATCTTAGTGAATCAAATCTCTCCTCCTTTGGGGATGGCTTTCCTGGCTATTCTTTTTTCCTCCAATTATGTTACTATCAAAGAGTTTTGAATTAAATCCAAACTTCAGTGAATAAGGCAGCTTTACCAAAGGTGGATGAGACTGTTTAGTTCCTTAGAGCAGATTCTGCCTCCTTGACCTGCCCATAGGAGAGAAGAAAAAAAAATAAATCCTTCCTTTTTACTCTATTCTGAGTTTTAATCCTTAATTAGCAACATCATTTTGATTAAATAAGACTCTGGGGGATTAAGACTGGAGAGCAATCAGTTGTTCTGAAAGATAGCTCTGGAGAATTTATTGTACTGTGGTCTTAGACATTCAGAATTGTGTTTAATCAAAGTGACATTTCTCAGTGTTGATTACAAAGGAGATATAATATGAATAAAAAGCTCCTTGGGGGAATCCAGATGGGTCAGTTCTTGGAACTTTGGAAATATCAAGGAAGGCACATGTGCAATTAAAAAAAATTTAGTAATTTTTGCAGTGACATCTAAGTAGGGGCTGTTTGATATTTTTCTTAGCACTTTTAATATTAAAACTTCTCAGAATATAATAACTTGGTAGCTGTTTTTTTCTTGGTAGATGCTTGTCACCACACTGAATTTGAAAATAAAATAAAATGAGATGGTTGCATACTCTTGGTAAGTTTGAGTCTGTGTTCTTAGCCAAGTTCTATTTAAACTATCAGAATTATTGGATTAAAGGCTGGGATAAAAGACCCTGTAATTACCCCTTGTCTAATTCAATCCTTGAAGAAGATTGCTTTGCACATATAGAGCCAGGTTCTAACCCCTGGTATGAACTATGACTCTGACCTTTTAAATAAACAGAATATACCAATGCCAAATGAAGAAGGAGCTTGGATTCTGCTGGACTGTTTCCCTAAGGACTTCTGCTTTTCTGAGGTTAAAGTTATGGACTGGTAGTATTTTTGTAGCAGAAGAAGTTAATTATGTCTATGGGAGCAAAGAATTGAGAGCAAAGGGTACAATCCAGACTAGGGATGAGATTTAGCAGTGTTCTGTCTTGTCTTACTGATCTGTTGTAAAAAAAAAAATAATTAAAAAATGCAGAGAAAATGGTACCAGTAATATTTTCCATCCTTCCATCCTAATTTTTCTTTCCGTATATTACAGTTCATTTTCTGCTCTCATCTTGGACAAGCTTTACTTAAACTTTTTAAAATGTTTTTCTACACCTTAGTTTTTTTCCCCCACACCTTGTCTTTGCAGAGAACTCCATAGCGATTCTGAAAAAAAAAAAAAAAATTTCCTCCTACAAAGCTGTAGTATAGAAAAATGTATGGCTTGGCTGCTGGACCACACATAGAATATCTGGGTCTGAGTCTGGATAAATCAAAACTTAAATTATGAGAGCTAGGTATGCTTAAAAAATAAAAGCAAATAATATTTCAAGTAACAGAAAATCTACTGAGTCTTTAAAATTAATCCAGAAAGTGAGGAAAGATCAGTTTTAGAATATTTTCATGTGTTTTACTTGATCTCGGTTTGTTTCATTCAGCAGGTTCATCTCAATTATTATATTAAGTAAAAACTTTAAATACTGTATAAACATAAACAATACTTCTAAATAAGAAGTCATCTGGATGTTACTTCTTTAAAGTTATCTCAATGAATACATTTCTGTAAAATGTTATAAATTTATTAGGTTTTTATGGGCATATCACAATAATATTTGGATTTGTATCTGAACTGTATTCTTGAAACGAACCTCCCAGGTTGGCATTTGGCTCTCATTGCAAGGAGAGCTCAGACTGCCGAAGCTCCAGCAAGGAGCTGTTCCACGTGAAGTTGGACTTGATTGTTGGTTTGATGTATTTAACTAATTCATCTGTGCCCTACTGGGATCTCTGAGACACTTTAGGTAATGCAAGTCCAAATATTGCAATATTAGATGGCCATGGTATACAAGAACTAGCAAGGTGGGTTTCTGTTTGGGTAGGTTCTGATCTGCTGCTGTCAGTATGACACGAGCAAATCCCAGAACTCGGTGTGCGTTGAGGGTAGTTTATCTTTCTTGTTTGGCCCATAGGGATTGCTATAACATGGTGGGTTTCTTTGCTTCTCACTTCTGTGAAAGGACAGGAGCTTTACATTTCAGTCCTATGGTACTTTGCTGGTGAAAAACAAAAGCACTCTCCTGTACTCAAGGGTTTTCTTTGGAGGTTCCTACTTCTAGTGGAATGATCATAGAGTCATGAAGAGTGTCAGGGCTTCAGGTATGTCAGGCAAGCTTCTTTAGAAAGTTTAGAAAACAGCCACTGAAACTTCTAACTTAAGAATTGTTTCAACACTTCTACACTAGTTCTAGCTGGACCAGTTGTGTAACTGTATCTTTTTTGAAAGCTTTAGTTGAACTGGAGTCAGCATGTACATGTACAAAATCCCTCCAACTATACCATCATCGGAGTAATATCATTCCAAAGTGCCTAAAGATTGCTTTCAGTAGAGGGAAAATGTCTATGATTCTGACTATCATCTCCTAAAAATGTAAATCACTTGAAGGAAACAGTAATTGATTTGGAACTTTGGATGTGTCTTGGTGACTTCAGAGAAATGTGTGAAGCAGCAGGGCTCCCAGCTGTGCATGTCCGTGCTGGTTCCGGGAGGCTGCGGCTGCACAGCTCTCAGGACTTTGCCCTGGTGGAGTACATCATTTGTCTTTTTTCGTTTGCCCTCGGTCCAGTGAGTCAAACTGCATAATCATCTTCCCGTGCCCACTGCTGCACAGCCCTGTGGTCATCTCTCATCCCTCGCAGGGTGAGAGTGTTGTCTCTGTAACTGAACTGGCCTGAGCAGCGTTGCCAAGGTCTGTACTTCTGAAATGATAAAGGTTTTGCTTTCTTGGCACTAGCTAGATGTGACGTAGTGAGCAATGTCAGAACATGTGGAAGGAGTACAGCAGGCACTTCAGTACTGTGAGTTGCAATATGACAGTGGTTCGTCTTGGCAATTACAGCAGGCCACCTGGAAATCATTTTAAATTAATGACATGGGGTTGAGGAGGTCTCCTAGGTTTCAAGAGAGACTTGCAATACCCCTCTTAAGAATTTCAGTTCAAAATATTTTGCTACATATTTTGATACAGGGAGCTGTAATGGTAGGCTGATACTTAGCTTCTGCCCTACCTACTAATTAGCAGATGAGGAGGGATCAAGCTGGCAAGCTTGGGAGTTGGATTGTTGAGGGACAACTGGTCTGCTACAATGTGTTGAGATTTTTCTTTTATTGTTGAGAAGGTAATTCTAGATGAATTAGGAGACAAAAGTACTCAAGTCCAAATAGCATACATAAGGCAGAAGTAGCACCAGACAAGAAAGCAAGTTTTGCTTCTTCAAGAATTATATATTAAGCTGTATAATTGTATTTCAATGTATATTTCACCTTTGCTGGAACCTTAGAAAAATGGTTTCATTTAAAGATGAAGGAATCTTCTCTTGCAGTTGCTGGAAAAATGTAATCTGTGATATATTGAGAAAATATTACTCCATTATTGATCCCTTTTCTTTGTTTAAAATACAGTTGTCATCTTGTGGTGGGTTGTCCTTTTCCAGGTGCCCACCAAAGCCCCTCTATCACTCCCCCTCCTCAGCTGGACAGGGGAGGGAAAATATAATGCTGATGGGCTTGGGCTTGGTCAGCAGCAGGTCTGACTTGGAGCCGTCTGGTGTTAGCTCTGTGGGACACAGGGGAAGCTTCTGGCAGCTTCTCACAGATACCACCCCTGTACCGCCTCCGCTACCAATACGTTGCCATGTAAAACCAATACATGTCTTTAAAGCCAACTTGGAAGTTTAGTGAAAGTTAAAATTCCTTACTTAAAATTTCAAGGCTAAGTCTGCAAGGCACAGTCAAATCTGAAACAAAATTTCTTGAATGACTGACTCTGACTTTTCAAATGAAGTATCGTACCGATCCTCAATAGCTAGTATTTTTGTGTGACTCCAGCAAAGCAGGTTCTCTCTGAATCCCATCTCTGTACCCTGAGACGATGAATATTCATTGAATCTGCTCTGTAGCTTCAAACCCCTGTTTTCTGTGAGATTTAAGTTTTAAGGGAAACTTTGGTTAAAACTCTATTGGAAGCAAAAAGACAACACAAGTGGCCTGAAGAATAGTGAGGGGAGCCCCTTAGAATTTAAAAGCACGTAGGGGGATTATAACTAAAATATTTGCAAGTATGAATGGTAGAGTAAAAATTGGTCAGTCATATTGTGAGAAGAGGGCTATGCAATACAAGAACAAGCAGTATATTTTGTTTTACTTCAAGTAGCTATACAGTTATCTACTCAAAAAAAGCTGAATTTTAGAAGAACTCGTGATTTAACGTATTATGTAGAAGTTGGAATCCAAGGGAAAAAATGAGATGACAATATACACCTTACTATGCAGATGTAAACTCATTTGCTAGGATAAGAAAAACAGGTAGTTATCGTTTTGCATCCTTTCAAGGAAATGCATTGTTCTGGAATTTTTTTATTTTTAGGTGTGGCCTTTTTTATCCTAATAATTCCTTAAAGCATATTTATTGTGCTTTTGTCAGGGGTTCCAAACTGCAGTAGGCCTATCACTAGTGGCATGCCATCTGCTTCCAAGAGAGTGATTTTCATTCGAATATCTTCTGCGCATAGGAGGGGCTCAGCACTTGCTTGGAAAGCACCTCTACTGCCAAATGCAGTCTCAGAGCAAATTATGCTGGGGAACCTCCTTACCAAGACATTTCCAGAAGCCACCAAAAATTCAGGCTGAGCCTCACAACTAATGGAAAAGCCATCCTTTCTGATAAATCAAATTCTAATATTTCTTAAACAAGGGATGGTGACATTAAGACATTCCTCTCTTAAACTTATAATATGTAATTTGGTGATGCTGCGTACACAAAACTGATGTTATTAGATATTAAATGTGCAAATGGTAAATGCTGATGTATTTAATTACTCTGATCCTCAAGAATATTCCAGTACTAGGTTGATAATTTGTTCAGCTCTACTGCTTTAGTACAGTTACTTTAATCATATAGCTCTTGGAGCCGAGACATCCAAGTGAAATTTGATGTTAATTGCTGTGTCAATGTGTGCATGATACTTATGTTGTCCTTGCTTACTATACTTACCATGCCTTTAATTGAACATTTTAATCTTTTATAAAAGCCTTGCATTGCTCAACCTCTCCCCTCTTCTCTCTCTTGTCTGTGTACTAGGTTTTATTGGCTGGTTAACTTAAATTCAGCAGTTGTCTTTGTCAGCATTTCTTATATCCAGCAGTCTGTGGCCAGGAACCTTGGTTTTCTTATCCCATTTGTGTCCATGCTTATGGCTATGATCACAATTCACATGGTGCGGGGTGAAATGATTTACAAACCCAAAACAGGTAAGAGGCAACTTTATCTTAAAGGAAAATATTTAGAGACCGTTTTCACAGAAAAAAATCAACTTGCATGTGAAAATGAGTTCTTCTACAACACTGCGCTCTTTGGTTGGTTACTTTGGGTTTATGTCTACAAGGTCTACACAACAGAGGTGACATCCATCCCTGTAAACATAGACCTGGAGATTCTGGATAGGCTGAAAAAGTGGAAAGCAGTCTCTGGTAAAGTTATGTACATTTTCTGTCACATCAAGGCATGTGTCAAAGCATTTGCCTGTGCAGGAAGAGATATAATGTGCATGCTGTTGGTGGACTTGATTTTGCCATGCTTAGTTCAACTTATGCCCAATGTGTTTGTATCAGTTGAAGCAGAGTTTGTGCCCATGCTAAGGCACCAAGCACACTTGTGTTTTGTCCCTTGACAAAACTTGTTAATTTGCCTGAACTTGCACCTCAGTGGCCAAGCAGTGTGGTTAGTCAGCTGAGCAGTAATATACAGTAGTAGCAAAGCGGTTTTATAATGCCTTTTTCTTGCAGAACATGTGATGCTTATTGTTATTTCAACATGCTTGCTTATACAACATCATGTGTTTTTACATATTTGAAAATAACTACAAATACCAAATAGCTCTAAATAGTTCCTTTGCAGACTGTGCAGATATTTTAAAAAAGAAGTTCTTACATTTCTGTGGCCTCACCAGTTAGTAGCTGAGCTCTACAACATCCTTTGATGCCTGCTACCCCTCTCCATTGACCAAGCGCAGAAATAGCAGTGGAGCCTAGGTGACTTGAATAAGGCTGTAAATGCCCAAACCTTCCTGTTCTTTTTCTGATAGAACCCAGAAGCTGAACATAAGTTGTTATTTCAGTATTTTTGTTATAAATATAATCTAAGCAAAGCTATAGTAGCAGTAAGGGAATGAATGCATGAATTGAGTGCCTGGGAATATGATAGTGAGGACATCACTAGGGAATTTTATTTAAAATGAATAGAATTAAAGAAAGGCATTCCCTTCGCAGTGCCCTGAAAACCTCATGATAATATGGAGCCGAGGTTTGCAAAGACTAACATCAATTTAGCTAGCTTCTTATGGAGAGTGGTGGCTCTCTGGCTTGCTGGGGCTCACTACTTGAGAAGGTAAAAAGATTCTTAGGATCCACTGCTGAGATGGACTATTTCATGTGGACTAAAATTGTAGTTTATCATCTAACTGGTTTAATTCTACTAAGTGGAATAACATAGATTTGTAGATTATGTCTGTCTTGGCCATCTACAGAACGAGCAGAGGGGTTTTTTTATCAAGTGTTTTTCCCTAGAGTGTTGTTTCCTTTATCATATATTTTCCAAATCTTAGCAGAATACAAATCTCTACATTAATATCTGAAAAGTTTTTTATCTCCTTATTCAAAAGAAAAGATACTATACTCTCTACCTTCCAGTGAGATGGTGAAATCGGAAATTCTTCAGAATTGTAATTCAGATCTATAGGTGACCTTAAATGCTTTTTATATATGCTGCCTTCTTTATCTTAAGGTAACCCTTCAAATGTGGATCATGCATTCAATTATGTTTAGCTGTCAAGCATGGACTTCATTTGCATTTCTTCCCAGTGCTATAATTTTGAGGACTGGCAGGTGACCAGAGATGAGGAAAAAAATGTGTATCTACCATCTAGGGTGCAATGTAGGCTTTTTATTGTAATTAAGTAGCATAGATATTCATGATTAGATCAAGGTCAAAGCAGCAGAACATTAAAGCCAAGAGCTGAAATATAGAGGAGAAGGAAAATCACTTTTTGAAAGTTGCTATTTAGTATCTCTACAGATTTTTTTTAAAGAAAACATTAGAAATAAAAGTATTGCGTTAGAAATACAAGTATTGAGTGTGTGATGTTGATCTACACAATGTGAACTGATTAAATATTTATGCTTTTAAACATGCCTGTTATTAACTGATCAGATTTGTAATCTGAAGAATTCACCACTATAGTGATTTTTTTCTGTTTTCTTTTTTCTTTTTCTTTTTTTTTTTCCTTTTAATGAAGCGATGAGATACTTATGTTAACAATATCATTGGCAAAATCCTCTTGATATGGATTAGGTCCATGTATCATTCAAGTTGCTTTTTGAACTACAACTTCAAACAGCTTTATCTTCCTAGTTTGCTAGATTTTATCATCTGCTGGAACTCCTTGTCAAGAAACACAGCAAAATAACATATTTGTCTGATTTTCCTCATACAGAATTTCCTAAGTAGCTGACTGAAATTACACTAAAGAGGGACTCAGCTGATCCGTTAGGAAAGGCAGGGAAATTTCAGGAATTGTTGTCCATTTTAGTCTGGTGGGGGTTTTCTTGTTTATGGTGGGTTTTTTTTCATTCCAGTGAAAGTAAGAGAGGAGAGTCTGACCACCATCTTCCATTCCAAAGGGAAGGAGATGGCCATGGCCATCTTTGAGATTAGGTCAGATAAACCAGGGCACAGCATGTTGTTGCTTTGAGCCGTCTACTGATCTTTTCAGGGGGTAATCTGTGCATCTTGTGATTTCAACACTGACTGGGTTCAAACCCTTGCAGAGCAGTAATGCCAGATTGCTGTCGTGTTTTCATTCCTTCTTTGTGAATGTCCAACCTCTTCACACAGGATGAAGCAAAAGGTTATCACTTCTCCGACCTAAAACGCATAATTCCTAGCTCTGCTGATGAGTTGAACTGATACTGACTTTTCTGCTACTTTTTTTTTTTTTTACTTCTGAACATAAAACTGCTTTGACAAGAACCCCACATCCCACTTGTTTTCTGGTTAGCTTCTTAAGTCAAGTCACTCTGGAAGTCTGCAGATTTTTCTCTTGGTCTGCAGATTTGATCTTGAAATTATCAAGGTCTTAAACTTAAACACCGCTTACAATGAGTGGTAAGAATATTTGCCTGGTACAGTCATACAGAACAAAAAAAAACCTGTACCAAATCTCTGTGTTTGCAAGCTTTGATATGCTATTTCATATTTTATTTAATAATGCAAACAATCTACATGTTAATACTAAAAAGCTAGAGGATTTCAAATGTTATCTAATAAAATGCCCTTTCTTACTACTCTAGAGCAAGTGCTTCCAGCAGGTGTCAACAGATATTTCTAGCAAATAATTTCCATACCAGAGATAGAAGAGAGACATTTTTCTGTCTGCCATCTTGGCTCACCTCAGGTTTTGGGAATTATTTATTTATAGATTCCAAAGTTATTGTAGTGCTTCAACGCTCAGAAAAGCAAAGTGCTATAACCCCTATTTGCATGCATGGCAATTTACCAAGGGTAAATGAATTTGCATTCCCAAGCCTGAAGCCAACTTGTTTTACTTCTCTTTCCTCTGAGTCTGAGAACTGAGTTAGCAATTCTTAAACCTAGTAACCAGTGAGCAGGATTTAATATGCCAAATAGCAGATTGGAAACGTCTCCTCTGCCACAGCATGCTACTTGAAAGTCCTTGAGATAATACTTCTGGCTTTGAAATGCATCCAGAAAAATTCTTTTATCTCATCAGCCCTCTTTTGAGCTCCCTTTTTTTCCTCACTTCACTACCACCCTTCTCTTGCTGCTGGACTTCAGCAGATACGCAATATTTCAGTACTGCCGTGAATTGAAAACTAACCTCATTCAATCAATAGAAGCAAAAGCAAAGTATCACCTTCCCTGTTCAACCACAGCCACAAATGGCTGTGATGTGTTAAGTAAGTGGTAGCAAAAGGCACTTTTCTCTATGGACGTTGGGCTGGATTGCTTTTGTAACAATTAGGCTGTGAATGAACTGGCTTCCAAAAAGGAATGTTTTGGAACAAATCCAGACTATTATCACCTTTCCCCTCCCCAAAAAGACATAAAGGTGAATATACCAGGTTGTATTTCCCCTCCCAAAATGTTTTGTCTTGTTTATTTTGGCAGAAAGTGAAAACATACTAATGTCTCATGTCTCTGATTCTTTGCAGGCAGTTCCTTGATGACGACTTTTGGGGTAATTACTAGTGCACTAAAAGCGTGCTGTGTGCGATATCGCTACTTTAGCGGAGGTGTGACAAACTGGCTAGATCATGCCAAGGAAAACTATGGTGGTCAGTACAGTGAGACCCAGGTGGAAAGCACAAAGTTGCTTGCCAGGCTTTTCCCATTTTTTGCTTTCCAAATTCTGTACAGAACGTGTATTATGCAGGTGGGTACACAGCTTTTAAACAAAAATCTTGAAATGTATCATGATATGTGTTTACTACTATGTCTTAGGCATGTGGTTTTTTAGTTGTTGCTTTACCAGTGGAGCAACCTTGCATAGTTTTATTTACCTGAGAATATACCTTGCTATATTTTCTCATCAAATAAGTAAAATTGACTTGGTCAAGACTCGTTAAGGAGCTTGTGTGACTGCTGGCTACTCGTTTCTCTGAACTCTTACTGGCTGAAATGATTGTGCTCCTCATGCTGTCATGTTGCAGTTAATAGAGACTCGGGCTCAGCATTCTTCTGAAAAAAATGTAATTATCCAATTTCTTAGATGTTCAGTCACTTTTTGGGAGAGGTAGAAAATCCTTATTTGCTCTTTTAGTTGCATATTTCTCCTACTGTTTTGACAGGAGTATTTGCCTGGTGTACCTACACCGGGAATGGATGGGTTTCCATTTGTGGAAAGAAGCAGCCCTTCCACAGCCTCTGTCAGGTTATGTGGTTCTTTCCGCTTCTCAGTGAGTGTGTTATATAAATGTAAATGTGTCAAGAAGCTACTTAAGCTGACATGATTCCTTCAGATTCATTTCTGTCTGAATGATCCTGGCTAAGCAGCAGTTTGAGGTATCTTGCCCTTTGGCAACTGGAATAACAAATTTATGAGCTGGCTCAGAAATCCATTTTTACTTATTGGTGTTAAAATGCTGCTTAAGGAAATTCTTACAAATATGTAGCGTATACTGCTTTATTGACACTTCCTCTTGCTATCATCCTACATTCCCATCCATCTGCCTCATTCCTTTTCCTCTTCCCTCCCTCCCCTTTCTCTCCCCGCCAAAAGCACAAAAAATCCCAAGCAAACAAAAAAAAATCCCAAACCAACAAATGCACACATATGGCCAAGGCTCTGCATTAATGAGCAGATGGAAATGAACCAGATATCGTTAATCGCAGTTGTAATAATCAGGTATATAACTAAACAAGATAAAAAGTATTTGTACTGCTGAAGGAGATTTCTTTTATTCCTTTGGCAGAATTTCCGGTAAGTTTAAGGTTCTTTCTTAGACTATGCAATAAATAAGTACCTTTTTTTTTTTTTTTTTTTTTTAAGATTAATAGTATTTTCTCCATATTGTTAAGTTAACAGCTTTCAGTGCCTGTGATTCATGTTGATGATATTTTAATGCCTATTAAGAAATCAATTCTGATTTGCAATAGGCAGTGGAAAGAAGGAAGCAACAAGATTTGGCTCAATTCTGATCTTTCATAGCTCTATTACCATTTATTCACCCTTCTACAATTTATATCTTCTTTTGGAGGTGGAATGTAGGTGAAAAATATATTTATTAAGAGCTAGTATTTAAGTAATTCTTTAGTACTGAACAGACTCCCAGCGAGTAGGGTTGACTATAACCATTGATTAAAAACCATGCATAAGCTCAGTTACTAACTACATGTTAATTTTCAGACTGCTATAAAGCAGTAATATTCTGTGTGGATTTATCATTATCAGTCATGTTGAAGAGCCTCACAGAATGCTGCAGGAATCCAGAACTCTCTAAAAACAGAAACGGGGTAAAAAAAACAGTTCTACGTCAAGCTCTGTGCTGACTATACTCTGTGAATTGCTCAAGATTCCTCTCTTTATTTTTCTCATCAGTCTGTAAAATGGAGAAATGGAGCACATGAAATTATTCATGCTGCACATGAAATCACAATGCTTAGTTAATCAAGCTTCTTAAAAAAAAAAAAAAAAAAAAAAAGGAAAAAAAAAAACCACCACACAAAAACAAAATGAAAAAATCTGTTGGTAGAAGCCATTGTGACTTTTTTCAATAAACTCAACAGATCTTCTGTACCATCTTACACAAGTAGGAGGAAGTATTGATTTTTGAAGTGAGAGACTTACAAATATACTGAATTTCATACCCTGATGACTACCATTGGTGGGTTCCTCATCTAGTTGGTTGGTTTCTTCTTGTTTCCAATTCCCAAAAGTGAAAGGAAGTCCTCTGTACAGCTGCTATGGCTGTCAGTTACATTAAGCTGGTTCTAAGACTGTAGCCAAATCTTCATTCCCTGTAGCTTTTAAAGCCATATGCTGGCAAGAGTGTCTTAAAAATTACTCCTACCCTGAGCACACAATCAGAAGTTCAAAATAACTCTGTATCTTGCTATTCTAAAATACTCTTCTGTTAAACACTGTCTATGAGAAGTAACTAAAGTGTTAGGCAGAACCATTTAGTACGTTGGCTGAAAGTTGTGCCTAGTGATGATCAGATAAACTCATGCACTGCTGCTTAGATTTGTTAGATTCAAGGGCAAATGAAATAGAAGGAAAATACGTTCTGGCACAGAACAAGACTGTCACAATCTAAAAGGCTTTCATCATGAGTGGTTGTTCCTTTTGGCCAACAGGTGTTTGGTTTACTGTGACTTCTTCAGAAGGGAGAGAGCTGAAATTTCCAAATATAGTAGAAATCTTATCCATGAAAGGTACCTAGTATACTAATGGAATGGAGTTTTATGCTTCAATACAGATTCCTTCAGGATATTATCTCCAAACCATGAATTCCAACTTGCACTTCAGTGGATTTGTCTTGCCAGTTGCAGCAATGAATGTGATAAGCATCGTGCCACTACTGATTCTTGTTCCTATTTTGGAATGCATTAACTCCTGCCTCTTTAGTTCCAAGGACAGCAAACATTCTCCAACAATTTACATTGGTATGTATAAAATACGTGTGCTTATACAGCTTTAATATGTATTCTGTTTTTGAAAGAGAAACTCCGGTAGCTGATGGATGATCCTGTACAATTATTTCTGAATATAAATTTTAAGATAGACTTGTGTGGGGATAATTCTCAGAGATTAATATGTTTCAAAGTAAGTGTTGAAAAGACAGCCCTGGAAAAAACATACTAGATATCGAGAAGAAAATGCATAGCTTTTGTCTAGGACAGAGACTGAGACTCTTTGGACCAATAAAAAATTTGATACACACTCACAAATAACTAGGAGTCATCCTAAGGAATTGGTGATACAAACGTTGCTAACCATTTAGACCTGAGACTTCTTTTGATTAGGTTGTCTCCTATACGTTTATCCATTGACTTCTGGAAAGTTAATTTACTTTTAAAGTCTTTTTTGGGGATGGGATAGTCCTTTAGTAAGTTGCTCTATGATACTGGAGAAATGTTCACTGCTCAAAATGGTGAGTTTGGATTTAAATAACTAGGTTAGGAACAAAAGCATTTTTTTTCTGATACTTTCATGCTATAACTGCATCAACATTGTGACTGCAGCTCATAAGAGGGAATTTAATTATCACTAGTACAGTTTATTCCAGACTCTGAAGTTGCATCCTAAGTGCAACAAAAGTATCTAGTCTAATTCTGTGTCTGTAATAGGTATTTTTAGAACTGGCAAGCAAAAGAGAACATGCAGACAACTATGTAAAACAAATGGATGCGTACCGCTGGACTGCTGTCTCGCTGAGTAGGCTGAATATTTCACAGGTGGAAGGTTATATGGAGAGGTACAGCCTTCCTCTCTAGTACTAGAACTTACATTTGAATATTTAGTATGGAATAATTGTCCAGGTGCTTAGTACCTCATTGTACGTTCATTTAAATTACAATGAAGAGGGATCTCTAGAGGGGCAGTTTTCTCTCATTCTCATAGAAGTGGTACAAAGAAGCCTTCTCTGTTGTGAGTTGCAGTGTTTTTAACGGTGAGTGTTGTAAGGTCAGGCTTGCAGACTGGTACTTATTCCAGAGAAATTCATAGCCTGGAAGTAATGATGGCATCAGTATGGGTTGGGCCTTCCTCTGACAGTGATGTGTGTGGGGTTTGGTTTGGGGTTCTGTTTTTTTTTTTGTTGATTGGTTTTTTTTAATTACCCACAAACCTCTTATGTTCTAGGATCTGGAGGGATCCTTTGCAACCTTCTTCTGATATCAGCTACATCTAGCACCACCAGAAAAGCAGCTTCCGTTCTGCATTCACTTAAAACTATTCCCTTTCATAGATACTCTCTCATTAAACTTCTTACATTTTTTTATCTTCCAGCCTGCATTACAAATCTCAGACAAAAATATTAATAAACGACTATTTTCTCAGTGTGCTGCTATTAATTCAGTGCCCCATGGCAAGCAGCACAGTGAGTACTGACACACACAGAGGTATTAATCTGACTAAATTAGCCTAATTACGAGTGTTATTAAGTTTTATACGAACCAGATGCATATAACACAGCAGGCTGCAATTACCCTAGTTTTTAAAATAACATCTGCATTAAAACAGAAAAAGCACATTCAGATAATAATTTTCCTTAAAACCGTGGAAATTTCAGGTTGGTATTAATGTTCTATCCTGTTATGTTGAACAGCAGTAGAATATACGCAGTGGTTTATTCTTAATAGCTTCATTTATTAAAATAGCCTCCTGTTAGGAGTGGTAAATTACCTGTGGCATAAAAATACCTGTAAGTGCAGGCGATGGCTTTAGATATCCAAGTATATGACTGCACCTGCAAATATGGTAGACCTCTAAATGCCAATATTTTTGCCAGCAGTTAATTAGGTTCACAATTATTTTCAGAAGCAAAACTGGAAGTATAAATAAGCTGTTGGTGTTAAGCCAGCCTATAACTATATTTTAATTCAAGCCTTGAGAGGAAGAAATATAAATAGTTTTCTGGAAAAATTCAGTATGTTAAGAATAACAGTTTTCAAGGATGAACCATGTAGACAATATTAAACTCAAAATGTCTGATTGCTCTGTAATAAGGATCTATATGAAAACTGTAATCTCTATTACTTTCTCTATAGTTGGTGTTTTTTCTTTAAATTAGGTATTTTCTAAAAAAATTTAAAGTCTTAATATAAATGTAGATTGTATCTCAAATATATTGAGTATCTGGACCGATTTATGAAAAACATAAGTATTTGGTAAACATTTTTTTTTTTCCAGTTTCATAGTTTGTATTTTTTTGGTGGGGGGTTACGTATCTTATGCTGCTTTAGTCAATAGTACAGAAGATTCAGCAGAGAACTGAAGGTGTGTCCATCAGTTATAGGCAAGAGGCTTTCGCTGAAGTTCTTGAACCATAGAAGTTCTTGAACCATAGAAGTTCTTGAACCATAGAAGTTCTTGAACCATAGAAGTTCTTGAACCATAGAAGTTCTT
>JAVJGJ010000057.1:21940113-21950742 GCA_035590215.1 Microhierax caerulescens
GATGCCTGATTACACTGAAATGTCTTATTAATCCTAGATTTACTTCGTCCAAGAGTGACGTGGAGAACAGCTCTCTGTACAGCACTCTGTAAAGCAAGCCTCCAGTCCAATGTCTGTTTGAGGTGATTTGGGAGCTGATGACCATGTCTCCCTAAAAGATGTTCTAGTTTAAACAGGTGCTAATTCGAGAGAAGCTTTTTGACCTGTTTTACTCAGGATATGAGATCAAGAATCACAGAGGTCCAATACAACCTTAGTCTGTAGATAACGTAAACAACCTTGTCCTAGAATCACCCCCAGGTGTTCCTAAAACAGCCTGTTCTATAAAACCAAAGCCTCAGATGGTCATTCCAAACTGCTTGCTTTAAGGAGTTCTGAAGTGAGAGGAGGTAGAAGGAAAACCAGGTCTTCAAGGCTCTCAGTTTCTTCCTCTGCCACATAATGTCTTAAAAGAAATATTACACTTGTTGGGCATTCAGAGGTTACTTTTTCTGAAATGGTTTGGCTTTTAGTAAGGAAAATGCTTAAAATATAGCATTTTGTGGTAATATTGAACTGCTTGAGGTTTCTTTAGTACTAACGTAATTTTTCACTAGGAGAACTCTTGCTTTGGTAGATTACAAGAAGCTCCTTGAGGGCTTTACACCTGGCCTTGATAAGGTGCATTGGCTAGAAAATGCTGTTGAATTCCCTCCTGTCATCAATTTTCAAGCAATAATTCATTGATGTTCTTATTAAGCAGTAGAGAGGCCTTAACAGCAAAACAGCTTCCAAGCCTCAGGTTAGGCAGGGGGGAAGGTATTTAAAGTTGTGAAAATGCAGGAAAACTGTGTTGGTGGATGGGTGTGAGGATTTGCTGCTGAGAGAAAAAACAGCGATGCGTGCAAAAACGTAACAAAGTTAAGGCCACTTGGCTATATGAGTTTTCTGCCTCTTCTGACGTGCAAAGAGTCAAATTTTGTATATATTATAATATGAAACAAAAGTCTTTGATTGTTGACAGCAGATCTATTAAGTATAAGAATTTCCAGTCGTGAAGTGAGACGAGGCTTTGTAAGATGAATAGAAAAACATAGTCCAGGTATTTGAGCCCAAGCTGCCAAAAGGAACCAAATTCTCACAGCTGTACTTAAATTATGGCTTAGAAATGCTGAGGCATCACAGACCTAGTAAAAATCAGTGGGAGCTCAAAAAAGTCGGTCGTCTGAATGTTTCAAGTTCAGGAGACTTACTTGAAAACTTTGCTGTCTTGGTGGTTCTCTTTTCTGAGAGGCTACAACTGTTTCATGCTGTCAACATCAAGAAATATGAAATCATACATTTAAATAGTATCCTCTATGCAATGTGTGGTGAAGTGTGCAGTATTTAAAAACTTCTGAGTTTATTACAAGCTTTTATCTTGCATTGAGTCTAAACATATAGGAGTTTTTTCCTGCCCTGTGTACTTGTGCTTGTGCCTTACCACTGAGGCGGGCAGTAAGGCTCGGTGGGTTGCATGTGCAGAAATATACTGAAATGTATGGAGGAACATGCAGTGGAACTTCCTCAGGACAGCTGAAGATGACAGGAGACAACTGTAGTCCAACAGTTTATCTGTAAACACTTAGAAAGCTGGAGTTTATCTCTTCCAGTAATGTAGCTCGTCTCATTCTAAGATGTTAAGCAGTCCAGCCAATGTCCCATAAACTTTCAAAAGTAGTGCGAGGGAACTCTACAGCAGAGGGAAAGGGGAAAATGTAGGAATGCTTGATCTCCTGAGGTGTGAGATGCACTGCTGATTTTTTTTCCCCCCTCTTCATCTACCATGGCCTGCAGCCTTAGAAATCTAGTACTTCACCTGCCTGAATTACTTCTTTTTTGCATAGAAAACAAATAGGTAAAGTATGTGTGTGTGTGTATTGCAGAATCTTATTGCTGCTTGAGTAGGAGAATTTCTCCCTGCTTGATAGTCTTGTTCCTATCCAATCTCGTGATATCTGAAAGGGCTGCTGCCTTTTCTTTCTCTCCTCCTTTCTTACCTCCCCCAATCTTAAAAAAAAAAAAAAAAAAAAAAAAAGTTCTTTGTGGCTTTGCTCTTCAGAAAAGTTTTTCCTCTCTCATTTATTCTGTATCCCTAAATTCTTTCCATGCTGACCTGAAGTCCCTGTGCCATATATTTAGAGTTAGGCTTGTGGTGTAGCAAGCATTCTTTATTGTTTAAATGTCCAGAGAGAATGTATTGGGGGGTAGCAGGGGTAAGCTGCTTTTGCATCTCCTAGGACTTTGCTTCATTCTAAATACATGATGACCCTGTAACTACAACCTTGGTGAATTCTCTCTGTGCTCTTTACCCAGTTGTAGGTCAGTTATCTGCTGCACTTTCCGTGATGGTTGCTGGCTTCTCTGAAATACACCGAAAGCATTTCCCTCGGGTGGAGCAGACTCTTTCTGAGGAGGTTCTTCTGGTCTCCTCCATGCCTTGCTTCCACTTAGCTCCTCAGTATATCCTACTTGGAGTGGCTGAGGCCCTAGTAACTCCCTCCTGTAAGTAAAATCTAATAGGCTAAAGCAAGAGTGTCCTGATTCACAGAGAATTATATCAGCTTCCTAAAAATAATTACTGTCATCTGATATTTTATCCCTGGCTCTCTTCCATGGGCTAAATGAGCAAATCTGTGCTTTACCTTCTTCAGAGTGGCATAGTTTGTCTTGCTGGCTGTAACTCAGTGAGCAATGACATTGTTCCAGATTAACTGGAAGGTAACACAGCCCAGTCAGGTCCCTGGGGTGCATAATCCACCGTTTGGTGGGGGATGATGGGAGTGGTGGGACTCTGGGCTCAGATGCATGACTGGTCTTGAAGCTGAACCTGCTTCAGGCAGGGGCTGGACCAGATGAGCTCCTGAGGTCCCTTCTAACCTGAAGTCTTCTATGATGATTTCCTTGAGTTAAAACAAATAAGCACATGACAGCTGAGCTGTGGTTATGGTCTATGAGAACTTTTTAGACCACAAAGCAAGGTGAAGCAATTTAGATTAACCCTTTTCATTTGTGGACCCAGCTAATGAGATTACTGTGCATTTTTCACTGACACAGAGCATGTGCAGGTGAGTAATGCGATTCAACTGACTGGCTAACCTGGAGAATGTTGTAGGCAGATGCAAAATTTTTGTTTGCTCCAATAGGGAGCCAAGTGAACATCCCTGTGCAGAGCATCATGCCTTAACTTGTGGTGTGGAACCAGAGATAAGGACTCCTGTTTTGCAGAACACAGGCAGAGCTTAGCTCACACCTGCCATCCATAATTATGTAGACACACTCTTGATTGTGAGTCTGAACCTTTTTCCCTTCCATAATTTACCTTTCAACATCCATGCTGACGCTCCTGAGGCTTATTTTCTTCCAAGTACACAGAGTGCTTGCCAATGTTTTACCTTGCAGACCTTAAAAAAAAATGTTAGCATTGCAAAACTAATCTAGTCAACATTCACTTTAAGAGACACAGGTAAAGTAATTGACTAGCTGATCTCTGCAGGCATTTAATTCTATAGGTTGAGTGTCTATTGTTCCAGTACAACCCCAGAAATCTTCAGATTTTTATTTAAAAGCAGGAATTAACTTCAGTATTTCAGCTTCATTTTTACACTCTTAAGACTACTAAGAGCTGTGGGTCATGGTCTGTCACTGAAAAGGTAATTTTCTCTAGTTTTAAATACTTAGCACTTTCATAATGCCTCTTCATCTGATAGCTCTCAAGTACTTTACTGAGACAGGTTTCTAGGCAGGTAATGTGGTTTCTAGGTTACAGGCTAAGTGTAACTGAAAACTGTGACCTTCTCTGTTTAGCTTAACAAAAAAAAGGTTAGGAGGTGGCTTGCTTAGTCTTCTCATGCAGAAGCATGAGAAGAATATTGCTGGTAGAATAAGGCTTTTTAATCTAGCGTGCTGGGACACAACAGAAGTCCAACGACTGGAAGATGACATTAGCTTTTAGAAAAGAAATAAAGCTCAGTTTTCTGTTTTCTTTGGGGTTGTTTGTTTTTTTTTTTTAACCTTTTTTAAAGGATTGTAATTGGAATTTCTTAGGCAGAAAAGTTGCCTTCCCCATTTAAATAAAGATAAAGCATCTTGCCTAGAGCTGCAGTTAGAGGTGCAATTCAAGAAAGAACCCAGGTAAATCGGGACCAAGTCTGCCTTTGAGACTTGCATATAGAAAGCTAAATGTAGGTGCCTAAACCAGCAGGTTGCTGCTGTAGTTGATGGGGATGCAGGCCTCCGTTCGCTTGCTCGCACACAAAGGTCTGGCACCACCTCTCACGGAGCACCCAGGCAATGCGTGCGGGGCAGGCAGGCTCTTTGCCTGCTGCCGGAGAGGGGCATGGCTTTCCCATCGGTCCTGCACCTTATCGGGCAGCCCTGTGCAGGCGGCTGAGGTGCGCTAGAGCGTTTCGGGCAGCACTAGTCATCAGACTGCTGCACTGAGCCTCAGCTTTCTGCTTCAGTTCCAACTGAATTTCTGTTCAGGAACTATTCAGTGGATCTCCATGGATGGTAATGACAGCCTAGACACTTAAATAGTTGTTTCCTCTTTCCTGACATTTTACTGCCTCTCTTATGCAGAAGGTCAAATTCAATTATCATTTACTTGACGTGAAAGTACATGATCCAAGCTGAAGACAGAAATGTTCGCACTTGTAATCAGAGGGAAAAGAGGGGATATCTCCTTTCTGAGGTGCTTGGTTAGAGGAGCTAGGTTTGGCATATTGAAATCTCTATCTATTATCTACATCAGTGCCCTGATACTTACAATTGTGTTTATACAATATATTTCATTATCTTGTTGATAGGAGGTTTATATAATCATTTGCTTCAGGTGGCATAAGCATCTCAGAATAATATCAGCATTTAATGTTTCCCTAACACTCAGGTAGCCTTTAAAAAATAAAAAAATGACAAAATAATTGCTGTCCTCCGCAGTGTTAGAATGTAAGATCTCACAGGCCTCTGACAGCTTGAATTTGTATCCCTAGCTTGGTTTAAACTAGGAAATTACTCTGTTATAGACAAATGATTTAAAAGGGGTTGGGAGGGAACCAACAAAAAAATGCACAACCAACAAACCCACCACAAAACCTCCAAAAATATCACCAGAGAAAAAAACAAAAAAAAACCCAAACAAACAAAAAAAAACCCAACTCCATCCTGTGGGACAATATTAGCAGGCATTTGCCCCCACAGTACAAGAGGTTGCTGGTGAAGGGAAGGAGCCTGCTGGCGTCCAAGCCACCTGCTGCAGTGTAACCGCTTTTCCCTGCAAAAGGTTAGTAATTTGCACTGTTCGCTGAAGTGCTGCAAGAAGATCACCTGTCCATCAAAAAGTCTCAAACCACTTAGAAATGGAAGCCTTGTAACAACCAGCTCTTTTAAAAGGATATATTGGGGATCACTTCACCCACCAATGAAACGCAACAGTCTTCAGGGCGAAATGCAGCAGCTGTTTAATAGCTCCCGGCAGCGCCGTGGGAGAAGCGAGGAACAGAGTATGTAATGGGAACAGCAGGGGTAATTCAGGCAAGTAGGATGCAGTTACCTGGCCCAAATTTGGCCAAGCTGCGTATTTTACTCGCCTGCTTTTAGAAGGGAGGAATAGCCAAATATTTTTTAGGCTTTTAGTGATGGATGTTAGCTAGGACACTGACTGTACAATGTTTTAGACTATACTCTTGCATCTACAGATGGTGTCCCAGGCTCACCTGATTTCTTATTTGGCTCTTATTGTAAATGAGGAAAAAACGCTATCCATGTTTGGATGTCCGTTGTTTTTTTTCTTTACTGTGCTTCAAAAGCTCTTGTTTGGACAGCCAAATTAAAAAGGATGGAAGAAGATGATAATAGTTACATTTGTATTCAGAGCTGTTTCGGGCAGCTCAGCATCCAAATAGGATCCTCTGCTGACAAGTTTCTCAAGCTGGAGGTCATTCAGCCTCAACTAATAAAGCAGGCTGGGAGAAACCGGGGCCTGGAGAACAAGTGTGGATTAGCGTTCAAGGTGTGAAATTAGAAAGCAAGAGGTTTTGATAATCAACTAAAGTCACTCCAAAAGAACAGCTATCATAAAGGCTTACTGTTACTGTAACTCAGTTTAGTCAAATTACAGCTGGTGGGTTTATTCATAGTCATCCATGCTATAATGGCATGCTACAGCTCCTTGTCACCATCATGGCTGTTGCTTCTTCTGGTTTAGCCTTCTGGCAAGAAAGTGAAGACCAATGTCTTAAAAATTAGCCAGCAGCTCTGGGGAAGAGGAGCATTTTCCAGCCTTAAATTAAAGCAAGGTAACTATCCAAGTTAAGGTAGAGCTCTAGGTTTTGGAAGTATTTGCTAGTGACCGTGCTGCCTTGGCTCTGGCACAGGAGGTCCTGCTGCCCTGTGGCTGAGTATCACATCTGCTCTCCTCACGCTTGCTGACTGTGGTGGTGTTTCTCTTGCCTTGCTGTGCCTGAGGCTTTGAAAGGTGAAAACAGCTGTCTGGGTGAAAGGTCTTTATATACTTGTGGGACACCAATAGTTGTATGTGGGGTGGCTTATTATGGAGATTAATTTAAACAGTTTAGATAATTCTTTCTTAACAGGTAAATACTAACATGTCCGCTTGCCCTTCTGCAGCAAGTATATTCTCTGTAAAATACGGAAAGTCCCTATTGAAAACTTTGCATTTTTTTCTATCTTCTACCATTGTTTACTTCCGTCTTTAACCTGTAACTGTGTCTGCTTCCTTTCCAAGGTTCCTTACTTTCATTCCGGCTTGTGCCAGAAAGAATTAGAGGGATTTCCATGCATTTTTTAACTCTCTTTAATGGAGCTGGCTGCTTTATGGGAGCTTTCTTTGTTCAAACAGCCCATGCAGGCACTCAAGGTAAGAATATGCTCATGACCGGTGTTCCTGAGCAGTTTTCTAATATTATTGATTTGGAGAATTAGGCAGAAGAATTAAAGGGGATGCCAAAGTTTTATTGATTTGCTCTCACAATTAAGATAGAATTAAGATAGGAAATAGCCTTCCAGCTGTATTCATCCAATTTTAATGAGTCATCTTAGTTTTGATAGAGTAATTGAAGGATGGCATCTTGCAGGAAGCCCTCAACTCCGATCTCTATGCTTCTGTCCTGGAAGACAAGAAAATAAATTGTCTAGGAAGCACCTTTTTTTGTTCATGAAGAAGTACGTTCATGTTAGGCATGCTTTGTGGAAGCCTCTGGCCACGAAAGCAATATCAGCACTTTGAGGAATGGAGAACATAACTTGCCAGCCTTTCTATTCCACAGCATTGCAGGGGAGAGGAGGTTGGGTCAAGTGTTTCAAAGCTCTCCGGGAAATTTGTTCCACTGCTCCTTTACACCTCTCCATTTGTGCAGCTACTGGAAAAGCCAGGTTCTGGGACAGTGTTGTCTCACTGTGGTTTTACCTTTTGCAGATGCATTCTGCAATTCCCAGATAACTTAGTGTTTCAAAAGGAGTTATTTCAGATTTGGCCTATTGAGGAGTACTTAGTATAAGCCTTGAACTGGAGGCTTTTCTGGGTTGCTGACTTACAAGATAGGCCAAGATTGTCTTAGTCTTTTTTCCTTTGCCGATGAGTCTTTGTTCAATACAGAAAAGGCTTGTTTCATAAGTAAATTTTAAAAGTCCTTGAATGAAAGGACAGGGATCCTTTTGCTCACATGTCTGAAATAGTTCCACTTGCTGAAGCACTACTTCTAAAGATGCTTGCCATTGATAAGTTTGTTACTGCATTACAGAGAACTGTTCTCTTACAGAGCACGGCTGCTGGCTCTAATGCACAGCATCGCTGCAATTACCACGGCTGCAGAACTTTGTAACTGCTCATAGTTAAGATTTGGGTTCTTCTCTTTCCTACACAAAGAACCATGTAACTTAAAACAAGGGAAAGTGGGTGTTTTGAAAGTTACAAGAAATTTTAATTCCGACTTGCAAGATCTGAACAAATGAATGGTTCTTTGACATGCAGTGCTGTTTTCAAGTTAACTATTCCATTAAAATTTTATTACAAGGCATAAAAGCATCACCTAGAGATGGGTAAAAAACCAGGAATGCTTACCCAAATGAATCAGCAAAGATCTATTAAGTACCGCGGTATCTAGTGTGGAGAGCAGAGCTCCTTGAATGTCCCCCAGTGGAATAGATTTTTTTTTTCACTAGGTAATATGGGTTCAGTGAAACTAACACTTCAAGAAAGATTGTATTGATGACTCCTTTCTTTTTTTTAATTTTTCTCCTTCCCCTCCCACCAAAACTATGGAAATTACTAATTTTGATAATGTTGAAATATTTTGTTTTAGTAAATTTGACATATTTTACTGCACTTTGACTTTGCCTATAATTAAATATTTATAAAATAATTAAGTACAATGTCAGTATCAAAACATTTTGCCTACATTGTGCCACTATATATGTAATTTATTCCTTTATATAATATTTTTATATTAAGCAAAAGAGGAAATCAGTTTTTGCATTTGGTTTGCAATGCAGTAAATTTTTGTCTTATTTTGTATCAAGGTGATTCATTCTTTTTCTGTAAGCCTGTATGAAAACATTTAATTGATTCAAAAAAGAAAATGTTCCTTTCTTGCCAGAAATACTCTTTTATAAGAGCCTTCAAATTCTTATATTGGCTGGGACCAAAAAGCCTGTATTCTCAAAATTCTCCACAGACCACAGTTGCCATGTCTTAAATCTTTTTGCTCAAGATTTTTGAGTAAGTGGGGAAAGTTTCCTGGCTAAAATACTCCTCACTTTTATGAAGTTGGGCGGCCAGCTTCTCTACTTAGCTTTGGGAGAGAAAAAAAAAAAAAAAAAAAAAAAAAAAAAGAAAAAAAAAAAGCGTAAATGATATCTGTCTTTAATTTTGTCAGACCTCCTCCTGTTCCTGTAGATGGAATGGACCGTGCCATTATCCTGAGCAAACATCACTCCTAAATTTCCAAGGAAAAATTTCCAAGGAATTCAGTCTGTAGTCAAGTCAGATCAAGCTGCTGTATTAGGATGGAATAAGCCCCTGAAAAGGGGAAGTCCTTTGCAAAACTTGGACATCTTTAGAGAAAATATGGTGACAAAGGTTTAATGTTTGCTCTGTTGCTGTAGTTAGGATCATTAGAGGTTACTTTCCCTATTAGTATGAAACAACATGTTATTGGGCTCTCACATTTTAATTCTAGGAATAAGTGGAATCTCACTGGGTATCTCCTTCTCTATGCCCCCTGCTTGAATGAGATTAATTATTCTAAGTTACCACAATTCATGCAATTTACAACTTGTAAATAATGGAGATATTCCTCTATCTTCATTTGTGTTGTTATGCTTCAGGCTGAAGACGTAGTGTATTCCTCTACTCATGGCAGCTAGACTTTGATCCTGCTCACGCACAGATCAAAATAGGCTTGGGATCAGAGTCCTGCGTACTGTAGCGTATGGTACAGACTATAGCAAAACCACAGAGGCAAGTAGGCTTGGTTTTGTTTTTCTCCTAGTTTGATAGCAAATGTTATATAGAATTGTCTTGTTCCATTTGTATTTTTTACAGACTCTTCCACTGTTTTTCTTATGGTAGTCTTTGATGCTTGTGATGAAAAGTGTAAGGCCAGCAAAATAATATTTTTTTTTTTTGTTAATTTATGAAGCCTAGTGTTTACTTATGGAAACTTCTAAAGATGACAGCGCTTCAGAGAATAAAATTGTGACCTCTCTTAAGTCAAACTAAGGTCAAATGACACAAATTAATCTGTCGTTACTGTCACTTGGTATTTTTTTCATCTCTTTTAAAGAGCTTGTAAAAGATTTGGAATCTGGACAATTTATGGAACTGGGGGTAAAGCAAACCAACTGGAACTTTTTTTCCTCTCCCCTAAAAAGCTGAACTAATTTATTTATATTGGAAGACCAAAACTGTGTCTCTTTCGCTGAAAGAAGATGATAGTGCTTTTGCCAGGGGTTTGTAAGATTTAACAAGGTTTAGGATGCAACTCTTGGGCTATGGGTGCTTTTGTCTTGTCCTATGATTCTTGTTTCACTAAAACCTGAGCCAAGACTATTTCTGGTTCTCCCATCTCTAAGCAATGAGACCATGTTTTCCATGAAGCAATTCAGGATACAGTGAAGTAGATCCTCCAGTGTGTATTTTGAAGTGCTGAAGCACAGAGGGTGTTGACAAAATTTAAACATTTTAGTATCCTATTTTATGTCACTAGTTTAGAGTTTTATTTGGGGTTTTATTGGCAAAGTTGATCAGATATCAGTCACATTCAAAGCTGCATTAATCATTTTTAACGCATCTATGGAGAATGGTGCGAATATGATAAAATAAGACTTTTTAAAAAATCTGACGAGTGCAAACAGATGATGGGTGACAGTGATATTTTCAGTACAAGCTGGGAAACTGCTTTCTTTTGGATCTCTTACCTCTCCTAACATTTTAACGGAAGAAGATGCAAGACAAAACCTGTCCTCCTATGCCAATCATTTCAGAATACATTTCTCTAAAAATATATCCTTCATTGGACTTTCTCTACTTTTGTGTTAGAGTTCTGTGTTGCCCACACATTATTTGTTTGACAAATGGTATGCAGAAGGCCT
>JAVJGJ010000057.1:21958195-21990819 GCA_035590215.1 Microhierax caerulescens
TTATTATTATTATTATTATTATTATTATTATTATTATTATTATTATTATTATTATTATTATTATTATTATTTAAATACTGTATTATTTTTAGTCAGACTTTAGCCTCACCTGTACAGAAGACAGTTGAAGAGAGGACCCTCTTGCTGAGAATATTAACTTTTTTTTAATTGTTGCTGTTAATTTCCTTAGTGTGTCCAAAGATTCAAATTACATTCAGGGTTCACTTCCCTGTGCTTTTACCGAATACAACAGATGGAGTGTCTCTAGCCCTAGGAACTTGTTGGTGCCTTTTGAAACAATGAAGAAAAGAGTACTCAGAAACAAGAAAGAAATATCATGTTCAAAATTTTTGTTCAGCTAATGTCTTTTGATAACGTCATTTTGTGTGGTTGGAGTTTCATTTCAGCTGTTGGTGAATAATATCAGTTCTAGATGATGAGAATCACGACCGCAGTGGACTCTTGTTCAGGGATTAATAATACCTGCTTTCATTTCACTGCCTGGCTTGACTTAAAGGCTTTTATGAGGGTCTGAGTGTGCCCAGTACAGTTCGCATGAATGTGTGGCATGACCTATAGGATCTTTCAACCATAAAGTCCTAAAATTGCCATAAGCGTTTTGTTTATTGTTGTTACTGGGTTTTGTTACATTTCCTACATGTTATCTCCAAGGTATATGGTTTACAGAAGCCAAATAACTACATTTAGATATCGATGATCATACCATAGTAAGGTGTGGCATTTTCTCATACATGACTTTACTGCTGCAGACACTGAAGTCCAGGAACCTACAAATTATAATTATTGCCCTAGACTCCTACCTGGCTTTACTTTCAAAACTGATATCTATTGCAGATTTAACCATAAAGTTTTCTCCTACTTAAAGCATTTTCAAGGTTTGTCTAGCTCTAGATTTCTTTATCTGTGTTCAGCATGAATTCCTAGACTGGTATTATGAATTCTTGATGGGGTTGGTTTGGGTTGGTTTGGCTCCCAGAGTAAAGGATCTTAACCTATATGGTTCACGTAGCCTGGACCAAGGGAATAAATCAATAAGCTTCTGTTACACATTTGGTTTATTGTCCCACTTGAGAAATAAACTTTGCCATTTAACTACATGCAGGGCAATAACTGTCATTGTGAGTCTCAGTCCAATCTTAAATCAACCTACAAATTCCAGAGGAAGATGTTCATTCCTGAAAATGAATAGACAGCTGGAAAGCAAAAAATGTAGGTCAGAATATGTAGAGGTATTTTTTCTAATCCTAGTACTTTTGCATGAGTCAGTTTGCTATTTTCTGCCCCCATTATTAATATATAATCTCTTTAAATGGCTGAGACTTTGAAGAACTTGGTAATGCATGTTTGCTTTCCATTGAACTTTTGGGAGAGAAGTGATGCGTTCTTTTAAATTCATGAACTTAGAAACAGTTTGCTTACTCAAGAACAGTATCCCCATTAAAGAAAGATGTGGTGTTTATCATTCAGCAATCAACTTAATTGCTTTCCATTATGAAATTGGCTTGGATTTTTGGGTTTGCGCCACAACAGTTTTTAATAGCACAAATGAATTTTTCATAGAATGAGAATGAAAATGAGTTCAAAATTATGAATTCAAAGATACATTTTTCCACTGTGCGTTCCTCTCTACTCCTGCTGGAAATCGAGTTGTATGTTGTTATTTCTTGTCAGAAAGACCCATCCAGATGGGAAGTCCCTCTATTTTATATTGACAGAGGCTGTAGGAAGCCAGAAATAGCAAAGCGGAGACAACCTTGAGATCTTCCAGAACTGAGTGCAAGAGGCATGTGATCAACCTCACGTGAGCACTTGAGAAGTTTTGCTTCTACCTGGTTTCAGCAGGAGCTCAGGTATCTATATAGTCATACTACTGTGAGCCTCGTCCCTGACCTACAAACCCATTTAATGCTTATTTTCTCCATCATGGGGGGGAGTATACAATAGGTCAGGCAGTCACCTTCCTCCCGTCTTGGAAACGACGGCCACTTCAGATCCACAGCTGAGAAATGACGCACTGGTTGTGTGTAAGGTTGAGGGAATGCATAGACAGGTTTGGGGGTGTTTCTTTCTCAAGTGTTTTCCTTCTTTCCCCTCATTCTTTCTGCTTTCCTCTGCTTGGGAACCATGTGGTTCCTCTTAGGTTGGTCTGAGCCCACACCAACTGTAAATGTTAAATCTGAGAGGGCAGCAGAAGCAACAGAAGCAGTATGGGGGCTTTCCTAAAGGCACTGCTTAGTGAGGGGATGTCACTAAGTATATGAAAAAACCCCTTTGCTTTAATGAACTTGGAGGGTTTTTTTGAATACAAAACACATAGCTCTTTTAATATGTCAGATATTAAGGTAGAAGGATCCCTTTTCTCATAGGTATAAAAATAACTTCTGCTGCTACACACTGGAAGAAAATCTATGTTAGTGTATGCCGATTTAACTGTGACCGGTTGATGTTTGTATCAGAGCTATTTCGTTTTTAAAAAATAATTGAAAAGTACCGCTTGAGTTTCTGTACTAGAAGACAAATTTTGGTTACCTGTTGTATTTTGCAATAGGATCTAGTATTCATAAACAGCATTTTGCTACATATTTCACATATTGTTTTCTCAGTCTTTCTCTGTTCCTGCGATCTGAATATCAACGTAGCACTAAAGTTAATTTTTAAAGAGATTCAGGAGGTTTTTTAAAAAGAAGCATATTAAGGATGATGTAAAGTTAAAAAAAAACAAACAAACAAAAAACAACACAGCTTTGCAATGCTGCTTCTGCTTTGTGAACATTGATTTCATGGTTGGATTTATTGATTTGATTTTATCATATTTGAATTATTTTTAACTAAGTAATTTAGTTAAAAATAGTCTTTTATTTTGCACTAACTGTGCAAGTTTTTTAATATCACTGATTTTCATGCTATGTTATTGTAAGACTATTGTGAAAGATGTACTTCTCTAGCCATTTTAAGAACTATCACTTAAGAGGAATTAAAAATTTTACTTAGAATTATCTCCCATGTAAGAAACAGTGATGAAAGCAAATGTTGCTATTGAATTTAATGTTTTTTAGAAAGAAGAGAAAAATTTGAAAGCTTTACTAGGGTAAAGTTTTAAGGATTTTTGCTGGATATTCTTTTTTGGGAGAGGGAATCTGTCATGAGAAAGAAGAAAATCAATGCAATTGTAATTGTTTAGAATTAAAAAAGTTAAAATAGAACTTCGTAAGCTATGTTGAAAATGATCAGAATCTGTCTAAATTTCTCTAAAAACTAATTCTGAAGCCAAAGTACTTTGGGAATCTTATAATGTAGGGAAATCAGACCGCTGTCTGACACGCAGTAGTAAATGCTGACTTCTTCTAGTGGTAGCTGCCGCGTGTGCTTGTGGCTGTCAGGAGATCATGCGGTTGCGTTGTCTGATAATAGCTGTATTTTTTACTTAACTGTCAAATTTTAAAGGATGTATTGATGGTGTGCATGGGGTTTTTTAAAATTTAAAAGGGTTAGATGTGGATGTATACAGTATATGTCTGACACGGGAAGTTGGAAATGTATGAGTTAATTGTATATTGTTTTGTAGTAGGGTAAATTTTTAATCACATTGCATACACACCTTTTCGGTGAAGGAAGTAATTGATATTTGGGACGCTGAGGGGTATAAATATTTTATTAAATCTCCTAAAAATAAAAGGAGTCACGTGCGTTCTTTCATGAACTTATATGTTTATAAGGTTTAAGATGAAGGAATTTATTCATGAATGTCGAGAAGCAAAGATCCATCAGCAACAACAGCTGCCTAAATCAGTTGAGACAGTAGTGGCTTACATAGTTTTGTTTTAGATCTGCTTTTACTTTAGAGGGAAGGGAGCTTGTAAACACTCACACCTTTGTAAATAAGTAAAAATCTCTGTAGGTGGTGACACACCTCCTTTCTCTTCATTTACTAAATCCCATCACCAATTCCTGCGCTCCCATCCCTCTTTGGCACTGACAGTGTGATACACTGTTACCAATATAAGCTGCAAGAAAAGTCTGGAATTTTTGGAAGGAACTTATTTTCTGAGACACTAATTGGTCTTTCCTTGACAGACCAAAAGTGGCTGAAACCAACTGTATCATACATGGTGATCTTTTCCTTGAAACAAAACAACATCCACCGAGGCTTTCCGTGGGCTGAAAAACCTTGTTATGCTGAAACCATGAGTGGACCTTCTAGACACTTTTGTGACAGTAGCGTTATGTACTTACTGTGGCTGTTGGTTGTTTTTTAAGGCTTTGTATTCAGGTATTCAAAAACAAGAAAACATCAAAATGACACAGTAGTGTTTCGTTTAGTCATGCAACTGAGAGAGGTATGTCAAGTTAAATGCAAGTGGTGACTATTAAAGACACTGCTGAACATTTTAGGTTCCAACCCCCCCCCCATTTGTATCCCAAATGTTCCTATGAAACTTCCTGTGGCATCCCCTACACACACACACACACACATACACACCTTTTTCTTTTTTATGAAAACAGAAATGTGAATGGAGTACAGGAAATACAGGTTTTGCCTGAGTTCAGACTGACTGCAAACTGCACCATTAAGCATTACCGTCGCTAGCCCTGCTGTCATGTACCAGATTACCTGGGCAAAGAGCTTTGCACCCACTGCCGGGCTCTGGTTTGGGACAACTGTGATTAGAGCAAGAAGCTGAAATAGTGTAGCAAAATAAATGTTGTCTGCATTTCCCCCTTTCTTTAAAAATTAGCTATTTAGTCCCTGCAAACAGAGCCAGGGGCAGCTCCGGTCTGACCCAGGAGCAGGGGAGAGAGCAGAAGAGGAAAGGCAGGACAGGTGCAGATGTTCTGGGGAGGTGTGAGCAGCATACTGAGCACTGTTAGCAGGGGGTTGTCCGTCCTGTCAGAGCCCCTCCTCTGCTCTCAAATCCTGCCTAGTTAAGCGGATGATAAATCCAGAGGTTTTTGAAAAGCTCATCAAGAGCAAGTGTAATAGGTTCGCTAGATCTGATCAGCGCACTGCGTTGTCCCCTCCCTGTTTATCCAACTTTGACAATGCTATCATCAGTCCCTCGTGAAAACATTTACCTTAAAAACTGTGGTGTAGTGCCCCTTGTTTGGTTTTGTGGTTGTTTCTCTTCCCACCCACACCCTGCCTTACTGCTTGCTGCCATTTGAGCACAGCACATTTTTTAAAAAGCCTGTAAAAATATAGATTGGGTGATCTGTCTCTTTTAGACCATTCAGTGATGAAATTTCTACTGTACTACTTTATTGTGACATTACCTGACTAGATAAAGCCATTCTCCGTCTGAGAATGGAAAGAATCTGGCAATGTCTACATAAATCGTGTTACTCATTTCACGCTGAGACAGGGGTTCCCAAAGGGAGATCCTCTGGGACACGTCCCTCCTCAGCAGAAAAACAAACAGAGGCACAGACGATTTCTGAAGAACGGGGCTGATCAGTTTTATGATGTTGCCGTTATTACAATAAGCATTTGTGGTCCAACTATTGCAGTTTAATCTAACAGATATACCGATAGCTATTAAAAAGCAGTGTATAAGAAAGAAATACACCCTCCTCCTGCTCTCTCCTCTCCCAAAAGCACTTGGCATCACCTCTGGACTCCAATTTCAGGGGAATGACTGGATATTCTGAAATAACATAATGTGGGATCATTCATGCCAAAATTACTACTTTGACCCATTTGAATACAATTGTCCAATGTTAGTGTGGCGGCTGTCAGATCCATGTGTGAAAGCACCAGTTTTTAATAGCTCACGGTTTTGCAAGGTCTTCATTCAGATCCTAATGTGCTTCATAACAAGAAGGTAAAAATCCTATCCTTGTTTTGCAGCAGTCTTAAGAGATGGAGAACTGAACCGGGGAGCTGGACAGGACTTCTGGCAAAAAGTATTTTTTGTCAGGAAACACTGATTCATTAAAGCTCTTTTGCAGAAGCATATGTTTTGATGAAACTCCTGGCATGAAGGTTTCCTGAAGTCTGGAACAGAATATAAAGACAGAATTTCTATGCTGGTGGAAAAGCAAACATGAACCTTCCTGCATTGCTGTGCAGGGGCCCGGGTCACCCAGCTGGGCTGTTCCTCTCCTGCTAGACCTGCTGCACCCCCCACAACAGTGCTGGACAAAGCTGGCACCTCACTGCAGAGCACCCATGTAGGAGACCAACTGGAAAAACAGTCTTACACCAAGGAACAACCCACTAGACACTAGTGACGCAAAAGCTGCTCTTACAAGTGCTCGCCACTCACTCCAGCAGGAACGATCCACCCAGCCCCAGTATGGCCCTTCGGCACTGAGGCTGTGGTGCCACCATGCAGCTGCAGGTGCAGTGTGTTATCCAGGGCTGCCTTTTTCAATCCTCTCCAGATGTTGTGGTCTGAGACCTCTCTGTGCAGGAAGGAGTGGGGAAGGGGCCGATTCCCCAGTCTGCTTTGTAAGACCCTTGGTCTGTCCCTCACCTGCAGGCTGTCCAGGGCTTTCCGTGTGCTGTCAACTAGGCAAATACCTGGGATAACTTTGGGGACAAATGCAAAGCAATATAAAATACTGTAAAGCTGTATAGACTGAAGAGCTAGAACTCAGAAGAATTACTTGGTACTTGGCAGAGAAAACATTTTGTTCTGTCCTACTGGTAGTTACTGGGAAGCACCTACTGACAGCATCCTAGAAATCAATAACTCTGTGTATGCACAGTATTTCTGGTGAGGCTGTACGCACATCCTTACTGCTGTTCTGAGCCTCTAGAAAGAGGCTATTACTCTTCTGGTGGGGTCCTTGATCTGCAATGAACAGCCACAACTCTAAGAATAATATTCTGCACTTTTACTGCCTGCTGCACAACTCAAAACTCCTTTACAGAGCCTGCATGAAACAATGGGATGTGCCTGAGCAGTGGGTAGGATAGTCAGTCTTCTTGCAAGTCGGCAAACTGGAGATCTAAAAGACTAGGTGATGTGCCCATGGTCACACCGGAGGTCTGTTGCACACCAGAGACAGAGAACAGAGGTGTCAGCTCCTTCAGCATGCAGAGCTGCTTACCTGTGGTTAGTATTGCACTTCGGATCTCCTGATGCTCTGTTCCCTGCCTTGCTCACATTACTACATCCTCACCTAGAGGCTCAGTACTCTAGGAAGAAACTAACATAGAAAAAATGCTACCTTTTACATCGTGGCTTGTTTGGGTTTGTTTTTAAACACAGGACTTTTTTTTTTTTACTTTTTTTTTCCTCCTTTTTTTTCTTTTTTTTTTTTTGTCTGTGTGTGCCCACTTTGTTTTCCAGCTCTATCCAAAATACCCAGGACTATGTAGCTGCCTGATTAGTGTCTTCTGAGGTCTTTTCTCCTTTGATAAAATGCTGCTGGCTGTTCTGTACCTGCTACTTTATATCCTTCCCCCTCTCATATATAGCTACCTATATCATATGGAAAGGATCAAACAGTTTTGATTTTTCCCAATGATACTGAGGAATGCAATATTTATCACAGGTTACTTGCAGAGAAGAAGAAAGGAGAATCTAAGCGTGTTCCCTTCAGCTGTGTTTCTGTCAAGGCACGGTCTATGTCCCAGTCCACCTCTGTTTTGCTCAGTGTGTTAGTTCTGCTCACTACGAGGTGTAATGCAGCAAGGCTGATAAAGCTGGTTGCCCACTGGCCATGTGAAGGAGGAAAACCAACCAAAGCTGGTTGTTCGTTATCCCCACTAAAGCGCTAAACAAATCTCCCAGCAGCTAAACTCCCTTCCCTTTTTATTACTTACTGTACCTTGTAAATCAAATATTTATTAACTGAAAACAGCTTTGCTCACTGACTGATCTTGCAAACATGGGACAAATTCACCGCAGCTGGCTAGTAGCCAATTGCTTATTCAGGCTGCTAAAGGAAATCAGCCTGGTGGAAAGACAAACTATGTGATGATTTTTCTTCCCCCCTGCCCCCTCCACCTTACTTCCCAGGAGCAAACTGCTAACGTCACTATTTTGTCTGCCATATTCACCTTTGATGCAAATGAACACGTCTGAATGAGGTCATTACTACTCTTTTGAAGAGGACTTTATTTTTGTCCTGCCTGTGTCAAAAACAGAGCTTTAGTGGTTTGAATTCCCAGGAGCAGACACAGATATTGTTTCAATTAGCATATCAGGTCCATCACCTGGTGAAAAGAAAAGAACTTTAAAGCGTCTGCCTCTGTGATTGCAGCCTGATCATCTCTTATTGTTTCCTGGCTTCATGTTAATCCGTGGGGGTCCTCAACAGTCCGGCTGCAGCGAGCTGAAGCCTTTGGATGGTGACAGATGACAGGATGCAAAGAACAAAACTAAATCCGCGCTCGCTTTCTCTTTCTCTGAAAATGCTGCCGGTAAACTTGAAAGATCTTTGCATTGTTTGAGGCTTTGCGTTTGGTTGCTATAATGAAGGTGATTTGCTGGCCATCATCTAATAAATATCCCCGGGGAGCATGGAATGTCAGTGCGGTTACACTCACTCACTGAAGCAAGCAAAAGAACAAGCAGGAATAGCAACACCAACTCTACAAGGAGTTTTTCATGGTCACTGTTTGCCCCCCCCCCCACAGCACCAGTCACCTGCTGCAAGCAGACACATTGCAATAAATGCATGCAGTGGCATGGGTGTTGTCAGTGAGTCAGTTTTCAGTGACTCATTTTGTGTCCAAGGAGCCATGTCTCATGCCCTGAAGTTTTGCTTGACAGCTCTGCACTAGTGCTTGTGTCAGTTGTGGTTTCATTGATTTCACTGTTTATTACCAAAAGGACTTTAAATCTTATTAATGCTTTGTGTAATTACCTTTGTTCTCTCTCTAGGACTAATTTAAGGTGGTATACAGCGGTACACACCTCACAGCAGCATTTTCACGCAGCCTGAAGGAGCAGCCTGCTCCTGGCTGTGTGTTTTGTTTTCCCTCCAGGGTTAGTGTGGGTCGCTCACCCTCCTCCACCAGGCGCTTGTGGCTTGGTAAGTCCAACAGAGCATCCTGAAGGGCCCTGGGGAGCAGCCACCTCGGGCCCTAGCACTTCTGCTGCACTTCGGGTTTTTCGGCAGTGTTCTGGATCGGTATGTCTGTGCAGCAAGTCGTGGTCTCCTGAGTGCTGGATTTCTGGGCTGCAGCGCAGAGCATCCCGGTCAGTGGGACCAGGCTGTGTGGTGGGGCAGCAGCAGCCCGCTCTGTCGGTCACAGCCGCCTTTGTGCCCTTCAGCTGTGAGAGCATTTAGAGCAGCAGGGTTCAGTGCTTGAAGAGGACAGGGTCCTGAACACGTGTCCCTAAAGTCATGGGTGACCGGTTCTTATCAGGCTAGACACTTCCCATCCCCCACCCCACCCCCCGGCAAAGGCTAACAACTATAATCACATCTGGATCCTCTGACCCTTCCCCTTGTGAATTATTGCTAATATTTTCCCTGTTTTCATTTTTATACCAGTGGATAGTTGAAGATGGATATACCATCTTTAATCACTTTTCCAAGCTGGAAATATCTTTATATTAAAAGATCTACATTTTATATTTGTGACAAGATGCACAAGCATTACCGAGCAAGCAGCAGCTGCCAGAATGCACAAATTGCCATGTGTGTTTTACATCCATTGAGCAGGGGCAATATGTATTTTATAGCATGCATTAACAAGATGGTCACCTGAGACTATTCATTTAGATAATGAAATAGCCACCAAGTTACTGTTGCTTTTTCAAATTCTTTTTTTAATGTGTATGAACTATTGTCTTGAAAGATCTGTGAATGAATAGCAAGAGTGAAGTAGGGAAAGGCAAGAAATCTGTAGAAAGCTGCTCACAGTCTGGCTGTAATAGGCAAAACAGAGGGTATTCAATTAAAGGATGCTTTAAGATTTATGAATTATTGTTCTGACTTTTAGTAATTAATGACTTTGTAAAACTATTTGATGTGATACTATCCCTGGCTCCACCACCAGCTTGCCTACCCATGAAAGGTAACTTAACTGATGAAGACACAGATATAGATCATAACAACTAGTTTGAATTATCCCATGTGCAAATGGTCTTCTTCACTATTAAGAATACTTTCCTACTTAGTTAATCTGGGAAATGCGGAAATGGAAGAATTTCTTTACTGCCGCAAGCATCTGTGCAGAAGATGCTGTGCGATATGGCAAAGTGTCAACCTTTATTTGCTAGCTGAATTGTTTGTGTGTTCCTCACAACTTCCCAGACTTCACTTCCAGGTGATTCAGGTCTTTCTGTCTGCAAGGTGCTGGCTGGGGGACAGCACACCTGGATCTCAAGAGTACCTTCACCTGAGGGAGCCATTACAAATACCCCCCATTTACTCAGTTACTGGTTAACTGTGGCAGGATGGATGCAGCCTGCTGTGAAGTCCCTGTTCTTGCCTTATCCGCTGAAGGGTGTTTGTCTTGCCACAGGTAACTGACAGATGAGGGTGTGATGGGTGTTGTGTTGTGCATAACGCCAGCACCAAAAGGTCAAAATGCTAAGTTTATTGTGTGCTTTTCCTGGGTGAGAGCATGTTTATTCTTCTCTGCAATTCTGAGGTTTCAGATCTCTTTCCACTCTGGGCAAAGACATCTGTCAGTGACTGAGGAAATGTTTTGAGGAAAAACTTGGACTCAAAGGTGTTCCTAAAGCAGTCTTGTGTTTATACCCCTTGGACACTTAGCTAGAAGTGCAGTTTCAAATCTTTCTTTGCCTGATGAGTTGATAATTTATTCCAGATAAATATAGAAACTGGAGCCTTCTTACACAAACTTTTTTGATTGTCATGAAGCAATGTTTTGTGAATTTAAAAAAAAAAAAAAACCAAACAAAAAACAACCACAAAGCCAACCCTAAACCAACCCCTTGTATTATGTATTGTATATTGTAAATTAATATCTTGTTTATGGGAACAGGCCTTGCACACTGCTAAGCCAGGTATCATTTTAGGCTCAATGTCCCTCTCTGAGGAATACTTACTTACATGCTGTAAGCTGTTAGTTATTCTGAAATTGCATTTTATTCTTCAAGGTTTGTTTCCTTTCTTTGGTAGTGGATTTTTTGTGGGTTACTTGGCTTTTTATTTGCTTTAAACTGGTCCCGATTTTTCAAATAGTGTTCTCTGACAATAGAAAGCACCAAGTACAGGATCTCTGGGGCACCTTTACTTTGTTGTTCACAATATTTTGGGTAAGAGGATTTAGACTGAAGCAGATACAATCTAATTGTAGTTAGGAATAACTGTAAGCATGAAAAATGCATTGGCCCTTGAATTTTACAGTTTCAGGCCATCCTTTAGGTATACCACATCATAAGATTACACAATTTTCTTTCAAACTCTTCTTTTTCTTTGAACATATTTATTAAAAGGCCAAGTTATGTCCAGTTTGCACCTGACGGACCCCAGGGAATTAATCTCATTTGCTGTCTGTAAATGTGGTAGTCGGTTTGCCTGGGGGCCGGGGGGGGGAGGGCGGCGAGGGTGTGATGAGAGGGCTCTCACCCGTGTAGCACCCAGTAACTGAGGAGAAACACTTTAGTTGGGTGTCAGAGCCAGAGCAGAAAAAGCAAACCTTTCCCACTAATTGGTTTTTAAGCATTAATCATTGCCCTTGTCACCAGTTTTGCTAGCGCCCCTGGGAGCACAGATCCTGGACGTGGCTTTGGGTCCCTTTGCATGCTGCCAGGGTCTGCGGTGTGTGGCAGCCACTGCAACCCTTGGAGCACCGCACACCCTGGGTGCCGCTGCGGGAGCACATGAGCCATGTCTGCCAGGGGACACGGCTGGGGGGAGCGGGTGGCTCGGGGGGCGCCGAGCCTTGCACCCCTGCAGCAGGGGTTGCTCAGGAGAGCAGGGAGCCAAGGTGGGTCCTCCTGCCTGCTCCCAGCAGACAGCTCTTTACCAAAGCTTGCCATTTCTGGCACCTTCACTGCCCCAAGAGCTGGCCGCTGCGGCCTGGGCTGCAGCGCCGGGTCGGTGGCAGTGCTGCTGCGGTCACAGCGAGTGGGGCTGGCCCTGCACCCTGCACTGGCACACTGTGTCTCCTGTGGGCAATGCAGTGGGTGAGGGACCCAATCCAGGCAACAAACAACCTCGGGACAGGGTGGGAAATGGTTGTTTTGAAATCAAATCAGCCCCCCGACGTGGCTAGTTGTGCCGCCATGCCGGGCAGGGCACAGGGCCGCGGGTGCGCAGTTTGTCACGCAGTGTTCCTGCTCGCTTGCTTCCCTCCTGCACCAGCAGCAGGGCTAGCGCAGGAAACTTCTTGAGCATCTTTGTCTCTACATTCAGGAGGCAGCCAGGCTGCTGTCCTCCCAGGAGGTGACAGGAGAGGGAGGGGAAGAGTGACAGATTGGCAAAAGGAGCATTATACCTCTGACAGTTTATGGATGTATGGGAAACAAGGTTGGCAAAAAGCAGCATTAGCTGTTCCTGCTGCCAGCTAATGGTGTCCAGTCATGTAGGTTAGTCTAACAAAGACAGATAGTAATGGATTAGCTGTACCAGAGCAAATGTTTTATTGGCAAGTAACCATTTACAACCTACTGTGCTCTTCCACCCGGAATTTTCCTACTGAATTTCCTTCAAACCACTGTCCTAGCACCACCTAGTGTTCCACCCGCCAGTGTAGATGTCCTCAGGGGGGGAATACAGCCAGTTGGGAGGAAAAAGTAAAATCAAAATCAGAGGGGTTATGTGGGTGTTGGTGGTGTTTGGTTTTGGTTGCTTTTTAGTTGTGTTTTTGTTTTGGTTTTTTTTAAGCTACCATAGAGTCCTACAGCACCTTCAGAAAAATCTTCAGTTGCAACATCTGAAATACTGCTTTTCTTTCCAAATCACGTCATTTTCTTAACAAGATTGTCTCCTCTTTCATGTCTGAAATATCTCTGCATAGAAAAGGGTAGCAAGCAGGGATGGCGCTTTCTTGACAGGGATGTTGAAATCCTTGCTTTTGGTAGGAGTATCCTGGCTGAATGAATGAGGAGCACAGAGGTATCAAGAAGAGACTTCATGAAAAATGCAGGTTCTTAAATGTCGGTGGCAAGGCAAGACAGCAGTTAAAATTCTGCTGCTTGAGTGTGCTGGATTACTTCCAAGAGGATGGAGCAATGGAGAGCAGTGTGCCACAAAGAACAGCAAAATGAGACCATGGTGTGCCTGGCAGTATGATCTGGCATGTAAAACTACAGAAATGATTGCAAAGTGTCCTATTTCTCATGAAATCAGATGCACAGCAGGAATGTTGGCACTCCTGATTCCAGTCTGAGTGGCGTGTATCATCATAGCTTATTGCCAAACACTGAGTTTATTAGCATTGTAGAGTCAGGAATGTGTATTTGTATCCCTTCTGTCATATTACATCTATGGGGCTAAGTTTTGCAGTTTGTAAAGTGGAGCAGACTAATTATCATACATAAGAAATTACTAAAATCTGACAGGCACATACCTCCTGGGAAGGACAGCCCATGGGATAACAATACAGGCCAAAATGGCTCTGAGGAAAACTTCCCCAAATTTTCAGTATTTATCTATGTTGTGTTTCCCTTAGCATCTAACATTAGTCCCAGGCAGCAGAAATACTTTTGATCCATGCATCTCAAGATATACTGCATGTGCATGGCTGCCAGCTCAAAGTTCCCTGCTTACGCTCTCAGCCATGGGCAGTCCTTGCTGCTCACGTGATGGTTCATCAGAGCCATGAAGACCCTCGGTACAGCCCTGGCCAGTGCTCTGACGATTGTTCCATCTTCACTAGCGGAATCTTTGGCAACATGCACCTTCACTTCTAAAGGGAAGCCCTGTTTCCCTGCCAAAACCTATTCACATCAATTTGCCCAGAGTTCACCATTGCCCAGTCCCTGTCCTGCGGTGAGAGTGGGACGTGTCGCAAGAAGATGCCAGCATCATTTGCCAGATGCTTGGATGTTTTAGATGATTGCTGCTTTTAAAATGGAGGGGCAGAATACATTTTTAGAAGAAGCAGAATTAACTTCTGAAAGAGGAAAGGGAGAGAAAGAGTCACGTGGATAATGTGTATGTGCCCCTTATGAAGAGATGGGCTTTGTGATGTGGGGTCACCTGAACCCCTGGCAGCTGCTGAACACTCCTACGCTAGCTGACATGAAGACACTCCACCTGAAGTTTGTCACTTTACAAGTGAGATGATTGTTAAGATTTCGGGTGGGGACTTTTCCTGGCAGACGTTTTTCTTCACTTACCATTTGTTTTAATTATTCCTGATGTTTTTGCCTATCAAACTGCAGACTTTTCAAAGGAAAAGGAATAAGCAGTTGTCATAACAACAAAGATCTTCATTACCACGGGAACCTTTGACAGCTTTATTTAAAATTTTAAAAAAAATTAAAAGAAAAATTCAACCAATTATTTTTATCAGTCTGATTCATGTTCTTCTTAAACAGATTACAGTGTGTTCTCTAGCAGTCACACTGTGTGGAGGGACTAGGGCATGAATATTTATTATGATGTAAACTTTGGGGAAAAAAAAAAAGTAAAAAGTGCATTTGTTGTATTTATGATCTTCCTGTGGCAATAGCTTGCCTTGGCTTTTAATTACATTATATGATATGAAATTAAAAGGTGGGATTTTTTTTCTTTTATTCTCACACTCATGAAACAAAACAATCATAGTACTTAAATAAAAATACAGAGTTAGTCCTTCATATGGTCTAGACAATTATGTCTTCCATTTTTCAAGCAAAAAAAAAAAAAAAAAAAGGATGTTAGCGTCTTGAAGATAGAGGAGTGATTTGTTTGCTGAGACATTCAGGCCCTTTGCAAAGTTTACAGCTGACTCCTGGGTTTAACCTTCAGTTTTCTGAAGCTGAAGGAGAAGAGGGGGAAAAAGATGATCAGCCACTGCTGTACCACCTTACAGAATTGCTTACTGCTTCCCCACTCCCAATAAGCAACCAGTTAACTGGGAGGTGTGACCTGCTGGGGCTGATGGAGGTGGCTGATCTGTGGGTAGAGTGCTGTCTGGGCAAAGGGGAGCAGGAGCCAAAGCTTCCCTGTATTTTTCCACACAAAAGAGGTAAATAGCTCCCACTACCTTCTGTTTAACTTGTGCACTCAAATTTGAAAGACGCTTTTCTTGATTTCACATTCTAATTTTTAGTATGAAATAAAGGCTAAATGCCTTTCATCTGTTTGAGGCATTTATAGCATCCTTAGCAAAAGGATTTTTTCACAGCAAAGTGAAGGATAATACTGGAATTGTTAAAGTTGTATCCCTTAAAATAATCTACATTTGTCCCCAGTTTGAACAGAGATGTTTCTTGCTGGGCGTAATCAACAACTTAATTCTCTCCCTAAGCCAAAGGAAGAATGAATATCTGCAGAGACCTGTCATTCTGTCTTCCATCCATAAAGAAATATAAAAAGCAGCTGTTGCATTCATCTTAAGAAGATGATAGCTGTAAATTGTCTTGTCTCACAGGCGCTTCTTCTGCAGATGTCCATAATTCCTTTGTCATGGCGATGACCATGAAAAGCAAGGAAAATCCCAAATATATAAGGCCAGACTCCTTTCCCACAAGAACAGATCACTTAACCTCAAGGATAAGAATAGATTACCCAATCTCAGGGCTGCGTTGGGACCCTAGTACCTGACAGTTTTTGGGCAGAGATGTTTTTATTTACTTTTTAAAAAGGACTAGCCACGTACAGAGGTGTTTGGTTTATTCCTGTGAGGAGGTGATGGGGTGCTTTGTGTATTAGTTTCCTTATAGCCTACTTCATCTACCCACAAGCTGGGCTTGACGGCTTCACTCTGATGGGAAATATGGCTGTGGCTCTCCTGTTACAGGAGATGGTGTAGGGAGTTATTATTTAATTATGACAACTACACACATACAAGACATTGCATTAGGAAACACACACACACCATCTGCTAGATACCATGATTTAGCTGTAGGCGTACAAGAGCAGAGTCTTATGAGCATTAACTTTATTCTCAGAGACTATAAATGTGGGTCTCCTCGCACAGCACTGCCGAGGGAGGTATTCAGGGGAAGAACGTTCCTCCATGATATAGTCATTACTGTTTCAGCAAGACATTAATTTTTACAATAAATAAGCTTAATCTTTTTATGCAGATCATTTTAGAAAATAAACAGGCCATTTTTATGAGCTACTTAGAACTGGGGCTGGGATGGGATTTGCGGTAAGATCCTACATATGCTACAAATTGTAAGCAATTTTTAATTCCTGGGGAACTACTGCAGATCATTATTTTCTGTTGTTTTTAAATAACTTATAAACACAACATTTTTGTGTGTTTCAAAGCATTTAGAAAGTAGAAGCATTGCCTGGTGGAACTAAACTGCTGATTACTAAAGAAAGAAGGTGACTGTAATCCATGCGCTGAGCTTGTAGTTTTAACACACCAGCTTTTCTGATCGCTTCTGGAGAACTTCTATGGAAAACAGGGCATGTGGGAGCTGGCAGGGGAGGGCCTGACCACTGGCCTCAGAAGCACGAAACCCCCCTGAGCTTCAGTCTGGTCTCCTCTGCTAGCCACCGTTGTAACTTGAGCAGAGGTTAGCAAACAGCAGGCAATTCAGTTCTAGTATCTTTAACCATTGACCTCGCTTGTAGAAAGGAAGTCTGGACTCCTGAGAATATGACTATCCTGCCCTACATGGGCTGTGAATAGTAATGATCAATGAATGCACAATTCTGATGTGAACTGCCAATTAACGTTTGCTGGAGAAATAATGCGGCTGCTATCTCGATAATAACAGAGGTGTCCTTTTGATGAAGTATTAAAGAAAGAAACAATATTACTAGCCATAGTCAGTCATTTAATTTCTTGCAAGCGAATCTTGAGAGGGTACTAATTTTGCCTTCTGGCCAGCTCTGAGATGAATGCATCTATATAACAGTCTCTGTTTTGACACTGGATTTGATATCGTGTCCTGGCCAGGAGGATTCACAGGTTTGGTGAGATTCTGTGAGGGATCTGAACCATTCCAGCCCAAAACAGCCTGGCTTTCAGAAGAGAAATGTGGCCTGTGGTTTGGGCCGCTACTGTTGACCTTGTGTGATGTGGGCTCAGTTCACTGCTCTGCCAAGTGTGTGCCTGCCTGTCTCCCTGGACAAAGCAGTGTAGCCTGAGCCTTCATTCCTCTCTTGTAAACAAGCTGATCTCATATTCTTAGGAAATTTCATTCTCTCTTTAACTGTGAAAATGATGCTTGGGCACTGTGGAAAAGGGGATCACTTAACTAGGTTAGTTTTGGTTGCATGAAGACACGTGGTTGTGTTGATCCCAGAAGCATCCTCATTTCAACAGCTACAAGTTCATGTAAAATACTTCAGTTCCCCGTGGCACAAAAGTTCAGTACGATTGTATTCCTCTTCTCACTATCCACTGACCCAAGCAAGCAGTTGTGTCTCACAATTGCAAGAAGAAAAAAAATAATATCAAGTCTGGCTTTATTAGTGGAGTCCAAAGGAATTCCCCCTCCAGATAAAACTCCCTGCTAATATCCTGCAGAGAATGTGAGATCCCACATCACATCAGGCAGCACCCCTGGATTGCATGTCTAGCTCTAGATACGCCACCACCTAACACAAACACAAATGTCAACTGAGAAGCCAGGTAAACGACCCAAGCCATGAAACCAGGTCTGGAATTAACTGGCAGCAAACTGAAGCTGACCCTAGGGACATACCTGGTACACGCTGAATAAACAACTCTTCCTCTGTACCCTTGGGCAGTCACCCTGGGTTCTTTACATCGTGCAACTGTCCAAAACTTTTATTTTAAAACATCGGCTTTTAAACCAATCAAATTCTGGGCAAAAGAACAAGCACATGAAAACATCAGTAGTTTTGTTTGGTAAGGTAGGTAGAGGGTTTCTGTGGTTCCTTTTTATAAAGAGTGTTTTATAATGTAAATATAACTGGGATGATAAAGAGAAAAAATGTTTTCATCATGAAAGCAACTGTAATTCCCAATTAAACAATGCCTAATAAATTTTGGTATTGTTCCATCTTCATGGAGGCCACCACTAACATCACACAGTGTGTAGGCCCCCAAAGCTCTTGCTTGCTTGTTTCTAAAGGGATCAGGTCACAGCACTCAGTTCCCCCCAATTTATTTAAATCTGTTACTTTATTTCAAGTGCTAATTATCTCACACAACAAACAGAGCCTTGTCGGCTGCAATTACTGGCATTACAATAGATTATCAACAGAAAAGTGTGTCTTGAAGCAAGAAGTGTTGCCTTGGTTACCAACCCAAAATGCTCCTGGATTGCATCTGTAACCACAATTTCCTGATTATACCTGAAATATTTCATGAGCAAGGCCCCTCTTTTCCTCCTAAATTAGCAAAGGGCACCGTGAGCCAAATTTTACCCAAAAGAATTCCAGTTTAAATCAACAGAAGGTGCAGGTTGGGAGCTGGTGGTAGATTATCCTAAAGGCAAAAGAGAAAGGGTTTACATTTTGCATTAATAGGGGGGGATGTATTTTGCTCTTGGAGTTAGCGCGCACATGAATAATTGCTCTGTCTTCACAAGTGTTATGCCTGACTCGTAAATGAGAATAGGCTCTTGTCCAGTAAACTGAAGCAGGTGTGTATCATAAGGCTGTTCCCCATCCTACCAAACACTCTGACGCATGTGAAGAGCTGGCACCAGTTAGGGAGCCTTGGACTGGTTGTAAATGCAGTTTCCAGGATAGTTGTGAGGTAAGGGTTTGATTTGACTTGGCAGAAGGAGAAATGTCAGCTGTGAAGGAAGCATGAGTTCAGGCGGGAAGTTGGGAGGTTGGGTACGTCTCTCATCTTGTGTCACACAGCCAAAAGTTAAATGCCTCTGATTGCCTAAGAAACGTGTGCTTGTCTTTTATTCCACATACAGTTGCTTAAAATAGGAGGGAATCAAAGTCAGCGGAGGTACGGTGCTGAAACTTTGTGACCTTGTCCGTTGAACGAGCTTTCAGGACTGTTCAGGGAGGTGCATCAGCCTCTGAAAGGGAAGACTGAAAAACAACCGGGATATCCAAGTGATACTTCCATTAAGTGTAGTCAGGTATATCCTAAGCTGCAGTCCTACAAAGCGTCATTTATCTGGACCCCCAGCTTGTGACTCGTAATCTTTTATGGACGATTTTCTCCTTACAGGCTTTCCAAAAGCATCACAGTCAATGTTAGTGCACAGAGAGCAGCTCCCTGGTCTTGAAATGGCTGAAGAGCTCGTTGCCTCTCTTTATGCCGAAGCCTGATCAAGATCTTCAAACATGACATTCGTACATTTGCTTCTCCCACAGAAGTGTGAAAATTTTGGGATTGCCTACCAGATTAGGTGAAACCTGGTGGAAGCCTCTGCTTTCATCTAAGTTCTGGCTTAAACTGGAGCTTTTCTGATCCTTTGCAGTGGCTCAGTGTTAGGACATTTGGCCAGAAAGGAGGAGCCCTGAGTAGGTTACCTCCCCTGCCTGAACCCCTCCATCTCATCTCCCTGTGCGTGCTCTTGTTGCTGGGATGGGGGGTGCATTGTCCAGACTCCCCATGGGACCTGTGCCATGGCACAGGAGAGACTCAGCAATGATTTGGGCCAGAGGGAGGGACACCATAACCAGCTGCGTGGCTGTGGTGTTTAGTTTATGTGGTGAGTTGATCTTGGCTGGACACCAGGTGCCCACCAAGCCCTCTATCACTCTCCTTCTCAGCAGAACCGGGGGGAGAAAATAATATGGAAAAAAACACTTGTGGGTCAAGGTAAAGGCAGTTTAATGAAACAGTAGCAAAAGTCATGTGCACAGAAGCAAAGGAAAACCAAAACATTTATCCCCTACTTCCCATCAGCAGGGGATGTTCAGCCACTTCCCAGGAAGCAGGGCTTCAGTACGCGCAGTGGTTGCTCCTGAGGAAAAATGTCATAAATAAAGAATGTCCCCCTTCCTTCTTTCGCTTAGCTTTTATATCTTAGCAGACGTCATATGGTATATGTTCCCTCCCAAAATTCCCCCCCACCATCACCCACTGGTGGTGGGGGAGCAGGCTGGAGACATAGCCTTGATGCTGTGTGAGCGCTGCTCGGCAGTAGCCAAAACACGGGTGTGCTATCACCACCTCTCTCGCTACCCAGGCAAGCACAGCACTACGGGGGCTCATATGTGACTCAGCCAGACCCAATACAGTTTAAAAGAGGGAGTCCTGAATTCCAGCCCCAGCTCCTTCTGTACTTTATCTGTATAAAGTCCACGCAATGTAAAATAGGTCGCTTTCTAGGAGCATACACTGGGACCGAAGGCTCTTGCTCTCAGAGGAAAGCTCGCAATAATAATCTGAAGAGTTGTGGTCCCTCTTGCTTGTGCACACTCATTCTCCTCTCCTCCCAGCCCACAGTACTGAAGCTCTTTGGCTTTTCAGAGGACTCGAGTGCAGTCTCCCACCTTCGCTCACAGCTGTGTTTTGGCATATCGGCGTGTACCCGTATAGGCACAGTGTTGCTCCGAGGCTCTCACCTGGCGGTTAGAGGAGGGCTTGTGGGTCTGAGTACAGTTACAGTGAGAAAAGACTCACGCCTGGATGTGTTGGATGTTGGTTAAGCACTGTAATTCTACAAAACCCTACGGCCGGAGGTGGCAAGCAAGGCCGAGCCCAATTTGCCTCTGTGAGGCACGAAGCGGAGCTCAGCTGTGCACTGCACGGGGGGCAGTGCTCCCCCGCCCTGCTGCCCTCTGTCACCAAGTCTTGGTTAGCTGCTCATCTAGGGCGCTGCTGGCTTTTTGTGGCTGGTACTTTGGTAGCTGTCACTTTTCTAGTCATCTTACGGGGAGGCCGGGTACATAAGCATCAGGTGATTGGGGATGTGAGTTAGGCAGCCTGTGAGAAACGGCATGCAGCTCCTTGATCCTGCAGGAGCCACGCAAGCCAGGGCAATCAGTGACATTTTGCTTAAATCCATTTTTGCATATGAATCTTCAGTTCTTAACACAGGACAGGCACTGCCTTATGTGGCTTATTTATTCTGTGTTTATCAGTAGTAAGGTGTCACCCGCTGAACTGAATGTTGAAAGATAACCACCCATGTTCATACTCCACTTAGTGCTGCAGTGCCAACACAATTCAAAGAGAGTGAACATCATTTGGTTCCTCCATGTGTGCCATCCACCGAAGACGTTTGGGATGCTCCAAGCATTTGGATGACAGGGTTGCACAGCCATTGCCGGGAGCTGGGATGGCTGGCAGGGCTCTGGTGGTCACACAAACACCCAGACGTGGGACTGGGAAGGCAAAACTCAGCTGCTGGTCCAACACAGGTGAGGAGCTGTCATTGTCAAGGAGCTGTTTATTGGCTCTGGCTGATGCTACAGGAATTATTCATGCTATCTGGTGCTTCCTTTGGTAATATCAACAGAAATTAGAGGCAAGATACGCAGTTTCACAAGGCCATCCCGGTCTCTTTTCTCAAATACCACAGATTTGGGGGGCCCAGAGAAGGGGTGTGATTTCTCAGAAAGTCTAGACCAGTGGGACTGCTGAGAATAGTAAATCATCACTGATGGAAATATTGCCTTTGAACCAACCAAAAACTACTTTGAGGAATGTGTTTTTTATTTCAGCTTTGGAATCACTAGATAGGAACAAATAACAGGGTTGGGGGGTTTCTGCAGATCATTGGGGAGCACACTGCAGAGTCCCCTCTTCATTCATGTTTTCCATCCTCTCAATTTTTACAGCATGAACACTGATCTGTACTCACAGCGTAACTGGTTTCTGTTTATCCAAAACCAAATGTAAATATTTCCATAAAGATAAAATTTTAATGTAGGACTTTATGACAAAGGCTGTTATTTCCAGGCTGCCGTTAACAGATCCATGCTGCTATGGTTTAAATGGAAAATTTTAGAGCTGATTATAAAATGTTGAAATCAGACACAGCTATGAAGACTTGCTAACACCTGAAATGAAGAGAGGGGTCCTGTCAGAGATCAAAAAAACAGAGTGAAGGACTGGAACCCAAATATAAAAGTACACAGCCAGTGTCCGGCACAGCAGCACCACCAGAAGAACATCGTTATCAGTAGCATAATAAGGCTCTCCCCCAGCACATGTTTCTTGTGTTTAGCCCAGGAAATGAATGGTACTGTAATACAGCTCCTTCACAGATACGTTTTGGCTGCTTCAAAAAATAATTAATTAATTCTAAATAAACAGCAATTTGAATAAAAATAGACTGCTTTAAGAGGAAGTAACCAGGATAGAGGGGGAGTGCTGGGGAGGAACAGTAGTGCGGAGAGAAGTCTGGGCATCCAGAGAGGGACAGATTTAAGGTTACTTCATTATGCTCTTACTAAAATTAGATTCTTTCCATTTTTTCCTGTCTTGGGCTTTTGCATATGTTTTTTTATAACACTCCCTCTGATGCCCTAAATACATGCTTGGAAAGTAATGTAGATTAATTTCTACCAGCCCTTGATATTTTCTGCTCCTGGCACTGTTCCACACCGCAGAGGATGAGGATAGCTGCCCTCTGAGTGTGGTTTACAGGACTGCTCACGGATGAAGTGCGCATAAGCAGGTTACTGTCCCTGTTTAGATGTGGCATTTGAGTGGCCACTAATGTATTTTGTCTGCATGAAGCCAGCCCTGCAATATGTCTGAAAGGCTCCCCTAGCAGAGTGCAACAGGTTTGGACAGCCACCACTGTTCAAAGAAAGAGCAAATATGTGATTTAGACCATTGTTAGGGGCTGGTTTTTGCAAAGGGTTGTCACATTGCAAAATTGTGAAGCTGCGTGTAATAGGATGCTGACTGCAAAATACGTTCCAGTCACGCTCTCCTATTATGTAAGAATGTAACTATGGCTGTTTACCAGTGATAGATTGCCAAACCACAGAGGAGCAAAGCTGCTGAAAAACTTAGCATGTCTAAACCAAAATTTTGTTCTATCTGAGGCGATGCTGTTTTATTTCAAAATTTTATTAAGAAATATATCTATTGTGCATCGTTTTCCTTAGAGGTGAGTGGTTTTGACACTCTATTCCTTCTTTCCATGTAGCCATGCTTCAGTGAATTTTGAAGTTTTAACAAGAGAAGGTGGTCATTTTCCTTAAGCAAGATGAAGAAATTGTTTCTCATTATTTCGTTAATAGTGGTGGTGTAGTCTTCTTGCAATCACACCTAGCACCTAGAATGAGGTGAGGAAATTAGTCTGCAGTGCACCTTTAAAATATATAGATACAGAAACTCCAAAGAAATGAAAAGAAACCCACAACTTTAGATTGATTCTAGAACTTTTGTTTAATGCCAACAATGGCAGTTTAAATGAAGGGGGAGGGGGAGACCAGAAAAGTAAAAATAACACTATTCCAATGGGTAGTTTTCCTGTCATAGACTAAAATTAACAGCATGGCACCATGCAAGCACAGAACAAAGGGAGCTACTTTGCTCTATAGCCTTTGCAATGAGAAAGATGCAATTAAAAATGCAGCCAGGTCCTTTGATTTTCTTATTTTACTACTGTTCTCTGAATGTCCTTCATTCATAATGCTTTCTTCTGTATACTTTACAACTCCCAAATTCCTCAGGTCCAGGATTTGGGGGCACATGAGGGCTGTCAGATCAGGCTTTTGCTCTACTTCCTATGGAATATGCTCCCTTCCCAGATGGGGAGTTCCTCCAGAATAGAAATAAGTAATGATAGTGTGACTACTTGAAAGCCACATAGAGAGAGGGAGGAAAGAGATGCTATTCACTTTGGCAGTACAAATAAAGTGAGAGCTTTCTTTCTACAGGCGTGTGTGGGAAGGGCAACAACAGAGCAATTACATGGTGGGTGGGAAAAGGGATTTTGTCACTTTGGCAGTGCTGACAGACAGAAATAAACTGCTTCTAGGGGGATAGCAGGGTAAGAACTTGCACATCAAGAGCATAAGCAGAATTAAAATGGGCCCTTAAGGGGATTTATTGCGGGCTGTGGTGTGGGGTTTTTTTTTTTTCAAAGTGCCTAAGGCCCATACTATTTCATTGTGTGCAAGCCAAGAATCAGGAGTGGGGAGAAAGAGTGAGCAAGTTGCATCCAAACTAGTAAGGAACAGTTCTGACTGTGAGAATACGATTGCAACCCTTATGCAGCTGTGACAGATGTGGAAGAACGGCAAGTTCAGTGTGTAGGGCCAGCAAGGGAAGGAGTCATGGTCAAGAAGACAGCATGGAAGAAACTGCCTCCCCTTTTCAGAGCAATAATGGAGTCCCTTTCCTCTTCCTTGTGCATAAAACGATGTCACATATTGGTCACAGTGTCCAGAGAGGTGTAACACTCCCTTAGGGCACGTGACACGTAGCCAGGATTTGAACTAGTGTGAACTGAGACTCAGGGGCACTTGAATTCCCTCTGTCTGCGACAGACTTTTTCAGCAGGTGCGATTGTGCTACTCTTTTTCTTGGTTTCCCTGGAATTCCATATTACTCATACAAAGGCAGAAGGCAAAGTCTGCTCACTTCAGCTGGGTGAGGGGAATGAAGCACAGCTGCCCTGTACCCACAGCTGCGGGGTGCTGTTGGCCTTCTGCAGGAAATAAGTAATATTACTAACACGGGTTAGAGTAATGATTCTGATCACGGGGGTCATTTTACTTCATTATTTTTTCTCTCAAAAAGAAAACTAGTGATGTCCAGCAATATAGTTTGACATGGACAGATGAAATGCAATAATTCTGAATTGGAAATAGCAGGCTGCTGCAAAAGAAATGTAAGAAATATGATCTATGGAATACATAGGGATATGTTTGGGCATCACGGGTTCATTCCACCCATCTCTATCCCTTACGTCCACCTCAGTGGGAGCCCTCTGACACAGTGAATCCTCAGCTTCCCTCACCCTTTCCTTTCCGGAAGAAGTGATGGAGGGGATGTCGACCTTCTCTTCCAGCGCTGAGCGCTGTGAAGGGCTGGGCAGTGGCGTTTCCCTTTACACATAAAACATGTACTGCTATTTCATGGACCCTTGGTTTCGTCCGAGATGCCAACAACCAAATTTGAGTGTCTCATCGTTTAGCCGTGCCAAGACTGGGCAAGTTATTATACTCACTTGGTGCAGTGTTGCTTGTAACAGCAGGCTGTGCTGCCATGCAGTGCGCTACAGCTAAAAGCGAGTAAGCCTGCCTTCAGCAAGACAGCCTAGAGATTTTTTAGGTGGCAGATGATTGGTGATGTCACATAAAATTGACAGCTCTTCAGACAAAAGGAAGAAGCTTGACTTAATGAGTGCTATGGGTGGGTGTATAAGCAAAGATTTTTCTAAGAATTATCACTACCTGGGAAAGGCAATTTTCAGCTGAAATGACATTCCAGTAATTAAGGGCCAACGTAGAGAATCTTGGTCATTATAACTATTTAAATTTCCAAATTGCTTAGTTAAGAATTGCTTATGGTTGAACTGCTACTGACAGCTCCATCACTTTCTATTCTCAGCTAGCTTGATTGGCAAATTGATGAGGTCTGTACCACACAGCCACGGCTCTATCTTGGTGCCAAAAATCACTACCTGGCACAGAACAGTGAGTAGCAGCTACGGTCAGATCAAATCACGATGAATCCAAGCTTTATGTTTGCTTCTTGATTGTGACTATGCATGTTAAAGGGGTCATCGGGTGGCAGGTTCTTGAAAACCATGGTGTAGGATGTCATCATATTTTAGTTATTTACATTTATTTTATCAGTATATGCTTCTTATTGGACTAGTTGGAATCCATATTGCTGGGCTAATACAGAGCTTAATTTTTTTTCTGGCTTTTTTCCTGTGTTGACAGTTTTGGGTGGACAATGCTTTTTAAATGGCAAATGCTATTTTGTGGTCATAGGAGCTTTCTTCCAGAGAGATGGCTAAAAGAAACATCTGGAGCTTTGGAGGAGTTCGCATTATGTCTTGAAGCAACTTTCCTAATTTTGAAAGTGAACTGTTATATGTTCTGTCTGCCAGTTGTTTTAATTCTCTTGTCATACCAAAGTCAAACAGACTGAGAGAGACAAACCATATTTTTATTTTAACAATTTAGAAGACTTTGTGCATTATTCTGCAAGAATGGAGACACTGGATCTCTTAGCTTTAGCATGTTGGCCTCCTTTTCTCACTGCGAAAATGTATTAACTTATCATGTACTTTGTTCTACTGACTTAGAGAGATAATTTTATTTTTTTTAGTCCCTCTTCCTCTCTACTGTCACTTTTGATTCACAGTTGCTAAGCATTGCAAAAGCTCACCAGAGGGACACTCTTATAGTGTGATTTGCAAACTTTGAAATAACACCCACCAGCAGAAGCACCATATGCTACGAAGTTGCACAGTAAACTGACAGCAGTATTTCATTTATAATTTGAATTTCCAAAAATGTCAGCATTTTTCACATCAACAAATGCCTCAGCTTGCAGTACATGACTCCTCTGAGTGGACATTAAATTATGCTAATTCTGCTTAAATTTCTACAGACTTTATTAATGACAGCCACATTAAAATCAATTCATTTTTATGATGGTAACTTGTGGTACCGAGACAAAATAAATCTGTGAATTTTCTGAATGTGTAGCTAAGTCGCATACTATACAAATGCGTGTGGTTTACGGCATGTGGACTTTGTGGCTCTCTGTAACATCGATAATTCAGTGCACCCTTTTTGATAATAAAATAAAGTACCAAGGAATAGTTTTTTAATCAATCAAAGGCAAACTTCACATAAAACACAAGCTGTTCCCTTCGTGGTTAATTTTCATCCAGCTGCACTTAAGTACAACAGAGCCAGCAGAGAAAACTACTTGGCAACACTTCCTAATTAGGGGACGTTAATTACAGCTAAATACTATACAATTTCTATGTTATAAGAGTTCATCTAAATCAATGTTATTATGGTACTAAAGGAATTAATAATGATTTCATACTTAGAAGCTGTTGCCAAACTACCCATTAGTTCAGAGTTTAAAATGACTTTACAATGAAATCTCTAAATCTGCATTACATAAAACACTGGAGCGTTCACAGACAATCACACATGGCACTTCTATTGTGTATTAATAACTGCGCCTGATGGCATCCCGTTTTCATGCTGGAGTGTTGATGGGGTGGGTGAGAGAGAGGGAGGGAAGGGCCCTGCGAGACAAGCCATGCATCCTTACAAACTGCCGAAGTGAGATCTCTCTCTGAGGATGGAGACCAGTCCTTCCACTGGGAGATTTGATGGGGGTGCCATGGGGCAGGGGCAGGCCGACCCACCAACAGCACCACAGATAAGGCGTACGTGAGTAGTTCAAATGCTGATGCTGAAATAGTAAACTCGGGGGGCGTAGGGGTCGTGTGGTGGGATCACAGCCCCTCCGTTCACTGAGGAACATGGTTGCTCCCAGGCCACCATTTCGGACGTGCCCCACCACCTAGAATGGCAAACTTGTTATGGAGCCGATGATACAAGCTAAAAGGTCCTTCACGGCATCTACTCATATTCTTGTTTTAAAGATAACACAATGACTAAATCACTTTTTGTTGCATCTTGCATTTCTAGCAGCATCTGCCTTGTTAAAATTGTGGCTTAGCATTTCTTAATCAATCCAAATTAGAAAAAAGTGGAGAAACATTAACCTACTATGCAGATGGAGAACTTCTTTCAGGAGGTTAATTCTTATTAAACAAGGATCCACAGGTGCCTATTACTGTCATAGAAGCCACTGCTCAGCAGCACTGTCAATAAAATGGGGTGACAGACGAAGGCCAGTCTAGATGCACAGAGCAAACCGACACCTGGTCTGTACAGTGGCGGGGAAGGTGTGAATCTGCAGTGCCTCAGCCCAGGCCTTGCAGGGACAGAGTCTGAACGGCTCGAAGCCCTCTTTGTGCCCACTCAACCTGAGACAACTCCAGTGCCCCCAGCTCCCCCCAGCACCACGTGTACAGCTAACAGCACTCACCCTGTGCTGCAAGAGCTCGTTAGTCTTCTCCCCCACCCAGAGTTGTTGCTACTCTGGAAAACAGCTGCACCCTTCATTTCCAGTATCTTCCTTAGTGTCCAGCTCCTTTTTATCTCATTCTGCCCCTTTTCTTTAACGTGGTGAACAAGGTATGGTACATGCAGACATACCTGCATCAGGGGTGGGGGAGCTGCTTTACAACTTCACTGGTTTATTTCTGAGAAATGGACAGAGAAAGATTAGTGTTGTTGCAGGGAAGAGAAGCTCAATTCATATGTTGTAAAGCAAATCAGGACCAAAGCCATTTATTGATTTATTAATGACGCGTAATTAACTGGCAATCAGTGAACTATACATCCAGGGTCAATATCAGCAGCACAACAGATAAAATGCAATACAAGATGCTTACAACATGTAAATAAACACTTGCAAATTCAAGAAAGGGCTTCCATAAGTAATCCCCAAAAGCTTTAACGCCACACCTTCCCACCACATTCACCCCAGGTGAGGGCGAGGAGGGATCCCACAAGGCCACACACGCCCGCCTGCAGTGCAGGTCCCCACGTTGTGCCCTGGGCCATCAGTCCATGCACAGCATCCCTGGGGAGGAGGCACTGCCTAGCCCTGATGGAGGTGGGGACGTGAGTGGGTCTAGGTGAGGTGGGCCCACAAAAAGGGTGAAAGAACCGTGCAGGAGTTTAAGGCCTGACAAAGGAAAAGCACTTTTGGCAAATACACAGAGAGTTTTGTAAGACGGCTCCTCATCTGTTGGCTTTGAAAAGCCGACCTCCAACCAAGTTATAAAAGTTGTCTTGGTGTGCTGCCCCAGGATGGGAACATCAGAAGGATCGATAGATAGATGCAAAATTAACCCTTTCTAAGAAGTCAGATGCAGGAACATGCAGAGAAAATATGTTGTATCGATACAGGTATTCACAAACACCTAAAGAAGATGGGCAACGCTGGGAGACCTGAAAGCCTTTAACTGAAACAATCCCCCAAGCAAACTAAAGTTTTGTTCCATCTGTGACAGAAGCAGTAACGATCAGACAGGTTTGCTCATCCAAATGTATCCAAAGCAGCTGTCCCTGCTGGGTACATGTGCATGGCACCCTATGTGGGACACCCCAGTGCCACCCCAGGAGAACAAGAAGCCCGGTGCCAGCCAGCTGAAGGCATGCCCAAAGTAGGGACCAGGAAGGCTGCAACGCTGCAGGTAGGTCTATGTCCTGGCCCAGGGCATCACTGGCTTGGGGCAGGATTAACTCTTGTGCCCCTGTCTTGTATCTACAAGATGCCCAGGCTTTCACTCACATCATCATTGCTATTCTTTGGATAGGTAACAGAGTACTCTGCCTGCAAACCACAATCTTTTGCCTTTCCGTTTATAGTGAAAGCACTTTTTTAAGACAACATATCTATATTAGTACTAAAATTGTATTTTGGTGAAACATTTACTAATATTTACCCTAGAAGTACACTAACAGATAGTGCTGCAGCATTTTATGTGTGGAGCAAAAGGTTGACTTGCAACAGACTGCTATTTTGGTAAGAATACCTTCTGCTTAGGAACTATTCTTAAGTTTATTTTTCAAGCGTTATTCCAAATCCATGTTATAAAATGTTTATACACGCACTTAGGAGCATGGTTATGGCATAGTTGTAAAAGAAAAGAGAAAAAACACCCCACCCCACAACTGGTGTCTTTTTGCATACTTAAAATGTCAGAACAGATCTGCAGCTTCTCTCACCCTCGAACCGTACAAAGCTAACACTTCTTACAACCAGGGGGTGCTGCTACAGTGCCCCTGTGCCCCCCAGGACCCAGCACACCCCGGTGGTGCTCACCTCCACACCATGCACACTCACAGGTAGCTCAAGAAATCCGGAGGGAAGCGGAGTGGGTCTGTCACCTTAAGGATGTGAAAGGAGATGTTCCTGTGACAATAAAAGCACTCCTAAGTGCATCTCCAATCATAAATCATTTTCAAAATTGCTCCTGGCTTTTTAATTTCTTTCATTTGGAGGATTTATAGCACGCTGACATGCCAGAATGTTTATTCCATGGGCTGCCCATCACGTGGTGCCCCCTTGGCAAGGTACCAGGCTCTGGTCCGCGTTAATCTAAACCTCTGCAATGATCATCTGCAGTTTCTAATAAATGACTGATAACTCTGTGTGTAACTCTTGCAGTGATTAAAGTTAACATCAGTACAGAGTGCAGGCTGTTTCAGCCATTTTTTGACAGCTATTTGCCATTCTTTCTTTTTAGTATTGCCATCACTGAAACAAAAAGCTTCTTGTTTGAAAATTATTTATGGAGTGTTGCAGAGCTTTATAAGATTTTCATACACCGCTCTGTGAGCTCGTATCCTTTTGGATTAGAGTGTACTCTCAATTTCAGGCCATGGATGAGAACAACTTGATTTCTTTTCATAGTTTGCAGCTCCAGAAATGTCCATGAATATGTATCACGTCTTTTGACACTCCTTTGTGCCAGCTTTTGGGGAAGGCTGTGCAGAATCACAGCAGTTAGAGGCCGAGTGGACCCATTAGACCATCCAGCCCGTCTGCCTCCCTGCACAGGCTTGCACTTTCTGAGCTTAGCTGCCTCGTAGTTGGTCAGGTCCCAGCTGCGGGGCTCCGGCTGCTTCCCCAGTGGGCTGCCAAGCAGTCTTGCCTAACTACTTGCAGAAAGACTTGGTGGTACTCACCCAAGATTTTCCAATTGTTATTTTTGCCTGGTGTGCCTGATACAAACCCAGTATTTTGTATCAAACCATTCTCCTCTGTTGCTGGAATTCACATTTACCTCCATCAACGTGCTATTGTCTGTTTGCATTGGTGACATGCAAGGGCACTAGCCAAGAACCGCAGCACATCGCAGTAAGGGCTGTGTGAAAACAAAAGTACACAAAAAAATCAATCCCTGCCTCAAGGAGTTAATTGCTCAGATGAATTAACGTTACAACATGCATGACAAGACACAAGGAATAAATGCTGAGGTCTGGGGGTGAAGCATTTCAAAGTCACAAAGCACAAAGTACCAAGGTTGCCCATGCCACTGTATCTCAACCTTCGTAAATTCCACTTTCAGTGACAGTGTTGTTCCCTGGTCCCTCTGTCCGTCTCTCTTCCAGCCATTCCCAAAATTAAACTCATGGATGGAAGATTAGGCCTGTGAACTGTTTTCCTTTGATCTCAGTATTCGCCTCCTGATGAGGCACCACGTTTCTGGCAGGTTCACTCCCACTTTTCTTGCCTGGATCACCTCACTCTTGCCGTGCAGCTCCCAGTTCTTGCTTCTGGTCTTAGGAGCCATCATCCCCCTGCCCTATCTCCCCACGCCCCCTTTCCTACCACTTTCCCCGCTCACACTGGCACCCCTCGTTTCCTTTCTTTCTCTAACCCGTGACAGTGTCTCTCTCCCTGTCTGGTCTAGCTTTTGCCTGCGGTGGAATCACACTCCCTGCTGGCACCACAGGCCGTACCGCCATCAGGGAAGGCAGGTGATGAGGACTGGGACCATTCTCCCCCTTGCCACAGGTTCATGCTCTGAAATGTGGGGGTTTCACAGAGCTCAACTGCCAGGGTTTCTAGGTGTGGGCTGAAAACCCCCAGCCCACTCTGTATTTTTATCCTGCTTTATTTTCTGACTCTTTTTTCAGAAGAAAGTTCAGCTGAGGAAGACATCTACCTAGAAAATTTCAGCCCAAGCAATTAGCTCGCCAACGCCACAATTGGAGCATAATGGAGAATAGAACGTTTATGAGTCTTGTGTTAGAGTCTCTAACTTCTGCCTAGAATAAGTGCAGTTTCTAACGAAGGATTTAAAGCTTTACTTGTGCTTTGCTCATGCACTTCACTACTCTTCCCTGGAAACATACCCTATTGACCAATTACGCTGTGTTCAAACACACAAGCAGCAATTAACTTACTCATCTGCCTCACCTGTCACACATGTATTTAAAATTCTGCCTTAGCGTCTCGGCGTTTCTTAATCTCATCAGCAAAACCCAAAGCACTGATGTATTCTGAGGCGCTGCACTTTTTTTTTCTCTCCGTGTGTTGCATCAGTTTTACACCCCATTGAGTTCAGGAGAGCTATACAGCAGGAAATTAGGCCCAAAGTACATATACAGGTTTAAATCCATTTCTAAAACACTGTAACACACTGCTCTGCAGCCCTCTAATGGAGAAAATGGCAGACACGTTCAGCAAAATGAAATGGAATTAACATTAACAAAGAAATTTTCCCTGGAGGAGGCAGCTCTGACAACACGTAATCAATTAAGAGCAGACAGATATTTTCCTGTAGTTGAAGCGACTTTTATTTATGCATTTATTTGTTTATTCAGAGCAGAAGGTCATGAGCTTTTGGTGAGAAGTGGGGAGGGTGTGTGTGTGAATGAAATGAGATTAGAGGGAAAAGCTCGGGTGAAACCTCCTGAAGACCACAGCCTCCCCACCTTCACTGGGGAAGCCGTTGTTGCTGGGGACATCCCTTCTTCCCTGCTGTGTGTCTGAGAGACAGTCTGTGGGCAGGGGTGGTGTGTGTCCAGGGAGCCGCCATTAACACCCAGTGATCCTCTAGACAGGGGTCCTCAAACTACGGCCCGTGGGCCAGCTACAGCCCCCCCGGGTCGTCCGTCCCGCGGGGGGGGCGGGGGGG
>JAVJGJ010000057.1:21990919-22050864 GCA_035590215.1 Microhierax caerulescens
CGAAATTTACAGAACCCCCCCGCCGAGGGTTGGGGGGGAAACCCAGCAGCCGCAGATGCCACTGCATCCGCGCGCCGGCCCCCCAGTTAAAGAGTTTGAGGACCCCTGGTCTAGGAAAATGCTACATATTGCTGATAGCATCTCCTTTGGCTGAAGCCTAACGCAATACGTGTAACAGGCAGGGTACTCTCCCATGGTGCTACCGCAGCCGTTTCACCCTGACTGGCTGCTCCTTCCTCTCTGGCAAATCCTAAACCAGCATAACGCCAAGATGCTCCTGCTCATCACTGGGTCTCATTAGGAGGGCTCTGCACTGGAATCTTACCTGGCATTTTCAGGACAAGCTTAAAAAAAGTTCAGATTTGCCTTCAGTCTGCTAGGGATACCTTTTAAGAAGCCTTTTACTTGTCTCAGCTGCCTCCTTAACTTAAGTGTCTTAAAGAAATAGCAGTTGTGGGAATTTGCTCAAGATAACGGTAGGGAAAAGTAATGATATTTTTCCCAAACACTGTAGGAACGCACCTGCTCTGGATCCTACTGAGTTGTTCGAGTAGGTTGGACATTCACACTGTCACAGTAGCCAAAGACATCTGTCATTTCTGACTCCTCCTGTAAGCTGAGGCATTACCCACACAGCTGTGCCTTTTTAAAAAAAAAAAAACAAAAACAAAAAAAAAAACCTGCGTCCCACACTCAGGAATAAAGAAGGAAACGATATAAAGTTTATTCTCATTTCAACAGCTAATCTGAACAAGCCGAACGACCCATGCCACCTCTCCTAGAAATGTGGTGGTTCCCAGTCCAGCCTCAGCACATCTTCAAGGTATTTATTTAAAGCTTCTTGAGCTTTAAACAGGTGCAGGGCTGGACACTTATCAGACCATGAACTTCTAGGGGCCATTCTGAAGCACGGTTAGCAGAAGAGGCGTGAGATGACACTGTTTTACAGAGTGGCACTGGCATTTTTGCGAGTACTTGCCATCTCCAAGGATGGGTACGGTCCGACTGCTATGTGGGGGAAAATATGTGTTTGTGTAGATCTCACTCTGCTGTCATCAAACACCAAAACAGCCTGTTTAAAAGTGCTGAAGAAACTAGAATGAAGTCCCTGGTGCCCAGATCTATAGTTAGAGGGGCATCACTGGATGATGTGATCCTACCAGATTGTAGGGTTTATTTTTTTACATTGAAGGACTTGTCAACCCTGAAGGGGCTAAGGGAGGAAGAATGGAGAGGATGAAACCACCTGGATGAGCAGCACTGCAGGTTTAAAGCTCCAAGTCCCAGGGCTCGGTGCACACAGTGCATCTGTTTAACATTCTTGCTGCTTCTGAGCTTCACCCTGAGAATTGCTCCAGCACCACGCACTGCAGAGCATCCCCACTGCGCTCACATTAGGCTTCTCTTAGTGTTCAGAAGAAAACAACAAAAGTTCCCCTTTTCCTTTACAGCTCTTTCACTTTCCGCCTAATGAAGGTGGAATATAAAATGTTGAAGGAAAAAGCAGTTTTCCCCCTACAGTAGAAGTTCCTTTTCAGTTATTTTTAATCTGACATCTGTTTTAACATGCAGTCACACACTACGTTTATTTTAATTTTTTCCCTCCCTTGTGTTTTATTATTTACCTCCTGTTCCAAAGAGATCACAGAAGATTACACTTCTGTGAAGCAATAACAGCAGTGGCAACGATCTCTCTTACTTCTCACAACTTCTCTTTTTACCCCTCTGTTTTTCCTTTATCCACATCTTCCTGTCACTGCCCTCCCAGAGGCCTCGTTACAGTTGCTATCAGATGGGGCGATGGCATTCACAGGTTCTTTTGGTTTTTTTTGAATTGGACAGATTTGTGCTAACTAGAACACGAAGCACTTCTTGTTCAGAGCTGGATAGTCATACTTTTCTCTGGTTCAGTTCATGCCTTTAAATAACTTAAGAGTGAGAAATCACGCTCTGGGTCAGCTGGTGCCTGCACTTTGAAGAAAGCCCAAGACTCTGCTGAAGGCAGCAGAAAGCAGCCAGCCCTGAGATGTGCCAGCCTTCAGCCAGCCTTCTGGCATGACGCTGGCTGAATGTTTCTTTTCCCCTGGAAATGAAGATAACATCCTTAATCAACTTACGTGTAATTAAATTAAATCATGGAGAATATGCTTTCTCCAGCTTCTCCTCAGAAGCTGGTTGCTCAGGTCTGAGCATTAGGGTGAAAAAAACCCCATACCTTCACGATGGACTGGTCATCGCTACAGACGGTTTTAGCACCCTGCACCCCCAGGGCAGGCTCTCAGGCAGTAAGAGCACAGGCTGGTGCAGCCGGCAGGCACGATGGTCAGCCTTGGCAGGCTCCTCCATCAGCCCACTTGCTCTCCAGGTTGTGACAATGGTGGGGACCCCTAACTTGCAGGGGTACCAAACCGGCCTTGTCACTGGCCTTGGCCCAGACGAAGGAAGTGAACTGGTTGGCTGGTTTGCTTGTTTGCTTGCTTGTTATCACTAATAAATAGGTGAGAACTCATATAAGTCTTTGAATAAAACCAGAGCTTGTGCTATTATTGAAATGGAAAAATCAGCTCATAAAGCTTTCCCTTGTTTTTCTGGGCAAACCACCATCCATCCTGGGCCTTGGTTTTATACAAGACTACCGTGGAGAGGTGATGCAAATCTCCACCAGCTGAGTCTGCAAAGCTCTTTCCTCTACTCCTCCCATAGAGAAAGCAAGACTTGCAAAAACAAGTGTAGTCAATTCCAGTATGGCTTCCTCGGTTTGTTAACATTCTTTAAAACATCCTTTGTATTCATCCTAGCTAAGGAAGCAATTCTAAATTGATGCTTTTACAATTCATTATTTTCAAACACTCCCTGTGATCTTGGAGATCTGAAACTTTTATGCCTCAAGAAAGCTTTGCTTCTGAAGACCCGGTTTTCTGCACTTTCCAAGAATTAGCAATCCACAAGATGTCCCCAGTGCTCAGAACAGACACACTTAAAATCACTAGACTCATCAGGAATGGCTAGAGCATCTTCTTGGCACTTCTTCATTGCATCGATGTTAAATTTCATTAGAGGATATTGAAACAGCTTTGTCACACTTTCTTTTGGTAAGGGGTTACTGTGGGTCCTCACAGAAGGGGAAGGATCTGTCTGTCAATTGTCTGGAACAGAGGAAAGGTCTCTACTGTATAGCTGGTTGGAACCGGGTAGTCTCCTTCTCTTCCTTTTAGGGAGTGCAAGGAATGCAAACTTTCTCGATGTTTCTTTCTTTTTAAGTCTTATTACCTCAATTTAGCACAGTTCTGGCTTTCTGGGATTTTTAATAAAAATGGTTAATCAGTAATTTTACCTATGGTGGCTTTGCATATTAGGAATACCCTTATCCTTGGTTGCCCTATTAAATAATGACTGACCAGATGGACAATTCCGTCTTTCTCTCCTGGGCAGGTTACATCTAATTAAAAGCAATTCCCTCCTTCTACCCCTACTGCACACTATACATATCATCCAGATGTCAGCACTAGTAATTTCAGCAAAAGCTCACCAAGATTTAGATAAAACTTGCTATTGTTGTTTTGTGGTTTTTTCCCCCCAGGGGAGGCAAAGAGCCAAAGTTCCAACTGAGCAAAATAAAATTAAAAGTAGATCAGTATTTTCTGTCTCAGCAGCATGTGCTAGAGTATGTAATGTATGTTCCCTGCTTCACAAAGGAAATGAAAGTACGAACTTATACAACTGATGAAATAAAGATATCAAAGTATTACTTGCCCCAGTTGATATGTACACTTCACATATAATTACTATTTAATATCTTTGTTTCCTACAAACCAGGAAAAAAAGCTTACCCTCTCTCCCAATTCCCTCTTCTTGTAAATAAGCTGATGCAGAATCTTCTAGATTTGCAGTTTCTGCTTGACTTTCTTCTTGAATTTATTCTCTTCTTTGCAAAGTAATGTGGTCTACAAAATGAAGCTATTTAAAATCCTAAATGACTAAGTGTTATAAAAATAATAAATTAGTATACAAGACTGACTTGCACAAAACATATGTTATACTCTGAAATATATTTAGATGGGAGCACATAATTGCCTGTTCCTTTTCTAATGGCCTGAAGCACGGTGCTAAATCTGAACTTTTCCCGAAGTTTATGCAGCGATGGAGCGCTGCCCCCTCCCTGGTTCCTGACCAGGTTCAGGTCCCCATCGTCTTTCATGAGTTGTCTGCAGGACTGACAACCAGCTGCAGCAGCCTCGAAAAATCACAACCGCCCCGTCACCACAGAACTAAATAGCAGCAAACAGCCATCAGCGACAGGAAAGATGGAAGAGAAGGCAGTGGAAGTGTTGGTCAAGGTGAAGGGCAGCAAGCCTAGGAGACCACACTGCAGGCACTTCCCGTTCCCTGTGGGTGGGGGTGTAGGTCCTGCCACACCAGCCTCCCACCTAAGCTCAAAACGCATGTTAGTCCCTTACCTCCCATTCTTGGCTCTCAATGGGCTCAGTACTGGAATAAGACCAGCAACCGCTCTGGCCCTGCTCAGCCTCCTCCCACCCAAGGCAGGGGTGCAGGAGCTTCACTTTAGCTCAGCCCATGGCCCTCAGCAGCTCCCTGAGCTATGTTGCGGGAGTGATGGTCTCCAGCTGTGCCTCCACCTCCGGGATGGACCTCAGACCTGCACTGTCAGTAGCTATCTCCTGGATGGGCCCCTCGAACATGCCTTGTTGCATGTCTCCAGCCCAGTCCCTGCTGCTCCTGATGGGACCCCTAACCCAGGTTCATCCCATTGCATTGCCTAGGACTGTCTACAGACCAATACCTGGCTGGTACCAGCAGCTTCTGTAGGGGGGGAGTGAGAGACAAGGCTCTGGGTCACATTGGGGGTCCACAACCATAGACAATATGAATACAATGCACCTGAGTGAAAGAGAAGTTAAAGATAACCAGTCACTCTAACACTGAGCCTTCTGCTTATTCCTTGAAAAAAAACCCATCACAAAACCAGAATCATCTTTATTTGAATGTGTTTACAGATTGTTACCTTTACATTTTTTCTTACACACACACACTCCCCAACCCACCCCCCAAATTACAGGTTTCAATGGAAAAAATATTTAAATTACTTTCCAGTCCAGCTTCTCCCAAAATGCTGGTTGGCTTCGAGTTGCACAGTATTTCACATCGGTGTGTTTGCAACGTTTATGGAAAAGGGAAGCAGCACCGTGTTGTAGTTCCCATAAAATCCTCCATCCGCATGGCTTTTCAGGAAGTGGAACCTCTCCCTCTGCAAATGGAGCCTGTTCCGTCTGAAGCAAAGTAACCAGCAGCAGTCCACATGCACATCAACACGAAGGGAGCCATTGACAAAAATATAAACAATTCCTCCTGGCAAGTAAATTAATCGACATGCAGCTCCCATGGAAACAGCAAGGCTGTTCTCAGAGGTCCTCACATTAAATAGGTGGCAAAGTTGGACCTTCATTAATTTTAAGGAACTACACAGGGTCCTTCACCTAGAAATGAAAGCATCTCCAAAAAATAGCTTCTAGCTTCGCCTTAGAGGTCCAAAAGACAACCAACAACAAAGTGTACTTTGCAAGTGAAGTAAATCTTTCTGTTGTGAAAGTATTGAAATGCACTCCCACATTTTTATGGCTATAGCTGAAGAGCAGCAAAACCCAGTGCATGGCTGCTGGGAGGGCATGGCAGAGGGTCACCCTGGCAAGCGCCTGGCAGGAGCTGACTGCACACAACAGGCTCTGTCCTTCTGAAAGCTCAGCAGTGGAATTTTCCTCTAGATATGCAAACAGACACTGGATTCTTCCTTCAAGAAACTGGCAGTGAAATCAAAAGGAGGTCCCATGGCAAAAAAGGCCACTTTCCAGGAAAACAGATGTGTGATAATACAGCCACAGCTCAGCCTCACTTTCTGTGGTGAGGCCTAAGCCAGAAAAAGGCTAAGCCTTGGATTAACTACTTCCTGAGAAATTAAGGCCTATTTTTAGTTCTGAGCCCTGCATATAGGATTTTGATTTCTGTATATGTTTTTTTCTCTGATTTTTTTTTTCCTCCTGTTCAGCTTTCCTATCTGTCCAAGGTGTTTTGTAGAGCACTAGTGATTCAGGTGGTATAACCAGATAAATAACTGAGTTATTATCTTTATGAAGCACAGATCTCTTTGTAATAAATTTAACTTGTGGCTTGATTTACAGCAAAATCCTCCTCCTCTTACTTCCCTGATGAGACCTACTTAAGTCAGTGAGACTAGTCGTGATGATAAGATAATTAAGTTTTTAGTACAACTCTGGTTAGTGAGCAGAATGCAGTTCTGAAATAATGAACTCTACTAGCTCCAGCCTGATATTCAATAGCTGTTTATGATTTCAGTATTATTCTTAATGTGCTCTGAGAAAAGTACTTTTTACATTAAAGCTGTACCCCCTGTATAGGACAAAATTCAAATCACCTTTTAAATCAAAGAATTGCTTTCAGAATGGCAAAGTTGAAGTTCAACCAGCATAACAGTAACACCTGCAAACTGACAGTCAAACCCCCCTACATTAAAATGGAAAGATTTGCATGAATGTATTTTAAAATGACAGGAGACAGGAATGGGAGCTTCTAAGCAAGTTAGACTAAAATTTTAAGAGTGAAATGCCTAAAAATAGGTCCCTGAATGCATAGTTAGGCACCTATGTAGAGGCTGCTTGATTTTCAGTTGTTCTGATCACCCAGAGCTCCCATTAACTTCAGGAGCAACTGTGGATACTCAGCTGTTTAGAAATCAAGCCACCTTTATTCAAGGGTCTAAATATGGATGTCTGTGCCCAAGTTTGGGGGAAAAAAAGACACAAAAAAAAAAAGTGGGTTTTTTTTTTTTTTGCTACAGAGACATTTTATAAAAGAAAGTAATAGCCAAATTTCATTTTCTGAGATGACAATGCCTGAAACTGAATCAACATAACAATTAACAGTGCAACACATCTATGGTAGATTTTGTCTGAGGTGAATGGGAAACTATTCCAAGACCTGTAGCTCTTAATTAGCAATCTGAAACATTCCATAGATATTTCATACTCTGCGACTGCAAAGTGTTACCAGGCCACCTAAATCTTTTTCATAGTATTTCAGTGTTGCCATTAATAAGCTTTTCAGGCTGGTCTGAGGAAGACTTTGCAAGATTAACTTTGCAAATCTCTAAGTATTAACTATTTAACTATTTTAGAATCACCATTTTTTCTGCTTTTGGATCAAGTACAACCAGCAGACTTGAGCAAATTTTTCAATACTATAAAATATGAAGAAGTGAGAATTAGGCCTTTATGCCTATGCCCTTGGTTGTCAGAAGACTTGTGAATGCTGTTTGCTTAAAGACCTCTTTTGTAAAAGTAATCCTGAGTTGATTTTGTGTCTATGCCATTGCCAGGTCATGCTGAAGTGCATAAGAGCCAGTCACATGATAGAAAATCTGCAAGAAAAAAGAAAATTTATGATGGAATTATATATGACTATAAATCTGAAAGTGTCAAGAAAGTAACAAATTAAAGGCATGCCAGATGAAGATAATGGATATCTGTTTGTGTGTGTGTGCATAAAATACGATGTAATACACCTTTATATACTTGTTTATAGGATCTGAACTAAGGGCTCTTGCTGCTCTGCTTGGGAAAAAAAGAAAAAAGCAAAGATTCTTGCTGCTTTTAACTAAGCTTTTAAAAAGAGTCAGGTAGAAGACAATGCTTTACTCTTATTGTAATCTCATTTTGATAATTTCAGTATTATTTTGTGATATTCAAAGTATCCAAAATTGCTTATGCTTTCATATGGCTCATTTCAAACTAAACTTTTAACTGTATTGTCTTGGAGGTGAGGGAGTGTTCTCTCCATTTTCTGTGTTTGTTTGTTTTTTTTAAATACCTGTTTGTTTTATTGAATATAATGATTGGGACATTTTATCTTACATGGGTTTAGATGGCACATTATAGCAGAGCTTTGGTCATGACGGGCATTTGTTTGATCCCTGTCATATAAAATGATGCCACCCTTAGGAAATCAGAAAAAACTGTGTGACACAATCACTGGCTGTGTTGTAAGATGCAGCAGTGATGGCAGTGGCAACAAGAAAGCTCATGCTGCTTTGTCATAACCAGAGACATGATTTTAGGTCAGGAGTGAGGCAGAGGTAGTCTGGCAGTGAAGAAAGTCAATATTATTCTCATTGCAGGAGCAATCCAGAGGTTTTCAACAGTCATGAATATTCACCTGACATCTCTAAGCTGTTCTGTATTTCTTAAGACATGTCCTTTTTTCAGTTGCTAGGGAAGGTGGGAAGAGGGAACAGACTGACACTTTTTTTTCTCCCTCAAATCCACTACATCTCATGTTCTCCTGCCAGCAGCAACAGCACAAGGACTCTCAGACTACTTTCTTGGTTAAAGCTAGCATCACCTCATCTCCTGGATTTAATGAACACGGGAGTGAAGTCCAGCAGCCCTAATGGTTTAGTAGTTCCTATGACACTGCACTGTTCTCAGCTATGCTGTATCCTTCAGAGCTGATCCTCTGTGCCAGTGAGGCAGGTCATGGGTAGAGAGGTCAGAACCCTTCTTCCCACCAGGAACTACACATAGCCACTGCACCTCATACGCTGATTTGTCTGCCAGCAAACACAGTGACCAGCCTGCACAATAATAAAATCAATTAGAAAAATGAGGCTTTGTAGGATGCAATTGCTTTTCTTCCCCAGGAAATAATATGTAAAACCTACTCTATATCAAGCAGTACCATATGTAGCATGAGATATGACTTTCTCCAAAGCATGGAAATATATTGTGAACAGTTGGGGCACAGTGACACAAAGGGTCTGTGAGATAGTTTGAGGGTCAGCTGAACTGGCAGCAGCCAGGAGCGCAGGGGAGTGCACTGCCATGTATTTGCAAAAGACTCCATATATGTGCAAACTGAGCCTCTTTGCTCACTGCATTGCAAAGCTGGCCCAGGCACTTGCCAGCTGGTGGAATATGAGAGTCCCAAATGTCTGTAAATGACAGGCCAAATTTAAAGAAATACTGGGCTGGAAGTGAACCTATCATTAATAATTAATTACATGTATGTTCTATTATCTTTTAAACAGCACCAAAAAGAATATTCTGCAAAAACAGTAAGCCAGCACATTTAGAAAGACTACTTCTTCTCTCCACCAAGCTGTAAACTGTTAATAACTAACCTGTCTCTCAATGTCTTCCAGCAAACTACTGGCACCCAAGCGAAAGAGCTCTGGTGTTAGCCATTCCACTCCCAGTTCCTCCTTCACCAGCATAAGCCAAGTAATAGCTTCTTTTGCTGTCCGAATGCCCCCAGCAGGTTTAAATCCAACCTTTATATAGGAAAAAAGAAGTGCAATACACATTTTCATTCATCAGTAACCCTAGAAGAGCAATCAGCATTTGTACACCTGCAGTATCTAAGTGCCTGTGGTGTACATAACAACTCTACTCGGTATGTATCTGACTGCAAACAGTATAAACTCTGGACTAGCGCTGAGAGCTATCAAGCCACAGCCATCACTGCAAAAGATAACATTTCCATCCCCAGGGACCGCAACTGAGGGCGTAATACTTTTTTTGACCCCAGTGCGCTTCCTCAGGAGCTGGGTTTGAGGTCTAATGGGAGTACTTTGCCTGTAGTGCATATTAGGCTGAGGCATTCAGGCAGAATCTGGGATACCTGTGTATCACCTACTGCCCACGTCGCAAGCTAATTCCAAATATATAACAACAAATATACGTGCAATAACATAACACTAAACATGCTGAAATAAAGCACGTGAGCCAGCCGACTCACGTGGAGAGCAGTGAGAGATGGTTGTACATTATAAAAAGCCTGTACACTACAGTTATACATGACTGGGCTGTACATTCAAACCTATCAGTGGTTTAATTTTTACTAAAATTTTCTAAATGGGACTTAAATTAGGTCTGTCTTTACCAAAAATTGAAAGTTTTGTGCTTCACAGGAACTGCAAAACTTGTCTCCCAATACATTCTAGATATGCTTTCAGACACTTGATGTGACACGTCTCATATATGGTCAGGTGAAATGCCACATATGTAGAGGCATACATGCCAAGATAAGCCTGTCTTTGAGGTAAAGCATGCCTTGAATCCCGTGATCAACCTGCAGTGCAGAGCCAGCACGGAGGTGATTTGGCACGTACGCCTCATGCCAGTCTTTTGGTTACATGCCATTTAAACACATCTCATTCTGACACAGAGCTTGTGACATGCAGCTATCAAACCCCTTATAAAAAAAATTGTCACCTGCATTAGCTGAAATGTTGGCCTGCAGCAGATTACTGAATTCTTCAAAAACAATAATTAGGAATAAACTTTTCTGCACTAAAAAAAAATAATAAAAAAAATCTGAATGATCTGTGCTGGAGTGCACAGTGATTCTACATTTCCCTCTGCAACAAACCTTTAGCTTGGGTACTCCTTCCCATCAGCCTCCTTCTGCAAGAATTATCATTCTGATTTCCGTGTATATGTTCCTGAAACCTCACTGTATTGAGGATTTCTTTGTGCCTTATGGATATAACAGTGGAACCAAAAGCATCTGTTTTTAAATGCGTTTGGTCATTTTTTTTTATAGTGATCTCAGGACAAACACACACAGAATAAATCCTTCTCTCATACTGAAGCATTGTGATAACAGCATATTTCCAATAAGATTATAAAGAACAATAACAGGAAAAGCTTGATAAATCCAAACCACAAAGACTGTGGTTTTGTGGATGGATGGGTGCACGAGTGTATGCATACATCTGTTAACACTAGATTTTCAAAAGGAATTTAAAACACAGCAACTGGAAAAGCATCTTCTAGACAATAAATTAAAATAGTGGGAATGTGTTTTCCCTCAGGAAGAGAAATTCTAATGAAATTCAAATTTAGATTTCTTCCTAGAAATATTACAGCTCTTTTGAGATAATCTGTGGCAAAAACAAGTAAAATAGAGTTAATAAGAGAATTAAAAACATCATGCAGAATTCTTTCTCCTTTTAGCAAATTCTGAAAGCCCTTTTCTTTGCAAAAAAGCTGACAAAGACAAGCCTGTCCTCTCCTCCATTTACCCGCTTTCCAAATGGCACATCTGACTGCCATAAAAACGCAAAAAGGAAGGGGGGTTGGAATTTAATTCAAGAGCAGTACAAAGTCCAGCTACCACTTTCCTGCTGTTTCACAGCATTTCATTATTTTGCTTAATAAGTTCATCTCCTCAAGAATTTTCTCTTCACCTTATATTATTAAAAGTAATAAGTTTTTCTGGATTGGGGGTTTTCCCAACAGAAAAACCAATTTATGTATGTCTTTCAATAATGACAGGAAAAGATTATTTCCCATTATATTGCACACTTTTCATATCACCACCACAGCTTATCATTCAATAAATGTTACTCTGCAACTTGTTCCTTTCCTCGAAGAAGTTTAATTTCTGTATTAACCTGTTTTTCCCAGTCAACGCCTTGCCAGAAAGCATCCCTACAGCAGCAAAATTAGTTTGTTAAAGAAACCATTTAGAAATCTCTTGTCACTGATAATATTGTCTTCAGTTAATAAAATCACATAAAGTCAGTTTACATCTAATTCACTGACACACACATGCACACAGACATAACCACTCGTTCTTAATAACACATTTTATACCATGAATGCACCCTTTTAAAGAAAAAGGTGAATTCAACATTTATATCCAATTATAGGTACAAAGCTGTGTTAATACAGCAGAGCCCAACCTCTGGCACACAGCTGCAGTGAGCAGCATAGGTGCCGAGGTGAGTCGCCTGGTCCCCGGGATATGGCTCGGGCTGGCAGGAGCGAGGATGCTCCCGCAGAAGCAAGACTGTCGGAGCTGTTTGAGTTGCGTGGCAGAGAGAGATGCAGGCTGGGGAACGGAGGAGTGAGGACAGCCCAGGGATCCACGCTGGCCTCATCTAGGTGACTACAGAGAGCAGATGGACACATCTAACCTGCTGTCATGTGCTCCTCAAACTCCAACAGCCCCTGAAGCCACCTCAGCCCATATCCCACTTCTCATCCCATGTCCTAACATCATACCTTGAAAGGCCACCTGCAGAAGGGACAGAAAGGTGAGGTGGAGAGGACAGAAGAGCGATCCAGAAAAGGGGAGAGGATCTCAGCTGGGGATACAGTTTCCTTCACTGAGACTGTAGCCGAGGACAAAGCCCTCTGCTGAACACCAGCACCAGATCTAACTGGCAGCCCCCACTTGCCTGTGGATAAAGGAGGTGAGAGGTGGCTTAAGCGTTCCTGTATAACCTCCTCCTTTCACATTGCTTCAGTGCAAGGATGGATGCACAGAGTTCATCACTGGCTCTGCCCTATGGTCCCTGCTGCTCCTTGCTCTCACTGACCTCACTTGACAGTGGTCTGACACATAAATGTTGTGTACCAGAACATAATGTTCTTCCAGGCCCTGTCCCTTCCTCCCTCACTCCCTCCCAAACAGGATCCAACTGGATATGCCTTCTTGTCCTTTGGAAAGCCCCTCTGGCAAGGGAGGAAAGGGCAGAATTTATCCCTTGGGTTGCCAGAACAAAATTTAAAAAAAACCAGTTGTGTACACTGGACAGAGTCTCAATGGCTATACATTTATATAGCTCTGCAGAGGTTTGTGGGAGTACGCCAGTCACGGTCAGCTCAAGATTTGCCCTGTTATTAATGGAGATGACCATTTAAATACCTTAAATGGTGGAACAAAACAAACCCAAATACAGCAAGGGATGCATCAAATTGCATAAACTTTTAAGGAATGAAGTTACAGTTATTCAAGGAAGGAAAGCCAAAAGCACTTTTTTTTTTTTTTTTTTAAGTATACAAATATTAGCAAATCCGATGAGGCATACAAGAGAGAAGTCCCATTACTTATTGCTCATATAGCCATGGAAGCTAATGTATGTGGATTTATATGAATTGCATTTTGAAACGATTACACTTTCATTTCTTTCTGAGTGAGCGTGTTTGGTTAATTTTTATAAAGGTAGGGAGAATTACCTTGTTGCCAGTTTGCCAGTAGAATTCTCTAATGGCTCTCATCATGACTACTCCGACCGGAAAGGTCGCGTTTTCCACCTCCTTTCCTGTAGACGTCTTTATAAAATCAGAACCTGTAAGGAAGTAAAAAGCTTTGTGGTAGTTTTAGAACAAGAAGCACTCTGCACATACATAGTTCACACCCTCCAAAGATGTCCTCATTCTTCACAACAATTATGAAACATTCCTTTACACGTATGTCCCTGCGGTGTCGGTGCTAACCTTGCTCTGGTTAAGGCTAGAGCAGGATGATACCCATCTGGTTTCAGAGCAAGTCAGACATCCCAGCAGCTAAAGAAACATCCCAGCTCTTAGTTCTTTGCTTTTGCTAGCAGACCAACAATCTCTTCAGGTCAGTCCAATATAATATATGGTCCTGTATGGACACTCAATAAGTATGTACATATAGAGTAATAGGAATGTGTCTGACTAACCACAACAATGGGCATTATTTCCTCCAAGCAAATTTTGCACATAAATCAAAATTTTATTATTTCCACATGGATCTTTCTAAATAGAAACAATATTCTTTTTAAAAAAGTTTAATTTACATCTATTTAGTCTCATATTTGACAGTCTACTATTGTATCTCCCACAGCTGTTTGAAGTGAAAGGAAAGAAATCCCACGTGTATTTACAAAACCAGCTGTGGCATACCGTAAACAGGGGAAAATCCCCCTTCTTATGCATTTTGCTATTGTAACATTGCAAATTACTATACTTAAAAGCTTTGGTCCAATATAATGCAGTAACAAGGTCAAAACATCCGTGTTATTTAAAGGAGAGTTAGCCTTGGCTTTTTTTTTTTTTTTCCTGGTTTCTCACTTGTGAACGATATTCTCCACTGCCTGTTCTGAACACTTGTGTAGTGCTCTTGTGCATTCTTGCTGTTCTAGGTTAGCTTAAAATGAATCCTGTAGCACAATGTAACAAAAAGCTAAGAATGTAACCAAAAAATTTGTTTTGCAGTGTATGATCCTGCACTGACACAATACAATGACAAAACTTCTTTAATTGCATTAGGGCGCACTTCATCCCAGGGAACCTACTTCTTAGAAAAGGTGTACTGTGGGATCATTAATTATCAAAAGTAATTGGGAGAAGAAGAGGAACAATTCAAACATCGTGTAGTAGTGCATCATCCACTTAAGTCAATTGGAACTGCATCTGCTTCCACTTCAAATTTGGCTTAGGGTCCGTTTTCTCTCTTACTTGAATGATGATGCCTCTACAACATCCTCTAGAGTAAGCAAGGAAAGTTTCACTGCTGGCTCAAACTAAAGAGTTGACTAGATTACATTTTGACAGCGTGCTGTGGCACGCTCCAGAGACCCATCTTCCTGATGACACAGTCGACTGGCATACAGCGAGGTCTCAGCCTGGTGGAAAGTTAAGACAAAGCCAGGCATGTTTCTGTGCCTTGTTTAACATAATCAAATGGTATCGCTGGCATCGTGTCTTGTAAGACCATGGTTTTCTCTGTAGGCTTCCTGCCTAGGCACTGACTAGGCACCCACTGGTAATTCAATTGCACCCTCCTGCAACAATTCCCATTCTAAAAAGCAACAGTTGTTTGTGAAAGAAGTTCTAATCCAGAGAAAGTGCAGTGTGCAAAAGAGGCAATTAATAGTTGACTGAGCTTTGCAAAGAACGGAGCACATAGGAGAGACAATTGAGTTACATATTTCAGCTACTCCCAGAGAGACACTACGGACATCTGATAGTCACATTAAAACAAGTAACAGTGGAAGTGAAACTTCAATATCACCAAATTGTATTTTTAATTTCCCTTTCAAAATGTAGCACTTAAAGTCCTTCAGTGCAATACTTTTCATTTTTTCTAGTATAAGGTAAGTCAAAGCTTTTATAAGTCTTATAATTACAAGTCTCTATGGTACAGTTTCATTAAAAACTTTCATTAAACAACAGCTGCCCTTGTATATGGTCTTCTAATCAATTTGGTCAAACAGAATGACTTCTAATCAGCTGTTGATAAAAATAGAAGATGAAATTTTAATTCTAATAGATTAACCACAAACTCAAGATAGTCTTCAAAATCCATCTAGCTCTATTCTCCAGTGGATTTAACGACTATTCAGCAACTCATTACTAAATAGAACAAGATGAACATTTTCCAGTTCATTAAAGAAATGTACTATGTATTTTTGCATTGTCCTCATGATTCGTTACAGGGAGTCTTAATTACAAGATAATGGATAATGGTTATTAAATGCAGACTCCAGTAATGAAGCTCTATTCATTTGCGAGCCTCAGAGACTGCAAAGAGGGGAAAATAAAATTACTAGCTTCAAAAGATTAACGGATCAAATTATTATTCAATTTTGAAAATCTCATTCAGACTTCATAGAAACAAGAAGAGATTAAAAACTAGTATTAGTACAAAAGTAGTGCATTTATATATTTATTTTTATATAATATCTTAAGGCTATTACCAGAATAATCAGCTTTAGATGTGATTATTAGACAAACATACAGCCAATTTAGTAGCATCCTCTAACAATGAAAACAATAAATTTTTATTTCCTGAACAAATTCTATTTATGACACAAGAGCATGCCAGGAGGACTGCATGCAGCCTCTCGCAGAAGACAGAAGATGCATGTTAGCGGAGAGCACCACAATGGAAGGTGCTATTAACGTTTAGATTTCAGGAATGAAAGGGGGGATTTAAAAATTGGCCGCTACCATAAAAAGCACCTTGTTAAATAGAATTTATGCCAACCACGTAACAGTAAGGGAGTTTCACCAAGTCTATTCCTTACTCAGATTTTCAAAAACAAGACTCAAGAATGAACTTCAGCAGGAGTTTCATCTGAAAACTTAGGTGATGATTTACAAACCGAGTTTTATCATCTCCCTATGAATGTATACACCCAAAAAATCAAGTTGTAAGGCTAAAATACATGCTGGATGGCTTTCCCCTTCCATAGAGTAGGTTACATGATTCAATGAAACATTAAAACAAAGACTTCAAAAAAATAGTTCTTCAGGATAGATTTGTAGGCTCAGCAAGCCTGGAAAATGTGCTACTTGCTACTCTCTTCCAATGTGTAACCACAACAGTACGCTGCCTTGAAAGGCAGCGACTCATATAAGACTCAGTGAATCAGTCCAGAATGGCGACATCAAAGCCTTTTTGAAACACAGCAGCCTCACGCGCCCGCTTCAGGTGGGCTGGCTGCCAACCCAGTAACCCACCTGTATGTGATACACTACAGCATCACAGCCTGACATGCACAAACTGCATCAGCTTGCTTTAACCAGAGATGGAAATTTGAATAAACCTCAAGAAATGTGAACAGTGCCGCAGCTTTTGTTTTGAGAGGCTCTCCCTGGTTGAGAGCAACCGAGCTGTCAGCGCCGTCAGCAGCCAGACCACCTGGGCTGCAGTCACACATTTTGTGAAATCAGGTAGAGTATTTTAAGATATTAAATGCCTTCTTCCCTTGCACTCTCATTCCATACACACAAATGACCCTCAGCCACCGCAATCCACCAAGGACCACTCAGAATACAGCTGAACGTGCGCGCACTAAAAAGAAAATCAGTGCCTTCATAGCGTGTATACCTAAAGGTCAAGATGAAGTCCATTACATCATTTCTGGTTTAGATACTCACGCAGCCTTACTAGTGGTAGCACCTGAGCACAGGTGTAAGGCTTGAAGTATGCAGAAGATGAGTGACTTGCCTGAGGCCTCTCAGCAAGCATTTGGCAGGGCAGGGATTGAATGTCCTGGTTCCTGAAGGCCAGAAGAGCCTGGCCCGCCACTCTGCTATCCCCTATATCATCTCAAAATGCTACAAAGCTTCCCAGTCCATGTAACGTTGAAGCAGAGCACGAGAACTGGAGAATCTTATTTAGATGGCAGTACCCAGGAAGCACACTCTGGTTCCATAATTAAGCAATAAGGAATAATAAGCAGTATAGCAACCGTGGAGTAATCACAACCTTTTGGTTGTGAAGTGCTTCAAATGCCCTTGGGGAACGATTATCTCCTGATAACTACAGACTGTGTTGTTGCCTTACACTTAATAAAGAACAAAGATGCGTCTGGCAGTTTTAAACACTAGTTTAGAGTGACATGCTTGCAGAGGGACAATTATGCCACGCTACTTTGTAAGTACTTGCAATGAGCACAAATATCATCTTGATTGCTGCAACTCAGATATAGCAATATGCGGTGACGTAGGGTGAGCACGTACCCTTCCAAGGCTTCTAGGACTGGTGGCAAAAAGAGGCATGCTGCTGAAGGGACCTGCAAAAGGCCCTGGTGCTTGTGCTGACAAGGTAGCAATGACAGGATAGTACATTATCAAATGTACATAAAGTCCCATTAGCAAATCATCTTTCTATTTTATGAGGACCTGAAATAAGGGTCTTAGGATTTACACACAATTAGCCTGACTAGGGGCAACCAGGTTATCTACCCTCTGAAAATGAGGCAGGGCAAGATATAAAAGACTAATGTAGTAGCCAATTCTTGTCAGTAATTGTCCACTTACATGTCCTTATCCTACTCCAGCGGCAAGATAAAATACTTTCCCTGCTAGCTTAACTTTGCCACTGAGAAGAGAATACAAAACTGTGACAACTCACTTTAGCAGTAGCTCACATGTAGCTTTAACTCCACTGCCAGACCACTTGGTTAGATGCCTGCGCATGTTTTTGCACGCCTGTGTCCAAGCTACCATTTTTAAAAATGCTAGCTTATAACTTGGTCTTTTGTGAACTGCCTATTTTTTGCAATTCCTTTTGGAAAAGTGCCTGCATGGAGGGGGAAAAAATACTTTAAAAAATCACATCATAGGGCTCCATGTTTAATGTCTGTTTACAAATAAGATAACCTTTCTAATGACCCATCCTATCATCTCAGCTTGGTTTTCAACATTCAATGGATGCTTCCCCTCTTGCATACCACTTCCAGTAATAGGTGTTCTGCAGGCCAAATGATGCCCTTAGGAACACTTACACATGCACACGAAGGGACAAATTATTAAGACCATACTTATGCAAAATCCCCTGTAGATGATACCTGAAAGAATTCAGCATTGCTGAATTATGCATAGCTTGTTAATGCACTATTATAGTGCCTACCACAGGTCTCCACAGAATACTGTTACTTAATTAGTATTAGCTTCTTGTGTATTCATTTAAAATGTGTTTCTTTAGAAAGTTCCATACCACCTTCTGCTGCTTGGCTATATAGCATAGGCTCTTGCTATTTTTAGACCATTCCTTCCAATCCAATCCCTATTTGGTATGGTGAAAGAGAAGATAAATAATTGACACATGCTCCAGGCTCAAAGGCCACAGCTGGAATCCCTGTGAATGGTGGGGTTTGGCTTTAGGCTTCAAACCACACTAAAGCACAGGAAGAAACATGCTCCAGTCCCTTCCCGTGTTGCCAGGCAGAAGCAGTGTTGGGAGATGCCAGGATGCAGGAGCAGTGCAGGCAATTACGTGCTGCTGGAACAGCCATTTCTCTTCCTCTCCAAAGAAGCAGCAGCAGGATATCTTTCCAAGAGTGACTAGTGGGACCACAGGGGGGAAGCTTAAGGAATTCCTGGATTTGTTATCTGCTTGTTAAATATCATGTTTCTTTACTGAGATCTCATTTTTCTTCTTTAAAACTGTGTACCATGTATTACACTCAAGGGCTTTACAGTGTATGACCTATATTAACCTTACTTAATTTTGCAGATGGCATTACTGGAACTGGTTATGCAGTTTGCCTAATGACACGTGACAAGCCAAAGGTAGAAAGAAGAAATAAATCAATACATCCCAACATCTAATCCTAAACCTAAATTAAATCACTGAGGAAAAAATACACCTTTCTTCTCAACTTATCCACTTGCAATCCTGTTTTCCTTTACAGACTACTCTGTGGGCTATTTTTTGCCACACCTCTTCTGATTTTGAATAAGGCACAAAATACAAGCGACAGTGCAAATCTCTCTGCTCTAGCACAAGCTCAGCCTGAGAGCACACCGCAGTGTGCACCCACGGGAGGAGGCAGCGCTGGTGGCACAGCTCTGGCCCCAGATGCCCTAATCTGTGGCCTCCTCCAGCCCAATACACATGACAAAACAGAAGCAGGTAGCTGTGGCCCATGTTATCCAGTGGAGAGAGGAGCGAACAGGGTCAGAGGAGTAGCAGAAGTGGTATGAGAAGATAGAAGAGTATTGGTTCCCATTGGCTTTAAGAAATGGCTGTTCCATCAGGCACCAAAATACCTGAAGAATAAGGGAAAGGGAGTAGAAGAACCACAAACAACCGAAAAAAGCATAGATAGCATGCTAGTGGTGAAAGTAGCTCAGTACCTGCATAAAATCTAGTAGAAGTGCTCTGCAGCACGCATGGAGGCACAAAGCAGCAGACCTGCCCCCTCTCTCTGCCACCACCACCACCATCCCCACAATTACACAGCAGCTACCTACAAAAGAGGCAGTCACGTCTTTCAACACCTCATTCCGACTCCTTGCTGCAAAAATAGTGATGGCTGAGTTTTGCAGATTGCCCTAATATCCAAAAGTCACCATTTGGTTAACATAAGCTAAAGGTTATAAAACACAAGCATATGGACACAGTCAGGAGCTACGAGGGGAATGGTGACTGTCCCTGCTTTGGCAGAGTGTTAGTGTCCCACACACAGCAGCTAAAGGCATGCTGTGTGTTTGAGAAGGAACCATAACATTTATTCTCATTCCTTTACCAGTAAAACACACAGGTTGCTGCTAAAAAAAGGTTGAGTCTCTTGTTTCAGGTTAGATGTAGGCACTCAGGTTCTCAGTACTGAGCCGCATGCTCCTGCTAGGCTGGGTGAAAAAGCAAAATGCTGTGGCAGAAACTAGATTTGATTTGAAAATCTGACTCATTAAGCTTCTGTTACAAACACTGAATTGTATTGCATCATTTACTTGTTCACACTTAAACTAATCTAAACAATGATAAACTATCCTAAACTGTGATATAATTAAAACAGCACTGATCTAGGTCAGGCTTTTTCCCCTCTTGGTATTCTTGGGTTTGGATCAATACATCTCAGTCTCTCAAAATGTTGTCCAGTACATGACATTATTACAGACTGAGGCTAAAACCCTAATATATCTACCAGTAATAGCACTGCAATTTGGAAGAAAAATAATAAATATGCATGGCTGCTTAGAATCACAGCACTACATGGCATATTGCATACTGCATTTTAGCAATCACATTTAGCTTTGTGCTTTTTAATGTTGATAGCAACTTTGAAACAGATATGTTAACATTAAAACTCAGGTATGCTTACATATTCTCTATTAGCTTGTAACAAAATTACTCAAACTGAAGAAATAGCTGTTTAAAATCCATTTGGAAATACTCCACACTGAACAAAGCAAGGAGAAAATCAGTCTATTTTATCAAGAAGGTGCTATGAATTTTAAAATTTTTAAAAAAACCTACACATAATGCAGCCAAAATCATGAAACTTCAATGTCATTTTGAGTGTTTTTCAACACCTCATGATAAAAGCAGTTTAAGATTCTGTTCCAACTCTAACCCAGAGAAAGGCAGGATTGATTTTTGAGATTTAAAAGTCATGTCTTAATGCCACCATCAGAATCTGTCCAGCATCCAGCCTCTTTGTCATGCAGAGGACAAACAGCCAGCATCAGCCCCTGTTCTGCATTGTTCCCTACACATAAAAGGGCAGCTGGCACACCTGGAAGCTTCAGCACTGGGTGGATTTCCAGTACCAAAGGCATTTCTCAAGAGCATTTCATGGCCAATGTCAAGCTTTTGGCTTTGCCTGGAAAAAAAAGATATAAGGTGCCAGATCTCACTGGATTCATCTGTGATGGATGTGCTTGTTTCCTCCTGGCTTTTACCGATCAGGTAGAATAGGTTACTTAGGAGCTTGCATAGAGGGCTGAATATTCCACTCCCATGCAATCACTAGGAAAATGTTAGGCATTTTTAGTTTAATTTTTATGATACTTGAAAGCCTTCAGTACAATCAACTTACAAATATGTAGATTCTGTCATGGACTTGCTGGGTGCAGGTGTTGGGCATTCTCCTGATGCAATGAATACCCAAAGGGTAACACCTTGGAAGGCCTTACCTACATATAAGGTAGCACAGTAAAACGGCATGCTATGCTTGTTTTTGAAAGGTACCAATCTTACTCACAGCTCCTGCCTCCCAGAAGTTTTTGCCCCTCAGAATGTTTCCTTCTTCTTCCTCCAACTTGATAATTTGACATCTGGCAAAACAGCAAAAGCCCACATGTGTAGGCTGCAATGTGGGTGAAAAGTTCCAGGACTGACAGATGTTTTCACCACTGTCAGTAGGGTTGTTTTACAAGGTTTCTAGCCCTTCAGGTAGCATGAATACCAAAAAAGCCTACCAGTCCCCTTCAAGAAAAACACAACCAAACCCCCTAACTGTGCAGCCACACTCCAAGCAGGAGGCACCTCTCTGCTGGGGACAGGGAAAGACTCTTCTTTTTTTTTTTAAGAAATCATTTTTTCCCCCACTGTATTACTAACAATGCTTACATGGCAAAACTAATAATTTTATTTCAAAGAGATGCTTTATGAAGGCAGGTTGCTGATAAATTTAGTCAGACTTTTCTGGCATAACAATCTACTGAGCAGTACTTTAAAAAAATGAAGGAAATCAAAAAGACCCTTAAGCGTAGTCAGAAATAGACAGCAATTCATAATAAGGTATTTAATATGCTGGGGCATTGTTTCTCCACCTCCATTTGTCAACAGCCTCTGTGCTGATCTGGTCGTGAACTGCAGTCATGGTGAGATCTCAAGCCAACAGTACCAACAATCTGATTAAACTGCTTGGGTTTCGGTTAAAAGTAATTGAAACTGATATAGAAATGCACATTTCATTAGTTCACTGGTGAGATGAAGATGGTATTTCAATCTTCAAATCTACATTTTATATATAAGCTTATATTTTTAAAAACCTACACTAAATATATAATTTTGTACTTTGGCATTCCAATCTTTTTACTGAAATACTGTGAATGAAAGAAATTGAGGATCAAACTCTCTTTGTGTTAGATGTATATATATCCTCATAGGTATTTAGTGGCAAGTTATTAAATGTCACTATTCATTGAGACAGTACATTTTATGTCTTTCTTACAGAAAAAAAAACCCATCTATCGAAAGTTTGTAGCTTTGCATGGCAATATTTCAGAGCTTCACTTTGGTATCAATGGCTTCTTCATCCACACTTGCATGTTTAGAAATAGAAGTGGTCAAGCAAAACACTACCTGTGTTTTACCAAGTTGTCACTTGCCAAACTGCCATGGTAGTGATGGGATCACCATCACGTCAGGAAGCACGACCACCTGGTCTATACCTTCCCTTCTGTAACCCTAAGCTTCTGACATAAATAGCAAAAACTTGCAGTACTGTCTCTCCATTTGAGCTTGGTCCTAAGCCTGCTCTGTTCAGGTCATACAGAGCATAATGGTAAGCAAAGCTACCCAAGGCTGCATCCCAAAGACACTGATGGGAACAGACAGACCCTAACTTGATAAAACTAAAGCCTTGCAAGATCCACCATTTTAACTATGACTTCTAACAATATCTAAATTGGTATTAACATTTCTATAGTGGCTGTAGTTATTCAGTGTCAGGAGTGGGATCATGAGAGATACCACCATGCTCCGTGTTTCATACATAATCTGAAAGAAGGCTATGAAAGTTTTAACATGACCTGTGAGACTTTTGTTTTTAATAGCAGACACTTTTAATTAAGTAAATCTTGATAATGCCAGGAGACTAAAAATAAGGAAGCTTAAAAAGAGCCACTTGGCTCTTTTCTCCCACATTCCAATAACGACGCACACATTGCAATAATACAGCTGTTTTTTACAGATACTGAATCATAGCTGAACTTATAAGGAATGATGTGTTCAGCATTTCTTTACATCAAATCACATACAAAGGTACCTAATAAATATTTACATTGGAAAACACTGGCCTGAAGTGAAGTGTAGCAGTGTTGCATATCCCTGATTTATCAACTAAGCACAGTATTCACTTTGCTAGACATCTGTACAGTGCTTTGAGGCCCCCAGGTATTAGCCCAAAGCAAAAATATATTGCCTCTATTTAATTACCTACGTTTTCAAACTTTCTGTGATGAAAATGACTGAGTTAAACAGAATGGTTACCAGTAACAGGAGACCATTGCTAACCAGCAAACTAAGATGGGTGTATGTGCATAGAGTTAAGAATAAAAAGATGCTGCTGTATGCTATTTGCTTCTCCAATGTAAATTTATAAAGGGGAGTGAAAGTGCAACATCAATTGAACTAGCAAGAATTAAAAGAATTAAAATCCCAGGAACCAATGAAGTCAGAGAAATGGAAAATGGATTCAGCCCTAAAAAGATAAAATTATTTAACAACTTATTAAAACAGTTCATCATTGTAATTAAAATCCAAGTGCCTAGAAAAAAGTGGCACAAGAAAGGTAATTATTTATGAGGAGACTTTAAAAAGCCATTTATTGTCAATTTGGGAGAGAATCAGCCTGAAAGAGTTGGTGGTAAAAAGAAATTGTTTGTTTATTCATAAAACTTATTTTGGTCTAGCATACCACTAAGAATCCCTAACATCTGCTCAATGGCAGCTGTAAGTAACATTAGGAACACTCAGCCAATTTATATCTTTCCTTTCTATTAAAAAATAAACAGGTCTTTTTAAATTATTCACTAGTAAATTAACATAAAAATCAGTGCTGTAGCAACTCACATTTTGTGGAAAGGCGTCTGCAAGCTTTGTATCATCATGATCTAAATCTTTCTACATTTCACTGACTACTTTACTCTTTATGTGATGTCCCACCCAATTTAGCAAATTAAAATGTAGAAAACCTACAAGCCATACCAGAGTCACAGCCAGGAATAACAGAAAACACATCACTGATACCTCAAAATGCCATATTAGTTGCCTCCTTCCAACTTGAACAGATTCTGTTCTTCCTTTCGCCTTCCACCATTTAAAAATCCACTCAGTCTCAGATCCTATCCTGCTTCTGTCTTTCACAAACCAGACATCAGACAATAACCTCAACTGGCAGAACCCTTCTCCTAAGTAACAAAATGCAGCAATGTTCCTAATTAATAATTATTTTTTGTCATCTGCAGCATTTTCATACACAGATTGCAAAGAGCTCTGCGTGTTCCTGTGTTTCACTCCAAAACTGTATTCTTAGGGAGTAAAAAAGGCACAGAAACCCTTCAAACATAAAGGCTTCCCTTTACCCCTCACTAAGACACTTTTTAACATTTCAAAAGAAAAAAATATTACTTTCCTCCTAGGTTTCTCTCCTGCCTTCAGTCCTTATATATAATATAAGCATATTATAATATGCTTATAATATAAGCAGGTCCCTGCAAATGAACTCACCAAGAAGTTGTTTAAAAGCATGGAGTAGCTCTTTATTTTACTAGGATTTTTTTTGTTTCCTTCTAAGCAACAAACCAGCATGTCTGCAGTACACTCTGGAGACAGCTAGTTTAAAGCTAAGTGAGCTGTAATTCTAACCCAGGCACCAGAAAATGCTGGAAATGGCATCGTTACAATTGCACAGGGTCCATCCAGCTGAAGTTCCCAGAGGAGCCTGCCTCGGAGCTGCAATGGGCAACCAAGCAAACTGCTGTGAAGCTACATTTGCTTATATCCAGAGTAGCTGAACACACAATACCTGATTAAATGTAACCAGTTAGCTATCAACGGCATGTATATGGTATCTTGTTATCAGAGCACAACCTGAAAATGCTACCCCTCCTCTTATTGGGGACCAGAAGTCACGAGAAACGTAGCATCCCCTCCATCACACCCCATCAAGCTGCTTTCTCATTCTGGGGCTCGGGTTCATTTCACAGCTCCATTTATGCAGAAGGCTCCGTGTTTCCTTTGAGCTCTCTTCATGTCCATTTTCCAGAACCAGTGGGAAGGAGGCTTTTGAAGATACATGATTCATAATTTTGTATTGCATAATTTAAGTTTAATGTGCTGCACAGAATATGGAACATCATAATCTCTTTCTTTTTTGGTCGGCTAGGGATGAATTAACAAATCTTCTTGATCAGCTACAAGACTTCACCTCTGCAATGTTTGGGATAGGCTGGTAAATTGGACATTGGATTGGCAGTGTAACTGCAAAGTGATGGACAGAAGACTCTTTGCTTGACAAAAAGTCCTGCCATCATCAAGGAGGAATCTTTTCTACATCTTAGATTTGGGGAGAACTCAACTTGAGAAATCAGCTGCAGTTGTACACTGCAGGGAAATCACTTTATAGCGCAAATGCTAGAGGGGAAGAAACATCAAAAGTGCAAATGACAATCAGATGTCAGATCCCTGTTGACTTGCCATGAAGACTATGGACTTTGCTGTCATCTGTGCCTTTGAAAAAGCTCTCTTAAAAGCAGGACTATTACAGACAGCTATGGGAAAGCTATTGTCTCTGGTAACTATAAAGTAAGACAATTACTGGTGTCTGACTATGTTTATCTGAGAGATGCTGAAATTAAAAACTACCATTTCAGAAAGGGATTTTTTTTAAAAAAAAAACATAAATCAGGAACACTTCTCAGAGGACAAAATTCCAAAGTATAGTTCCAAAGAAGGGAATATCTTCTGTTCTTTTCAACATCTTCCCACCACGGTTTGCACTCTGGCAACACAAATCAAAGGAGCACAGAAAGCCTGGGAGACAGGCTCCAGGTAACCCAGGTACCTACCAAGGAAGTTCAAATTACTTGTGCAATTCACTAAAAATTCTGCAGGCAACCACAGAGGCAAGTTGGAAAAAGCCATGGAGCTCTCTTTCTGAACACCACTGAAATGAGCACATGCCTGAAGAGTATTGCTGTATCACAGAAACACAGGATGGTAAGGGTTGGAAGGGACCTCTGGAGATCATGTAGCCCAGCCTCCTGCTAAAGCAGGTTCTCCTAAAGCACGCTGCACAGAATCGTGTTCAGTCAGCTTTTGAGTGTCTCCAGAGAAGGAGACTCCACCACCTCTCTGGGCAGCCTGTTTCAGCACTCTTGCCACCCTCAAAGAAAAGATGTTTTTCCTCATATCCAGATGGACCTTCCTGGGTTGCAGTTTGTGCCCGTTGCCCCTTGTCCTGCCGCTGGGCACTACTGAGAAGAGCCCGGCCCCATCCCCTTGACACCCACCCTTAAGATATTTGTATGCATTGATATGATCCCCTCTCAGTCTTCTCCTGGCTACACAGGCCCAGCTCTCACAGCCGTTCCTCAGCTGGGAGCTGCTCCAGTCCCCTCACCATCCCGGCAGCTCTCCGCTGGGCCCTTTCCAGTTCCTTGCCTCTCTTGAACTGGGCAGCCCAGAACCAGAGACAGTAAATAGGACCATATCCTATGGCCGTACTGTAATAGAAATATTTTCCTTTGAGAAAAGACTTACAAAGTTTATTAAGAAGACCTTTCAAATGGCAGTTAAGAACTGACACTCATAGGGAAGGGAAAATGTTAAACACAAGCATGAATGTTCACATTTAAATAAGCCACCTTGTTTAGCTCAGCGCGGGATGGGTATGCAGCACCATGCAATCTGGCAGTCAGCCTGGGTTTCAGCCTGTTCATCTGCACTTAATGATGTAACACTTGGAAATACAGCATCAGCACTATTAGTACATGATCTGTTAAAAGTTAGTGCATGTTTTTATATTGATCTCAGTGTGTCTTAACACCCAGTTTATCAGTAAGGAAATTATCCATAACGTCCTTATGGAAAACTTCTTGTTTTATATGACTAATTTTTGTCCCACTTTAATATCTCAGTAGGTATTTCACTTATGTCTGTGGCCATCTTTTGTTATGCTTCTTTGTTTTCCACTATATTCCTGTTCCTTACGAGTAAATAGGTTCATTCAAATAAGTGTCCATAGTGTTTTGAAATAACTTACTGATGTTCAAGATTACATAGTCCTAGTGTATTTTTCTACTCAACATCTTTCTCTTTAGAAGTCTAATTTCACATTTCTGCTGTCACGAGCCTACACCTTCAAATTAGATAGGCATGATCAGTAGGCCTTGCCACCTTTAAAAGCAACAAAAAAAATTCCAGGACCTACAACCCTAAATTCATGCTTAGTTTATTCCCACATCTTTATTAAGTTTCTGTTAAGGGACTTATTTTCTAACTAGTGTTCCTACTTGCAGTCTCTTAAAAGTTACTTTAATATTTCATAAGCCAATTTTGTATAATTGATAGATACAGTAAATTAAATATTTATTTCTATTTTTCACTGGTTTAACACCTGCTGCTGATAGAATAAAAAACCAACCTGATATATCAGAGAAATAAATAGTACCCTGTACGTCTATAGATTTTACATAATATTTCCATGTTTTAGAATTGCATTCTCTCAAACCATTACCTTCAATACCAGAGCTTCACAGATGCAAAGTTTTTTGCTAGGAAGCCGTGTTACTTTGATGGCATGTTTGACTAGAACTATTCACTGTGCAACGATTTCTGAGTCTGAGGTGATATGAAACTTCAGAAGTTTTAACTCAAATTCTAACAAATTATTTAACATAGAAACAAGGTTTCATTCATGGGGAAAATTAACGCAACAGGAGTGGTTTCTCACCTCTCTGCATCAGTTGTTATAAATTGAAAGTATACCATTCAGATATTCCTTAATTAACGTGCTTTGCAAAGATCTTGAATATCAGCAAAAGTAAAATGCTATTCCGGCATTTAGGAGAGCTTGTTAATAGAAGGTTGACCCCTCTCAACAGTATGTTATACTGTCAATACATGCCTACTCACTGTAACCTACTATTGCACAACCAGTTTTCAAGGTTGAAGCTCGAATGGCCACTTTCTTACAGCTCAAGAAGAAGAAACCTACAGATCAGGGTTTAAACCCTTCTCTGAGATCCAGTGACAAGTCCTAGGATTTCCAGGGAGTTACCACACTCCTGCTCCTCTGTGATTTCATGCAGGGGCATACTGCTCGTTCCATTTGGCTCCGTGCAGGGAGCAAACACCAAAGCACAGCAAAGCAGGCACACAGGAGGCCCAGTATTACTCTTACCTTTAAAAGACCATTTTGAGCAGAGTGCTATGAAAACAGACGCACTGTTGACTGGCAGTGATGGTCTATCGTGCAGTGCACCATACCACCACCCTAGAGTACCACTGCAAGCAGTGCCAGCTCCCACCTCTGCTGCTGCCCCTAGGGTCAGTTGTACTGGGAAACCAGAGTCAGCAGCTTCTACCAGAAAATTTCCAGACATTCTCTTGCTCTGTTTCCAAATTTCAGTCATGACCAAGGTATTCCATCTTCATGCATGGGCATGGAAAATTTCTGCCTTCAAATGAGAGGAATATATTTCTGCTTATACCCTAATTTACTAGACCTCACAGAAGTCCTATCAGAAGTGCAATGTTAATTTTACACATGGAAAAACAGAGAAGCTAACAGAGTTGTCAAAGGTGATGATAAGTTAGGAGTCATTCTGCTACTTCAAACAATCCTACCCACCTACTGGCTTCCTGACTTGGTATTCTTCTGGTGAGAAGTACTTGGAAAGAGCACCGTTTCTATTCGTAAATGGGGATGGTGGAGGGAGAAAGTCCGGTGGTGGTGTGGATAACACAAAATCAAACATACAGGTACAGACCTGACAAATGTCATCTTTCTTACACTGGTATTTCTTTCCTGACTTCAGCAGAGGGTGCATATTGCTATTTTCTGATTACAGTGGAATACCATTAATGGAACAGACTTTTCACAAAATTAGCAAACTGAGTTGCCAGGCATCCTGGTGTGGCAAATATGAATGGCCCCAGATAACTACCTCCCCTCAGACATGGCTGTATAGGCTAGCATACAGTTCAGTAACCACATAAATAAAGCATAAGAAAACATGGCATTACATGCACGTCTGGGTTTCTAGCTTAACAAACTGAGAACAAATGAGTTTTTACTGTACACACTCTAACTCTGTTCTCCCCTTACAGACTATTGACTATCCCCCACCCCCCCAACATCTCTCTTTCCCTTATGTATTACTTCTGTCCTCTACTTACCCATACAGGGTCCTGTTGATCTTCTGACTCTACTGAAAAGACTTTTCATTAGACCCTGTGTGTTTCTCAACCACTTTCTGTTCCTTTGCTTCTGATTCCCTATAGACACATTATTGAGTTTCAGACAGATATTTAAGTCTCATTTTGCATTCCTTCAAGGTCTGCTTTACTCAAGCCCAACATTTTTTTTTTTGCACTACTACTCTTTGTATGGACTCTCATCAGTAATCCAAACCCAAGGATATCGTGTTTGCATTGTTAGAACTTTTCACCTCCGAGCTTATCTATCATGCCTACGTTATTTCTAGTGATTAGCTGCAGCATCACTGTTAAACTTGTAGGCAGTTACATTATTTAAGGGAGAAGCCTTGTACTGCCTTACTGAACGTGCAGCTGTCTGCATTTTTATACTACCGGATTTTATTTCCCCCACCCTGTTTCAGAATAAATTAAGTCACTTGTTCCTGTAAAGACCTCTTTCAGATTGATTATATTTAAAGACCATCCGTCTTTTGATCTAACTCCTAACTCAAAAACTGTTTTAGTCAATAATATCATTCAAAATTTTGAGACAGATTGTGTCACTTTGACCTGCTCTGTACCTTGGTTTTCCACAGCACATCTTGTGCTTGTTCCTTGCACTAAGCTTTCAGTGATGTTAACCAGAGCTCTAAACATGCAGAAGAACCACAGACTATGCAGAATGCAGGACATCTGCTGCAGCAGACAGGAAAGTTATCAACTACTAATATAATTCTATAGCGTTAATGACTGTCCCGATGAGCCTCTTACAACAGCCAACTGCAATCACTTCTACATATTCAAGACAGTAACCAAGGCTATGCTCCTAAAACAACACACAACGCTGCATCTGCATGATGCAAAGTGCTGAAGTAGTACAAACTCTGCAAGTTCAAATTTATCTAAAAATTCTGAAGGAACGGGCAGATCTTTGGAAAAATGAGGTATTGTCTGCATGCATGCAGACAGAAGTCAGCTGACATAAACATTATTTTATGCAGTCTTGGTAAACTAACAGAAATTCAGAAATGTGCTCATGCCCATCTAATCTGTACTGCCAGAAAATTTCAGCCAAAGAAAACTGGAATTATTTACTGGTTTACAGCACAGGTGGGAGAACTCTCTCTGCACTGTGCTCTGTTGTCTGAAGACAGTCAGATGCAAGAATATGCTGTATTTCAACATCCACCTTCCCCAGCCAGTGAGCGCGGCTTGGCCAAGCCAGAACAGCAAGCAATCCCCATCACACCTTGGACTCACTCTGACTCCTGTTTGGTTGCAGGGAGAGAGGAAACAGCCCCCTGATTGTGACCGAGAAAGCCTTAGTCACCACTCAGATGGTAAATCCTCCTCCCACACATTCAGAAGAGTAAGGACTTAATAGCTTGTCCCCAGCCCTATACTGAACCTCCAGACCAGAGCTTAACATCTGTCATCCTGGAAAGCACCCAGAGACAGTTCACATCTGTAAAAATGAGCTGACAATTTTGACCTGGTCTGCTTTCAGAAGATGACAGCCATGCATTGCCCCTGATTTCTGATGGATCTTTTACAGGGTAAAGTGCACCCCTTACAGATATACTGTGAACTCAATACAGATGGCTGTATTTCAGATGTGTAAAATGAGACACAAATTGAAATTTTGTTTTATATGTGTTACCAAGCCTCCTCCCTTAGTTTGCCTTTCATCTAGAAATGCTCTGGGCTCTAACAACTGACTGACTTAGCATCAAATTACAGCTGCAGTTGTAGACACATAATTAAATCAATACACAATACAACTCACATGTTATTGAGGGGACCCTCAACTGTTGGTTTGAGCGTAGGATTTAAAGCCGGGAACTCACAGCTGATGGCAATTTGACTTGTCTGTTGTTATCTTTGTCTCCTATTTCACAGGGTGATTGTAAGATTTATTCTGCTAATGTCAGTATGTGCTTTGAAGATGTGAAGTGCTATCTAAGTGCCAAGTAGTATTACTTATTCAGCAATCTTGTTTCCTACATTAGTCACATTTTCGCAAAGCATACCTAGCTTTTCAGTCAAATTTTGCTAGTTTGGTTTCCTTTCTTCTCTTTCATTTTTCATGAAACATCAGATTGATAGAAGTTCTGGATCATGGTGGTCCACATCCAGCAGTAGGAAAGTCATCCCTTGCACTTAGCTAGCTGCTAGCATGTTTACAGCCACACCATCTAACCCTGCTCAAAAGAAATCTTTGCCAGACATTTCTCAAAACACCAATAGGTACCAAGCTATTGGTACCTTAGATTTTGTCTTCCCATTATTCATACTAAAAATGGATCTGCACCTATATTAACTGCAGGATAAACCTCCTTATTTAGAGCTGAGGTAAAAGCTTTGTGTGGCCAGGCATTATTTTACAATGTTCCAAGCCACATTTCTTGGACACCCTCTTCAATCATTAAACTGTTACACCTTTTCTTAATTCAGGACAAGACTTTGGTACACAGTGGGATGTTTTGGTCTTGAGGATTTTTGAGGAAACCTCTTCATGCACTACTGCTAAGTCCTGCATTTTCTTTGGGGGAACATTGTGGCACTGATTTCCACTTTTAGAGACAAAGAGTGGATACTACAGCTCTCAGCCAGTCTCNNNATCCAGCACAGGGACAGCCTGTGTGTGCCGTTAAGTTTTGGTAAGGTTTGCTGTAAAACAGTAAGTCTGTATTAACTGGAGCCACTCCTGTAAAGCAGGATGAAGCCTGGAAGGATTTGATAGTGGGCTCTCCTGTGAACTGCAAAACACAGCTTTTCATCAGTGTTTGGCTATATTCTTTCTGCTCACTTTGGAATGAACAGTATCAAAGCACCTAAAAAAATTTCTGTTCACATATTTTATGTGTTTTAATTTTCTTCTTCTAGACTATCAATATCAGAGAGACCTTATTACCTCAGCCATCTTCTGCTACTTTTTGCAGGGCTTTTTTGTCCTAGGGACTTCGGAAGTTAGTTTTAGCACTAACCCATTACCTTTCTAAATTTAAATTTGACATTTGTCAGCATCTCAGCTTACAATTTATGACTGACTGCTTCATGACCTATGAAAAAATTGTTTTAAAGCCATACATTAGTAGAGATGCAGAAGAACATACATCACTCCTTTCTGATCTTTCCACGTGTATTTGTTTATATATATATATATAATGAAAACAAATATCTTTCACACATCACTGCTGTGTTTCCCTTAGCTACCCAAAGAGTGACATAAAAGTAGCTGTACTATCAAAAGCAGCTTTTGACAGTTAAAATGACACAGATGAAGTTAGTTTTCACTTTTTAAGTTCATTCACTTAATCACTTTTGCTGCCTCTGCCCCAGTCTGCATATCTTAATTAATACAAATTGTTACACAGAAGAATAAAGATTCTGTATTTAAGTGATATGATTAAAATGTGGTTTTCCAAAATAAAAACCTTACATGTGACTGAAATACGCAACTAAATCATCCACACCTTTACCGAAGTATTCCTTTCCCCGCAAGTTTATCATATTTCCCTTCCTTGTCTAGCTTGCTTGGCAGTTTGTGATGTTTGTGGCAAAAAAAAAATAAATAAAATGGCCTAACTCTCATAAGAGAACTGTGTACAAGACCTACTTTTTTTAAAGACACCATGATGAGGAAACATTGACTAGTTATCACTAGTATGGGGGAGTCAGGCACCCCCATCTGTGTCCCTTAGGCCTGTTTATTCCAAGAAGCTACAAAGATGCAGATCTGAGTATGTCCTGTAGAAACTGATGTAACTCGCACAAGTATACACAAGATAGTGGAAAGCACTAATTAGCTGGCTCTACTCATTGTCTGGAAGTGTTGAAGGTGCAGCAAGTTTCCCTTGAGAAGCTCATGTACTCAAACCACAGTCAAGACTTCAAGAAACTCAAAAGAAATGGTAGTGGACGTTATAAACTAATAACCAAAAATTCCCTGGTTCAATGCTGAGATCTTCTCTCAGTCAGCTTTCTGAAAACAATGTGCTCCTTTAGTAATGACACAGAGCCACTGATGTGCAATCCTACCTGCCGCTCTGTCCTCTGTAGTACTGCAAAGATTATTCTTGCCAGGTGAGTCACTGTCCTTATAGGGCTGTCAGCCTCTTTCACTCAGAAATAGGTTCTTAAATATTCCACAAGAATGTATTACATGTCAGTCAAGTCTGGAAAGGTATGGTTAAAAGAATTTAAGAGAACCGTGTGCCTGCTCCCTTCCAGATGTCTTTCTCCTTATGTACCGTGCTAGAGAAGGAAGAAACAGTAGTCATACTGCTTCGCGATACAATTTCAGACACAGGAGGAGCCAAGAACTTCAAACAGACTCAAATTGTTCTCATAACCCACTGCGAAGGAACGCTTTTTCCCAAGTTCCCAAGGCGCAAGAGTTAACATCTGGTACGCAAGCACATTGTGCCGAGCACCATTTCTGCCGCTGGCCTCCACCCGCCGTGTACTGCTGGGTCCGCACGCCTCGCCGGGCTAGGCCTCGCCTGCAGCTCTGCAGTGAATGGCCCCTGCCCGGTGCTGCGAGGGCTGCGATTCAGGCTCCAGCTGTGTGCCTGCACAAGTGGCCTGGGCAATCTGCTTTGAATATGGACGTGCACAGGCACACCACCCCAGCCTAAGCATGGCCCTTAGCGTTCTTCTAAAACCCTAGCCAATGCAGAAATGCACATTTTTTGACTTTTTACCATCCCTTTTCAAGTCCAGCCTCATGCCCAGTGGCTGGACCCCCACCTGCTAGCTGAATCAGACCAAATATATGTTCTGGTTCCCAGCATACACCAGTAATTCCTCAAGCCCATATAAGGTATACTGTATACAAATTTGGGGAAGTTATTGGGGGGAGGAGACATCTGGGTTGTATTCCCTGTTCAGTTAATTGCTTTGTGCAAAGCAGAGCAATTTTATCAGGAGGGACCCAGTCCTTAACAGCAAATCAACTGTAAACTTGACCTCTGTGTGGGGGAAGAACCCCAGTCAAAGAAACCGAGTCCCAGACATCCCAGACAAGCTTTTTAACCACGGAGCTACTGATAAATCAGCACTGTGTTACTCTCTCAGCCTTCTGAGTCTCATAAATCAGACACATGGGAAATACATACATTTTATGTACACATTGCAACACACCTAGTGGCTTTGTGTTTCAGGATCTAGGTGAATGTGTGCATGCTCAGCAAAACCACCTGGAAGTTCAGGATTTTGTGCTACCTTCATAATAGGCTTACATTATGCATAGTAAAGTGAAAACAGTTTAAGGACTGCACACCACGTCCTCAGTTGCACTGATACAATTGCATGCAAGGCAAGGCCGTAAACCAGATTACACAGGCTGTGACCATTTGAAAAAAATCACTGCCAGCCAATCAAAAAAAAAAATACACAACAAACTAGTTAACCCTTTTCTGGAGTCATTTTTAACTGTATTCCATTGAACGCAGCATGACAAACACTTCTAACAGCACAGCTGAAGGAGCAACAAATTTTGGCATAAAGGACAGGAGCAACTGACCAGAGGCAGCAAAAACTTCTAAGGCAAGTTTTGCCGCTGAAACTAGTATACAGTGTAACTAATTTCCCCATATAAAACTAATTACTAGTGTATCAGAGCTGATGCTTTTATCTTCAGATAAAAGTTTCCAGGGCCTGCCATATCAACAAGATCATCTGGGTTTTTTTTCTTTCTTCCTTTTAAATCATAGTTCTGGTTGAAAAAGAATATATGGATACTTAAAGCTTGAATTTAAAACTACTGTGTCAAATTACCTTCTCCCCAAAATGCTACAAATAAACAAATCCAAGAAAATTCAACTGGAATTTGAGGTTCCCAGCAGTTCTGACAAGTTGGTCTGAAAAACTGACTCTCCATACATGCACACAGGGCACTAAAAAAATTCTTAAGTTTTACACCTACCCACAAAGAAAAGAGACTGAAATAAGGAAATTACTGCATACATTCTATGCAAGGCAAATCATTAACAATAGAGCCATCTGCTGTATTTCAAAAAAACTACACCAGCAAAAAAATCTGAAAATCTTAAAATGCTTTAAAACCTGAATTTTTCAATATTCCATGTAACAGAAAGTGATCATAATGATTAGTACATCAGTTTAAATGACAGGAAATGTGTACTTCTTACACCTCTTCTAATTAAAAGCAATATTTACTGGCATAATACTGATCCTCTCTATCTAATGATACTAATTGGCATGGTAGCTGAGCATGTAAAAAGCCTGAAACCCTTCCCATTCCATTTGAAGTAGATAAGCGTAGTGTTTGTAAGGAGACAATGAGGTCAGCAGCAAGTTGAATATGTATTTAAATACTGACAACATGCTTGGATGATTTTTTCTTGCTGTAAAATAAGAAGAAATTCTAGGTCGGAAGAGCTTACTGTAGAAAAAAAACCTAAAAAAACAACCAAACCACCACACAATTGACACAAAAATGAGGGAAAGTTCTGAAGCCAGATTAACCTAAGTGGTTCTTAGTGTATCTTTATATTTCTCTCTATCAATATACTTGAAGACCTCTCTTTCAAACATGGTGGAAGAAGCAGGTATCTAGAGCACAGTTCAAAGTCCATAGCTTTATCAGCCTATTCCTGGTTTTATATCTTAAAAATGGTATTAAAACACAGTAGAATCCTGGTTAAACTAGGGCAAGTTGTAGCACTGCAGGCCCAAAGCTGCAGAGAGAATATACTGCTGTGATGTGGGTTCAGATGGGTCTTTTTCTACGTTCAGTCTGCAACGGCTATAGCTATGCAAAAAAAAGTAATATCTACAAACTATGCATAGCCCCTAAAAACTCTATGCTGCTCATGGGCACATGCTTCTAAGCTGAAAGACTCAGCATAAAAGACAGACTCCTAAATATCAGGACAGATGTAACCGAATTTTCACAGACAGGGAAGACCGAACACCTTTTGAAGTTCCAATTAATTACCAGTAGCAAGTGCCACCACCTCTGAGCGTGCCAGTTAAACCCAGTTATAACCTAGCCCATCCTAGCACCTGCTGGAGAGCACAGTGCTCATCCCCTCACTGATCTGCAGTACAGTCGGTTTCCCAAGCCACATTCTCATTGTGATTGCAAACCACAAACCAGAGTGATCGTAAACCAGAAACAAGAGCTGTCAGCATGAATCTTCACAGGGAAATTCCCCCTGCATCAAAAATAAGCTTACGAGCTTTATTATCTACCTGCCCCACATCTGTAGCTCACCACAATAGCCTGGATAACTTGTCCATCTGCCACAGATGTGTGTGTCCTTATTAAATATACCAAGGATCAGATGTTTGACGACAAATATTACTAGTTCATCTAAATTTTGTCATTCGGCAGTTTTAAGTGTTATTTAACATTTCATGCATTTTTTGTAGGTTATACAAAACAAGTGACACTTCATTACTACACCTGCAACTTCAGTAACTGACGTATAAGTTTCCTCTACTATCGGCAAAACTAAACCCACAACTAGAATTTTTTAAGCTTCATAAATAATATAGTGAAGACATTCTTAGCTTAAAAGCAAAACCACACATATTTACCTGCCATCATAGCTATCATACTGGCTTTGTAGACATTAGCAAGGGACCCCAGTTCACCTGTTGCCAAGATTGTTTTCATATGCACTTCTCCACAGGCCTCACGGCACTGACGTATCTCCTCGTAGAGACCTGTGGATAAAAAAGCATGTGCAAGTGATCAAAGTTGCCTGAGAGACATTTTCAAGTATGGCTGTAATTTCCACTTCTGGATTAATTTCCAATCTTATAATTAGTCATAGCACTCAAGAACAGAAGTTTTGTAAGTTCAATAAATTACATGACTGGAGGTAATTAACAATGCCACACAGTTTCAGACTTAACTTAATAGCTATTAATGTCGGTTCTCTCAAAACTAAGAATGTGCACAGTATGCCAAACACTCATGAATACATCAGGAGTAAAAAGTGCTACAATAGTTAAGATTGATTTTAAAACATCTTTTTCAGCAATAAATATGGTGGTACATTGAATCAGTACATTGAACGCAGAGACAGTTACATTTTCCCTTCCACATTATGCCATCAACTTCTCTGTCCCCTTCAGCCACATTTGCCAAAAGGCTCAGCCTAAAGGACACCAAAGGTGTGACCGAGTTGCCTAATCTAGTGCCACCTGAGATGCCATGACATACCCCCCTTGGATTCCAGCTGCCACTCCTGGAGGCTCCACACCTCCCTTCGGTGTGTTTCCTAGGTAGGTTTCCTACTGTTCCCCCTACGGGACCATATCGGCAAGTCTGATCACGGAGTGCAGTGTCAGTGTTCAGGCATCTGATTCTCAATTTCAGCTTCTTGAAAATAAGAACGTCCTGAAAAATTCAATGCAGTCTGCTAATTCCTATTGAGGAGAGGCTGAGGCCTGGGATCACACCTCAAGGACCAGCAAATCTGCACGGATTTGCGTTTACAAACCACCTCAAGTAGGTGCATTGCCCACAGGGTTACCAAAGACTTGGACCATCTTGTGCCGTGACCTCAAACTGCCCCAGCAGAGGTGAAGGAAGCACTGTGGCAGGGCCAGCAGGACAACATCTGTCCACCATGCTGTGGACCTGCAGCTCCAAGGGCAGAGCTGGACCCTCACTTCTGATGCCTGCGCTTGCTGAGGAAGCCAGCTGGAGCTCAGGATGGAGATTTGTCATGAGCCACTTTTATACACACAAGTGCTGCTGCCTGCACTGACACAGATGGCAGGACTGACTTACATAGAGCCTTTCAGACTGGCGATAAAGCAGGCCATGATCTCTATATCTTCACACCACTAGGAAAACAAAAAGCAAACCCTGCCTGGGAGTTGTCCCTTCCTCCCCACAGAGAGCTCCACCACCTTCAGAGGGCCCCTTGCTACCAGTCTGTCTTCAGACCTACAGCTCTGCTTAGCTCTCATCTCCAAACAGTCAGCGTGTCCCTGAGACAAAGCAGGACACATCCCACCTGGCTCACCTCTTCCCAGCGAACCACCACTCAACCATCTGGCCATCAGCTACTGCCAGGGAGAAGCAGGGACAGGGAGGACAGGCCAGCATATGGCTGCTCATGGACATTGTCCAGAGCAGACTATCCCCTCGCAAACTCCTGCTTTTGGATTTATGAAGTTTCATGGCCAGAGGGATGCTTAACCTTCTAACAGTTTTATATTTTCACAGACTCGGTAAGGGCTGGAATAAGGCTAGAAGTCATGGACCTGGTCAGGTAACGCAACACAGGGGAGCATAGAGAAATCCTCCCACCCTTTCTGGCAAAATTCAGCAATGCTCCCACAAAATTTTAAACATAGGGAGACTAAAAGAAGTACAAATTACTGAAACATAGCTGTTAGAAGCTGGCCACTTGGTGATGTTTGGGAGTCCTCCAGTGAGGAAGGGAAAGCAGCTCTTACAAGGTACCAGCCACCACCTCTGGAATTTGAATTTAAAAAAGAAGACGCAAAATAAGCACGCACACAGGATTCTTTGCAAGAGAGTGTTTTTCACAAGTCATACTCAATCTTCCAACACATAATCAAAAAGTTCTTCTATGGAAGGCTAAAATACAGCTTTTAACAAATCTTCCTTGCTAAAAAAGTCCAGGACATGGCCATAAAGACTCAATTTTTTCAGCTTTCTTTTCCTCTCAGTCCTGAAGCCAGAGCTGGAAACATACAGTAGGGTCTGCCAGCTGCGGTGCGGCTGGACCTCCCCTCCATCCATCACAGGCAGCCTGAGATGGGATCACTGGGGTGGGTCCTCCAAGCTGTGCTACACGCACTAGTAGAGAACTGGCTAATACACTCAGTAGGTCCCTTTACAGGCACCAGGCTTCACCTCATTTCTTACCATGTACCAAAGGCGTGAATTAATCAGTACTGGCATGCAGTCTAACGTGTTTTATTAATCAATTGATGATACTCCAGAAACATACATCAAATTGACACTCAGAAAGGAAATACAAAGAACCTGTGCTATTTCCTTGTGCATTTGATAACACTGCCCATGTTAGATCCAAATGTAGTCTCTTTCTGTGGAGTGGCTCTTTCCTGAAGCTTTTGGGAAGCCAGGGAAAGTAGCTTTCATATTCTTCTAGTTTCAGTAAAAAGATGAAAAGACTCAAGTTTTTTCTACCTTTAAGATGCACCACCAAAAATGTCAAAATAAAATCAACAAAATGTAGATTTAGGCACATTTGCATTTCTTCCATGAAAAGAAATTATATCCTCATAGCTGTTGTTCACTGGAGGTAATACTGCAGCTACAGCATCCTCCCTATTGTTGGAAGGTACTTTTACATGCAATTAGTGCCAAGATCATTTAACAGTCACTATCTGACAGCATGCATCAACCCACAGACAGGAACAACTGAGGATCTTCAATCATCCATGTCTATCAGGTTATCTGAGGTGGTGGGAAAGTGGGCATACTTTAATGGGGCAGGTGTGTAGGTAATAAATACCGCTCCTTATTCAGAGACCAATTATTGCAGACAATAGCTGGCATTCATAGGACATTCTCAACTCTACAGTAAAAGCACAAATAGAAATGCAACTACCTCTGGGACAGAGAAAATTAACCAGCGCACCCCAGTTCCAGTGCAAGAAAGAACCGCTTTGATACAGAACAAGTGCAAGAACTCCTACTCCTTTCAAAAATAAAAAAAAGTAGCTTCTGTACTCAGTGAGATTTAATTCAAGGCACAAATAACTTGATTATCCTGAAACTTCCTGGCAAATGTCTAAAGTATGGATGAAGTTATCACACTTGAAAATGCACTCAGTGTCTCAAGGGATCCTGAGCTGCTGCTGGGACCGTCTGTGCTGCCAAAAAGTCCACCACTTAACTCAGTTCCATCAAGCCAAGCAGTAGCAGGAGCACAGCTGGATGCTGCAGTTCAGGGAATATCTGACCTGTGCAGAAGACCAGTAACTGACACAGCAGATAGAGCTTCTCTGGTTAGCAGCAGTGGCACAAAGATTTTGGGGAAAACCTCTATTGCAGAAAACCCTGCAGGCATATTTTCAACTGTGAGATAAGACCACCATAAGGACGTTGTAAGAGACTCTCCTGACTGCTAAAAATAAAGAAAAGAAAATCAAGAGCTATCCATTCTAAAGAAAGCCAGGGGGGTGGGGGGGCAGACCAAACCAAACCAAAAAAACACCAAAGTAAGCCAACCTAGTAGAATGTATGTGCAGCCAAAAACAAACAAACAAAAAAAACCCTTTCATAGCTGTGGTTTTAATTTCACTGTTATGACAGTGTTGGAAGGTGTCTTTTTTGTAGTCTTCCTAGAATTGTAACAATTTGGTACATTACATTGATTTTTAGCAGCTATTAAATGCACCAAAGAAAAATGTTCCTCCCCCTACACATTTCTCAAGCAAACATCCCTGACAATTACTGCTGGTTATAATCTGCCCTAGATTTTCTAGATGGTCTTTTGCTTTGGTGTATTACATTTGTCCTAAGAATTACAAAATAAAGGGGATAATCCATATCTCCTACAAAGGAAATAAAAATATTAAGAGGGGAAAAAAACCCACAGTTTAAATTTTTATGAAACAGCTCTTCTCCAAAAATGTGGTGATAAAAACACTTTTTTTTTTTTCAATTCAACTTATTTGCTGTTTTTATCTAGTCAGTCACATTGACATGTTAAGGGCAGAAACTGAGACGAGGAAGGAAGATGTTTCGATTTCTGTTAGACCAAAAGATGAAGGTAATCATGATGGGAAACAGGAAAATGAGCTGGAGTCCCTTCTGTCTTGCATGTTAATGGCAGGTTTGTTAACAAAATGACAAGCACAAGGCTATCGGCACAACACGACTCTTTCAGTTCTGCTCTCAGCCACATATGTGCAACTCCAGGCTCCAGTGATTCACATGAAACTGAAAACAGAGCTTAGCTTCAGGACACTGAGCTGCTGCTGCCAATATAAGACAGAAATCATGCAACTAGACTTTGAGTTCCCAAGTCAGCCTGCACATCTAGAAAATGGTTAAATACAATATAATATTTCTGAACAACATGTGGGGTCTTTTCCAAGTCTCCGGAGCAGGGAGTGTATTTTCTCTGTGCTGTTTATGAAGTATGTGGTCCAAGAGAGCGCCCCAATCCCTGAACAAAGTATCTAAGCTCACAGTTGAATATTAACAGAATTGAAAGGCAGCGTTCATAATGAGGTTATACCCAACACATTTCATAGATGCAGCCACATTCAAATTTCTCAGAATAGACTTGGTTTATCACCTTTTCTTGTAGGAAAAAGCAACTGACATAGAGCAAATGATGGGTTAACAATACCCCTGAAGCCACTGACATTGTAATACCTCCAGGGGTTTGCTAAAAACTGTGGAACTAGAATTAACGTTACAGCACCCCAGACAGCTTCAGAAGGTACAGTAACTCCAACATATTCATTGATAATAGGGAAAAATGAGAAAAATAAATAAATCCGTTTTCTTTCAACAATTTGTTGGCCAATTTCATCACTCTACATACAGGCATCACATTCTATGCCTAAAGACAGTATCTATATTGTGATTTTTAAACTTAATCCATACTTTGTCAAGTGATACAAGACAATGGTTGAGTAAACTACTGTAAAGTAGTATTGCTTTAAAAGTTAATATGTTGTAAAAGGTAAGTTCATAAACTTAGATCTCATTTAATGTTATTTCCCAACCTAATTTAGCTGTCCAATAAAACTGCTTTCACGTTCAGTGCTATTAAAAAATCTTAAGAATTACTTCATAAAGATCCAGAAAATACATTCTGATTGTTATAAAGAGCTCCAGCAATATTTAAGAACTGCTTTAAAATAACTTGACATAATTGGACATACACTAAAATATGTAATAACCAAACAAGCCTTTGAAACAAATCACAAAGCAACGCTACTCTATCATGGCAACCCCAAGCATTGCACAGGTTATAAGAAAAGCTAAAAATATAAGAATGGTAACATAAAGCCCTCTACGATGTACAGGTTTTTGTCAATAACTCCTGAAGTGGTGAAGACAGGCAACGTGAGAAAATAACAATAAAAATATATTAGTGTCATAAGCAGAAGTTCTGTCATAACTGCAAGGCAGCTCTAGCTGATGAAGCACCTTGAACACAGGCATAGTTACTGCACTACACTTCTCAATATTATGTAATACAGGGACCCAGCCTAAAAAAGACTTCACCCCTTCTTCTAGCTTTCTTAAACATACTTTATACATTGTTGTGCATCACATTTAATCATTAGACAGAGGTGCAAACCTGTATGCTTGCACAGGTGACATCCTGTTTAGCTTGCAATAGATGTAAGACAGAGCACTAGATTTCCACCAAAACATCTGCATCACCTACTGAAGTAATTTTTTTGGATGGGCAAGTTATATATTGTAATTTTTCACCCTGTATCATCGTTATCTGTATGGCAATTAAATTCTGTTCTTTTCAAGACCATGTAAATATGTGTCATACACAGATTCACGATCAAGAGTAAACATTCAGACATTTGGAAATAATTTAAATTCTGCCCTCAGTAAAAAAAACTAACCATCGCCAAAAAAAAAAAAAAAAAGGATGGCTTCCTACCTTGTCATAACTTCAGCTCTGGATAAAAGAATATTCATATCAGATCAAAAGTCATCCTTAATTGACTTATTTAGTAAACAGCTTTATACTACATCCATCAACATTATGTCTATGTACTACTTCCCTGTAATTTGTGATCACAAAGCCCAATTCATTTCCCCATACAGAAAAACCTAGCAATGTATGCCCATCCATTTAGGTCACTGACACAAACCTTCTCTCTGAACCTAGCCCTGTGTTTCTTCTCCGAGTTCTCCTTCACGTAATCCCAGACAATATAACCTCAGCCTGCACTTGCAATTGCCTACGTGCACTAACTTTCTGATCTCTGCTCTATGCGACATGCGCTTAACAGTGGTTTGTACCATGAAGTCTGAAGCACGGTAACCACAGTTATGGCAGAAATTGCTACAAGCCAGACTTTCAGACGCAATTGCTGCTCAAGTCCAGTTTAGAGGTCTTTTTTTAGTCTTAGTGACAGACCACTGACTCAGCTCACTTTGTATCCAAGCCCAATACCTGTTCTCAGCAGAGCACATCTAGAGGGGGTACCTGCTTTGTAGATCATAGTGTAGACCCTAACAAAGATACAGCGTAGGAAGATGTGAACGTACTCTTGCTGCCAGCTGTTACAGAACTTGATCCATCATTCTGTCTTATTTAAAACTGCTCAGTCACCCAGCCTCTATATGCAGCAATTTCTGAGGCCATACCTGAACTTAAAATAGCCACTCTGAAAGAAAAAAATATCTGCAACAACGCCCATCCTCAAGAAGCCAAACATTTGTAAAGCTGCATATACTTAACAGCAAAAGGATGAGAGATGGTAAATACTACAAAAAAGGTCAAGAAGTTACAGCATGTGGAAATCAGGATACCAGTCCTGAAGACGCAGAAACAGAAACATGGGGGTTTTGGTTCAATTCTAACTGCTAATTGAAGGAAGACCAAAATCAGAAAATACGATCTGTTACAATGTTGATTTTATTTCCTTAACCAAACTCGGGTACCAGGGGTCCTTTATGAAATCTTCCAAGCAAAGGGGCTATTACAGCACTGCATTATACAACTAAATGGAAAACTCATTCCAAGACAATGATGTGTTTACCTTTACATGGAGATTAGTTATAGCAGCATTGTCAGCACTTAAGGCAAACCATTCACAGTACATTAAAGAGGCAATTAGAGCAAAAACCATCTTCAGCATTATTGTTCTTACTAATTAGTAGTAGTCTACAGACACAGGAACATCAATAATAATATGAACAGCCAATTTGTACCCTCAACTTGCAGGAAAAAGAAAACTACTAAAATACATATTTTTGTCAAGAATTGAAACATGTATATTTAACAAGGTATCATCTACATTAGCAACCCCTTGGGGGGTTTAAAACACTGTTCAAATAATTAGGCATTCACTTCCACTTCACTTGCTATTTTTTTAATCCTGTAAACAAAATCCTCTAAAGGCACAGAAGGAACAGACCTGAATTTTCAAAACACAAAGTCATTTTGCATGCCCAGCATGACATGACTTGAAACAGCATCCTTTTAAAGAAATGCAAGCATTTGTCATAAATTCATTAGTTTTTATTTAGTTCAGTGCCCCAGATTACCAGTCACCCTTAGAAGAGGGACCAAATTCTTCAATGACTGATGTGGAGACCTGGGGAAAAAGACAACAACAGAGCTTGCATGTGCATATACAGAGGTTTAGGTCCCTTGCCAAAGGGTGGGTGCTTACCTTCCCACTGGCCAGTCAGCACCAGACTCCTGCTAATGACAATGTCAATCTCCCTGGCACCATATTCCACAGCTAGCTTTATTTCGGCCAGTCTGGTTTCTAAAGGAGTTTGTCCAGATGGAAACCCAGCAGCCACTAGCAAAAAGGAGGATGCAGGTAGAGGGAAGAAAATGTTTTATAAATTGACCATGAAATTGCATATAACTTTAATACATCAAAGAGTTTGAATGTTATTTTATTTCTTATCCTTACCATGATTCAAGAAACCCAAAGGCACCTCATCCTACTCTCACTTCATTCACAAGAAGCACTAGCTCTTCTCTCAAAAAATCAATGGCCAGCAAGATACTAAGTGCATATTGTGAAAAGGTCTCTTTTCACACACCTTAAATTTTTCCAAAACAGCCTATATAAGAAAGCACAATATCTATGGCATCCAGCAGAACTGAGCAAAAAAGAAGTGAACTCATATATGAAGCAATACATAATTTTTAATTCTCTCAAATTCTAAGTAGGATTTCAAGTTAAATCCCAGTCATATGTTTAACAGCTAAATCACAATATAGTAAAAATTGCTTTCAATGAGGTCTACTGAAGATTATGTTTAAGTACAAAACCCAGATGTACCTTTGCAAATGGAAAAAATAATAGCTTTGTCAAGAGATACTCTTTCTCTCTGACATATAAATGCACTTAATGTGTAATTTTTCCCCTACACAACAATGAAACAACACAAAAAAAAGCACACCAGAAAATATGGACCTTAGCATTAAGTACGAGATCTAACATCAAAGTTAGCCCCTGCTTTGAGTTGGACCATCCAGAGCTCCCTTCCAACCTGCATAATTCTTTGATTATTCTTCTGGCTGATTGTAGATTCAGGACTTGTCTGTCATGTGTGGTGACTAGAGAAGAGCTGACACCATTACATTTGTAAGTCCTGAACCTGTGGGCTGCTCAGCAGGCAATATCCCTTGCCTCTGCACACAGCTTCATGATGTGCTGGGTTTGGCTGGGTTAGAGTTCTTCGTTGTACCTAGTATGGGGCTGTGTTTTGGATTTGTGCTGGAAACAGCGTTGATAATATGGCATGTTTTATTTATTGCTGAGCAGTGCTTACACAGAGCCAAGGCCTTTTCTGCTTCTCACACTGCCCCACCAGCAAGTGGGCACAAGAGGCTGGGAAGGGACACAGCTGGGACAGCTGACCCCAACTGACCAAAGGGATATGTCATGCCATATGACGTTATGCTCAGAATATAAACTAGGGGAAAAGTTGGCTAGGGGATGCTGCTCAGGGACTGGCTGGGCATCAGGCAGTTGGTGGTGAATATTATTTTGCATTTGCATTGCTTCTCTTTCTTGGGTTTTATTTCTCTATTTTATTTTATTTTCCTTTTCATTACAGCATCATCATCATCAGTGGCAGTAGTAGTATCTAATTTCATATATTAAACTGTTCCTATCTCAACCCACGAGTATTCCCACTTCTACCCTTCCAGTTCTCTTCTCCCCCACATCCGGCTGGCAGCGCAGTGAGCAAACAGTGTGTGGCACTTAGTTGCTGGCTGGCGTTAAACCATGACATCAGATTATACTTAAAAGCCAAACAACTGATAGGGAAAAAAACTATTTCAAAACTCCTAAAGCTCTTATTTCGGCATGATTAGTAGTAGTAGTACAAGAAGTATTTATTAGTAGTAGCATCACCTGCTTAGTGTCTACTGATACTTTGCCCAGCACACTATCTCAACGTCTTCTATTCAGGTAAGGAAAACACTGATATATCTTAAGGACCTCTTTGAAAATCTTACAGCAAAACAGACTTGGTATTCCTGATAATCCTGAAGTTGAAAGAAAACAAAAGACTATACCAAAAGCAAATCCTCTCCTCCATTCTCTTCCTTCCACCTGCTACCTTTTCACCTTACTCTCTGAAACAAAACCTTGTCCAAACTTCTGGATTTCTCTACATATTTTATAGCATCAAAATATTTAATTGGCTATTTTTGAATAAAGCTTACCTGAAGCTACAGGTATGTTACAACCTGCAGCCTTTAGGGCATTAACAGCATCAGTGACTCTTGCGGGATATACACAAACCGCTCCAACAGTAATACCTGCAAAAGCCACAGTTCACTTTTTCATATACAGATTTCCAATTTCTGAAGTGCAATCCATATTATGGGCACACGTGCATTGTTCTTACCTCCCATTTCTGCATTGTCACAAGGATTTTAAGCACCTACAATAGGGATGTCTGTTATACTGCTCAAATGGTTCAGGTAATTCTCCATATTGTTGCTTCCCCCATGTTCCTTCACCTGACCCTGGGAGCAAGTTTGCATTAGTAGGAGTTGAAACACCAGAATTTTTATCAACAGATTCACTTTTTAATGCCAATGCACGCAGTTAAGACATGCTTAGTCAGCACATTACTACAAGAGAAACCACACTGCCAGGCTCTGTCCTTACTTGTTGAGCCAGACTGAGCCCAGCAGCAAATGAGCAGTTTTTATGTTAATGCAGTCCAACTGCATTTCTAGTTAAAATTCTATTCTCTCAAAGTCTTAGATAACTGACCTCATACCTAATACTTCAACTGCCTACAGAGTCCATAAATCTGAGTTTTAATCGAAGACTAATTTTTGATATTTTACATGTATGGCTTAAAACCAGAGGCCAGATTCCCCTCTGGTTCTACATCACATGACTTCGATCAGTGGACCAATGCTTATTTAAAACTGAAATATTTCAAAAGTAAAAGCATGCCCCAAATGTCACAGAGATCTTCTTTTTGTTAAGATTATCACAAGGTAAACATGACAGAACAAAAGTCAAATGGCATCACTGACACATCAGTGACTACATCTGGAAAAAATCAGAAATGCTGCTCAGATGTAAAGAAGTTTTATTGATAGCTATATTGACTGTGTCCATTTGCTCTGAAGTTCTATTGTGTTCAGTCTTCAGTGTAATGTTGGGACTTCCTATGGAGCCTACTTGAGTAACATCAAGGACAGTTCTACCACTAGTTCTTAAGGGCCATCTTCCACCCCTTCAACACTGTTGACTTCGCTGGATCTCCATGTGTGCGCGGGGCTGTATGTGTCTGTGATAAGCACACAACCGCCTATGCTCGCTGCAGGGCTGATTCCTTAAGGCTGCAAAGATGTTAAGATCCAAAACCAGACTGTTAAGATACTACCTTAGCTACTGAAAGAAGCAGGTAGCAGACAATGTTTTGTGAAGGAAAGATAACATGATTATAATTATGGAATGCATCTTTTCTGACAGGCAATGTGGCCAGCTTGGCAGTTACAGAAACAGCAGCTAAGTGCTGAAATCCAAAGGAGTCACCAAACACTATCCCCTTCTCCAATTTACTAAGGACATCAGCAGAATAAGAGAATATTCAGTTAGCTTTACCTTAGTCCACTGTTATTAAAATACATACATTGAGGTTATATACCTGTGGCTTCCACATCAAATTTGCTCATTAGGTATCATAACTTGCAGTGTCACCCCGAGTCCATGCTTCACTTTGGTTGCCAAACTAAGAATGGATTATTTTTTTTTTCTCCTTGTATTCTTATGTTAACTCAAAGGAGTAGATATTTTGCAGTTAGAACTTAATACAGTTGCTTTGAGTAAGACTGTATAGGACCTAGTTTGTTCTCTCAGGACTATCAGTTCTGCCTACCAAAACTGTTTCCACTATCGGAAGAGGCCATTTTTACACCTTTCTGAAAACTGAAAAAATAATGAGGAAATGTAGACATTTTCTCTATAAAATACACACAACAAAAACTATTGTACCTTTATCATGCATGTCCAAGGCTTTCAGCAGATCCTCTCTGATGGGATGCTTTGCTTTAAAACACAGTCTATGAACATTTGAAGGAGTATCATCGCCTGAAAGAGTGGTAAGGTCTATGCAGGTGACAGCTTTCAGCAGCCAAGCAGCCTACAAAGAGAGCAAAGCAAGAAATACAGTATTTCAGCTTACACTTCCAAAGCCAAACTGACTTTGAAGATGCAGGAATCAGAAGCTTGGCTCTCACTCTAAGAATGAGGAATTGCATGGGATATAACAGGAAGGATATGCAAGGAATGGTTTATGACAGACAGGGTTGGCAGATATTTGTTCATGTCTTCAGCAGTATAGAAAGGATTTGGAATCAAAATCCACTCTCTCAGAATCAAAGGATCAAGTTCCAATTTTTGGTGAAAAAGCTAACTACAAAATGGCACACTGTAAGAATCAGACAAATTTTTACCCGAACAAAAAAGCATCTTGTTTCATTTTGGTTTTTTGTTTAAATTACACAATTTAATTATCTAAGACAAAGATAAAAACACCACCTACATGAGGAATCTCACTGTTATAATATGTTCCATTCTATACAGTAAGTCTGTATCTTTAAGGCTTGTATGCATGAGAAATTATACAAATGCTGCAAGAGGAGCACAGGTTTGTAATTGCCAGTAACTGGATGACTCTACACATCAGTAATTTGCACATGGAATCAGTGGGGGGTAAGAACCCAGACTGTTTAAAACTTAGGGTCTAGACTCCAGATGTTTCTACTTCCGTGTGAATGTGGAATAAAAAACATCTGTAATAATTCAGTGCAAAAAACAAAAGCAAAAGCTAAGTGACAAGGCTAAAGCACTGTGCAGATGAGAATGCTACAGAACTTTAGAAGACTTACTAATCAGAGAACGGCACAGAAGCACAATTAAAAAAAATATGAGCATTTTTGTTTAATAAAAATTGAGTTTAAGACATTGCTTTGAAATATTTAAGATCTTCCAGCAAATTCTCATTTGCAGTGAGGGCTTCACTAAAAGCTGACATCTCTTAGTGGGCACTTGTTCAACCAGGGCAGAGCTTGCAACAGCAAAGTCCATTGGAGTCCATAAAGCCCCTTTCTGACTGCTCTGTCCTGAGACAAGATTTGTCAGCATAAGCAGCAAAACCTGATTCTGCATGGAGGCACTACTCTGCACATCTTAAGTGTCTGGCCAGCCTACAAACCTTCCACACTTTGCTGATAGGAGATTCCTTTCTGAACTTGTATTAAACGTTACGCTGAAAGCTGCTCTGGGGTGACTGAACGAGTAATGAACTGACCTCTTAGTCTAAGCTTGACTGCTTGTTTTTAACTGATTTCTACTTTCACCGTATAATACTTTGAAAGGGGTTTTCACTTCAAATGGTTTTAAGTTTCTTTTACTTGGATTTTTTATCCTCTGTTGGGGGGAATTTGTCTCATCTCTTATGACATGTATCATAAAGTCATCAAGCCAGATGTTGTCAGGGAGTTCAAGAACTGGTATCAACTTCATTTTTTTTTTTAAAGGGTTTTTCAAATGTGTATTTTGGGAAATGGGTTTCAAAATTTGAATCTGTGATGCTACTTACATTCAAACATGCAAAGGTTCAAAATCACCTCAGTGAAATAAACAGCACGTGACTACCCAGCAATGACAGTGTTCAAACACAGGAGAGATGATTTTGGCATTCTTCAAAGTAAAACCTTACTTGAGTAGCTCACCACTGGTGTTGCTACACAGAGGAGTGAAGAAATGTTAGTAAGTAATTAAACATTTGTCCTACAGCGATGTTGAACGAGTGACACTAAATCCCTTTCTTCCCAATGATTCTTTCTAAAAGAAGCAAAGCCTGTGCCTCTCTAGGTCTTTGCTTCTTATACAATAACTTCGGTCAAATCAGAAGACTTAATTTTTACATTAGTGCACCTGCAGTATCTGAAGATAGCCAGGGTTATGGAATACCCTCTGGATTTTCTCACTGACACTGTCTCCCAACCCAAAGCCACAGGACTGCTAAACTTGGTATCAAGTGACTTTTCATGCATAAGAAACTTGAGAAATGCTGAGCGGGTGTCTAACTTCCCTCTGTTTATGTCCATTTTTAATTTAATCATAGCATTCAAAGCACAAGCTTTCAGGTTCAGATAACAGGAGCAAGTTCCTTTCTACCATCTTCCAGTAGGACCCTGCAACTACATCAAATTATCCCCAAATTGTCATCCACAAAATCTGTGCTCATTGCGAACGCAACTTCAGCCAGCCAGCCCAGAATGGCTCCCCGACATGCTAAACTGAGGATGCCAACTATTTTGAACAGATTTTTCTAAGAATTAAGTATAATTCGTTTATTCTTATTTTGTTCTCTTACATTGTGCTGTTAAGACTGATCCTTCATTGTCTCCTTCCAGGCATTCAGTTACTGTTGCAAGTTAATGACTTGTTTAGTGTGCAGAGCAGAGGAATCACACACATTTGCTTGCAGAACAGCTGTTTGGTGAACGAAGAATCAATTTGTCCTTTGGACACTGGTTACAGCCCCATGGCTGAGAGCTCACTGGGAGCTCCAGGTCTGCTGCACAGCATTTCTCAACCCTTGCTCTTGGCTGAACGCTGCCAAAGCACCCACGGCACCCTGCGGCCAGCTCTGCTCGTCGTTCCCCTCTCAGCGCTTCCCGTCCTGCCCCCCGCATGTGGCCGTGCCCCACCTGCTCCGCTTTGCAGAACACATTAGTTTACGCTGTTGATCTGATGGCTTTGCATTACAATTCTCATGTACAAACTGGAGAAAGCAAAATTCACACCAGGCCAGTATCTGTCAATTGTGCCAGGGGGGCACTAAACAGCAGAGCTTGAAGGTAACTGCTGAGACACCCTAAACATATGCATTCAATGCATACAATGCATCCAGAAAAGTTCATTTGCACCATTCATAAGCATTTAGCGATGGCTTATGTGAACCTATTTTATACTAAGATGGACAATAACCAATCATTAGCCTTATCTCGGGAGTTGAGAAGTTGGTCACCTTAACATCAGTGGGTTCTTTCTTTTTTTTTTTTTTAACTTCTGGTTTTGGGGGGTTTTGCCCTTTCTTCCCCTGAATGCCATAGCCAGTCAGGATTTTGGAGTTTTAGGTAAGAACTAGTTGAGCAAAGACATTACACGTGTTGGGGATATTTAAGTAAAGAAAAATCATCCAGATAGGTCAAACTTGACAGGGACCATGATCCCTTACAGCTTTAAAATTAAAAAATAAGAAGGCAGCATGCAGTGAAGACTGTCTTCGAAACAGAATAAATGTGGTGGGATAGTAATATACAATTTAATCCACTCATGAATAAAGATGACTTAAATTCATTTGCGGTTTTGGCACTCATGAGTTATAAGGTTTTTAACTTGTTTGGATAAATGCGTCACGTTATTCCATCCCATCATCATCAAATACAAATTATTAAAATAAGACATGGACAACCACATCTTTTAAGTTTACATGTATCTTGAAAAAAATTCAATATTGCAGCCTGGAGAGGAAGAGTGACTGCTTTAAAAATACAGGAACAGAATGCATAAAAAGAGCACTTACTTGCCAATTACCTTTCACAGTTCTCCATTTTTTAATTTGTTCTGCATGCCTCACAACTGCAGGTCGATTCACATGGACTTTTGCGATCCAGCCAAGTTCTGGGGTGGAAAAAGAAAAAAAAAATAATTTTTCTGTGTTCTTTCAATATATGGTGTGGGACTGTAGAAGAAAGTTGTAACTTGGTTTGGAACTTCTGAATACCATATTGTGCTTTCATGTCCTTTTAAGGGCTTGCATACTTATCAACAGTACGAAATATGACAATAGCATTAGCTTCTGTTATGGTATGGCCTGTGAACTGGATGTTTCACACAGCATGTTTTCTTTGTCTTACAACTGAATTAAATTACTGCTGATGAGAGACACTATGTCGCCAGTCCTGGGCTATGAAGTTTATCATACATTTCACATTTAAAAAAAACCTGCAGAACAGCCTTATGCCATTGCTGACTTACTTCTTGATTCCAGAATATGGTAACATTAATTCAGTCCTTTGTTTGTCTGCTGGCACCCAGGATACGACATTTTTTGTGTGTGTGAACCTTTATTTACAGGAACTGTACCCCACATGGTCACCAAAACATCTGGACAGACTGCTGCATAACAAATCATTTGGGCTGTTATTGTCTAAAGCTAATTGTACTGAATTTGCTACTAGGGCCTGACTAAGTGCAGGTTTCCAAAACCACTGAATTCCTGGGCAGCATACATGGCTGGAAGCTGCCCAGATGCATGCCTGCCTTGAGAAGTGCTCACCTTGCCAAGCACCTGGGAGGACACAGGGCAACATCTCCAATGTGTAAATTCTTCCATGTGCCCACTGCAAACAGCCTGTCTCACAATTTCAATGACCTTCAGTATCCATAAACAATAACTAAACCTAAAGACAAGCAGATGCTCAACACATACTGAAATAATGAAACTGTCTAAAAACAGAAGCACAAAAAGTTGGACACTGCTTAATAAAGCGCAACTGACTGATAAACGAAAACTAAAGGTTCAGGCTCCAGAATCTTTAAATTTTCTGCTTAGCATGACAAACCAATGTCTTCAAAATGTCTCATATCCCAAAACATAAATAATTCTTTTAAATACTAATCATATAAGCAATCCATGAAAACACTCTGAAAACAGCATCAACAATCATTAGTTACCAATCATCAGTAAATCACCACCATCAATCAACAGTTAAGGTCAGCATATGGACAATGGGCTTAGATACTAAGAGATAATAATTCCAGGGGATTTACTAAATTAAGAGCATCTCATCTCTACAAATCTTCACTACTGTATTAAACTTACATTTCACTTGAGCACATTGATTAAAAAAGGTTTAAAACTTCAAAAAAAAATCCAATAGTCAAAATTACTAATTTTGTACAGAAATCTTATCCTAAAATATTTTTCTTCCTATTTCATGTAGCCACAAAAAGTGCAGAACTAATGTACTAGCTAAAGTATGCATAAATACAAACTCGCTTTGCTAACTAGACTTACAGAAAGCTCTCGAGAAACCAGTTTACGGTAAAGATGACTCAGTGGAAATGCAGGACAAAGGCATGAAACACCTTTCCTATTACCACATACAAGTAATTAAATGAGTGGTACCTGCAAGGTCAAAATGTTGGCCAAAAGCAGAAAAAAGTAAATCAAAGAAGGAATTTCAAAGGAATCCTAAGCAATTTAAGGATTTCTTTAAAAATTTAGCATCAGTCTGACTGTATGGTGACAAATAAAAAGAGGAGCTTGCAAAGCTGCAAACCAGCTGAACAACAAACCCTCCTTACTTCTCTCCACTCCCAAAGTCACAGGTTTATCCATTCTGCCCCTAAAGCAAAAAGCTCAACTGACATGTAGAAAGCAGATGAGAAAAGCTATTGCAATAAAACCTTTGGCTAGAACGTTGATTCCTTTTGGATATCAATAAATGCAAACCATACAAACACAGAGAGTTGAAATAAAAGCTAGTGAACCTCTACATCCTCTGCAGTTGCTCTGGGGTCGAAGCTGCTATGGGATCAGCAGAGCATACATCACTTTCCATGGGACCACTATAGGCAATATTTGACAAAGTCCACAGGGGAGAAAAATACAAATAAATAAATAAAGGAAACGCCGACTCTGTATTGTGATTCTCCTGCTATGCACCAAGTGCTCAGGCAGAATCATTTAATCATAATTCAATTTATCAAGGTAACTTTTGAACCGTACTGGGTTCGTAGTGACCTTTCAATCCCCTTGAGAAGTGTGATAAAAATCAAAGCAAGCAGTTTAAATGAGGAACTCAGCTTCTCACTCTCTAATAAGGATCACTTCAGTTGCTCTAACCTATTCTTTCTACATTATTAAAGACAATCAAGAAATCCAACTAAATAATTAATTCATAAAAACTACATCCTTCCATAGAAGAGTCTAGAAGAATACGAAGATAGCATCTAATCTGTTAGATATGGAAAATTCAGGTTTCAGATGAAAATTGAAGTGAAAGGACAGAAACTTCCCCCATGAACAGGTTAACTCTTCATTACTTATTATTTGGAGAGGATCCAGCCTGATTCATCTTGTGTTGGACTTTGGTAGAAGCATACATACAGCTATTGTACCTGCCCCTACCTGACCTTTGAGCATAGCTTCTCACAGTCTGAGTAATCTTTTCAGGAGATAGACCGCTGCACACTAGATTAGCTTGAAGGAAAATGTCAAGTACAATTCCATTTGGAGAAAGGAATAAAAAAAAAAAAAAAAAAAAAGAAAAAGTAAATTTGTAATTAATGGGAGAAGAGATGGGGAAGAACAGTGGAAATGAAATAAGCTACTGCTGTTGCTTTGCCCAAAGGCACCTGGGACAGTTACCATGTATCGGGTGATCAGCAATAATCAACTACGTGGTCTTTGCAAATATGATTAAATTCATTGGCTTAAGCCCTTTTCTTTGTGTAGCACATTGTACTTTCTGTTTTCAATAACTCAAGAGTAGCCATGAAGGTAGCTGACACATGGCAATTCGGTAAGGTATAATATCTAACGTTTGTGCCTGAAACACAAGTATCCTTGAAAGAGCAAAGAACTGGGATCTCCAAGTATTTTTTTTGAATGTGGGATATCAAACCACTGTGCACAGCACAGGCAGAAAACTTTAAAAAAAATGTTTTAAACAAACATCAGAACTCCATCCTGTCTGTACAACTTAACATGAGACATTATGAAACTTACTAAAGGAAATAAAATGGTGTAGTAAAAACAACGCGTGGCAAGGAAGGGCTAAGGTTCTGGTAATATGCAGCAGCAGATGGAGACTTCTATCTAACACAGACCTTTTATTCAAGCCCACTTCTCTATTAATTAAAGCAGTGGGCAAGTGAAAACAAATATGTCTTAATATAATTGTCTCTAAATAGACTTTCAGAGTTTGTAATGTGAGGTGTCACCAAATCTTTAAATGTAAGTCTCTATTCAGAAAAATCACTTGCAATTCCAGCTTTTTCTTTTTTTTTTTTTTTATTAAAAATGAGGATAAAATAATTATTTGAAATAGAACTGGCTGCCTTTGTATTCTCCCTCTCCCCCCACTCCCCCAAGCTTTATGATTTAGTATCTGGCTAAGGAAAACTATATTTAATTAGGCTCATTAACCTTGCAGTGTGAACACATCTTTTTTTTTTTTTTTAAATAAGTCATCTGCTAGTCATCTGCACAGTCATGTGGCTTCAGGGATAAAAGTAATTAAAGCAGTTACACTATAGCTAATTAGCCAATATTCTGTAATCACTCTTGAAGTTTACTTTTTTTCTCTGAAGACATTTGAAAAAAATCATATTCAAAATCTTAACAGGAAATTCATCTCCTCTCTTTGAAGAGCATGAATCCAAAAATACCAAGCATTTCCTCAGAAAACAATAAATAAACCCACTTCATTAGTATAATTACATAAATATCTAAGACACTTAACACATTGCTCATAAAGCAGACTAAGCTTTCAGAAACCTAAAAAAAAAAAAAGTGTAGATGGCATCCCTTCAGATGGTAAACCAGAAAGCTCAAGAATGCCTGAGGCTGTAGTTTCACAAGCATTTGAAGACAGCACTGTCCCCAAAAGAAGCTGCCCCCTCCAACTGGTTTTTTCCTCCTCTGTGCCAGAAACAGCATGTGTGCTCCTGCTCCTACCATGAACACATGATAAAAATGGGTAAGGGAAGTGATGAAAGCTGTTATTTCTGGAGAAGCAAGTGAAACATGTCCTGAACCTCTAGTGGAGGAATGACGTGTTCAGCTGGACACAGGCTGACCCCAGCTGGCCATGCATAGCTGAGCAAAGCCACCGAGGAGAGGGAAAGCGCTTCAGAGCAGGTTTTGTTCCAGTTACCTTACCACGTAAGCTGTTCAGAGGTCTGTGGGTTATTCCCTTTCTTTGGGACAGAATAGCTGTAGCTATTTTTCCCTAGCGACTCTTGCTATGGACCTATTTTATTTTCAGATGGGTCCTCCTTATACAAAAGAAGTTTACTTTCTAAGTCCTCAGCATTCAGATACTCAAAGCAGGACACCAAGACACGAGGGCTGAAATAGAAATCAGCTCTGCTACCTTGTGACATCAGTAAAATCACACAACGCTGACCACGGATCACATGAAATGGATCATGGTATCCTCCAAACCACTTTGAAAACCGCTGCCAAGCCTTTCCTTAGAAAGCGAGCAGCAGAAAAATGGGAGCTCGATTTCCTGCAGGTCCAAGTCCTCTGCTGTTCCCTCTCTTCTTCTCTGGCTCCAGAGAACTCACCTCACTAACCCAGCCGTCCTGTTATGCTTCTTACAGCTATGGAGTTAAACAGGAGCTTGTCACTTGCATAAAGCGCCCCCCCCCCAAAAAAAAAATAAAAAATATGTAAAGTCATGTAATTGCTGAGCTGTGCCTGTCCTTCCCTCAACAGAGGGACTAATTTGGCCACTCCACCCAGTGACTGACTTATTTCGAAAACTTCTAACTGTCCTTTAAATTTGATTAAATTATCCAGCAGATTCAAGAGGTGTTAGAAAGGACCAGGGAAGAAACTGCTATGGTACAGGCTAAAAGCAGCTATTAATATATTAGAACAGAATTATGCTGTCTTGAAAAGGGATACAACACTTCATTCTCTAAATGCCACTTACCAACAGGCTAGCTCTCACATGTAAATGGCTCAGAAATACCAACTATAATTAAAAATATCAATTGAAACATAATGAACGTATTTCTGGCCCTTCAACTAGAGGGACTGAGGAACACAGATGGATTATTCATTTTTTTTTAGAATTCAAGAACACACTTCGCAAAACAACTGTAACTAATTATTCTTTATATATATATACACACATATACTCAGAATATATATATATACACACACACATATATACATACATAGACACACACACAGGTAATCATAGAATAATTTGAGTTGGAAGATCTCTGAAAGTCTTTTGTTCAAGCTCCTGTGCAAAGCAGGGTCAGCTCTGAGCTCAGGCCAAGCTGCTGAGGGCTTTATTCAGTTGGGTTCTGAGTGTTCCCAAGGATGGAGACCGTACAGCCTCTACAGCAACGTGCCCCACCACCTGACTGTCCTGCATGGAGTTTTTCCTTTTATCCAGTATGAATTGCCTCAAGACAAGCCTGCTGTTTTGCTTCATCCCATGATGGAAACCTATGATGAGTCTGGCTCTGCTTTCTTCATATACTCCCCGTAGGAATGAGCAGGCTGCTGTTAGGACCCCCAAAACCATCACTTTCGCAGGCTGAGCCAGCCCAGGTCCCTCAGCATCTCCTCAAAGGGCAGGTGCTCCAGCCCCTGGACTATCTTGGTGGCCCTCTGCTCAACTTGTGGCAGTTTATCGATCTCTTTCTTCTATCAGGGGGCAACAAAACTGGATACAGTCTTCCAGATACAGCCTAACAAGTGCTGACAGTCCCACAAGCTACTGGCCATGTCCCCACTGGTCCAGCCTGGGGAGTTGCTGGCTATTTCTGCTGCCAGGGCTCATCTTTCCTGCTCTGCCTTCCACCCTGCTTAATAACACTGGGCTCTTGTTGGCCTATTTCCCCAGCCAATTTGGGTCCCTCTGAATGACCTTGCTAATTTAGTCTCATTTGCAAACTTTATGAGCAAGCAGTCCATTGCCTCTTCCAGATCATTGAAAAAAAATTTTAAAAGGATGTATCCCAAGCTAGACCCCTGCATTACCCTACTTGGTACCAGCCTCAAAGTAAAGTGTGACCTATTAACCATCACCTTCTCATTCCAACCATCCAACCGGGTTTTTAACATTTTGGTATCCACCCATCAAATGTCCCAACTTGGATATGAAATATTGCAAAAGAGAGTGTCAAAAGCCTTGCTAAGTGGATGTAAATGGCATCCACTGCTCTCCCCTTGCCACCACATCCAGTCATTTTACTATGGAAGTCAATTAGGTTGGTCAGGAATGATTTATCCTTTTACCAATACAATAAATGATGTAACTATGTGACTGGCAATCAGCTTTGCTGTTGTTTTGCCACATGACCTTGTGTTACTGTTCAGGCCATTCCCCCTTCCCATTTACCTTCTGAGTGGCCTGAAGAAAGGCTTGTATCCAGGCACAAGTTCAGGCTCCATGTAAACAAGCTGTATTATCTACTTGGCTTTAAACATCCTACTTGCCATCTTCTACCTCTACTCAAGGTTACCGACTGTCTGTTTTTCTCCATGAATTCTGAAGTTGTTGCATCAAGATTCCATCTGCACAGAACCCAAAATCCACGTGGCAGATGTCTGCATCCCCACAGTTAAACCAAAGGAGCATGCTACTAACTTACACTATAAAACAGACGTTCATTGATGTGCTTCCCTATTTTGTTGTGAAGTGGCATTAAAAAGTTGCATCTGATGTTTTTCTGAAATGTGACAAAACATAAAGCACCTGGTCCATTATACTCCAGTGTCCTTGGAAGCAGAGCAGGAGAGGCAGACTCTTTTCAGGCCCTGCAGGCATTGTGGTGAACCTAAGTACCCAAGAATGATTTCACCAACAGTCCCTCTAGAATGACAAACTTAAAAAATTCCTTACCTACCTTCTTTAGATGATTCTCTGATGACAAATGTATCACTGTATTAAGACTAGTGACCCTCTGACTAGTTTGCACAAATCAGTGTCTTTTTATCTCTGTTACATGTACCTGTTCTTTATTACAAGTAAACACCTTGTTCTTCTACTAAGGAACAGTGATAAGAAGGAAGAAAGAAAGAAAGGATGAATTAAGGGCTTTTACAAAAGTGTATTTATTTAAAAAAAAAAAAACAAAACACATGGGAAAGCATTATATACCACAATTTGAGAAAAGATTGGCTTGTCATTGATAAACAAAGAGATGCTCCCTAATAGCTGCATCAGAAATTTACAACTTAAATAATGACGTGGGGCAGCAAGCACAGAAATAGCAGACAAGAGAAAGGGACTGAAATAATAAATTTTTAAGTAAAAGATATTTTACCACTAGGTGGCCCTGTTAGAAAACTATAATCCTACAGAATGCTCTGTGACATACAGGGCAAATCATTTCATTTATTGTTAAAGCTGCTGGCACAAGCTGGCAAAACCTTCACAAGCCAAAAGGCCTAAGTGACAGAAGCAGTGTGTACCCTTAGCAACCATGAAAGATAAAGGCAAGGGTTTAACATGTCCTTTTTGAGTACTGCTATCAGCTAAGACACAGCATTAAATAAGATACGGCAACTTAAATACAGCACTTCACGTATTTCAGATGTGCATTAAACGGCAGGGAGTTTAATTCTCTCTTTAAAGCAGCCAGCATAAGGCAGCTGTTAGAAACAGCCACAGTGGGTATGCTGCTTAATACAAACATGGTTGTGGCTGCACCATTTCCCTACTATGTTGGCAGTC
>JAVJGJ010000057.1:22052919-22063053 GCA_035590215.1 Microhierax caerulescens
CACGGACAGGAAGCGGCGGCGGCCAGTCTCCGCGGGAGCACGGTGCTGCCCCGCCGCCGCCGCGCTAGCAGCGAGCCCACCGCAGCCGGGCTGCCGGCGCCCCGCGTCCGCGGAGCCCGCCGCCATAGCAGCCGCTGCGGCGCGCCGGTCCGTCAGCCATCCGCGGCACCTGAGTTGCCATCTTGGTAACGAGCCCAGGCAGCTCCAGGTTTCTTCGGGTTGAACCTTCAAGTAGAAACTAGTGTCGCAGGTACACTGTGGGCTCTGGGAACCGACTAACCTTGTAAATTTCTAATGAACTTACTAACCTGGTAAATTTCTAGTAACACCTGCAAAATCAAAGTCCAGTAACAAAGCCACCAACAGCTTTGCAGTCCTTGCTTTCTTACGGAGTTGCAATGACAGAAACGCACGTGAAAAATGCATTAAACCTTGTTAACATTCTCATTTCGATGAAGTAACTTGCAATTTTCACCCTATTTGCTCAGTACTAGCGAAGAAACCACGAACACAACAGCATTGCGTAAAGCAGCCAAGGGTCACCGTTCTGAAATCTGAGGACGCCATTCCAGACACCTCTAACAGAAATTACTCCAAACACAGCACAAAGGCCACGGCCTGCAAGAAGCATCACCATGGGGCATGGCTATGGGCTTCTTGGTTTAAGCACATCCTTTAGCTTGTAAAATGAACAGCTTCTAGGTTGAAGTACTACATCTTGAGCCCTCACAAGCCTTAACGGAATTAATGATAAGGCTGAAACAATTAGCTATAAATCAGAGGGCTGCAAGTTGCTTCTTTTTAGAGAAATGCAAATAAGTGCAAAACTGATTTTGGAATGAAGTCTGAGAAGTAACATGCTTAACACTACTATTTCACTAAGAACGAACGATACCATAAGTCATGGTTTGTTTTCCTTTTTACTTTCCCCCGCCCAGCAGCTGAAGCTGGAAGGGACCCGTCAACCACCTGCATCCAACCACCTGCTCAAGCAGGTTCAGCTTCAGTAGGTTCCCTAGGGCCACCGTCTAGTTGGGTGTTATCTTCAGGAATGGAGGCTTCACTACCTTTCCGGGCAACCTGTTCCAGTGTTTACCACCCCTCATAACAGAAAAGGATTTTTTTATACATTCAGACAGCACCACCCGTGTTTCAATTTATATTCCAATTTTCAAATGTTTAGCTTCAATTTTCTAAGATGACAGCATTACTGTACTCTTAGGAAAAAAAAAAATCCAAAAGAAGCTTAAGGACAAGTACAAATATGAAAAAATAAAAAGGTGCATGAATAAATATACCTCTGTATAAACTTTTCTTTTCATACAGAATGCATTATGCAAATCCTTCAGTATAACATTAAAAGGAAATGACAAGTAGAAGAACGGCAATATTTTCTTTAATGAAGAAAATACGATTTGTAACCTTGAAAGAGTAACTTTTTTATCCAGTCTGGAGAACTAAACTCAAGCTTTATACAGAGTCATAGCCAACCGCTGAGATTTTCCACGTGCAACCAAGTATTTCAGGCAGCATGTTTAATTTCGGAGTTTTCACTGTTTTTGATTTTAAAGACTCACTTTTACATTCAAACTTTAAAGAATAAAAAGACACAAAGCTTACACATCAAAGAACTTGCCACCCTCAGTACCAGCACTAAAACATTCTTACTGCTTTTCCTCTGTATAGTATAAAACCAAGATGCTTGAAAGATTACGTAATTAACTTGGTTACTTCTCCATTCCATGAACCCAATGCTCAACAGTAAGATATGAGTTTTGAGTCATTTTATTTAGACAACTGAAAACAGTTAAACATTCAGAAGCAGCATACAATGTAACAAAACCCGAACCAAATATTTTAAGTACATAATCCCTTCTTTTCAACTAAAGCCAAATTTTCCAACTTTCGAGGGGAGGGAAAGAGACAAAAAAAAACAAAAACCAAGAGTAAAAGCCATTGTGTCTCTTCTCCATAATAAAGAAAACACACTACGATGAGTCTAACTGAAACTGAAGAGACTGGATCTTGGCTTGCACACTTCTTTTAAAAGACAGTAGGCAATTATGCTAAAAGGATAGCAAAACTCTACCACTTGTCTTTTTTTCCTTTTTTTTTTTCTTTTTTTATGGATACTCAGTTCTCTTACAGACAACACCTAGCCAGTTCCACCGCATTCTCATCAATTACTGCCCATCTTTGCCTTATGTAGAGAGCACACTCTGGAAGGCTGCTGTTTATCACTGTTCACTTGATTTAGTCTTGTATGTCCGCATGTTGCATAAGAGTTGCAATAATCAGGCCTTAACTTCAGGAGTTGAGCTGTACACTGAATCTGAGTTTTCGGAGGCAATATCTTCTGCAATTAAATAAAAAGGGTATTATTTAACTTCACCTTAGATATATAAACCAAAGAAATGTTGCATGGATTACTTAAAGACCAATTCAGTTTCTTTTCCCATTTAACCTGATCCAGTTATTCTACCCGTATGTTCAATCTGCACAGCTCTAGTCACTAGTCTGACACTTACCAAAAGGTCATTTTCAGGAAAAGGCAAAAATCTTTGAGAAGAGCGAAAAATGGCAAAAGGTACCTTGTGGAGGAATGAAGCTGGGTTAATTAACACTGATAATATCCAACTGTGGGTTGGATTCAGGGGTGGCGGGCTGGCAGATGTAGATACGGTGCAGGTTCTGTTAAGTGGTTGAGAGCCAAGGAAGAAGCAGAGAGAGGAAGAAACAAGAGAAGAGAGCAGGTCCTGGATGAGGTGAGATGAGGAGAAGGCAGCAGAGGGACTGGCATGAAGAGTGTGCCGGTATGAGATAGTGAAAGACCTTGTTGCAGCTGGCTAGTTTGGAGAGTGCTGCGACAGTACTTGGGGAAAACTACCTTGTCCACACTAAAAAATGCTACCATCTTGACTGATCTTTTAACACTTAGCCGAGTTGAAGCTGGCAGTTCAGTGCATTACCTATTTCTTCCTCCGCAGTTCCTGGAAGGGTAGTCCTCGCTTTTGCTGCTTCTGCATTCTCCTCTTCTGTAGAAAGGAGGGAGAACAGTTAGTACCTTCAGTTACCCCCTAACCCCCCTTAATAAAAATAAAATTAAAAAAATTTCCCACTTAATTTAGTGTTGAGAAGAAACAGCTGGGTAAGCAGTTCCATTAATGAATACTCGCTTGCAGTTTCCTAGACATTGCCCCCCTGCCCAAGTATAGAGAACCAAATTACAACATAATTTTTTTTTAAAAATACATAAAATAACATCATCCACATTTCTTTCTAAAGATTTTTATCTCTTTAAGACTTATAAAAGTGGTATTTCATATTCCTTACTCTTTAACATAAATATACATCAAATGATTTGCTTAAATATCCACAAAATATCTATATTCAATAAGCTTACAGGTTTTAAGTGCTTTAATGGCAACTACAAAAGTAAATCCTTAAATCTAACAGATTCGAGTAGATATAGAAACCCTCAGAAGACAGTACAAGTTGCTATATGAAATTCAATGTTTATCACTTATGAAAGATAATACTTAATAAGTGCACATGGAGCAGCCAAGTTTCACCAGAAACATGCACTTACCAGGAACTACACACTTCCAGAGACCATAGGTTTTCCCTACTGTTGTCTGCCACAGCCTTAGTGTACCATCCTCAGAGCCACTTGCATATAACTCTCCATCAGGGCTAAATCTCACACAGTGAATTGGACCGAAGTGTCCTTTGTAAGATTCTATAAGGGAACATACCAAGACCATTCATTTCAAATTTCAGCCAACAACTGAAATAAGTAAAAACTGATCAGAAGAGGGGAAAAAAATACTGACTGGGGGCCCTTTCTCAGGCTATTTAACTTCTGATGCAAAACAAAGCTTCTATTAATTGTTATCTCAGAAACCTCCAATTTAGGTAACTAACATATTAATGTTTTATTAATTGCAAGAACACTGGTGCTTATTTATTCTAGGCAAAACTACAAAGCAAGCCAGTAGCATGGAGCACACATGCCCTGTTTCTTCAACCACTCACTCCATACACATACAATTTTAAACGAGAACAGAATCAACAAATACACTTAGAAATACACTTGTTAAAAAATATATTTGGCCAACATTATCAAGAACACAAACATATCACATTTTTCATAAAAGCAAGTAGCTGCAAATTAGAGATACCTAACGAGTGCTATGGTATGGCACAAGTTAACATACAAATTGCTATTGCAGCAACACAGAATCATAGAATTGTTTAGGTTGAAAAAGGCTTTTAACATCAAGTCCAAATATAACCTAGCATGACAACTTTTTCTAAATAGGTGCAAGGACCTGTTTAATGGAGACTTTAACTAGTTCTAGAAGAATAATGTCAGGTATAATGAGATAGGAAGGAGTGCTCAACTGATAACATACCTTTTCATCCTCTTGCTATGCTATGCGAAGACCTTATTTGAGTACAAGCTTATTAGTCTTATTTTATTGATCTAATACCCATTTCAGAACTCATTTTTCATTACAGAAGACAAACATACCTAATTCTTCTCCTGTATTATAGTCATATTTATAGAGTTTAAAATCTTCACCACCTGCAACCAAACATTCCTTCGCAGGGTGAAGTGATGCTGAATTGATTGTAGCAGGTGCTTCAAATGATTTAATCTGCTCTAGACTGAGAAAGAAAAGTTTGTTAACGAAGTTAATTTAAAAAAAAATAATCCTGAAAGCAAAGAAACTGATTCTACTAATCAAACTGCTTTTAAGAAAAACAGAATACACCCACACAGTTTCTGAAACAATTTTTAATACTTGCAAATCACACTTGTCAAGTTAGAAACAAGTTCAGAATAAGCAAAACAAAAGCTCACACATTCAGAACTACTTTCTGGAATATGCTTAAGTGTGTGACTTGCTTTCTTAAGACAACAGAGATGTATAAATAATTGGTTCTCTGAAAGGCACTAAACTGAAACCAAATCCTGATTTAACTACAGATACAGTTAGTATGAAAATGGCACTGAACCCCTGCAGTTTAGTATTTCATAGTTTAGGTTCACTATTTTAGAAGAGGGTAGCTGTTTCACACTCTGCTTCTGACAAGACGATAAAGACATTCACTAATGCCAGTTCTGACAACTTGGTGATTTTAGTTTTTACCCACAAATAAGCCCATTACTCAACCTGTGAAAATTCTGTGGTCTGGACTCACGTTTCTGCACTATGAAAAGCAATAGTCTTCCCATAAGTTATCACAAGTATCTGCCCTTCTGGAACATACTCCATGCTGCTCACTGACATTGCAACATTTAGTGCCTTCACTTCAGTCATGGTACTCCGGTCCCAGAGGCTTAAGAGGAAACAAAAAGGAAAAAAAGAGACTCTCCAATTACTTCAGCAAATCAAACAATTTTCACCTCCCATCCATGTCAAGATTGGGATCAAAAACGCCACCTAACAAAGAACAGTTTGACTCCACAGGTACTTCAGATTGTCAGTGGCGTCCTTGTCTTAAAACTTTGTCTAGATGAGAATGAAGATATTTAAGACTTTAAAATACTTTTACTTTTGAAGCTTCATGCAACAACATTAAATGGTACACAGATCATTTAACTACTCAAGGATTCTCTTAGAGATTAAAAATCTTGTTTTAAGTCTGAGCAATAAAGCTTTCTAGAAGCAAGGCTTGAAGATTCCATTCTGCTTTTTTACCTCACAAGGCAAAGGGGTAGTAATGCCAACTTATACAAAGAACAGAGATTAATTTTAAATAATACGGTTTTCTTTGTAGGGGTGCAAGAAGAAAAGAAATGAAATTATTCTGCTATGTTAACTAAAAATCCTCAGTCATTAACTGACTGCTGCACTTCTACGTCTACAGAGAAAAATGAACAAGACCAGGCTCTTGCCTGTCTTGAACACTAGGAAACTGAAAAGTTCTGGAGCTGAAAAGGAGACTACAGGGAAACTGCACCAGTGACTTCATGCTCCCATCTTTCCTTCCACAAAGTAAAAACCATCATTCTACTTCTCTCTGCCCTGTGCCATAAAGAATCACTAATCAGCTAGGTGTGAGACAACACTGTTCATATCAGCCAGAAAGCTGAGGAAACAGTTAGGCACATCTCCCATCTTTTCTGGACAGCATAGCTTGAGGAAGGGTCTTTGTTAATTAATCTCTCAAGCAGCCAGGTTTGTCTAGGTTCCAGCACATCTCCTACCACCTGAGCATAAAGTAAACAAAATACAACCATGACTGGATAAGCCATCTTATAAAAACACTAAAGCCTACTCAACTTACCAGCATGGCAGAGAAATAAGGCTATGTCTATCAACAGTGCGCTCTTTCCAGCTACTCTTCCCCAGTCTTTTATCCTAGTGCCTGGCTAGTCCAGGCCTCATGCATCTTTCAAGGCTGGATTGCAGAAGACAAGAAAGCAGCATCTCAGCACAACCTGTATGCACAAGACCTCATCTATAAATTCCTCTTCTCTAGGATTGCAAAAGGCATAAATTTATTCTTACTATGCAGTTCTCAAAACCCACCTCTTATCAGGGAGGACACTTTCAGGAAGTAAATTAGAATTATTACAAGAGTTATATCTCTAATTGCAGAAAAGAACTGTATTAGGCATGCAGCTATAATAATCTAGCATCAAATAACCTGTGTTACTTATACCCTTTATCAAAACACATAACTATCTTCTTGTATAGATTATGATGATACATAAAAGTGAGCTTCTTAGACAAAGTTACTTTTACTTACCGGACAGTTTTATCATCAGCTGAAAGAATCTGTTTGTCATCACTGCTCCATAAAGCCTTTTTAATGCCAGAAGTATGTCCACTGACAACGTCAGGTTCTTAAAATAAAGCCAAATATTTTAATACATGTTAGAAATTGAAATTGGGCACTTTCTTAAGTTATATGGTTTTCCATTTACTAGAAACATAAAATTACTTCAAGCACTTATGACTTTATCTGTAGATTTTACTCTAGGAACTGGATAAATGTACACTGGGTAACTGATTGCCTAAATTTTAAAAGCATCATTAGTTTAACATCAAGGTTCTCTAGCTTCATATCACACATCAGCAGTTTAGTATTCACATTAAACGAACTTAAATATGTGGAATCTTTTTTTCTTTCAGATGACTACATTATGATGAATTAGACCTATTTCTAATGAGTCTGTATCAAACAGAAACGTGCTATCCTTGAAGTCCATTACAGGTTAACTCTAACTCACTTGTAAAAGTATAAACTTAAAAACATCGAGGTTATCTTACTATACCCACTAAAGACATTACATTTGAAAAAAACAATAATCAGCTTTTACAATTCATAACAGAAAGCAGATCTTAACTTCAGAACTTTTGTTTAACTCCAAGAAACAAGAATCAGTTCTAAAAGTAGACTCACCTGCTTCTGGCTTGCTCAAGTCATAGATACGCAACAGTTTATCTTGTCCACCTGTTAACAGATAATTGCTATCCTGAAACAGAAGTTATAAAGGGTCAACTCTATTTTGAATCAGAATACCAGCCTTCACCCATGAGTCTTTAAGTAACAGTTTTTTCTCTCAGAAAGCCTCTTAACACACTTAACTACAGTTAAGCTACAATCTTAAAAACTAGAAATGGTATGCTAGGTTATTTGCCTGTTAAGATACACACGTAAAAATCTGGGAAGTAACTAACAGCAAAACATACCTTAAAAGCTTACTTCCCTGATGAATAAGGTACAAAGGCTTTTCATACCTGTGTAAAATCCACACTTTTGACAATGTGTTTGTGAGCCAATGTGATTAGTTCATCGCCCGACACAGCATCCCACACTTTGCTAAACAGCAAGAGAAAATATTTGTATTTCAGTAGCACCAGAACAAATCCACCTGGATAGTCACATTAGTTTGTAAGCGATCTTTCCTGACACCATCATAACATTTTATCATAAATCCTACATTCTTATAAGTTATAAATGAATTAGTGAGAACACTTTACGTGTTTTTATTAATGTTTTTTTTTGTACTATCCCACCATTTAACTTTCTCCTTTTCTTCAGGACAAAGCAGACTAAAGAGCATTTTAGTTTTAAGAGAAAAGGGAGTTCTCTGCAATTTTATTGATAGAGATTGCCCTCTCCTAACAGGATTCAACTTGCTAAATATTAATATATGCTGCAAACAGCACAAACAACAAAAAACATCAAAGAAATAATTCAGTAGAATTTTCAGAAGAGTTTTCTTGTAATAAGAAGAGGCTAACTGGTAGAAGCAAAATAAAAATCACTGTTTCAACTCTGCCAGAACTACAGTTGCTAGAGATTAGACACACATAGAAATGTTATTCTAGAAAACTGGCACACTAATTAAGTATATTATCAAGAAGCAGCCAGTTGTTCATCACGATGGCATTAACTGCAACTGCTTTCAAGAACCTGAAGTCTAGGTTTTATTTTGGCTAGCCATAAATAAACTAACGATTACTAAAGAAAAACAAATGGCTCAGTCATTTACTACAGCTGTATGTCACCAAAGAGCAGTACAGACTAAAATCAAACTACAGACTTCAATGACAGATAATCACTTACGCTGTAAAATCTGCTGCTGCTGTAGCTGCTTTGGTGGCATCTGTGTTCAAAGTGGCACCCCAAACAGCACCTTTATGACCTAGAAACGTGCCAATCCAGTCTCCTGTGTCACCCTGGCGCAGCATAGGCTTACCATCTTCAGAAAAACAAAACGAATATTTGGGTAACATGATAAAAAAAGGAAGAGGTTTAAAAAAAAAAAAAAGATTCCTTTGCACCAGCATGTGTAAATACTGCAGATTTTATGAACCTGTTCTTCGTAGAAGAGTTTAGCTGAAGAGCTTAGATATGCAGCTGTACTTGCTGCATGTACCTAACACTGTATAGACATTACAATACTACTCCAAATTATTTAGGTTTGTGTTAAGGTAATAGGGAGATAGAAAGGAGCACTTCGTTTAGGCTTTATTTCTACTAAAGTTTTCTTCAGGCAGGGCAGGTTTGTGTTTTTACTTTGGAACTGTATTATCAGACTAAAAACATGCAAAAGTCTTGTGCTTGCAATCCGTTTTGTTTAGAACACATACAGAGACGCTGTAAAAATGAAATCGAAAGACTTTCCTGTGATTATCTTTTCTGGGAGGCTATCAAAAACGCTCTTCACATAAGAAGATATAGAGCTGAACCAGAAGTACTCCAAGGCAGAAAGGAATGTCTTTTTAAACTTATGAACACATACAGAAGATTAACATATACATGAATAAAGGGAAAGTGCTATTCACATAATGTGTTCTCATGGGAAGGGGGTGGACGGCATCATTCTACACCCAGCGAGGCAGCTGCCCTGGCTAAAGAGCTCACTTTAACACCTACAGCTATGCGCACGGCCGGCAGCGGCAGGCAGTGTTAGAAATAAAGCTTTTCGAGGCTTAACCCCCCGCCCCCCCGCCCCCACTTCGGAGCCAAACTGGGCGAATGCGGGCTGTGATACCCTCCCAGCCTAGAAAGCCACTAAACACCACGACAATCGGCCGCCCGCTCCCTCCTCCATGCGGCAGCACCGTGCGCTGGCGTTAGCCGGCCGCACAGGGTACCGGGCACGACCGCCTCGGCGAGCTCCGGCCGCTACACACCCCGCCACCCCCTCAGGAAGGCGAGGCGCGGCCTACGAGCAGGCGGGCCGGCGCCGCCGCTCACCCTTGCAGGCGCTGATGAGGAAGTAGCCGTAGGGGGTGACGCCGCTGAAGGCCAGGTCCACCACGGGCCGCGTGTGGCCCGAGCACGTCAGCGGGGTCTGCCTCATGGCCATGGCGGCGGCGGGCGGGGGCGGCGGCGCGAGGCGGAGGCGGGGCACGCGCGCACGGAGCCTGGGAAGGGACACGAGTCCCCTCCGGCCGGGCAGGAAACGGCGGCGGCGGCGGCGGGGAAGGAAGTGACGGTACGGAAACGCTTCGGAGCGGAAGCTGCGTCAGCCGGTGGGTGCGCAGCCGGAAGCGCCGCTAGGCGCAAGCGCGCGGCAGCCGTGGCCGCTACCGTTGCCGGGGCGGGGCGGTGGGCCGGGCCCGTGGCGGGGCCGGGCGAGGCGGAGGCTCTGCGCTCCCGGGG
>JAVJGJ010000057.1:22067760-22100174 GCA_035590215.1 Microhierax caerulescens
GGGCAGCAGGAGGACGGGACAGAGGGCAGGATGGGACCACCTCTAAAAAGCCCAAGCAATATCTGTTTGCTAAAGGATGATGTGTTATGAATACTCCGTGCAGATACGTGAGAGCAATTGCAGAACATGTTGCTGTGTTTTCACTGGAGGAATAATTACAACTGAGTGTCAGCCTTGAGCACTCAGTTATCACTGAATAACAAGACGTAAGGCAGATTTAATCACGTTTCACAAATAACAGAACAGTGCTTCAAGTCAAGGAGTCCTTTCTAGATGATCCTTTCACAGCAGGTGACCATATTTTTTCTAGTTTCAACCAACTTCTTGTAACAGATCTAGGGAATGTGAGTGCTGAACAACAAGACACTCTTCTCTTGGATATGCATAGTGGTACAGTTTGTGGGTGTGAATAGAGGCCAAGGGTATTAGACAGGGAAATGGGCTATAGAGGGATAGGGAAGAGTCTGAAGACGAGTTTGAGACAGCAGCAAGGAAGAGAAGCTATGTGGCTTAGCAGGAGAAATACAGCACATGGAAGCTGGATAGAAGGGGAAACAGGAGACTTACCTCAGAGTCCAGTTGTATACCTCATAGTGGGCTGTGTACTTTTTTTCTCCTGTCTCTTTATGTGAGGTCAGATGTAAGAACACTTCTTTAACCACCATCTTAGTGCTAAGATCTCAAAAGCATTTACTCTTTTGAGAAGAATATTGTTCCTAATGGTGTCTGCATTCAAGTTAGACCATCAGGAGCCTTTCCATCTCTCTGGAGGGCAGGGATCAAGCATGCACCAACCAAAGAGTGATGAAACCAATAAAGAATATTAAAAATTGTTTTCTCTTTGCTTTGAGAGCTTTGTTCATAGTCTTCAGGTCCCATTAACATCTTTTGGAAGGACAAAGTGCTGGCCAGATAGATAGGAGACTGATAAGAGAAAGAAAGGCCAAACTTTAAGTAGCTAGTGTTTTCACTGAAAGGCTGGCCCACTGCAAAACCAAAGGGACAATAATTGGAGAGGTTATTAAAAAAAATCGAAGAAAATGAAATTCTTCCCCGTTTCTATCCAAATGCTCTCAGAATATACTATTGCTACAGTTAACCCTTCAGGAAATAAAGGAATTTAAAGTAAATATATACATATTTAGGGTCTAGGCTGAAAGGTGTAAAGACATAGTTGGGGAACCTCAGACAGGGTCAATATAGGGAACACACCTGGAGAGGAAAATACAGTGCATGTATTCCAAAATCCTGTACTAGGACTGTTCTCAGTCAATCCATTTAACAGTATAGAATGTTGCAGTAAGCGGATTTGTATCTTATGCATTTATAGAAGCAACAAAGGTCAGAGAACAGCATTATCACAGCTCACACAGGGCTTGGTGGGATAGGTGACCTTGCAGTGTTAATGGGGGAGATGGGAAGGGGAAATGGAAAGAAAGCAACATAAGTGTGTTCCCATGCTTAGAGTTCTTGTAACAAAGACAAGTGAAACAACTAAGTTACGGGTATTATGGTTGCTATTTTCTGGCTGAAATAAACCATTTCTGTATTCTCTTAGCAGCTTTGCTGTCTAGATCATTCAAAGCATGACTGCACAGTAAAGGAGGAGACATAGGAGTAATATAAGATTCTTTTCCTACCTCTTTTCAAGCCTCATATTGGAACCACTTGGTAATTCAGGCTAGGTAAATAAGTATTATTTGCCTCTGCAAAAATAATTTGGATAAATAATAATTGCTTTGATAAAGGAGAATTAAAGTTGTCTGGCAGTTCATTTGCTTTCCAGGAAACAGTTTAGCAGAATTCTTATTCTCTAAGTATCATCACATCTGTAATACCTCTCTCTGAGCTTACTGTACTGTAAGAAACAGTAATACAAATTTTCAGGGGCAAGCTTTAGCTGAATTCACTTATAATTGTAGTCTGATTTGATGTTTTCACTTGCAAGATATTCTTCACAGTGCAAGATGTTTACACTTAGTGTTCTAAAAAGCTAAAGTAATTCCAACATCAGCCTCTGAAAATCAGCTATAGCAGACAGCCTTAGTCCTACTATCCTAGGCGTACTTAAGCTGATTGGATATATACAAGTGTGTGGGACCAGACAGAACCTTTCCAAGAGTGCCAAGGGAGCAAGTCAGTGCCATTGCACAGCTGCTGTCTATCACCTTTAGAAGTCATGGGCATCGGGGGAGGTTCTTCATAAATGGAAAAATGTAAATGCATCCAACTTCAAGAAGGACAAGAGAAGGATCCAGGGAGCTGCAGGCCAGTCAGTCTCATCTGCATTCTTGGGAAGGTTGTAGGGCCATTTCCAGACCAACGATAAATTATGCCTGACCAACCATACTGCATTGTCTAACAGGATACCTGGCTATGTGGATGAGAGGAGAGCATAGGATGCTATGAACTTTGACTTCAGTGAGGCTTTTGATTCAGTCTTTTATAGTATCCTTAGAGCCGAAGTGCTAAGAAACGAGTAAGAGGGTAGGTGGGTGGAAAATCAGCTGGGATGCTGGGCTCAAAGGATCCCATCAGTGGTACAAGGTGAGCTGACAGCTGGTTGCTATCAGCATTCCTCAGTAATCATTGTTGTGGCCAGTAACACATAATGTCTTTTTAAACAGTCTGGATGATGGGATAGAGTGCGCTTTCGACAAATCTGCAAATGATTCCACATGGGAGAGTGTGGCTGTTGAAGGGTGGAGAAATGGGCTGAAGGGAACCTTGTGAAGTTCAGCAAATGCAAGTGCAAAGTCCTGCACTTCAGGTACTGGGTTCATTCAGGCATAAGAAGATAAAGCAAAGGTGGAGTACCTTATTGTTATGTATAAAAGGATGTAAAGAAGACAGAGGCAGACTGTTCTCAGAGGTGCACAGTGGAAGGATAGGAAGCAATGGACACAAGTTGGAATATAAGAAACTCCAAGTAATATAAGAAAAAAAAAACCACACCGCAATAGTAAAAAAAAATGCTGGAAGATGTGGCCAGAGAGCTGGTGGAATCTTCTGTCTTAGAGATACTCAAAACCTGACTGTTCAAGTCCCTGAGCAACCTGATCTACATTGTCCTGCCTTTGAGTAGAAGGCTGGATGAGGTTAACTCTCGAGTTTCCTTTCAGCCTATGTGATTTTATTTCCTTTTCTGTTTCTTTTGAATGATGATTTCTTATGCCTTCACTGCACATACTTCAGCCTTTGAAGGTGAGTGAGAAAAGCTTTGAAAACTGTCATCTTGTTTAAGGCAAAATGTGTCTTAAAGGACTGACAGGAGTCACCTATACATACTTTATATTCAAGCATTGACCTGATTCCTCAGAAGCACATCTTGCTCCACTGCTAAATTTTACAAGTCCTTCACCTTCAAGACACAGGATGTCATCTAACATACGTATCCTATGCATTATTGAGTCTATATATCAGAGAAGCAATGCTGACTGATGCAGGATTGGTACAACTCAGTATCAAATTGCATCATTCAGAAGAATGATACATCTGCTTCCTTTACTCGCACAACCAAACAGGGCAGGGAGATCAGTGATACTCCTTGAGTGACCTCCTTACATTGCAGTAACACCAAGCTAGTGCAACAAATGCTTCCAACAATGAAAAGAGCTAGACCAAATGCAAAGAACACAGTGAAATTTATTTGTATAATCCATGGCAGCTATCAAGACCTCTGCAGGGCAACAGATACAGAATTAAATTTATGTTGGTGTGTACTATTTTTTTCCCCTTGTTTTGGGAGGTATAAGCTTTGCTGAGTTCAATAGTTTGGAAAAAAAAAAAAAGCTAAACTGGGTAACATCAGTCAGGCTTGACTTAAGACAGGCTTAATAAGCCTTTTCTAATCACTTTCTGAACAATCATGCCAATTTTCTTCAGATTCTGTTCTTTAGCAGTTGATTGCAAGTCCAGTTTTTATACCATTAATATTAGTGGTACAGGGCCAGGATGTAAAATGTTCTAATCTCTGATAAATAAAGCTTAGCTTGTAACTTGACTGTGAGCCTCTCTTCACCAGGCAACATGAAATCTGCTGTTTTGTCAGAGCAAATTGTTCATTGCAGAGCACTAGAACTCAGCAATGTTGTTCTGCTACTACTTGTAAAGTAAATTAGAATTTTAAAAATGTAACTTCTTTTTATAAAAAAAGGAAAGTACTATGTAGTAGACTGTCCTTCCCTTTTAGGACACACCAGAAAAATAGGTGAACTTGAAATTAGAGGATAGCAAGAGAAGGGTAAGAGAGACTACTTGTATGTGACGTTTATTTGTATTATATAGAAGAATTACTAGATACAATTTCTTTGCATAGCCAGCAATTCATATGATTATCTCTGCCCTGAGGGCATAAACCACCAAACTTTTAAATAAATATTACTGCTCTTTTGAGATTTGAGAATATGTTCCATTTCAAAACAGCCTTAAGCTACATTTGTCTCTGGACTGAATCCACCAATGTCATCAGTATTAGATCATGGATTAATTTGGCTCATGGTATTATGCTTGGAATAATTACAATTGTGGGGTTTTGGGTTTTTGCCAGGATCAAACTTTGAAAGAAATTAATAGCACTGATGGTAGAAGACAGTGACCGTGCTTTTACAAGTATGAAACATGACAGGAAGATTTGTAATGGTCTCCATTTTATTGAGATTTTTGGGAACACAGATTATAGTCCCAAGTTGCATAATAATTTTATAACTCCAAGGAACTGAAAATATGTAAGAGTGGAGTGAGTCAAAAAGGTAGGAAGTACCATTATTATTCTTGAGCAGAACTTTGCTCATGAGGCTTGTACAAATATTTGGAAATTCGTTAGTGCAATGAAAATACTTGCCAGTTGGGTTTCTGTGAGACTGGCACATTTGGTGCTGCACATCATGTAGTCATGCCATGCAAAATACGACTAGGATTCCAAGAAGTGTAATTACTGTTTATTTCTTTTTGGGTTTTGATGGTGACACAAGAACAGCTTGACAAGCTGGAGGGAGGCATTAGTTGATCTCACAGTCATGTCCAAGCTAGTCTGTACTAGTAAGGGATCATCTGCAATCACTGTAGGATGCTAAAAACAAAAGACTTATTTACATGTGAATGTTGGTGTGATCCAGGTTTTCTATAACATTTAATGAGGATGTGTGAATAGCTTTATATGAAAAATCAATTTAGATTTAGGCTGGAAGTGGCTAGCTGTCAGACTGCATAAAAATAGAAGAAGAAATAATCTTTAGACACCCATACTGCTTGATTCCAGGTCAAACCATTTTTGCTTATGAAGGTACAGGTTCATCAGTTGACTGAGCATGAACCAGGAAGAAATCAGAGGTTCCCAGGGTAGCTAGATCCCTTCACAAGCATCACCAGCCTTTGAAGTTTAACAACAAAGCCTGACTCTCAGGACATAAGTATAGGACCATATAAGGAAAAATCATTAAATAGTTAATCTTAGGCCTTATCTGGAAAGTGCTTTATTTCTATGGAAACTGAGTACTTGGCTCAGAATGCTGGAGCATATCATAGGAACTCATTGTAAGGGTATTGGAGCAGAAGTATCCAGTCAGGTGTCAGCTAGAATAGTTCTAGCTCTAGAAATTCTCTAGTTGTTCTGCTTGTCATTTCGCCCCCCTGGTTTTATGGTTAATCCTTTACCTCAGTTTTTGTCCTTGTGTTTTACAGACTTGTATTGCCCCATTGTTGTGGGGGTATTAAATCCAAAGGAAGCAGTGTATTCAGTGTATTCAGGGATCTCAGAGATATTCCCTGAGGTAGCTGGGGCACTCTTGGTTTGCTAAAGTACAGAGCACCAGTGTAGGAATACTATCAAGTGCAGGCTTTTGGGAAGGAATTTTTCTGGCAGACAAAATCCCTCAGTTTATGGAACTAGTAACACTCTATAGCTCCTGCAAATCCCTTGAACAGTGTGACCACCTAAGAGTTGACAGCTGCAAACAGATTACAGACAAAACCCCATATCACACTAGCATATCCGGGGGCTTCAGCTGGTCTATTTACATGAATAATAGAACAACACTAAAAATAATGTGAATTATAGTATTATAACGAAGAATATGTATCTACTATCTCACCCATTCAAGGCACTGAAAAAATAACCGTATGTGAAGCAAGAAATGGGAGCAGAATTTGGAAACTAGTAACTGGTAACCTACAGGAATGATATGAGTATTTTAACTTAGCATGTTACATTGTAGTGTATCAGCCAAAAAAAAAGAAAAAAATCCATTAAAAATCTGCCCAGCACCAGGGAATGGGCTGTTACTACAGCTGGCAAGAGCTAGGGAGATTTCCATCCATGGACCATTAATCAAAGTTGTGCCAACTTGTAAGACCAAAACCTGCTATCAGTCAGCTTGTCATCTTAAAAAAAAAAAAAAAAAAGTATCAGAAGACCCTCTTGTTGACAGCATCACTTCTTGAGAGGCCAAAGACAGTTTAATCTTATCATCTGAATAACATTCCTTCTTGTAAGAGTTAAAATACATTGGCGGAAAAGTATACAGTTATCAGTTAGGTATTAGTGCATTCTTTCCATTCTAGTGAAAAACTGATCTAGTCTACATCTTCCATTAAACAATTGTCAGATCATCATCTTATCTGTCAGATCACCAGCTGATCACAGGCACTGCTGACTGCAGCTGAGTGTGAATTGGTTGCCTGGGAGTGAAATATTTTGTTCACTGAGATAACTGAAGTAACCCCTACCCTCCTGAAGGCCTTCAGACTTTTGCCCTGTGGCTTCTAACCAGGCTTTGGTACCTCTCCACTTTTTCTGTTACCTGTCTCTTCTGCCTCTTATCAGCTCCTCCATTAAAGCCACAGCTAGTGCTTAAGCACCTTCTTATCCTTAGTGCTTTACAAATGTTTTGCTCACTGAATTTATCTATTCCCTTAACCCATTTTCCGCCACAGAACTTGATGACAATGCAGAAGGCTCCATGTGAAAGCTGCTTTTATGCAAGCTTTCAGTTCACTGCCTGTGAGTCTCCTGTTCCCAAGAGTGCCAGCTGCTGGTTTGATTCAATTTGTGAAACTCAGAACTGAAGTACTTGCAGGGATGTGAGTTTGAGGGGAAACAGAGTTTCTGGATGTTTGTTCAGAGCTGTAATGTGAACAAGTAGATAAAAACAAACATACCACTTTCTTATGTTCTTGATCTGACTGCAAGTACTTCAGAAAACAGTGATAGGAAACAAAGGTTTCAGGAATAAAATCTATGTTAATTCCTTTGCTGAGAATCTTTATACTTCTAGGAAAAAAACAATGCTATGCTTTTATCTCAATAGATGTTGCTGAAAATAGCTCAAATTCCACATCCAGATGCCACATGACTTGGCATTAAGCCTGTAGTTACAGAATTTTTTACAAGTAGGTCCCTTCTTGTATAATGCCTTAAACCAAAAGCCAAACTACCAACCTTAGACTTTTGAGTCTATATATGGATTATATTCACAAAACAAGTTAAATGAGTTTTCCAGAAAACTAAATTTAGCTTTTAAAAACCATCTTCACTAGAAAACGTAGGTAAAATATTTTTGCTTTGAGATCTGGGTTCACTGAACTCTCCCAAAGTCCTAACAAATGCATGAGCCAAAAAAACCCACGAAACAACTGTTCACACAAACTCCTGAGAACTAAGTCAGCTGATTCTGGCAGAGCACAAATGTTTTTAAACTAATTTCAGATTCTTTTATGAAGATAATCCAAGCAGTACCAACTTGCTCATTCCACAAGCATCTTTTCTGCTTCTCCCAGGGCAAAATGATAACATAGGAGTCAAAGACTTGCAGCGTCACAGAGTCACGGCCTAGGTTTTCTGTAGTGTAGCAACAGTTCTGTAGGAAAGCAAATATAAATATTTCCATATTTATAATATGGAAAATAACAGAAATCATCATCTTTTTTAATTAACCACAGTATTTTAGAGAAGGCTGGAATGCCCTGTCTCTAATGTAAATGTACAGTACTCCATTTAACATACTTCTTTTATTTATTCTGTCCTAGTAATCAGCTGCTGCCTTTGAAAGGGTAATAAAATTAGTTTTTATTCCTACACACAAACATGCACATACAATGTAATGTATTGTGACTGATTTACTTTTTTTATAGAAGCTAAAAAAGGATAAATACACAAGAGCACCCTTGTTTGAATAAATACTGGGCTGTCTGTATGGAATAACAATTATATGCTGAAGCTAGAGCAGATGTATGGGTGTGAATCACATAAGGGTAGGTTGGGGAATTATAAGCAGCCAAACAGACCTAGGAATCAATCAGCAGTGGAAATTTTTGTGTGGTCAAACAGAAGATTTTTCTAACTATTGTGGGGCAAGATGGGGAAAGTGATTTTCAGCCCATGTTTTGCTGCAAGTCTAGTGTGGAAGTTCTCAAAGTGTAGGACATGCATTTGTGGTACAGAAATGCGAAATGAAGTGAGAGCTGGCACCTCCATTGGCAGCCACCATTAGGACTGCTGAAGAAAATTTTGCAGACTCCTTATTTAGTACTCTGCAAGAACAACTCTGTAATTAAGACTGAAGATGTGAATGCTTTTTTTTTTTTTTTTTTCCTCGTTTTGCCACAGACTCTGACCTAGGTCAGATTTGGACTGATTTGCACCACCGCTGGGTATACAACTGTTACCATAGTTAGTAGGAGTCAATAAAAGTCACCTTCTTTGAAGGATGAGGTCAGCTGCTGTGTTACAAATCATTCAATATAGTGGTATGTCTTCATTGACTTTTGTGACGTTTCTTTGATACTTTCATATACAGAGTAGCCTCAAAGCACTGTTTAAAACACATATTGTTTGCCTACTTTACATCATTTCTGCATTATCATACAAAAGATTTCATCCAGTGAGGTCATTCAATGTCTTTCCCAGTAGTGTGTTTATTACTCACTTATTTATAAAACAGCTTTACCTGAACCATCAACATAGGCACACTTCCAAAGAGAGTTAACCTGGAGAAGTCATGCTGCAAGTTTTGTCTTCTGTCAAGTCCTTTCTTGTCTCCCATTTATTTTGCATTTCACTTGGTGTCATGTATCTTGCATTAAGGCTGTTGGAAATGAACAAAGTAATCTGTAGGCTGGTGGTTCTAAAGCACCCTCCAAAACCTGCCAGAAGCATCTTCCATCAACTTCAAGTAGTACACAGATGGTCTTGTTAACTTCTTTCTTTGTTGTCAACCTAAGATATACCTGGCCTAGGAGGACTGAGAAGAACAGGCAGTTACTGATTACACAGCATTACCATTTGACAATGGGGTGAAGTTTATTTAGTGGGGCAGCCAGGGGTTTGTTATCCACCTCCCTAAGATGTCTGGTGATTAAGAAAGTAATTTTAGCTAGGTACTATGTAGGCAGTCTCAGCTGAGAGCCAAGACATAAAGTGGAAGGAACAGAACCAAAGTCATTGCTAGAGCACTGCAGGGAATGTGGAGTCTTGCAGTCCTTGCTTTCACTGCTCTCATACCTTCTCTGAGTGGAGAGATGACAGTAATGTTTGTCATTTCATCACAAATGTTTTAATCTTATACTCAGTTCAGGATTGAAGGAAGTTTCATTGCTATAAGTCCCACTACAGAAATTCCATGTGCATTGGCTGCTTCCCAAAAGACATGTAGCTGATCCTGGCAGTTAAGTGTTTTCTATCCCTGAATTAAAATAATTCAAAATAATTTGGAAAATATGTGATAGTCCAGATTTTTTAACAACTTGTAAAAGAAATATGAGTATTTTCCAATAACCTTGGATATGGTTATGGAACCGGTGACAAAAAACCCAAGCCTTTATATTTCTAGTGATAACTGAAATGTGTCCAGACTTCTTTCCAGTCAATCCAGTGGGCATTTGTACAATAATTTTAGTGAAAGTAGATTGGGCACTTAATTATTTTCCACAATCTTTATTAGGTAGACTTAAACACTATACAAAACTTAGTTACTTGAAGAAAAGATGTTGCATTAAAAGCAGAAAACAAACTTATTGATTTATAATTTTGCTTAAGATATTAGAAGACTGAGGATTGCCTATCCAAATATGGCTGAAGTTTGGTTTTGGTTTTGTTTTGTTTTTTGCAGTTGCAAGAAGCTACCATCAGAGTACATACTACCCCCGCCATCAGAATATATACTATCCACTCTATAGACTTATTTTTGCAGCAACTAGAGATCCTTTCTTCCAGAAGCCTGAGAAGTTCATCTGGTAAATGTATACATATGGAAATAATTACAAAGCATCGCAGTGGCACGCTGTGCAGAAGATGTATGGTAGCTGAATCAATAGATGATACAAAGAGCATTAAGACAATTGAACAATTGGGGACAGAGTTTTTAGTAGGGCCTGTTGCAATGGGTTGAGGGGTCGTGGTTTTAAACTAACAGAGGGTAGATTCAGGCTAGATATAAGGAAGAAATTTTTTGCAATACAGGTGGTGAAACACTGGAACAGGTTGCCCAGAGAGGTGGTAAATGCCCCAACCCTGGAAACATTGAAAGTCAGGCTGGATGGGGCTCTGAGCAACCCCCCGATCCAGTTGAAGATGTCCCTGCTCATTGCAGGGGGGGTTGGATGAGATGACCTTTAAAGGTCTCTTCCAACCAAAACTATCCTATGATTCTATGGTTCTGTGATAAGAAGTTATAGTAGATTCTATAGCACCATGGAATGCATTTTCAGTTTGTGTCCAGCTTTTTTTCTTTTGTTAGAAGAAATGGAAGACACACAGCATCTCTATTTCAAATAACATTTTTTTGCAAAGCTAGGTCACCTAGTGCCACTTCTCATTTAAACAGATCTCTTAGCTTTTTATGCTGTTGTACTAATCATGTAATGCAACCACAGCAGTGATATCTGAGATGACTATCTATCCTATTTTACAGTCAATATCCAAATAGGAATGTCGTTCCCAGAGGACAGAGGACTTCCACCTCTCTGAGTTAGTTTTACACATACAAGAACCTCTCACATTTGGGGTCCAAAACATGACAACCTGCAAAACTAGCCTGGCATGTCTTCTCACTGTCAAAGAAGTATATATTTATTAATGGAAATTATGAGCTTCAGAGAAATAAGACCACCGTTAATTTAATGAAAACAATAGGACTGTCAGGATAACAATGTATACTGAAAGCCTCCCCATTTATCACATTATTTCATCCTCCTTTTTTAGACAAAAATCATTGTCACGAAATAGTATAGCTTGCAAATATTCCTGCTGCTGGATTAACTGCATATTAGTAAGATACAGAGAGCCTAGCAATGATGCAAAGAAAGGACAAGACTTTCTCGTGGCACTGGATAGAAACTGTATATGAATATTGAGTCTTTAGATAGCATGTCTGACAATGCAGAAAACCTGTTTACATTCTGAAGTGGAATAGGAAAAATGTACAATTTGGCCACTCAGTATGACTCAAGAGCCAGTCCTTCCCTATCAAAAGCATTGTGAGATCAGTAAGGAGCAAGAAGTTCTTTTCTGCCAAGGTGTCCTGGATGAAAATCCTGCTTCAGTAGATATATGATACCACTTGGGAAAATGGAGCAATACAACCATACTTCAGGTATAATTGTTTGGATATATGGTTTTCCACAGAAGAATTCAGCATCAAAAATTCCACAGTATTGCTTGAATGAGGAACCAGTTATTCAGATTAATAGTGTGCCATGTCAAAATAACAGTAGTTGCCTCCTAGAGCTGACCTACATAGTTAAGATACATTTTCTTCCTTCCATCCAGATGTTAATGTGATCAGAAACATCAACCTATTCACTAGCTCATATGCAGCGTGGCAAAACCTCATCCTTAAACTTCATCCCATCTCCCTGTATCCTGTCAGAACTTACTACAGTAGCCCATCAGTTACAGAGGTTTTCCAAAGGTGAAGACAACGCTGGGAGCTTCTACTGCTGAACAATGCAGTTATCTAATTTTCAGGGGGATTAAGAACTGCAGCTATTCTATGTCGTTCCCCTGCACTGATCTTTGTTAGCTTCAGGTCTACTCTGGCTGCCAATTTGAAGGTCAGATCCTAATCTTCAAAGCCATCACTGAGTTTTAATCTATTCATATTGGCAGGGCATTGCTATGTGCACTACAGCTACAGAGCCGAATCCTTCTCAGAAAAGCAGCTCGGAGAGTCCAGGGTAAAGTACACTAAGGCTGAAGACAGACAATTTTGGCAGAGGGTCTGCACTACTGAGTTGTCTCCTCAAGAAACTCACATATTTGGGAGTCCTGAACCATAAAACCACTCCTCATATCCTTTCCCAAGTTACCTGTCTTCCCTGTAGAATGTTCCCCTCAACTTTATGGTACAAAATAATTTCTTTTATATCAGAAATGTGGAACTGTAAACTAAGATTACTGAGATTTATTTATAATCTAGAATGGACAAATCTACAATCATTGAAAAGTTCTTGCACATGCAAAAAATCCCCAAACTATGCTACTTATTTTGGGATCCTTATGACAGACATCCTGGACTGTGACGTTGGAGTTTGCTGTTTGGAAAGAAATGATGCTGGTTCCCAGATTTAAGCAATTTTAGATACACCTGCAGACCTTTCTTGCAAAAGACTTTTTTCCACTAGAACTGAGTTGATTCGAATTTATAAAGTAAATCTTTCCTATATAGAAAGAGATTTGTGTTACATATTCAACTCCCTTCAGAAATAGCCTCTTCTGCCTTTCCATGTATCCTGATGGAGATAATCCCGTGCAGCTGCTGATTCATGCTGAGATTGCTCAGGCAATGGCTTGCTGCAAGATTTACATTTGCAATAGAGTGCCTACCATTGTGTGAAAGGATTCTTGCAGAAAACTAGATTTATCTCTCCTTTATAAACAATCAGCTGTGTCCCAGGTGGTGAAGCAATGCTAGGAATGGGGTACCAGCTTGAAGATCACCTGATCTATATGGGAACCCACAATTTGCTCCATTTCTTTAGTGAGTAGGAGGAAAAAAAGGGGAAATGTTAAGCAAAAACAGCCAACCCCACAGCTCTTGTTGCATTTATTTTTCTGCATTGTAGTAGGCCAACAAGAGAACTCTGCCTGTTGGTATTTTTATGGTTGGTTCAGAAAGTAAAGACTGCCTTCTGTTTCCAATGGTTCTTGCTTTCATACCCACCCTCTTATTTGGCTAGCAACAGTGAAATAACACTGCTCATGGTTGCAACTTCATTTTCAAACAGTATTTAATGGTTTTAGTTAATACTTCAAATCCTGAAGAAAATCAAACTTCACTTTTTTTAAAGTTATTAGGTCTCGCAGGGAAAAAACCCCAAGAACAACTATGAACCCAAGTGCACCTTAAGGGCTCAAAGTTACATGGAAACTAAAAATATCTTAATTTAATATTTCACAGCTGTGCTGCATAATTTGTGTTGTTTACAACTAACAATTTTGCCAAAGATTCTGTTCTAGATATCGAATTTTTCTGAGATAACATTTTATAATTCAAATATAGAATGGTCTACCCTCAAAGGCATTTCAAAGATTCCAGTTTTGTGATTCACTTGTGAAGGGAGATATTTTCAATCTTTCCCATGATCTCAGTGTCATGGGACTTTTATTCTCTGGGAGCCATGATGACACAAATAACATTAACAATAAAAAAAGCATTATCCATTCTGAATTTATGATAAGAAAGAAACTCAAAACTTCTGGTAATTTCTTTGTGGGCAGCAGCTTTTGTTACCTGCTACCAGTACAAACCTGGATGTCTTCAGCTGTGGAAGGCTGCATAGCCTCAAATATATGTCAGCAGAACTGCAGTTTATTTTCACCTTTTTCTTGTGTTTTCTGTGTAATCTATCAAATCACATACTCTCTTTGCTTCATATAGCATCTGTAAAATGGAATTCTTTAGGTTTTCTTTATTTGACTATAAATATTTATAGTGGGACAGATTCTGTGCTCTTTGTCCTTGTAGCAGAACACTTAACAAAAAAAAAAAAAAAAAAGTGAGAATGTATATTGAGTGTTTATTAGAAAGGGAGCCTGATTTTGAAGCCTGTAGCTGTATTCATTTATCTGCATATAATGAATAAAGTTACTAATAAAGTGATAAAACTTTCAGATGGTGTGGAGGCTTACACAGTGTACAAATTCTCGATAATGCAGGACAGTGATTAGCATACTAGCTGGTAGTTTCTCCACATTTCAATGCATATAGAAAGAAATCCCTATCCCTTCAACACATTTCCATCACTTTGGGCAGACTCTGTGAACATTCTGTTTCTGTTTTGTGGTTAAACTAAGGACATCAGTTTCTTGGAACAACCCATACTAAACTGATATAGTAAAATAAATAACATTTGAACAGAACTGTGAAGGCACTACCAGTGTGCCTAGAACTGTCTGTCCTGTACCTCCTCCACTCTGGGCTTGGTGAGCTTGGTCCAGCTGCTGGAAGAAGGTGTTCCAGTGAAGCATGTCGTGTGTGCCAAGGCATCACAGAGTGCCGCAAGGTCACTTTGAACCTCCAGCTTCCTACTTTGCAACTAAAAATACTGCTCTTGTGTACAAGCTTCTGTTTCAATGTTACCTCTTTGGAATTTGATATCAAATGACTGTTCCAGATAGGTCACACATTGTGTTTGGGAGCCACCAGCTTGTGCTACATTGGGTTAAGTTCTTACTGTGTCTCATGAATGGCCATCCTGTGTTGAAAGAGGAACAACTAGGAAAGTGTGGTCATATATATATATCTATATAGATATATCGATATATAGATATATAGATATTTGTACTGTGTTTTGGCAAAAGTTGTTACAAATTCATAGTAGAATTTAACGCAAAAATTTTTCATAGTAAGTACCTGAAATATAGACACTAGACCAGACAAGAATTTTACATATGTTTTTTTCATTTATTTTTATAGCAGGAATAAATGTGTAAGGGATGTGTGATACCTGTCTTTCTGTTTCCTACAATGGCATGGGGCAGGTAATTGCTGTCTCTTTCATTAAGTTTTGAGTGTAGTTAAATAATATTTGTAAGGCATTGTAAGGTATTATATACGAACAAAATAGGATATTTTTTATTATTGTTATTTTTTAATCTAAGTTTGTTGTAAATCAATGGTTTTTGTCTGCCCAAGAGAAAACAGCCATACGTTACCTATGTAAGCTATTTTTGTTATTTTGATTTTTTTTTCTTGTTTCAAAATGTGTCCAAATGAAGTTTTAATATTATTGATGGGATCCTTATTTTTCCAGAAACTTTTTAGACTTCAAACTATTCAATTTAAATAATGTGATCTAGCATACCTTTAGATTGGATTTATGATTTTATTTTGGAGATTGTTCTGGTTCACACTCAACGTGGTCCAGGACAATAAAACCTGTTGCAAAAATGTGTGAAGTTTCTAACATTGGTAAGGATATATGTATATGTTTGCACATTTGTTTCAAGAAGGGTCTGCTTCAAATACTTGCAAATTAAGAGGAAAGTCATTCTAACTTGTTTTGGTTTTGTTTCCAGTCTCACAGAAATAGGATGCAAAACTGGTATCATCTCTCAGGTGTATGTTGCCTTCCTGCCAAAAATCAGCTCTGCAAGTTAACTTCATATTTTTCACATGGCTGTTCTGTGCTTCAGCTATTCCTCTGGTGTATTAAAAACAAATAGGCTCTTCTTCAATGTAAAATATTCATGTCTTCTCTTTATTTCTCTGCCTCCTTTTTAACCCTTACAACTGTTTAAACATAGGAGGATGCCCCCACCCCCTTACCCCATCCTGTCTTTAAGCTGCCCGTTCTCCAGCTGCCGAACTGCTGCACTTAAGACTGAAGGTCTGTCTTGGGGACGCAAGGGTTAGGTCATACTAAGTTGATAAGGGGAAACTATTATGGATCCCAAAGTGGCAATGGCTAAGGTCAAGGATGTGTAAATATTTGTTCCTCTGCACAGCCGTGTGGTTCCAGAATTGGGTGGAAGACTGTTGTAGGAAAGTGCTGGGTCTTTTTTGTTCTGGACCTATAGTGGCTTGTCTGTCCTTCTGCAACTACAGTAGGCTTTTCCTCTGTCTTAGGTGCACAAATATTGAATATACATTAAGAGGTTTTCAAAATTAACCGGGAATTTGCAATGTACCAAACAATTACAAAACACGAAGGTTCTGAACTTACTAGTTAAGTCTTTACTGTTTTGCCTACTTCATCCTCAGTGCAGTGAGGGTTATGGTCTGGGCTGTGGTCTTGAGTGAGCTTGGTTTTAAGTTTTCATGTCTTTGAGAAACTGATCTAGTGGGCAATGTCTATATACTGGTACCCACTGGTAGCTAATATGAATGTCTCTCCTATCCATATAAAGTTCCATAAAGAACCAACTGGGAAGAGCACCATCACTGAAAAATGCCCATAATTTTTAAAATGGAAAACTAAGTCTTGACTTGTCAGTGCATAATACTAGTGTCTGTGTTTCTTGCTTCTGTATCATATTACCAGGGCTCCCTGCTGCACAGGGTAGTGTGTAGGCAGTCAGGAAGACTCTCTGACACTGAAAGGACTTTGCTGTGGAGGTGCTGCTCTCCCTCCAAGTCCCTTGTCTAAAGATCCCAAAAAGCACTTAAGGGGGCTGGAAATGTCCCGGTCCAGGAGCTGTAATACTATTGTAAACGGATGTGACAGGCAACGTCACAAGCCTCAGTATAGTTACCATACAAGTGACTATACAGTAGCTATATAGTATTGGAAGTGAAGAAGGTAACTTTGAAAAATACAGACGAGATGAGCTTCTGTATATGAGAGCATCCTCTGGGCTGCTCAATGTCCACATTCCTCTGCACTGCACTGTTGAGTGCTTTTAATATCCCAGAAGTACAGATGATATTTCAGCTTAGAAGCTCGATACTTTCTGGCTTTATAACTCTGAAAACTACATAAATTCTTTTCTGGTTCATATCTCTAACTTAATGACAAACTTCCTCTTGTAATAAGTGCAGCTGTGACAACATGGGCCTGGAATCCACGGGATGCTAAAACAACCCTTGCACAAACCAAGTGTTGGCTGTTGGTAGAAAGAAGGAGGTATCTGTGGATCTTCATATGAGTCCAAAAGATGACTCAGTGGTAGAAAAGGCAGTTCTAAATTACCCCCTGTCATGACCTATAAAAACATACCCAACAGCCAACTTTTTCTGTTTCCAAATATAAACACAGGACTCTGAAAAAAACAAACCAAAACAAATGCAAACCCAAGAATGAGCCCTAACAAGGTGAAATAAAGCATACTAAAATGTAGGCAACTTAATGAGAAATCAAGTGCAATTTCTTTGGCATATTCCCACAATTTCAGTTAATGCAAACAGCAATTCTGTAAGTAGTTAGCTGTTAAGAGATTATTGCTCTCCTCCTGGGACCCAGGAGGAGACCCGCACCTCATTTTTATTACTATATGGTCAAAACTGCCTACAAGTGAGAAATAATTTCAAATGCAGGCCATTAAGAATCACATTCCTCTAGCATAAAATAATAAATCCTCTGAAGAGAAAGGTCTACTGCAATAACTCTAAAGATTTAATATCCTTAAATATCTTAAGGATAGAAATTGATGACTAGAACAAGGATAAGGTCAATATAACATTGTAAACTCAATGAAATAATGGGGATGAAAGACGTAGCAAATCACTTGCTGAAAAACGCTGATGGGGAACTGTGAACTATTTATTTTCAACTTATTGTGAGATCCACAGTCAAAAACTTCAATCTTGCCATCAATTAATTGAGTTCTGTTTCACTTTACTCCAGTCTTTAGCTTGTCAAGTCTTGTTTAACAGCAGCAATGAAATCTTCCTAATATGAAAATAACTTTTTATGAAAAGATTTTGATAAAAGGAAAGCCTTCTTGTGGAAGAGCAGGTCTACTACTAAAGTGACCTTCGTTCCATTACTGCTGTTACTTAGAAAAATTCAGTTTTCACTAGGATAAACATGCCTTGAACAATGCGCTGCTCCTGTGTTAGGGCAGCAAAAGAATTTTATTCATTCCCAGAGAATCACGTTCATCCTAAACTATGCAATTAATTCCTTCATATTCCATAAAGAAGGAGACAGTAACACTACCATGCCTCCACACAGCAGTCCTGCATTACAATTGTGCGGTCTGGCAACAAACCCTAAGTTGTCCAACATAAACCTTTTATGTTGAACAGAGATGTATGGTAAGACAGATTTCATAGCCGGCAACATTCAGAAAGCTGGTGATTTGAAAAAGAAAAGAAATTTAAAGCCTTGGGAGTTATTTTTTAATTCCAAAACAAAGTTTGGGTCATAAAGGTGTTGGGATGTGAGGAGGGAGAAGTCTGGTGGGAACAGTCAGGGAGAAGGCCCCTCAGGCCAGTGTTGGTGGTCTTAAAAAGCAGCTTATGGGTGAGGGGGAGAAAGGTTGGACATGGAAGTGTATTCACCATATTTGCATTTTACATCAATATGTTAACTATGTCTTGGATGAGTATTTTAAATAAAGAGGATAGAAGAGCTGGAAGGGTTGCAGTTAAATGGACACAATAGTGAAACCCAAGTCCAAACCAGCTTACATTGATTTAATTAGTTTAGCTCCCAAAGTTTTCTATGAACTGGTTTCTTAGGCTGCTGTGTTCTTTATTAGGATTATAAGGTTACTATATTAATAATAGACCATAAGCAATAATCATAATGTATTATTAACAAGAATACACCATGTATTTTCTTTTTCTTGTTATTTTCCTTTTACTTACTCCCAGATTTTGTAGCTATTACTATATTATCACTATTATTATTTTGTAGAACAGAAATGCTTGAGAGCACTCAAACCAGGATTATGCAGCAGCTAGACTGAAGCAATGGAGACACAGTGGCCCCCCTCCAGGTTGCTTAAAATCAAATGCAAAATGCACAACAACAGCTGAATTTAACATACAAATGCTTGAAAAATACAACCACACATGAAATAGCTCTAGGGTTGTAGAGCTAAGGACAAAGCTTGGGACTGACTGGGTCAGGGAGCAGCTTTGCTGTAAAGGACTTGGGGGTTCTGGTAGACAGCCAGGTCTGAGCATGCATTGTCAGCATGCCCCAGGGAAGTGGAGCCCGAGCTCATACTAGGCAGCAGTAACAAGAAGGTAGCTGCAGATCACAACCAATGATTCTGCTTGTCCAGTTGTGCTTGTGAAGCCATGTCTAAGCAGCATGTCTGGTTTTGGTCCCTGAATACAAAAGCAATATGGACAAACTGAAGTGAACCTAGTGAAAGGTCATTAAGATGGTTTATTTGGGCGATACGATGTACAAAAAGACTCTGAGAAAGCTGGGTTTCTTCAGCCTTAAGAAGAGGAAGTTTAGGGGAGATCTCACTGCTGTCTGTAACTACCTAACAAAGGCGTGCAGAGGAGACAGGGTCAGACATGGCTCAGAGGTGCACAAGGGGAGGATGAGAACTGATGGGCACAGGTTGAAACACGGGAAATTCCAAGTGGATGAAAGAAAAAAAAAAATCACCATGAAGCTGGTCAGCATAGGAACACAAACACAGATAGGCTGTGGAGTTTTCATTTCTTGGAGATACTCAGAACTCAACTGTACAAGTCCCTGAGCAACCTGAGCTAACTTAGAAGTTCACCTTGCTTTGAGCAGCAGGTTATACTACATGACCTCTAGAGTCCCTTACAAACTGAATTATTATCTGAATCTGTAATTTTCTGGTAAAAAAAAGCCCCTCTTTACCCCAATTTTTGCAGTTTTACAGGGCTTTCAAAATAAGTGTAAATAAAAATATCCACATAAGTAAATGAAATGGTTAAACTACAGTGCCGTTGCAGAGTACACAAGAATCAAGCCCATCAAATCTCAGATTGGGCCATCAGCTACAGTCACTGCAGTGGGCAAACCACTGGCTTGTCTGGAGAAAACAGCTGCCAGTCTGAACTGTAGAAGTTTGTACCTGCTTGGAATGGGAAAATCCACTAAACCCTATCCTGGAGTACATGCCAGTGCTGGTAGGTCAGGGTCCATCGGGAGTTAACCCCATATTGAGAAGATTCACTCATAAAAACAAAACTTTCTTTAAAACTTTCCTCTTTCTTGGCCAGTTTGTCCTCAAGGGAACTACACAGGGAGTTGCATGAAACCCCCCGTGCCCCCATTAGGACAACTTGACCTATTGTGCGTGTTCAGCTGCGAGTGAATGGAGAGTGCTGACAAGACCGGGTAACGTAACACGTCTGTCTTCTCTCCACTACAGAAATAAGCTATCAAACTGTCTCTGCCTGCTCTTCCTGGGAGAAGCACGGTGAATGAAACACATGAGAATTTTTCATTTACCACTAAGCTTTTGGATTCCTTCAAAACTGCTCTAGCATCTACCTCATAAAAGAGGAAAATTAATTGAAAATTGCTCTCAGCACACAGGGCCTGACACTGGGGGAGTATTGTCTCTCCGTGCTATAGTGATTTGATTGGGGCTGCTGTCAGATGTTATATATGTTATGTTCAACTCAGCACTGAAAAACAGTCTCTGCCATGTGCCCTGTTCTCACAGACGGGGAAGCTCAATCCATTGTTCCTGATTTGTTTTCAGTTGTTTCAGTCTTCATGCTGATAATTTAACAGTCTATAATTTCAATGAGGATAATAAGAATATCTCTTTGGAATAATGCAGAGCAAAGGCACATGAAAGGATAATTAATTCTAGTTTCATAGTACTGGGTGCATCCTGATTTATCTGTTGCACCAGTCATTTACTCTGTAAAGTTCAGTAGTAATTTTGCAGTTTGTATGGGCCTGCTCCAATGTCCCATAAATTGAAAATATCCTCTTGACTTCAGCGGCCTTTGGATTCAGTTTTATCACAATTCACATCTTAGGATCTCAGAGTGTTTTGTAATTACACTTGAATAAATCTTCACCATGTATCACTCTCCTCCATGTAGCAATTCACTTTCTCCAGAGGGCAGGGTAGAATTCGGAGGCAGAGAACAAGAGGGAAATGCGAAGTAGCCATAGTGCCTCGCTGAGCGAGAGCAGCCTCTCCGGTGGGGGCTTGTGCGAAACTGGAGCCTGCCTACTCACACCCCCTTGTGAGGGACCTGCACTTCCTTTTAGGACTATAAAAGACTGTGTTGATTTAAAAAGAAAAAAAAAAATATCTGAGCTATGCTTACTCTTACCTTTATTCCATTTGGATGTGGTGTGCATATAATAGACCTTAGAAAGAAAGCTTCTTTTTTAATGTAGATACAGCAACATTTTAAAGTGTCACGGAGACTCGACTTGGAGGGAACATTAGGAGCAGTGTTACAACAAAATTATTACCATTTCCTGCAGCTTGTACAATGTGTGAATATGCCTGAAAAGAGGGAGCAAAATAATTTGTATAGCTGTTATGAAAACTAATTAGGAATAAGTTTCAGTTTGCAATAAAGACAAAAAGAAAAGGACCAGAAGTTTAAAGAAATAAGAACATTTAAGCATTTTTATTTTCAAAAGAGATTTGGGGTCTTAGGGTGGAAATCCCATTGACTATCTCATTTGTGTTGGCTTTGCTTTTGTTTTCAGACTGAGAAGGAGGGATGTTCCAGACATCCAAGGTTCACCTTCCTCAATTGCATCAAAAAAAATACACCCTCCAAGTCTTAAATGCATGGAATAGCAGTAATAAACTTGCCATATTTTTTTCAGATCCCACAAATCCACAAATACTTTGTGAGTTACAAATCCTTGAAATAGTCTTCTGTTAGACCAGGTAGGCTGGCGATGCCTTGTTGTACATACATTTCTGGCATGTATCATAGTCTTGTGGTTGTGAATCTGAAAGTTCATACAGTCCCCCCAGGGAGTTTCCCAGATTATCTATTCAGTTATTTCCAGTAACTGATTGTTTGTTTATTTTAATTTGGGATTAACTCAATTCCTTCCCTTCCCATTTTTCTTATAGTTCAGAATTATCTGTATCATAAGTGTGTTCCCAATCCTTAGTTTGTTCATTCTAGGGGTTAAGTCATCCGTGTCACGTTGTAAGAGTTTCAGTCCTTCTCAGTTTTTTCTTTTGTCTCCATACAGCTGCACCAGCCACAAGCATCGCCTGATCGAGACCATTCAAGCCCCCTTTTTTAAATTCAACAGCAGTCCGGGTGCCTCTGCCCTTTGGAGTGGTGAATTCTGCTGGCTGACACCACTCCAGAGGAAGAAGAAATTCTTCTCTTGGCCAAGTACTTGCTTATTCTTTTAACACAGGCTTGTGTAAAAAGGAAGGACTGACATTATTTTTGTTATTATTTTGCCTGATTTGGCAAGATAAAGAGACTTTTCTCAGCACAGAGCCCTGGCCGTGCTAGGCTGTATACATATATATCTGTGAGGACAAATCCCAGCCTTGAAAATCTCACCCTTTTAGAAACTAAAACCACAGAAGAAAATGTTGCTGTAAACAAACAGGGTGATTATCATGGTGTGTAAGCTGGATTTCTTCCTTCAGTTCATTGAAAAGCAGCCCTGTGAAGGGTCAGGAGGGAAGGCCGTGCAGGTTTCTTCTGCTTTCAGTGGTGGTCGGGTACAGAGGCAGGGACAGACCATGCTGCAGCATGGGAGCCTTTCTGCTGATGTGCCTGTCACCTGCAGCCTGACACGATGGCTTTTCCCCATCCTGTACATCTTCCCCTCATCATCCCCTTGTGTCTCTCCTATAGGGTCACGGAGGGAGGGATCAGCCCCAGTGCTGCCTGGCTACATAGCGGGATGGGGTGTAGTCACCTCTGCAAGTCTCACGTTCATGGTGTGCCCATGATGGGTGTATCAAGGTCGGGGTCTGTCAGTCTTGAAGATCACACCTCTGTTTTTTGGACCCCTGGCACCAGAGGGGTCAAATGCCTGGCATCTTACTGTCACTAGAATGGACAAAAATGCTTTTGACTCATCGCTGTGTCAGTGGGTGATGATGAGTGCACTTATAAAGGAGTGGGAAAAGTAATGGGGCATCACAATAAAGATGAAAGGAAGAAAGGGGGAAAAGGGGAGCACTGGAAGAGAGGGTTTTATATGCAAAGTCTTGTTGGCCAAGGGGTAACACACAAGCCAAGAAATTTTTAGTCTAATTAAAATCATAACATGCTAACTAATATACAGCACACAGTTAATTATTAGTAGTACAGTTACAGTGCACAAATATTCAGTCCAAATATAAAATAAGTCCTATTAATAAAATGGTTTAAAATTGTTACACAGGGAAACCAGACTCACACACCTACCCCTCATTCTGCTGTGTTACATTTCTTCCCACTGCCTCTGCGTGTCCTGGGAGCAATGGCATGAGTCTTCCCTACAAACAAAGCAAGTAGCAGGCTTGCAGCAAGGCATCGGTGTGCTGTGTCCCATGGCCCTGGCAGCACCACCAGCCCTGCCCATCTCACAGCCCAGCCCCCCACGTCAGCCCCCCGGGGCCACTGGTCTCTGCCCCAGAGGTGCCAGAGCAGGACGGGTCTCCAGCTCCCCACAGCCCTGCCCTGCCTGGCCATGGGTTCCTGGAACCAGGCCCACCCATGGGCCTACATCCTGGCCCGTCCCCATCCACTGGGCCCTTGCTGGCCGCCCTGGGGCTGTGTCTGACCCCAGTTCGTTCACCGCAGGTAAATGGTTTATTGTTTTGAAGTTGCCAGTATCATCCTGTGCCTGTAGTTCTCTGGGCTGCAACCTGCGTCCCCACTTAGGAGGCTTCTGCTGTCCTACATCATTATACTAGGGTTACAAATAATTCATCATACGCAGACTGTCAGCTTGTTACTGTTATCTGTATAAAAATTATTATGCCATATGGTTATACCATATGATTCTGCCATATGATGTTGCTCAGCTCTAGAGCTAAGCAAAAGTTAAGTAAATTAGGCAATAGCCACCTGGACATTAGCAAATTGCTCTTATGTCTAAACAAGCTAAAACACCATTCTGGTTTGGCTAAAACAAGTCCTGACAAAGTCTGACAAGTCCTGCGGTGTTGCTGGGCTAGTACAAAGCCTGTGGACTGTCCGTAGCCATGCCGCCTGGGCAGGAGCCTACAGCTTGGTGTACAGGGCTGGAGGAGGGAGGGACACTTCTGGGGGAGCTGAAGGAGAAGGAAGGTTTGGCAAAGAGCCACCCACCTAGGCAAAACATCCCTTGCCTGGAGGTGCCCTGATGCCCAAGAGACACAGGGGTGGAGCATGCTGTGGGATCTTCTCTGTCCTGGTGTCGTTCCTTCAGTTACAGCTGAAAAAAGCTGAACCAGCTGGTGGTAGGATGGCCACTACAGGGATGGTGCTCTCAGAGACCCCTCCGCCATCCAGGTCTGGTGAGAGGCAGTGACCTCCAGCTGTGAGTTTTGCCATTTGTTCAATACTTCCCGAGACATGCATCACACTGCTGGTGATGCTACCTCCCAGTTGCCTTCCCAGTTACCCACCCTCTACCTCAGTGAGAGACAGGGTGCCAAACAGTATGAACTTTCATAAGCCCTTGGGTTAAAACCCACATCTTTGCACTGTTTCTCCCTGGAATTACATGCATGTGGTGGATGTCCTCTGAAATCTTGCAATCCCTCTTTACCAGACAGGATTATTTTGGAATTCAAAAGGTCTTTCAGACCACTGGAAGGACATCTGACAACATGCTAAAGCTTTGCTTATTTATTAAAAGAGGGGAACATTTGTTTCTGAATACAGCTAGTAGTGCAAAATGGCATTTGGGTGAATCAATTTTAAATTAAAAATGCCTCACATGGTGGAGGAGGGAGAATGGCACACAAGGACAGCGACATGCAACTGTACAAGTTGCTTCCCAATTTGTAGGTATATATGCAGTATGTCCCGTAGTGTTTGGGATACTTTGCTGAGTTAGAGTGTGGAGTCGTTGTCCTCAACTTCTTCAATGTATTTAAAGCTGTCTGAGAAGAAGAAACATCCTGTAGGAGGTTCATAGGTCTTTGAGGCAAGACCTTAAGCAAAGGTGATGAAATCAGGAGTGATCTATGGGATAAATGTATAAGGCAATTAAAATAGAATATGATCCCACGCTTCCATAGTAAAGGTTCCAGAGCTGCTGCAAAAGTGTGCGTTGACTGGCACATCACTTATATTCTGTTCTCTCCATATCTCACCTACTGCTTTGCAATGACTTCTGGGGTGTGCAGAAGAGGTTGGGCAAAATTCAGCCTGAGTAATTGAACCCTGCGTTTCTAAAGCATGTTTTTGTTTGGTTGTATTTATGTTCTCACTTTGCCTTATACTAATTGTGTAGCGTGCCAGTAAACTGCTAAGCACCCATCCATGAGCTTTGTGGGGTTAATTGATTTTTCTAGGCAGATTTTTATTCACTATGTGACAGTAGCCATTAGACTGCTTGCTCAGTGCCGGTCTGCATCAGAGGGCCTTCAACCATATTTCTGTGTGCTCCAGGATGGCTGAATAAGGTCTGCTGTGGTAGGCGGCTTCTTCTTGTGCCTGCATATCTAAGCAAAGAGTTGTGACCACCTCAGTATGAAATCCACCACTGGCTGCCTAATGATTATAATAAAGGTAGGGTTTAGTCTCCCTTTTAATTATTATTAGCCTTCCCTAACCATACTTGTTCTAAGCTCAGAGAAGGTCCTCTCTGATTTGGTAGTATGTGTGCCTGAAATGCTGATAGTACCACAGGGTCTGGGATGCCTTTAGGCAAAATCATAGCTTCAAGTAATGCAGCTGTACAATTGCCACATCTGTCATAGGCTTAAGTAATTATGAACTTGGACATTACATATGTTTATCTGAAAGCTGTATGGAAATGGAACTATCTCATGGGTACCTTCCTTCGGAAAGAAAAATCTTGTTGAGTCTAGTTGTGTCTGTGACTATATAGACAGCCTTTCCATCATGCCATAACCTTCTCGGTTGTAACTCCCAGAACTGCACCTGTGACTGTGTGCGAAGTCAAATTCAGAGACATTGTCCTGTTTTTGTACAAGGCACTGTAACGGTCAGAGCATCACGCTGGGAGCTGGGTTCCTGGGTCCCACCGTAGCCCTACTGCCGTGGGCACTGGATGCAACTTCCTAGCGAAATGGAGCCTCTGCAGCTTTGCCAGTGTGGTGTGACCAGAAATAATGAGTCATGTACTTCCACACAAAACTCAAGAGAGTCACCTAAAATGTGTTTAAAACTATACATGTACACAGAGAGAGAGAATTATTTTATATGCATTTATTGTTATTTTAATTTCTGATCTCCTAAGGTCAGATGGTACAATCTTTTAAATTCTATGATTTCAGCTTTAATAAAAACACAAGTTATCCAAGTTTCAGGATATAGCTGTGAGGTTTTCCACTGTTAGGTGAGCTTTGGCTGCTCCTTCTATAAAATGAAGCTTGTCTCTCCAGTTGCATTAATGGTAGTAGATAATTTTGAGGTCTGTGGCAAGAGCTATGTAACCAAAAATTGTCATCACCATTATTAATTACTTCCCTTGGCTAATGAAGTAATGATGCAATCAGAACTAAACAAGTATGTGCTGAAATGATGGGGATTTTTCCCCACTATGCAAATGCACAATTTCAGATGACCTACATGTTCTCTAAACAGGTCAGACAGCTGAACTGGGCCCCTCTGTGCTTAAAAGCAGGAACTGGGACTACTGTTTTCAAAATAAAAATTCAGTACAATTAATAAAAATGCAGTTTACAAAGTAATCCTGGACTATCTAGTGATTATAGTATTGTGGTAATGATATTTGACATAGATTTCTTAAAAGCTTAGTTTGCTATAGTCTTGTGAATGCACTGAATCCTCGCCCTTTATTATTAGAAGAAAGCCTCCCCCTCCGGCATTTTTGCTAGGAAACATGAAATCTACAGCCCCCAAACCCAAATAAAAATGTCAGCATCTTTTCTATCAACACCTAGTGATTATTAAAGAAATGTTTTGATTTTAGATGCTTGTCTCAAGAATTCTGAAGGCTTGGGATGAGCCATATGGTTAAGATTGTTCCTCTTCCTCCACCAAAGAAGTATAGTTCAAAATCCTTGAACAAAAAAGAAAAAACAGAAATTCTTATAATTTCTGGCAAAACAGATTAAAATATTTTTTCAGTTATGTATCTTTCTGCATGTCTGCCCTCTTTCTTTTCTCATGAATATGAGATATAAGGAAAATGAAATATCTGAGGTTTAATGCTCTACCTCTCTCCCAATAAACATACAATTGTAATAAAAAACATCTGTTGTGCTTTCCTATGAAGAACAGAGCATAGGTATAAAAAGATTGATTGTCTGTGTCTTATTTCATTTATGTCTCCATAAGATAGGAATATGAAGGCATCACAATGCTTAACAACATTTGAGTTTGCTTTGTAACCTGCAATTTATTTGCTTAAATTCAATTAGAGACTCATCCATCAAACACAGTGTAGCTCCTCAGAGGGGACAGATCAAAATCTCATAATCATGGATGTGCTGAGCTTTGCCCACATGATGTCAGTTGTTCCCGTATGGCTTTTCTTATATCTCAGGTTTCTTTCAGGACAGGGTCCTTGACTTCCAAATCCGAGTGTCAGCGAACCAATCTCTCAGTGCAGAGATTGAATAATGCGCAAAGTAAGGATTTGGGTCTGATTCCAAAATAAATGGCAACACTCCCTGTGGCTCCAGTGGGGAACGGTTACCCTATGTTACTTCACTAGCTGATTGTGATCCACATAGGACTGTGCAGAAAGAACTGCCAGATAATTCATTATGTCACAGAGCCCTTGTCTTACTGGAAGGTTTTTTATCATCACACATTCAACTTTAATTCTAGCCATAAATTTACGTGGCGTGTAATTGATGCATTAGTAACTGGAGTGGCTGGATAGCAAGTTTGTAAGTCATCAATGGTGGCAGCTTTAGGCTGAAGAGTTTTGGGCTCATGATAAACAGCTGGCTCATTTATCCTAGTCAACTTACTCAAACAATCTCCTTCAGGGACGTAACAATAATTAGGAGCAAAGAATAAGAATCTGATACCCCCTGGCAGCTAGGCTAAGGGACAAATAGTGAAGATGAGTATTTACTGATGCAAGATCCAAAATAAGCAAAACAGAGACCAGAACATCCAGGAGGTGTAACTCCATGTTCTCTGTCATAGGAGTGCAGGCACGACAAGGAGCATTTTTTTAAGACGCCAAACTTCTCTACAGTACAGGGTAGTCCTTCGTATAATTCGCACAAAGTGATTCATGATGGCTCTTTGAGGCACTCTTATCTACCACAGCCACTGTGAGTCTCCGTGGACTTCAGCGCTGTGACCGCACTCTGACACCTTGTTCTCGCCTGATATATTCTCTGCCGTATCCTTGAGCTCTTCAGAAGAATCATTTCTTGGGTGGAAATGAGGCTTCTGGGAGTCCTTTCTGCTCTTTGGCTCTGTCCCTGGGGTAAAGGGTATGGGTCAGCCAGGAGCAGTCCAGATGTTTTCCCTCTGGTTCAGAGCTGGGTCTGGCGTTTGGTTTCTGTGAGGAGAGGGTTACAGACATGCAGGGTTCCTCCTTCCTTTTCATGCTTAGATTGTGGGTGGCTCTCTGGTCTGCTTTACTTTGTTTGCCTGAACCAACCCTCCCTAGAAATTTTATTAAAGAACATGTAAGTAGCTTCTGTAATTTTGTAATAATCAACTAAGCACAAGTTCTCCAATAAAGGCATTGACTAACTACTTCTTAATGTTCCAAAGCCTATGGCAGGAAAGGAAGTCTTTTAATATTATTTTTTTTTATATTCCATTTTTGGGCACAGGGGGTGATGACACAAAACCAAACCCAAACACATTAGACAGTTTGCCCAGTGCTAATTTTTGGATAGAAGACCCTAGGTTCCAAACTAATTTAGAAGTTTATGGAATGTCTACAACATTATTAAACTAAATCTGTCTCACCAGTTTTGAGGCCATTATGTTGTTCATAGCTTTACTCAAATAGTAATTAGAACAATTACATTCACTTAGTTTCTACTGAAAATGGTCTAAAAATATGTATATATTTATAGCATGAAGGATTTAAGCAGAATATTTTAAACTCCCAATCTGACTACAAATGACTTTGGTACTGGAAGTATCTCTATACTTATTCTTCAGATCTGCAGGCCTGCATTGTTTTCTAGATAGAACCGTGTTCAGCCGTTATGCAAAATGTTTTCTGTAATCTTACCTAAGCAGCAAAAGAATACTTCCCATATTTGGGATTTCTTTTTTCTTTTTCATAGCATAAAGAATGGAGGATAGCCAGTCTCTTTGTTTTTCTCATTTTCTGTGGATTCCTCTGGATTAACCTCACATTTTTATGACCCTAAATGAGGAACAGTTCTGCTGTTTCTCACTATAGCTGCACGTGCCTTAAAATCACGAGAAGAATCAGGCTTGCTTAGTATATTTTTCTCCTGAAAACCCTATGGATACAGCAGTGTCTGTTTTCAATGAGAATGGAAATTCCAGTATCAAGCAGTTAATCTTAAACCCCCAGGCTTGCTGTAGCCAATACTGTACAAATTTGAACACTTGCTCATCTATTTTCAATGCAGCCTGAGCAACGGCTGAGCCCCACGAACCCGCAGGATGGTTCCCCGCACCATGCCTCCATCCTGTGTACACCTGCAAAGGAGATCGCAGCTGGCTGGGGCCACGGCGTTTGGCTGCATTCCGTGTAGGAGGGGGGGGTCTGCCAGCAAACAGACTCGGCTGGGTCTGCCAGACAGTTGTGTAAGTCATTTGTTGCGTGTAAGTCATTCTGCAGGTTCCCAGCACGGAAAGTATCTTTAGGTTATTCTACAACAGAAGGAAATTTTTTGGCGTGTTTCGTCTTTTCCCCAAACAGAAAAATAATGATGAAATCTCTTCTTTATCCCCTGTGTTAAAATGCTCTGGTTTCCTATCTGCAGTGATATTAGCCCCATCATCATATCAAATAATCTTATAAATGTCCATACCTACTGTACACATTCTGGAGAAAAGTTGATAAAGCACAGAGATAGAATTTATTCCTTCCCAAATCTTTGTCTCTCCCATTTATTCTTCTATTTGCCCTTTTCTCACCCTCGCATCCCACTTTCTTTCCGCATTCTTCTTTATTATCTCTGTTCCTTTAGTTTCTTCCCAAATAAAAGCAAACAAAAATATCAGCCCACCCCAGTCTCCTGCATTTCTCTTCTGTCCTTTGTGAAAGGGAATTGGAGCAGGGGGTGGGCTTGGGCTGCGATCCAGGAAAGAAGGGGAAGAGAGGCACTGTTCATCCCTGCCCGGAGCTGAAGCAGTCCCCAACCTTTTCTTTAGTAGCATCTATCACACTCCTTTCCACCTCTCATGGGGGAAGCATTTTTATGAATACGTTACTATTATTATTTACCTAGGGAGCCTGTGTGTGGTGACTGACATTCCATACAAACTGGAAATGTCAGTTTAGATGTCGGTGTTCCTGTAACTGTTCATTCACACAAATGACCTAGGTGACCCCCCCATAATCTGATTCTTTACCGTTTGAAGGTCTGTTGGAAACAAACTTCCTATTAACAAGTATGTGGTATCAGTGCATTTCATTGCTTGTTCAGGTACATCGAAGTGGACTCGGCGCTCCCCCACACACACACTATTTCACAAGATTTCTTTGTGCTTTCCTGTTTTGTGGAGGACCCTCTGGACCAGAAAAAGCAGCAGAGACAGAACCACTAGTAGAAGATGTGTCGTGACAAGGGGCTTTGCCAGCTCAGAGCCAGGAAGGAACTGCTTTTCTTTTCCTCTGGATTGTTTGGTGGTGGGGGGTGGTGTTTGTTGGATTTTGTTGTTGTTGTTTTGTTGTTTTTTTTTAAGCAGGGTGAAGGTGAACTCCTAAGCAATCACAGAGTGAGGCCTCACCTCTCCCTGCCTGGTCTGTGCGCTCCGGTTACTCTCTCTCCTGCTGGGTTGAGGGGAGCCTGCAGTGAGGCTGATGCCTGCCTGCTGCCCACTGCCCCCTGCCTGCTGCCCCTGCCCCCTGCCTGCTGCCCACTGCCCCCTGCCCGCTGCCCCTGCCCCCTGCCTCAGCTCCCAGCCTCCCGGCCAGCCTGGCGACATCAGTCTGCACAGCTCAGACCTTGTTCTCCCGAAGATTTGCTGCAAAACACCAGGTCAAGGGTGGGCTAGCACCACCTGAGAAGAGCTTCAGCAACCAAACCGCTGCAAACAGCAGCTGAGCAGCATCATCCCTTCTTCTTTATTACGAAGTGTTAGGGAAAATCTGTGTCCTCCCTGGAGAAGCTGTCAGGGGCACAGCTCTGGCAGTGATGGCTCTGACTTCACCTGCCTCTGCAAACCAGCCACGGAGTGTTATAAAAAGCCAGGACCTGCCAAGTCCCATTTCTTGGAACTGAGTGGAAATTTCAGCAAGCAGCTGCTCTTTCATTAGTTTATACTTTTCCTCTGCGGGTTTCTCGAAGAGGGCCTGGAATCAGAAACTTCGTAGCATAAAGGACCTGTTGCTATGTCTGGGGAACTGTGGCTCAGTCCTGGAAATGGCTACGTGTTCGGTCTAGATCTGATTTTGATCTTTGTGAGGAATCCTGGTGAAGCCTGGAGCGAGACTCGGGAACATAATTAAGCAGGTTTGTAAAGTCTTTCAGGATTGGCAATGCAATCCTATCAAAAATCAGGAATGGAACCTCAAGAGTCAGACGAGCTCACCTGTGTGCTGCCTGAAGGGGGGTGGGGTGTACCTGTGTGTCTTCTCATCTGTCCGATGCTGTTGAGAGATTAATGTTTTCTAGCTTTCCTCTGGAGTCACAAAAGACAAAAACTGATTTGAAAGTGAAAGCAGTGAAAACTGGCATTCTCCGGGAACAGGGCAGTTTTAGGAGTGGAAGTGGCGCAACGCAGACATCCGACCGTGGCCACAGGACTTTGGCCACCTGTCAGCATGCCAGCGGGGTGTGTGCTTGGGGCTGTTCCCCCGTGCCCGGTGAGGGCCACGTGTAAGTTGTCAGGGCCAGGAGTGCGGTGCCAGATGGAAACAACATGAACAGCTGGGAGAGTTCAGCTGGGACTCCGAGAGAGGACGGGGACTTCTGTTCTCGTAGCCCACTCATTCCAAAGGTGGTTTAGATACATCTGCTTCTTCGGGGAATTTTGCTTTGGAGTGCCGGTAGGTTTGGTGTGTGGCTTCCCCCGACCCCCTCCCCCCTTTTTTTTTTTTTCTAATGAAGGCTTAGATCCCATTAAACAACTCCCCTCTTTCAGCCCAGCTCCGGGGAGCTGCTCGCAGTACCTTTGCCTTTTGTGAGCGCCCTGTAACCGCGCCAGGGAGCGGGCGGCGAGGCGAGGCGAGGCGGGGCGGCCCGGCAGCGCAGCGGCACGCACAGCTCGCATGGCGCCGGGGGGCTGCGGGGCGCTCCCCGCTGTCCCGCCGCGGGCCCC
>JAVJGJ010000057.1:22100756-22112474 GCA_035590215.1 Microhierax caerulescens
GCACGCCCGTGTGTGAGCGGAGGTGCACGGACCTCCCGCTCCCCCCCTGCGGTAAGGCAGCCGCCGCCGCACCTGCTCGCACCGTGCCCGCCGGGCTCCCACCGGCAGCGCGCCGCGGCCCGGGGGCGGCCCGCCGAGCATCCCCGCCGCTGCCCTGCGTTCGTGCCTGTGCCCTCGGCCTCTTCCTCCTCCTCCTCCTCCTCCTCCTCCTCCCCCCTCACCTTCTGCCAGGCACTTAGCTTGCTGTCCTTATGGTGGTTTTCCTTTCCCCGGTGGTGAAGCTAGCTTTTCCAATGGCTGTACTGCTGGGAGCTGGCGAAGGGCCGCTGTCAGGTGGGACAATCCTGTTGCGTGCCCGGGTTTTTTCGGTGCTCTGACCTGCTGTCTTCCTTCTCCTCGACTTCTCAGCCCTTTCCATCTACCTGCTAACTTTCCCAGGTGTTCTTCCTCTCTCTGCCCCCTCTCATCGCCATGACACGTGCTCCCTTCCGCATCATACCGGTGCGCGAAGGATGACCTGGGCGCACTGTGGCAGAGAGGTTTGCGGTATTTTGCAGCATGATCTAAGGTGCTCCTGCCCCCCCCATAACCTCAGCAGGTCCACCTAGTATCCATGAGAAGCGAGGCATTGCAGCTTCCACTAAATCATTTCAAGCCAGCTGGGAGTGGGCAACGGAAGGGTGGAGCAAGTTTTTCTGAAGGATGTTGTTTGCGAACCAACCCTCCACTCTAAAACTGTGCCTTGCCTTGGCTGGTGGGGTTTGTACCCTGCAGAGTTAGAGACATGCAGCAGTATGACCATTGATGGAGTCTGCTTTGTTTACTTAAAATGAAGTACTGAAGATAAAAGTATTACTGCTTTGCATTGTGTCTGGTGAAATATTAACCAAACGATGGATCTCGTGTGTCTCTGTGGTGTAGATCGTGTTTTCATCGTGCCCCTCCTTCATCATCAAAATGTGGTCCTCCTCCCTTCCTTTTGACCATCTTTCTTCTCGTTTATGATTGTGCAATGTCTATATGTCAGCTACAAAAGTTGCTTATGTGGGACAATATAAAAATGACCGGGTTTGTTGTTAGCAACTGGAAATACTGAATCAGCATTGTGTGACCGGTCTGCTTTCTGTGGAGTCCCCATGGAAATGCTGCAGCCTCTGAGAAGTGGTCCTCTCCTAGGCCAGGCTTGAAATGGGTTGGTGGTTTGCTCTCAGTGAGCAGTGGGGACTGTGAGGAGTTTACAGGCTTTCCAGGGTGTAAGGGAGACGCAGCATATCTCATGTTGATTCACAGTGAGCGTAGCATTATTTGCATTCGGGTAGTGTCAGGTAATGAGATACTGTGCTCAAGGCTCTATGGAAGCAGGTCGGGGCTGCTGCTTGCCTTTACTGGGGGAGACTGTGGAAGTGTAAGTGGCTTTGGAGTTTAATTGTTCAGCTGGCTTTTATCATCACATACTCATAATGGTTGCGGTATGGAGTTATGCCTTCTTGTAGCTCAGAATGAATATTTCTGACTGCGTGTAATTTCGAAAGCAGCCAAAGTATCCCATTAGACTTAATTGGAGGGAGGTAACACCCCACAAGCAACAACACCTGATAGTGATTAGGTGCTGGGTTATATATAGGGACAATAGAGAGGACCGGATTCATCTAAAGATACTTATTTTTGCTGTGAAATGCACAGGTGGAAAAAAATATGGAAGGTTCCCACTTGGTGACAACTGAATTCGTAAAACATGATTGATTTTCTTTCTGTCCATAGTCTAGCTGTAAATGGCAAATCAGTCACATTAATTGCTGCATTTTTTTTCCCCTGCGGGTGAACGCTTATTAAAATCTAAATATCTGAAGTCGAATAATTGGTGCCCTAAGGGTCAAAGTAGATTAAGTATATAAGAACTTCCATTTCAGCTAATACAGTGAGATAGCAGAAGACTTAAATCCACACAATGAAAACTGCGCTAATAAACTGCTTGCTAACTTTGATTTCGGAGTCTAGCACTTGTTGCTTTTATACTCCTAATTACAATTCCCGCATCACACTGTCTTCTCAAATGGTGAATGGTCAAAGGTACAAGATTTTCTTCAAGACACAGCTTTCAGCTGTAACAGAGAGAAAAATGGAGCCCTTTGGTCTGTGACCCCTCTGGACTCTTCTCTCGCTGCTGGGGGCTGGTGGCCAGAAAGAAAAGACATTTAACACCCCAGAGCTGTGTTGCTTATGGTGTGGTGTGTGTGGCCCGAACCCATCATCTCTGTTCAAAGAGAATTGGAAAGGTGCTTTGCTTGTGTGTGTGTTTTCCGCATGTGGACAGGGTCTGTTTCTCGTGTGTCCTTTGAAACCAGGTTTTCTTCTTGCTTCCTTACTTAACAGCATCTGAATCTGTGTCCCCGTTGTCCATAGGGATTCAGAGTTTTCATCATTCTAATCCTGAGCTGGGTTCCCAAGGAGGCTAATCAACATCACGCTTAGATGGCTTTTAACTCATTTTGAAGCCAGAGTATTTGTTTTGTGGTACAGGGAGCAGCATGATGACTGAGATACAGTTTTAGCGGGTATTGTGTAAGTATGGCCTTACTATGAGGAAAAAAGGTAAGTCATCAAAAATACCGTTGGTAACTAAACTAACAGTGTTTATATATATTTAATTTTTTATATAATTTAATGTATGTATATTTAATTTTCACACTGAAAAAAAAAAAAAAAGGACTAAGAGGCAAATTTCTTGTTTTCAGCACTAGTTCTCTAGTTTTTTCCAGTGTTAAATGCTTTGTGTTACCAGAAACCAGAATTCCTGCTTTCAGGGAAGGCTGTAACTGCTGCTGTTTTATCTCAACTACAGAGTTAGATTCTGATTGATCCATTAATTTATTCATCCAACACATCAAATTTATCATAGGTTTATACAGGTCTTGATTTCTCCCCGATACCTAGGAATTTCAGTTTTCCACCCTAGATCTCATTTTGCTGGGAGCTTCAGCTGTTACTGCAGTCCTGAGTGACTGCTGGTTTTCTCTGTGTTGTGCCCATAGATGAACTTAGTTATAATTTGAAGTTTCATCTAAGTCAGTGAGGCTATTTGGTGTCTGTGTGTAGAAAAACATTTGCGTAACTGTTTACAAAACTGAGCTCTTCATTCACTGAAACGGAAAGGTAAGACAACGTGTCTTTTTTGTGTGTTTTTGCTCGGAGAGCCCACATAATTCTCTTTGCTGCCTGGTGAGGTTAGTGACAGCCTTCTTGGAAAGACCATGATGTTGTGGGAAGAAGCAACCTTCACATCTGTTTTGTGGGGAGGGATTTTTTTGGTGTTTGTTTTTAATTGTGTCAGGGACACTGGGGAGATAAAAAATGAATCAGTCACAAATGGAAATGTTGTTATCATTAGCTTTTGGGGACCTTTTTTCATTTTGAGCTGTGACCGTGAGACCACAATCAGTAACACGTGCCTTTGATTTTATTCTGTAATGTCAGTTTTAGTAAAATCTTTAAATATTGGCCAACTCAGGGCCTTGAATGCTACTAGTTGAACGCTTCCAGTCCTTTCTTCCTTTCCTCTCTATGCCAGTGTCTCAGTAATTAAAGTTACTCATGCTGTGAATCTCCACAGGATTAAGATCTGAAGTGGCAATAGCAAATTACAAATTACTTTCTTTGCATTTATTACCTTTTGTCTCTTTCTGAATAGACTTCAGCAACCTTATGCGTTCTGGAGAGACAAAGATAGCAGATGTCTCTAGCTTCAAAGATGCAGGGTATTTTCCATGGAATTTGTACATCTCTCCTTAAATTAACCATTTCTGTGGGATTTTCTGTTGTGTAGCTTGCTAATACATAACAGGCATCTTCATTACTGATCGTGTGACAGGGGATTGATTCCACTTGCATTTATGGTCAAAGCTTTGCTCAAGCTGGTATTTGGACCCACCATGGGAACTGCTGTGTTCTCTGTAAAACTACAGTGAAGAAAAACAATGCTGCATGAATCCCAACCTGTATAAAACTCTGGGTTGTGAAATGATGAATCCCTTGTCCTCTAATACTGTGAAACATTTGAGTATTTCATAATTTAGAAAAAAACTCACTGTTTTAAAAATGGTATCTGTTGAGTGAGAGTAGATGTTACAGATGCTCAGTTGCATCAAGTAGGGCTTTTTGTTTGTTTTTTCTAAGAATGCATTTGGTTTAGGTGAGCTAGAGGATTTATCTTTTAATAATCTAAAATTTTACCGCTTATGGATTTTATGGATTTTCTGGATTTTATAGATTACCACTGCAGGTAAGGGGACATCTGACTTCTTTCAAGCCTTCTATGAGTGTAGAGGAGCTGTATTGAGCTGACTTAATTGTGACGGTGCTATAGCTAGCTGGTTCTTGGGGCGGGGGGCTGGAATTTGCTGTAGCTAGCTGCTGGATGCTTCAGGCTTAACGTAGTGCAAGAGTATCACTGTGAGCCTTAATGTCTATAGCTCAGGAATGTTTGTAACTGGAAAATAAAGGGATGACTCATGGGGATTTGTTTCTATTTGATTTCTGCTCCTGCATATAAAAGCATTTTTAAAGATTTGACCCAAGTAGAAAAGCAGACACTGGGCTTGCTGCTTCTCCCATCAGTACTCCCTTCTCCTCCCCCTTGCCTTCCAGAAATTGGCTCAAGTGCGAAGAGAAGCTGAAAGTGAGATGCTGGCAGTACCTTTTTGCTGTTTATTAGTATACATCCAGACCCGTTAGGAAAGGGAAATTTATATTTAACATACCTCCCAAATCAGCTGCATAAAACTTGATCTAAAAAACATGAAAAACACATGAGATCACAGAAGTTCATTTGCTTTTCAATAATTGCAGATGCATGGTGAGATACAAGATTATCCCAATTTTATCAGTGTTTAGGTAGAATTTGATGTTGCTGCGATTTGTTTGCTTAATGCTCCTAGTGATTTGTCTTTCACCTGAAAGGTCTTTGGTTAACGAGCACTTTCTTTCTGGTGTGGTTGAGAGGGCTTGATGTTAATTCAGCCCCCTGAATGCGCCTTTCACGAAGGCTGAGGACTCTGCTCTTTGTTCTGATGTACTCTTCCTTCTTTCCATGCCGCTGTTCTTTTTGATTGTTTACACAGTGTGTCTGAGGTGTTGTCTTCTATGTTTCCTGAGTCAAAGATCTCTTTGTTTCCAGTGTAGATTATAAATTGGAGTAACTAGCCTTGAGAAAACTTTCTTTTTCTGATCCATAAGAGGTTTAACACTTGGTGTTTCAGGGAGTTAGGTATCTGGTTGATGCAAGGATTCATTAAGAGTTCCGTGCCTGTGAGAATCCCAGGCTACATTGTAATTAAAAAAAAAAAAAAAAGTGTTTTGAATGAGCAGTTCTATAACTCGGAGCATGTTAATGTGAGACCTTTGTACAAAGAGCGAGACATTCATTTTGCATGTTGAGTTCTTCACTGTAACTGAGTGCATATGACAATGATATAGCAAGGGCTATGTGATGAAATTGAGGTACATTGTAAGGACTTTGTGATATCAACTTGGAATAAAACTCAGCTTGACGATCCTCTGTGGCATTTTAAAAATGGTATGGAAAAGTCAGTCATTTATAGAGTGCCCCTAAAGTAATTTCCAGCTTTGCACACATGTCTTGAGAAACCAGTGAATGCATTATACTGCCTTTGGTTGAAGATATAAATACAGACCTATGTTTCACAGTCAGAATTGGGTGTCAGGCTGTGTATTTCAATACATATTTTTCTTCTTGCACTTTAGTGTCGTCTCAGGCTCGCTTTTCCCAAAGCAGTATTACTTATTCTCTTTTCCACTTCTAGCATAATTTATTGCTTTGCAATTCTTCCCATGCTCTGAGAACCTTAGTGTAATGTTTCATCTCCTCTGTTTCCTTCTCTTCGTGTATTTAAGGATGAAGAATCGTCCAGGGGTGAGGGCAGAGGGCTGGGAGGTAGAAGGGTGGAGTCTGTTCCTATTTTAGCTGTAAACTTCATTATGGCTAATAAATCTGGGCTAACTGGTAATTAGCCTCAGTGCTATCTCATGGACAGAGGGCAAGACAGAGTAAGGAATCTGGTCTTTGTACCTTAGTGTCCATCTGTATGACGAATGTCCTACTACCGCTGAGGAACAAACACAGCTTCTCCATTGCCGTCGCTGTCTCCCTTCTCATGGCTGCTTCTGTGCTAAAGCACTGCTGCATTTTGAGCCTTATCTTCAGCTTTGGTCTCAGTTTTTCTCCCTGATCAACTTGGCCCCTGAGTGAGCTCTTAATGTTTTCCTTCTTTCTCACTTGCCTGAGTTGTGTTTCTCCACCACCTTCCATGTTCTGGTCAGTCCTGCTCTTGAGTCTTGGTGTAAGTTTAGTCTCCTGTTTTTTTTTTTTCCTTTCTGTTTATGTATCCCTAAGTTTTATTGACTTTTTTTTTTTTTTTTTTTAACTTCACTCTTCGGTTGCACATAGTGCTCTGTGTCCAGCTTTGCAGAATGCACTTCATGCTACTGCTTGTGGTAAAGCTTTTTGTTCCAAAATAGCTCTTTTCCCCTTTTTGTGACATCGGTCTTTATTTCAGTGTCTTCTGAAATGCATTTCAAATCCATTGATCTCAGTGGGACATATCCTATGTGAAATTACATGGATAGTCAAATCTTTGTGGAATAGGGTTTTAAAAGTAATGTCTTCTCTGAAGGTTTAACACTGTGTATTTTGTCTAGGCAATAATTTTAAGCTCACTTCAAGCAGTTCTAGAACTCAAGACCTGAATAGGAGGTGTTAGAGTGTGTGTAGGCATTTGTTTTCCCTGTGTGAGGCGTCTAATACACACACAAAAAGTCAGTTCAGTCAATGTCTTACTGAATATGAATGCAAGATATTCTCAGAAGTGCCTTCAATACGGGGTGGCATTTGTTCCTTTCTGCTTAGAATTTACAATTTTTCTCACTTTTTATATTAAAGCTAAATGTTGACATGCAAGAAAAAGAAGTGTTCATGTATTTCTTAAATAGTGACAGAGCAGAACACAGCCCCGGAGGAGAAGCAAGCTGCTGCTGAGGCCCGGTCTTGGTGGAGAGCAATAGAAGTTGGTTTTGTGCAGCTTACCAACAGTTTGACTTCTTCAGAGGGGCTCAGGGGGCTTTGGCAGGTGAGAGGGTCCTGCTGCCTGTGCAGGCCAGCGTGTTGTGCTCCACCGTGGTGAGTAGCTCGGAGCAGCAGCACTGAGCTCATCTTCCCGGGGAAAGTGTTTGTCGACTCTTCTGGAGGCGGTGGACACACAGAGCATGAGAGTTTATGTCCCATTGGATTCTTTGAGTATTTTAAGCTGTACTTTCAGAACTCAGAGTTGTCCAGAGAGATCTCGGTTCCCTTTTCTAAAATTATCTACAGATCTTGATTTTGGGGACAGCTGTTTTGTCTCTTTGCCTTAGTTTTCCTATTCATAAACAAAAGATGTATCTGTTTCTCAGGAGTTCTGTGAGGCTTAATTAGCAAATGTCTGTTTATACAGCCTTTTGAAAATATAAAGCACCCTATAAATGCTGAGTATTATTATTGTTACTATTACTACTATTGTTATTATTATTATTCTTGCCACCAGCTGCTTTGTTGTAATTGCAGTAGTAAAAGTTTCAGCGCTGGTGGTTGCGTTATCATTGCTGTACACAGAGTTTTCATGAACACTGGACATTGAGGGTGGTGGTAAAAGTGATGGTGCAGACCATACCAAGGTACAATGTGTGGGAGAGATGAGCTGAGAGAATCTGTGCTTCCAGCTATGAAATATTTGTGAAGGTCATCTTTAAAAAAAAAAAAAAAAAAGTCCATAACTGGGAAAGAATAAATCCCTCTCTTGCAGTATGCCAGCGTTTACAAGTCACAGGTGTGTAAAAGAAGAGATCTTTTAGAGATGATTGATAATTGGTAGTATAGGAAAACAGACGTGGTATAAATCACAATTACCCTTTAGGATTTTTTTTTAGGTCTACTTTTGTAAAACATCCATGCCTTAATGCTGAGCTATTTTTATTAATGTTCTTGTGCTTATCTCACATAGCCAGCTTGTTAAAAGAGGATATGAGCACTTTTTAAGCCTCTGACTTATAAATTGTGAGAAAGAGAAAGGAAGATTGATTCCAACAGGCTTGAAGGTAGACTCATTTCTCTTCGACTTAGCAAAATGAGAAAGGGGGAAAAATTAAACTGAAGACTTAGAGGGCCAATCAGTTTTAGCCAGGTAGAAAATCATTAGATTTAGCTTTAATGTACAATTAAATTGTAAAACTTTAACCTGAAAGAAAATAATTGCAGGGGAATTCTGTTTTGGTAAATGGATGATAATATCTCCAAGTCATTTCTGCCTGAAGTAATAAGGGTAAGAAAAAAATAAAGTAATAAGAAAAGAACACTGAGGGGGAACAATTATTTTGCTAACGTCTGCTGAGGATCTGAGGGAGTTACTTGGTCACATTATAAGAGAATAATATTGTGTTGCTGGAATGTTGGAGAGGATTGATAATAATTGTGCTTTGAAGAAAACTTCTCTGTTCTTTTTACTGTAAACATCTGAGATAAGATGGAAAAAGTTGGAAGAGCACAACACCTTCTGTGAGTTCTTTCGGTATACTTAACTGCTTGTTGTGAGACCTGAGTTTGAATATTGTTGTTAGGTATTTCTGGTGATTTTTAGAGGGTTTTGGTTTACTAAGTCAGGCTGTCAAACTGCCTATAACAAGTGATCTGTTTATAAGTGTATCTTAGTATCTAGTATAATGCTTATTAAATTGCTAGGGATGTTTCCTGTTAGGTTCTGGATCAGTTCTAATTGAAGACCTGAATCAGTTAACGTGTTAGATTGCATGAATCTGGATCATGGGTGGCATGATTTCATAGTGGCTGCACTACAAGGACTTCTAAAATAGAAATGATACAAAGCAGGGAACTGATTCAGTCTTTTATGATTATGTGTAAGCAAATTTTCAGACAACTTTGAACATCATTAAACAGCAGGAAGAAAAGGCACCAGCCGTCTTTTTTTTTTTTTTTTTTTAAAGTTTAGAGAAATCCTATTTTATAAACAGCCATGAAGTATATAACCACAAAGTCCTTCTGCACAGAAACAGAAACCATTTAAACACACAGAGGTAGGTAGTATAACCCTGAAGCCCGTATGGAGATGTCCCAAGTGCTGGATAGTAGGTTCAGAAAATGTTGCTTTAGCTGCTCAAAATAATTTCAGTAGCAAAGTGGAAGACAATTCGTAGTGTTGTATTAAAGCTGTTCTCTCTTCATTGTGTGAAACTGGTGACACCTCACTTTGGATGAAAGTCTGGGTTTTCTTGAGGGATGTGGGGAAAAAACCTATTTAGTGTTCTCTACATACAGCAGTACAACAATTTGGTAGGAATTTCTTTTTTTCTGTTATCTTAAACTGTAACATGCAGTAGTATAATAGCTGTCTTTTGAAGTACAGAAAATCTGCCTAAGGGGCCATCATTTAAAGCATAATATGAAATGCTGTTTTAATAAGGTTTTCTCCTTGCACATTTTAAGTGCATGGAAATGTGTGTGTTGAAACCTTGTGAGTCCTTCGTTTGCACAAAGTATTTGGCTCATTCTCTAACTGTCAAGGAATTAATGGTGTGCTTCAATGAGATCTTGCATTACTAGACTGTAATTATTTTTATAAGAGATTCTACACTGTATTTGATGGTGCTTTATGAATTATCATAATAAATAAAATGAAATTGCTGTTGTGAAAACATGAGCAAGGTAATCCGATTCCTGTGGTTCGTGTACTCACTGGCTCACGACATTAAGTGATTTCCAGTGGACTTCCAGGCCATTCATACAATTGATGAGGTTTGCTGCGCTGTATTGTTTTGCTTGTGCTTGTGACAAGTTAAACAATGGTGTAACTGACAAGAAGCAGCTCCCTTGATGGGGTGAGAGCACCTCTCTCCTGTGCTTCCTCCTTTGGCCTTGTGCTTGAGAAGGGAGCAGAAAGGCAATGTGTGCATTGGTTCACGTAATGAATTCAGGTCCTCATCTGAACCATGATGGCATGACCTCTGGCAATTATTGTATGGTAACTGGCTTTGAGTTAAATTATTCAGAGGAATGCCTACAGCAGAGATGTCAGCACAGCACAGGCATATCCAAACTGATTTTAATCGTACTCCTGGTACCAGAAACAGGCTACAGTTGCATGGGACACAGTGGACTCTGTGCTTCTTGGCTGAGGACAGAAGTCTTTACTGCCATGGCTAGACTGGGTCCAGTACCCCAACGTAGGTATGGTGTCTGCACTGTAGGTGCATCCTCCGTCTGCACGCCTTTCTGGAGATCTGCATCTAGCTAAAGCAGACTATATAGAAGATAATACATACCGTTTGCTTTTCAGAGTCAGTGGGATGAAATTTCAATTTCAGAATATCTACCTAAGATTTTTTCCCTTTGGTTTATTACAAATACTTATATGGTCATAGCTCATCCAATTCTTAGCCAGTGACTGGAGGCTTGTTGTAATAGGCACTCAATTTCCAGAGAATTTTATTATTTAAACATTGTGCCTATTTTTAAGTCAGATAATCTATAAAACCTGTTTAAAGCCATGAGGCATCATTACATCATCCAGTTTGACCTCCAGAGTATAGGAAGGAGGAGAGTTTCTGCCCTTCTATTTCTGGTGGAAAAATAGAAAATGAGATTTCTGGTCCTTCCTCTCTGAGGAAGATGGACACAGTAATTTAAGCTACCTGCCTCTAGCAAACATGGGCATTTTTCACTAAGTGCATTAGCGATTTTTTTAGTGGTTCTATGTTTGGATTGTGTAAATGCCAGTACGTGGTGCTACCTTCTAGACACTGTTGTTTGTATTTTTTTATATATATATATATATAATTTTTTATTTTTTTTTTTTTTGGCACATAGCAGATGAAATACAGATTTCTTCCTCTACATATAGACCTTCTCCCCAAAACCATAGAGGCTACAAGCAGATGATCCTGGAGTCTGTACTTCTCTCTCTTCATGCTTCACTGTATAAATTGCATAAACTGGGGTCACTTTCTTAATCACTGTATACTCTGAATAATAATCTTTTTGCTCCCATGCTCCCAAGTCTGAGACACTTGGTTGCAAACCAGTTTCTAAGAGTTAAAGGCTATATTATTCCGTGGGAGAGATCCATCAAAGTGTTGAGGAGGCTTTTGTAGAGGTTCACCTTGATGTTTGAGAGATTCAGGGCCTTCCTACCATGGAGATGGTGTACAGTGGCAGGGATGTCCAGATGCGTGCTGTGCTAGTACTTCCCATAACAGTTTTTTCTCTGTGGTTGTGTGTCCCTTACAGCTGCCACTGAACAAGATTCGCAGGTGTCACTTCAGGGAGTTTAGTAAATGGAATCCACAAAGACTGCATGGGAATGTCTCACAAGTAGTGCAAGTCCTCCTTGGTCTTAAAACCTTCCTCACAGAGCTTTAGTGCAGTGACTTCCTCAGGACATAAAGAAAAGCGCATGGTAATTTCACAGATGACCTTGCTTTTTATGTGCTCCATGCATGGGAGTCTTGCTTCCAGCAATGAGGAAATGTCTTGAGGCAGCGTTGTTGTTATGATGACATAAAATAACAGAGGCTTCTAGATATTCCCCTGTTCTTACCCTGTGATAGACATGGGCCTTCAGGGATCAACTGACCTTAAAAATGATGCAGATTTGGAGC
>JAVJGJ010000057.1:22126856-22161010 GCA_035590215.1 Microhierax caerulescens
ATTATTGGCACAAAACCTGATTTATTACTACAGGCTGTGCTTGAAATAACTTTTATTAGCATAGTGGCCATAATGTGGTGGAAATCTGTAGGTGCACTGATGTGGAAACCTCTGTGCTTTTCTTTGTAGAATGATTTCAAAAAAGCTGTCTGATTTTTGTGCTTTCCTTGATAAATAGAAAAGATTGAAGATCTTTCTGATGACACAGTGTTAGCAGTGTGGTAACAGAGTTAGGAACTCAGGTTCAGGAGTAACTGCACAGTTTTAAATTTGTACCCAGTTGAACCAAATATTCAACCATTCACCTTTTGGCCATGAGTTTTCCTCTTAACTATCTAGTTACTGACTGCTCCTTCATACTGCTTTCCCATCTCTCTCCTTGTGAAGGGATTCCCTTTTTTCTGGCTCGCCTCCTCCGTGTGTCTAGAAGTCTCTCACACAGCAGAGCTATAACAAATTATACAAGGCAGGATCAGCAAATTTCCTAAATAAGTTTATTAGATTTCAGTACGAATACTGGGCATTTTGTGTAGCTTGCTTTGCCTTTGTGAAAAGAGTAAGAGGAACCTGACTTTTCAGGCTATGGTGGGACAGTTGCCTGGATTATTTCAGCTCTCATTTTATAAGAGGGCTAGCAAAGGAAGGACTTGATAACAAGCAGCTGGGAAAGTTCTTTGATACCGAGGACAGTGGGCTCTAATGCTGGTATGTGGAGAATGGACATTGTTTTACCCCAGTCTGTGCATATCCTCTTTGTTTCCTTATTTCCGTGGAATGCAATCTGTTGTTTTCTTTTTTCCCCTTTGCTGAACAGGAAAATTGAGCAAAAATGGCCAGCTACAAGAACTAGCACAGTTACTTTTCACGATCTAGTTTCTGCTGCACTGAGCACCTGTGGCAGACAACATTCTCTTCTAAGCCAGTAGTTGGATGAAAGAAAATGAAATAAATTGTCTTTGGGTGTGCAAGCGGAATGCACACTATCTTCATGGTGAACAGGGATATGATGGGTGTTTTTTGCCATAAGTTAGTATCTGGAAATTGGTATTTTAAATGCTCTTCAAGTCACTTCAAATGTGGTAAGTCTGGGAATCCCAGAGCTGAGAAGCTCTGCTCTGAACACCCTTCAGAGTGACTAGAAAGGCACCTTCCCCTTCTGGTGCCCCCTGCTCCTCTGCAAAAAACAGATTATTTTTTTTACTGCTTTCTGTGATACCATGTGATGCTTCCCACACATCTTTTAATCTACATCAGTCCTTGTCAAAGGTCTGAGAGTTGATGTAGTTTTTAAAAGCATTCACAATCTTATGATCTCCCTTTGCAGGAGTAGGCAGGGAATTTACGCTTGAGACACACCCACGTGTCTGCTCTCTGTTGGGATACCCTCTACGTGCATCCTTTTAAAATCTGCAGCAGTATTTGAAGACAATAAACTTATCTTCCTGAATAATGTGTTGCACTCAGTTTTGTTTGCTTACTGCATGCATGTATCTACGGAGGCAAATTTGTCTTATGTAGCACTGGGTCTGTTGAAACGTAAGACCAACTGTCTATTGACTTTAGAAAAGGAGAAACTTAATTGTGTGTGTGGTTTGTTAATAATCTTTCTTAAATTTAAAAGAGGATAATTTTAGGAATGCTACCAAGATATGCCTCTGGTAAGGAGACTAAGGGTTTGTATGTGAATCTGTTTGCCAGTGTAACTTTTATACGCTCAAGCTTAGAAGTGGATCCAAGTTGAATATAAGAAAAAAAACTTTTATAAAACCCGAGCTTAATATAATTTATTTTCTGTTTCAAAATAAGAATGGTACTGATCAGATGAATGAACCTGATCCTTGCAGAGCTTGAGATCTAAACTTTGTGACAGGAGGAACCGAAAAGTAAAATAGACTTCGTTGTTCACTCTGCAGGAAGTTGAAGCTGGGAGAAGGGCAAAAGTAAACAAGGAAACAGTGATAACTAAATAGTCACTGAAATCATCTAACAGCTGGTAATAAACTAAGTCTGGCATTAATGTACAGGACTGAGGAAGGTATAAATATTCGAAGGGCCGTAGTAATATTTTTTTCAAAAAAATCTATAGCAGTTTTGAACTAGTGGCAATGAGGATGGACAACTTAGACATCTGACTTAGATTTAGGAAACTTTGTATCACTATAAGTAAAATGAAATACATTTTGCAGTTCTGTTGTAATTGCTTTAGGTTTCTGTCTTCTTTTTATATCCTTCCCAGTTCCGTGGAGTATTTTATTGGTCTGTTTAGGATGTCTCTTCTACAGTGGGATTGTAGCGCAGCATTTCAAAACAATATTGTTGAATATAATCTTTTAAGAAATGACTGACTTGTATCTAAGTTTTGTGGTGGTTTCCATCTCTTGGCATTCTGCCAGCGTCAGGCAAAATAAGCAGCATCTTAGCCCGTGAGACGGTGAGAAGAGATGGGCATTTGTGTCGCAAATATGTCAAATATGCCTGTGGTATATTGGTGGGAAAAACTGTACTTCTGATGGTTCTGGAAGTAGTTTTGCATTGTATGGTTTGTGAAAGGAAGATTTTTGCTAGTCAAGAAACTTTCACAAATGTATATGTAAACCCCTCCATGGTGGTGCGTTGGAACTAGATGATCTTTAAGGTGCTTCCAACCTGTTCTGTGATTCTATAACTGTTGTAGAGTTAGATATCAGTGTGGTTTTTCTGGGGGCTCAGGGTCCTGATGTAGGGTAGGGTGGGGGTGTGTGTGTGTGTGTGTGCATGTACATATACACACACACACATACTTTTTTTTTTTTTTAAAAAAAATCATTTCTGTTTCTAAACACGGTTTACAAAAACATCACACAAAATATGTTGTGTCTTTTGACCTTACCAGTAATGCTTTTCTCTTTGCTTTGGAAAGGAACTTTTCCCTGTGGGCTTGCCTATCAGCTCCTGGAAGGCAAAAGGAGGTAAAAGCTGAACTGAAGTTGGGGGTTTTGGGGTTCTTTTCATTTTGTTGTTTTTTTTTTCCTTTTTTTTTTTTTCCTTAAAGATATGTATGACTGATTTAGGAACAAAATATTATGTTAAATAAACTGGTATTTGATGACTTCAAGTTCTTTCCTATGTTTCTTTACTATCGGAGCATGCTGCATCTCTTATCTCCATATTCTCAAACTGTGCTGGTGTGCATCAAGAGGCTAGCATTAAAAAAAAACCCAAACAATAAAAAAACCCCAGACTAAACCCAGGAATGACAAAAAAGGTTGATCACAACTGCTTAGAATGCTATGGAAAAAAAAATATTTTTTAAAAAATGGTCCAAAAAATCCTTCCAGACTATTACTTTCAGCAGAGCAGCAGTCGTTCCAGATCTGTTCAGGTGGCCAGTTCCACTCACTCTGAAGGATGTGACTGTGCTTTCTCAAGACAAAGCTATGCCAAATTAAGTTATTTTAAAATATATAATTTTTATTTTTTTATTGAGTAAGTTTGACCAGCCTGCACTTAATTGGGTTAAATACAAGCAAAAAGAAAACTCAGATTAGTTCAGGAAGTTTGTTTTATGGCTCTTTGGAAGAGAACATTCTGTCCCCTCTTTGCAAACCAATACAAACAGTCTCTTGGCACAGACACTGTTCTTTGTAAATATCTTACTTTGAATTATCTCTGGGTTATATTGAAGATTAAGTATCACTGTTCCTATTTCCTGGATAAATTCTGCCTTATATAATTGTGCTTTCACTTTGTAAGTCACATCTGCAGAGGCAATTGGCAAATACAATTAAATCTTCTAAACACTATTTGAGATCTGATGATCAGAGATACTGAATAATAGAAATGGTTATAAATTGTAGGATAGTAAATGTTCTTTATAAAAGAGCACTTATTCAGAAGTGGTTCTATCTCATTGTAGAAATGATCATGTAAATATGAGTTGTTTGAGTGTTGGTGTTACTGTAAAAGAGCTGTAGAAGTACAGAGTAGCAGTAAAACATCCAGAACTGTGAGGGATTCTTCTGTTTTGAGTAGTTGAGGAATTGCATGTGTTTTGTAGAGATGTCCTTTTCCCTTTAGTGTATTTTTTTTTTAAGGATGTTATTAATCTCCTCTAGGTTACTAAAGGAGTACCGAGAACAATGCATTTCATTATTATATTATATTATAATATATATTATATTATAACACATATTATATATATGTGCTTATATTAGCCTTCTCTCACATGTGAGAATCTGGCATGAGCTGCTGGAATTATGAATAAGAACAGGGAAAGAAACATGCACTGTGCAACCTTAATCAAACAGGAGCAATCTCTAGTGCCCTCTTTTGATAATATATTCAGTGGAATCAATTAGGGAAGGATCTTAAGTGATGTTGATAAGTTGTTGGACTGATTCTTCAAGTGGGTGTAACTTCTACTTACTTGGGCTCTTTCTAGAAGGGAAAGGAAAGATTCCTTGTACCTTGTAGAAGGCAGTCTTATTTGTAGTAAGTAATATTCCCAGAGTGATGAAAGCAGAACAGATTTCTGCTGTAACAGCTTTGAAGTGAGCTGAAGGTTTATACACACACTCAGATGTAATTTTTGAGAAAGAGCTTAATTTTAATTTTTTTTTATCATAGAAGAAAACACACTGGAAAACCCACACCTTGTGAACTTTCCATTTCCATACATTTAAATCCAGGGACTAAAGTGGTTTAACTGTCATGTCTGTCTTATCTTTCTAGCAAAGCCTTTTTCCTATAATTAAAAGGGCATCAATTTTTCTAATTGATGCCAAATCCAATCCAAGCCACCCATGCGATTATTTCACCCTTCCCTCCCTCTCCCATCATTATCTGATATTTTGTTTGCGCAGTCATTATTCATTAACTGTGTTCATGTCCAGGGCTGCAAACAGCAAAATCACATTAGTAAGGAGCAAATCTGTGACCCACCATTGAAATCTGTTTTTTTTTTTCCTTTTCTGTTTTACATTGGCTTTCAGATGAGAATCCCCAAACCTGGCACAAATTTTGGAGATAAGGAGCTTGGAAACAATGAATGTGTTAGTGTTTGGTACTTTCTTTTCTTAGCAGAGTTCTTTAGTTCTCCCCTGCTTCTTACACAGAATTTAATTCTCAGTAGTTACTGGGATCACAAGTTGCTATCGGAAAAAGAGGTGTAGCCTGTCCTCTTTTTGCATACATACTTATATATGTATAAGTACGTAGGCATGCAGCCAAGCCTGTTCCCCTGTTGCAGAACTTTATAGACCCTGTTTTATAGAGAGGTAACTTCAGAGAATGTCCCTTTTTCCTCTTTGGTGTGTCCATAGGTGGCTCTGTCTACCCCCTTACCCTTTTGAGATGGAGAGACCTACACAAAGGTCTCACTGTGATTGCTCCTGAAGGCTTTTTGGTCTATTGCTTTTTCAGTGTTGGACCTTGTTCCCTCTGAAATCAGTGGCAACCCTCTCACACTGACCCAGGGTACTGGCAAGCATTGAATATGCTGCTAACCATACCGGGCTCTTAGAGTGCCCCTCATCACTTGCACTCACTCATATATTAAGACAGCTGTCACCTTTATCCATGTTTTGCAAAGAAGAAAGTGAGCATGGAGAGGTAGAAGGTCGTGCACAAGGCCAGTGAGCTGGGAGAGGCCAAGGCTTGTGGCTGGGAAATGAGATACAGATGGAAGGCAGCCCGTGCTGCCTTATTGTGTTTTGCCCATGTGTTGTCCTTTCTTTGGTGTGGGTTTCCTGGTCAGCAAGCCATTAATTGCCTGTCTCCCCTTAAAATATTAAATTTTTATGGTTTTGACAAAATGAGGTGATTTATAGATAAATCAACACTCTAATTGGATCTTATTAGTGGTCAACCTGGTGAGGTTCAGTACAGTGTACCACTGCCTATGTTAATATGCAGCTACTGGATCAGTTCAGATTGACTGAATTGACCCATTGCCATTTGCCCCGTTACTGGTTCTTCCTAATTCCGTTGCAAGGTCAAATTGACCTACACTTCTTAATTATTTTTAGTTGGATTTATTCTAAAATGGAAAACATCACTGTAGGGCTGGCACTGTAAGGAAGGGACAGAGGAACCTCTCACGGAAGTGACAGAATTGGGATAATGTCAAAATGATGTCCCACAGAGAATTCAATTGTTGACGGAGCAGGTTTTGCCAAAATTGAAGGACTGGTCAGTGCCTGGAATGGTGTAGTTATTAAGCTGGAAGTGACTTGTATGTACAACCACGTTAGAACAAAGTGTTGGGTATGACTCAAAAAATTAAATAGAAAAGCACTAAGCTTGTCTGAACTTTTGAATGTCAGATTCAAAATTGAGGGGTGGCAAAAATTTGTGGAGAAAATGGGACAATACCATAATTGTCACCTTAAGTAAAACAAGACCCAACAACAACAAACCCGAAAAAAAAAAACCAAACCCAACCCAACCAACAAAAAAACCCCAACCAAACACCAAACCCCAACAAAAAAATTACAGCATTTGTTGTCTCCCTCCTCTGCCTCCCGTTTTGGTTTTCACCTTATTCTTCCTTTCCTGCATCCTCCTTCCCCAAGTGCCTCGTGGGCTCCAGCCCCACTGGTCTGTGGGGAGTTCTTGAGCTGTCCCCAGTGTCTCTCAATACAGACATGTTCTTCCTGTCACTCTCCCATTCGGGCCACGCGGCTGCTGGTGCCTTGTGAGCGCAGTGCTGGGCTGCTTGTCCCTCAGCCACGGCTGGGTGCTGGGGCATGGGGCTCCGTGGGCAGCAGTTGCTTCCCACCAGGGACAGGGATGCGAGGTGAGGAAGGGGCACCATTCTCACCAATCCATCCTTGTGCTTGACCAAGCTTTTACAAAATGTGTTTACGAATGTGTTGCACTCCCGTTCCCTTTGGGTTTGCAGCCTTCTCAGCTCTGCTGAGCCTGTCAGGCCCACAGCTTTGTAAACTCCTCACTCCACTGTTGAAGAGGGATCCAGCTCCAAACTGGACTTGAAAGCAGGGATTGACGGGGGGGGCTGTCCAGGTATCTTGACTATGAAGTTCCTGTTAGCTGTACAGAGGAGTTCTTATTGCTATTACTGGTATTTAGAAAGTTCACATGTTGGACAGTAGTAGATGAACTGTAATCAGAAATGTACTTCTCCTTCTCATGCAATACGGGAAATCACATTTCAAGAAGCCAGCAATTCACAAGTCTAATTTGTATAATGTGTAGTGGAATTACAAAGCTGAACCTGTTTTGTTTCTATTTTTTCAGTGATTTGCCCTGTTGGGCAGCTGCCTTCTGAGTGACTCTGGAGACATGCCAGCCATCTGAGCTGAATCAAGCAGTGGCAGGGACAGCATCTACCCCGGCTGAAGTTTTAATCCCAGGCACGTGGCGTTTGCACAAGTGGTCACTGGTGAGCTGTATGTAAGCGCAGCTTCTCTTTGTCTCTTTAACAACGGGCACCTTTTTGCAAACTGTAAGTTTCTGGATGCAAATACTTGCCTGCCTTGCTTGTTTTTCCCAGAGGGTGACTGACAAGCTTAGGGAAAATATGAATGATACAGGTTACCAGCTAATCTCAGGAAACCCTTACTATTTGTTTGTATGTTTGCAGAGTATTTTTTCCTCTCCCTCTGCTGAATGAATGAATGATATCGTGGTGAGGACAAACTTCAAATCTGTAGCAGTTGGTGTGTTGTGCTAGGCAATATCATCATGCCTTTTTAATCAGAGGTTTTATACGCTCTGCCTTAGTGCTTCATGGCCTGGAAATACAAGCTGTGGGGCTCTGATAACAGAAGTAGTGACTGGCTGCTGTCAGCATAAGGATGATTAAAAATGTGTGTGTGTGTGTGTGTGCGTGCATGCTTGTTCACTCCCTTTCCAGCTGAATAGAAAAAGAAACTCCTCAAAGCCTTTTATGTAAGTGCAAGTTTGGGCTTTTTTCCCCCCTGTTTGAATCTCTGTGTGGCTGTGTTCAGACAAACTTCATCCCCTGCTTCCTTTTAGAAGATGCTTTGTAAAGAAAAGAGGGTACTTGGCCTCCAAAATGTCATCCTGTCGTCAGTTCAATACTAGACATACCCTCTCTGCAAAAGATAATAGCTAGCAATTTTTTTGGAGGGAAAGGTGGTTTCCAGTCAGTTTCTCCCATCTGTGATTTTCCTTGATAAAACAATGGCAATCTGCTGCTTCCAGCAGCTGAAATGCTGTGATTCTTTGACAGCAAATGTGTGGAGTGCTGCCTTGCACCTTGTAACACCCTGCTTTATTTAAGACTCTGACTGCTGTCTTCCTGGGAGTGTTACACCAAGGAATTATTGATGAGATGCAGCCTGGTCTGCAAAGCACACATTCGCTATTAAAACAACATATGTGCCCTTAGCTATTGCTAATCATTTAAACATGTCTGTGAAATCTGGGGGAAGTGGCCCCTCTGTATATGGATAGAGTCCCATTAAAGCATCAGCATGATACAGCTCTGCATCAGATACTGAATCTTCCTATGAGTATCAGAGCTGAAAATGGGTGCTTTAAGCAGAACTACTTGACGTTATCTTCTTGAGAAGGTAGAAGGAGCCCCTTCTAAGGATGGTAAGGATGAGTGCAGGAAAGGCGATACATATACTAGGTTCTTGCCAGACTCTTTCAGGTGTTTACCAAGTTGTTAAGAATGCTCGTTGGAGTATTTGGACAAAAACCTGGAGGTCAGTGCTGTACTGATCTGTATGTACTAACTTAATTAGCAGTGGAATTGGAAAATTACTCTGGCTTGAAAAATTATGAGGGTAATTCTACCTTTATGCTGGAGGAAGCAAAGGCAGAACAAGGAACTCAAGTACGTTATTTTAAGGTCCGGTAGGCTATTAAACCAGGCTAAGTCAAGTGGGTTTTAATTAATGGAAAGTTTCAGAAAACAAATTCAGTGCTATTGTCAAGTATCCATTGTATTTTTGCAAGTTGGAAGGTACCTGTCCTTAAGTTACCTTCATTCTCATTACTGCTGCTCTCCCCTTCAAGTTACGCTTCCGTTCAAGCGTAACAGCTGCTGCGTTGAGATCCACTGAAGGTAGGTGCAGTTGCTTTATACTGCTTGAGAACTCTGAGCCCCAGCGCTTCAATAATACAACAACTTCTTTGCTAACGCCAGCAGCTTTGGAGGAGAAATGTTTTAAAATTGCTGCAATTGATTTTTCTGGGTGCATAGAAGTAAAGAAAGCAAGGTAGTAATTGAAGCAATGTTTGTTTTTTTTTATTTAAAGTTATTGTTGCTTGAGTAGGTGTGCTTTTTTTCACCAGTATTTTAATTATGAGAAGTTGGAGGCCACAGATTTTCTAGAAGCTTAATAATTTCATGTAGATAAAGTTATTCTCTTGCAGTGGAAGCATGTCTATGTCTTGGTCAGGAATTTAAGACTAGTTCTTGTCTGTCATATCTGTGGTCCCAGTCTGACCCACAAGCTTGAATGCCAGCATGGAGGAGAAGGCAAAAACCTTTGCTCCCCTGCAGCATGGGTAGGAAAGCATCTCCATGTGGAGAGACTTCTTTTGAAACCCAAGATCATCAGGAAGGTATGTTGAAAATTCACTGCACAAATAAAGATTGAGTCAGCCAATGCCTGCTTATCACGTCAAGTAGTGATTACACCATGACGTAAATCACCTTACGCTATGAATACATCCAATTTTGATGGGTTTGCCTGTGGCTGCACTTAAGAAATGTGTGTGACCTCAAATGCAGTTTTTTTTTTTCTATTTCTGTGAATGCTGTAGTAATAGAGCATAGAGCTTCAAGTACAGCATACGTGGAGAGTTTCCTGCACTTTGGCATTTTGCACTTTGCTTTCAATCCCGCTGTGTTGCTTTTTGCTACCTGCAAATGCAGTGTGCTTTTTTGAAACTACAGCATAAATCTTTATCTGTAACTTGAATTTTCTCATAATGTTGGTTGTTTTTTTTTTTTTAAATGATCCTTTGCTGGTTTTGTTGCATTTCTAGTTCTTCTTGATTATAGACATCCTTTGGTGTCAGAGCAGTATTACACCAAAGTGATTGGCTAACATGTATTATAAATATGTAAATAAATGTGTTGTAGAATCAGGTAAATGAACCTCCTGCTCCAGGTGTTCATTTTTGTTGCTGGGATGCTAGAACACACTGACAGAAATTGCAGACCAATCATAAGCCTGCAAATGATTAATGGTCAGTTATCAATGATTATTTTGAAACTTAAGAAAAGTGTTAGCTTAAGCAGTTGATATAAATCAAACCATTCTTGTTAGCATACTTTTTGCTTAGCTCCATGGAATCACAGAAGCTAGATGGGTATGTCTGGTGGTTTCACTACAGGGGAATTTAACTTATTTCTTATTGAGAATAAATGGGACGTAATGTTTGAGAATTTATCTGCTCAATCACCTTTGTTTTCTATGTAAAAAATAAAATTTCTAGGAACTGCTGTTTTTTCTAATCCTATATTTCAAACCCACATGGTTACCCTATCTTTTATATCATGAAGATAGGGAGTGCATTCTCGCATCAAGACCTGGCTGCTCAGATGGGACATTTGTTTTTGAGAAACAGAGAAATCTGGGCATTTTGAGTGTTGTCATTGCATGCGGTGTGGCTGCTGATGCCCACGTGCCCTGCTCTGCAAGCAAAGAATCAATGTCACAAATGAGAACTACGTTGCTCATTGAGTGTTGACAGCTTGTCATTACAGATTTTTTTCCTCCTGGCTTGCAGTTGAAAAGGTTTAGAAATGGTCATAATCTCTTTCCTCAAGTGACCGAGGAAAGAAATATTGGGCTGTGTTCTTTCCAGATTTGGGGAGAAACTGCTTCTTCTGTTGAGTTTTCAATTATTTTATTGTCTTGGTCAGATTTTTTTAAGGTTTCCAAAATCATTAACCTCCCATGGAGTGAAAGAGGATGTGAAGGAGTGGTAAGGGGAAAGGAAGGAAGAAATGGTAGCTAGAGTTTGGGGGGGGTTCTTGGTTTTAGGTGGGGCGTTTATTTTACAGTGGCTGTTCCTGGTATGTAGGGGAGGACGGTGGGGAAGGTAGGGGGATGGTGGGTACATGTAGTAAGAACGTGGCATTTGCTCAGCCATGTGGCAAGAAGGAATTGTGTATCAGCCAGAATTTTTTTGTTTAATGCGCAAGTATGGCCGTTTTCTGCTCTGAGCATGCATGCTGGGCTGCTGAAAATTAAATTAGTAAATGAGACCCAATGACATAAAAACAAACCCAAGGAAACAAGTAGTGTGTAGGCGGGGAGCACCCTTCGTCCTCTCTCATCAGAGGAACAGGGTGGTTTGAATTGGCTTCCACCTTTGTTTTGAGAGGTTGCTGTGGTGATGAATAACCTTTGCAGAGGGTGTGTGAGCAAGAGTGTGCGTGTGCCTTCGTTCTTGCATATCGAACAATGCTGCTGAGCGCACTGCTTTTCACCCCGGCATCAGAGCGTATCTCCTGGCAATGGTCAGCTGCTTCCCCAGGACGAGTTAAATAATAAAACTGTTGTCTTGGAGCTAGTTATTGACATGGTGTTAATCCACTGATCACTTCCTTGCGTTGCTGTCATACCAGGTAGCAGGAAGCTGGCTGATGGTAAAGTAGTAGCTTTTTTCCATTGCATGGAAGGGGAGTTGCAAGTTGCAGGATATCTGATACGCCTTATTTGCACAAGCTTATGACACCTGAGCTTTGTCTTGTTATCTTGGGTTTGAGGAAGGATAGTTGGTAGAGAAACAGACTGACAGAGGTACTCTGTAGAAGGAAAGAGGGAAATGCTATCTGAGAGGGCTTTCTTCCCCACCTCCCCCCCCCTGCCCCCCGCTGCATTTTCTTTACTGAGTAAAAAACCTGGGGGACTGTCTCTGTGGGTTAGTATTGTTCTTTTTAGTCTCCATTCATCAATAAATATTAAAACAATTTATCATTAAATTTACTGCAGCTCAAACTAGATGGGTATGTTTTTCTTACTAAGATACAAAAATCTGTTGAACAACTGCATATTGGTACAGAAGTGACTGTGAAGAATGGAATATATGTATGAATATTTTACATGAGACTTCTGTGCTTTCTTCATGAAGTCACACTGGTACAAGTAGAGTTTGGTACAGTTGTCTGAAGATGTTATAAATATCACTTCTAGGTAAAGAATTGCCTTCAAGAAAGTCTTGGAAACTTTGTTTCCCCCTTGCTAGAAGACCCTAGCAAGGATGAGTCACCTGAGACAGCTCGCAGAGAATTTTCTTTCCTGCATATTACTCTCATTCTTGATATCTGTGACACTGGCCCATATATAACCTGTAGGAAGTACTCGGGGAAAAAATGAGTCATTCAGAGAAGATCATGTGGCCATGATAAATGCATTGAAGTTTATAATGTCTACTTTTGCTGTATAACTCCTGAACTCAAAAAAAAAAAAAAAAAAAAAAGAAGTGTGAATTAATTTTGTGTCAGCTCCCCATCTCTTCAGTGACCATCATAATTGGTGGTTTCATTTGTGAGGCTATGTACTTTGAAGGTTGTCGTCTTCTTGACTGCAGCCATACTGAAGGATCAAAGAGGAAGACGAAAACATTTCTAAAGCAGCAAGGCCTCTCACAGTATTTAAAGTGAAGGTGATGAAGTCAGAGTGCATAGCCCCCTTGCACAACTGAGGGAACTTCTTGCTGAGTTAGAGCAGCTGGGGAAATAACCTTCTTTCCCTCCAGCAGTTTTTTGAGGCTTGTCATCTTGAAGTTTTCCCCAGCGCAATTTAAACGTGCTGTCAGCTCCCTTTAGTGGCTCACTTAGTTAAAATCACCTTCAGTAAGGAGTGTTTAATTACATCTTCTAATACCTTATTCAGCCTCCCCTCCTGGATTTTTGAGAATCTGGAGAATGCTGCTGATAGAGTAGATCTAGCATTTACAGGAATAAATTAGCAGCAGTACCATAGCTGTGCTTTTTACATCTGACACATTCTCCAAGGCTAACACCGCACCTCTTGTACTTCTTCAAATTCATTTGTTCCGTTTCGGTTCAGTCTTTTGAAATATTTTGTGATGAATGAGTTCACTTTACAAGCTGGTGATCAGCAGCAGCTGTTCATAGTCATGCTTTAAATTGAATCCATCTGTCAGTGGGCTCTTTAAAGTGCGAGTTTCACATTGTGAGGAGACTTGATTACACCAGAGTAGTATCTGGGTGCTGTTTGCCAAAAAAAAAAAAAAGAAAAAGTAAAAAAAAAGTGTGCTTGGTTGGGCTCTGGGATACCCTTGCAATTTCATCTGTAGAGCTGTGATTTAGCCTGCTGAGAGGAGAGCAGTGTGGCTACAAGCAGTACTTTTGCACTGACATGCAGGTAGGTGTTCAGATGTAGGTTGGGATTAGGAGATGACCTACAGTAATCTTTGTGGAAACCATATGCAGTGCTTGCTGCTTGTTTTTTAATCGTGATCTTTGATGAACCTCATCCCCAGCTCTTTACGTGTTTTGGTTGTAGCATTGAGGCAGATTAATGGTCTTCACAGGATGAGCTGAAGAGGAAAAGACGACTTATTCAAATCAGCAAAGGAGATAACACTGCTTTTTTTTTGCCCTGGTACACACACGTCATTTTTTATTTTCATTTGTAACCAGAGGATGGTGAAATGTGTCTGCTGAGGCTGTTTTGCAAACTGCGTTTAAGGCAACATTTGAGAGCAACAAATGGTCATTTGCTGACTGCATTAATTGTTCTTATAATTATGTGAAAGTTTTGGTCAGTAATATTCTCCATAAAGTATGTATTAGATGTGGAAACCAGCTGATTCATGGTTTGCAGTCCATTGGTCTTATGCACAGGTAACTTTGCATGTTTTCCTTCTCCCCAGTTTGTTCCTCACCAAGACTTTTGTGGGCTTGTGCTGGGATGTGTGTATAGCTCTATGGAAAAGCATTCCTTACCGGCAGAAGCTTGTTCACCAGACTACTGCATGTTTACCTGAGAGTGTCATTTCCTTTATATAATTTCATTTTAGGAAAGAAAACTTTCCTTGGAGGACCAGAACAATGGTACATCCTCCTTTGCCATTGCAAAACTCTTATTTTTGTGGTAGGAGGGCTGTATTTAATTTCTCATCTCAGTTGTGGTCTCCAACCACAGAGACTGCCTTGTCCATGGCCAGGTAAAACCTTGTCTCAGCAGCTCGCAGCAGCAGACCTCACGCCGTGTCTGACGTTCACCCGTGTTTCTCTGCTATAAACTTCTCTCTCGCACTTTTGCTGTTGCAGCCTGCAAGCATTGCTGCTCAACAGTGCAGCTGCATCACTGCTGCATTCCTAGTGCAGTGCCAAGTCAGCACTTCAATTAACACCACGTGCTGGCAGAAGCACAGAGGAAGGGAAAAAACCCAAACCAAAGCAACAAAACACAACACCCAGACTGGCATTGTGAGCTTGTATTTTATGTCAGTCGAAGCTAGTACAGTGTCTCTGCAATGAGGTGTCTGTTGTCATGTGGTAAGATAGGAACCTCTTAGCTTTTCTTTAACATACAGCAAGCAGCACTGTATATACCAGTCTGTTATTGCTGTGTGCCTGATAACTACAGATGATAATTTTTTAAAAATGGAGACTCATTAACAAGTTCCACATGGAGATGGTGAGAACTGCGCATTAAGTGAAGAGATTGATTGATGTTGGCTTGTGTTAAGAAAATATGGCTGACAGAAGGAGTCGATACATGTTCTTTTTTTTCCTGTAGTGCCTTGTTTTTCCTGCATGCATTTAATCAGGGAACTTAGCAGGGGGAATGCCATTGCTTAATAGCTGACAGAATCTTGTTATCTTCCTTTAAAATACTTCATAGAGTTAAAATACAGTTATTAAGATCTGGCACTTACTTGAACACCCACTTGGGGCTTGGATTATAAACATGCAGTATCTGTAAATTAGCTGCAGACACAAAGTATTCAGTCCTTCACCGTTTAACTTAATGAGCAGTAAAAGCTGTGCACCAGTGAGCATGTGAAAAGCCTTGTTCCACAAACCCCTAGACAAATGCATCCCTCCTTGCTGGGAGCGCTCAGAGCTCTGAAAACCGCTGGGTTCTGATTTCAGCTTTCCAAACTTCACAAGTTGGGCCAGAATGGAGGGATTTGGCAGGAAAGAGGAGAACTGTGCTTTCCCTTCCCACGTAAAGAAATGGAGGCAAACACAGAGAGGACACTGGAAGGGACGGGCTTCCCACATCAGGAGCAGCAGTGTGGTACAGCAGCTCTGTGGAAGCTCAGGGGGTATCTGTGCACAGCATCAGCCCACACGGCTCTGCGTCTTTCTCCAAGATTAGCGTGAACAGGCAGGGTATGCCAAGCCCACTGCTGCGTGGATATTTGAAGAGGCAGCAGTGATATCTACGGAGGATTATGAATGAAAATTTCAGTACCTTGTCTAGACTGTACTGATCATTAAAGATGAAATTATTAATTTTTAAAACCAAGTTATTTTCCTTTTGGCTTTTACAATTGTTTTTTAAAAACCAGCTTTTTGGTACCATGGTGTGCTTTAAGCAAACAACTGAAATGTATATGGGTACTCTGTGTCTTTAATTTCTCACTTGAAACTAGATGAATAACATATTTTGTGAATATCTGTGACTGAATACAGGTCTAATGTTTGTGTTGCTGAGATAGTCACAGCATGAGCAGTATGGTTAGTGCTGTGTAAAATTTTAAGTATTTTCTGATTTGTATTTTTATGAGTAGTTGCAAGTAACATTCTAGTATCTGGTTTAATTTTTATCAGCCATGCGCAGATGTTTTATTCCTGGAAATGTAGCGCGGGGAATGGGGTAAGGAACAGACAGTGCTGACTGAAGAGTTTTGTAATGTTACTCACTGCAGTCCTTGACGGAGGTCTGAAGCAGTAAGCGTTGAGCCAATGAGGGTGTGATAGAAAGCAAAGCATTCTGAAATTGCTGGCAACTGATTTTTCATGTAGCACATCTTAGTGGCTAATCTTTTATTGGCATTATTGTAGTTCCTCAGTTTATATTGTAGCTGTTACAGCAGAAGCTGAAGTACTCTTTGCTATCATTTGGAGATGGAAATTTCTTCCATTTTATTTAACTAGAAATTCTGTATGAAAGATCTGTTGATGTATAGAAAATGTAAAACTATAAAAATGTTTGCTGTAATACAGTGTTGCCAATATCTTTACCTACAGCATTTCATGATGTAGCTCAGGTTATAAATGGAAAAGTTTAGGGTTTAGGTTTTTTTTTGGAATTCCTTTCAGTAAGTGAGGCGGAATGCAGACTGCTGCAAGACATGCAGAATTTCTTGCTGTTCAGTACTGCATCTGGGAATCTTTGTGTAGAAGGAAAAGTAAAAGGCTGCTCTGTACTGTTGCTTCAGTGTTCCCTAAAAGCACTGGATAGTAGTATATTATGTAACCAAGCAGCATCTGTCACCTAGTAACAATGAACTAAAGGTTACCTTTGTTTCCAAACGTAATTAAATTTGTATCCCTGTGGCTAATTTACTTTTATCTTCTCCACAGCCAAAGGCTACCTGCTGAAGTTGTACCATGTGAAATTTCACTGGGCCATCTGAAACTTGTATTTTTGGTGGCATCGCTCGCTTGAGTGTGCAGAAAAGCCACCACCAGGTGCCACTTCACTGACATCTTCAGCAGCCAGCCAAATATTGAGCTGTAGCTGTTTGAGATTGTGTGTGGTTGTTTTGTTGTTGGGTTTTTGGGGTCTTTTTTTTTTTTAAGTCACAAACCCATGTCCATTTCCTCTATACACCTACAATCTGCTTTCTGGTATTTGTGGGCAGAATGTCTTAAGTAACTAGGTAGCTGCCTTAGGAATTACCTGTTATTTTCTTTTAATGGAAGAATTGCACACTTCTTGTAGCCAGCGTTGTGCCACTTGCTGTTGGTTTCCTCTTTGCTGTTGCTTGCTCAAATGCAAGTACTAGTCCGTAGGAGAGGGCATGGGTGGCTGAATCATGCTCTGCGATTTCAAAGAATAGCCACTTCCCTGCTGGGTAATTTACATACACTCCTCGTTTGCTCTACAGTTAGGTCAGGGCAAACCTGCAATTCTGGCTTTTGCAGCACAGGCTGCTGTGTTTGAAGCTAGGTATGTGGCAAGGCATCGTATTTATTACCAAGCCCCTAATATCCATCAGATTTCATTGCTGTTGGTGTCCTTTCTGTGACTTAATCAAGAGCCCTTACTTAACACACTGTAGCTCTCACACAGGTCATGCATCATGTCTTCTGTAACACAAGGATGCATCTGTGTTTTATCTTCTGTGGCTAAATAACATTTTGGGCAAAGAGGAGACTGCTGTGCTACTTTCTTGGTAGAGTTAATTGCTGATAAATAGGGATCTGATTCAGCTGTTTACACCATATGTTCCTATCAAATTGTGTTGAGTAGGGTTACGTGCTCTCCAGAGAGCTTCAGGAACTCGTGAACTTTGTCATCTGCCTGTTTAGAGGAAGGTTGCTGGCTGCAACTAATAATTCCTATAATAGAGGTGAAGTGCAGAAAAATATGCAATATGCTCTGTTTACAAGTAAGGAACTGCAAATTCTATCTGTGAAAAGGAAGAATAAAGTTCAGGATACTGGCAATACATTGATACACCTGCACAGTTTTATAACATTGAGCTGCAAGTACCTGTTGAAGGTTTCAGTTTTAAAAGAGGAAGGGTATCATTCTTATTTTGCTTTTCATGCTGATCCCTCTGCAGGGTAAGGAAGGGATTTTGTCTAAAATTCTTAGTGAAGGTCACAAAAATCACTGGCTTTATGTTGTGGGCAACCATAGAATGTTGGCTGCTAACTGTTGCAAAATATTTAAGTAAATGGATCAAAGTACAAGAGTCATTATGGTTGTGTATTGCAAAGATGGGCTCATTTTTCCTCATTTCTTGTCCCATTACTTTTCTCATTTAAATAAAACTGTTGACTTTTCCTCTTGTGTAAATGAATTTTTCTTACAGTTCTTACAAATCTTTTATGTATGCTTAAAAAAAAAAAAAAATTGGAGTATTTCTTCTACAGCCGCTAAATTGTTTCTCATGCTTCTTACTCTTGCTTAAAGAGGTCCAAAGAAATTCAGACCAGAACTCTTGCTACTTACTTGTCTTCTTAAAACCAAAACAAAGTGGGGACATAAAGCCTATCTACCATGTGGCCATGTAGAAAAGCAGTGTCTCATTTTAAGCTAGTTCATTGCTTAATAGATTTTATTAGTTGGAAAAAAATGCAGAAGAATCTTCCTCTGTGCTGTGATTGAGGGTGGTTAAAGTGACACTGCTTGTCTTCACTCATAAGGATGTATTTTTCCCCCCCCTCACTTAAATATTTTCAGTTAAACATGCTTTTAAAATTCATTATCAATATGGAAGATACAATTAGTCAGGCAGCTGTAAGCCACAGTCCCTTTTCTCCACTCCCTTCCCCTATTAGTTTTCCCTTTCTGTACTTCTCGGTGCTCAATCTGCGTGTGTGTAATAATTGTCTGTGCTCACTTCACTGGCCTTCTTTCCATTCTTTGCTGGCAAAGTAACTCTCATCATTGAACTGGCAAAAACTTTCAGGTGCTGTTTATAACTTAATTGAGAGGTTAGGTTTGCTGCTCTAGGTGATTGTAAATGGGAAGAGTTCCTGAAATCTGTTGCTATTCTGAGACTGCAGTTTTGGTTTGAACAGCTGCTGCCTGCTCTGGGCTTTTTCTCAGAACTACGCAGGTGAGCTCACTTCCCAGCTGTTTTAACCAGCCCTTTAGTCTCCTGGCTTGGTACCTAAGACTTGGGTGGCCTGGCAAAGCAAAGCTTTGGGGGTCCGTGTCCTGTCTTTCTGTTGTGTCCAGAATGTGTGCAGCCTGTTGCTTGGTGTTCTGGATTGTTCCATGCTCAGGTGTCAGGTGCTACATTTGCTGTTGAAATGACAGAGCATGAGGGTGTGCCATCATTAGCAGATGTGGCATGAACTTTGTGGTGTGTGTAGGAAGCTGTAGGAATAGTATTGAATTGTACACTGCAATTCACAGCAATCTCTGTAGAAAATCCCTTTGACAAGTTTGGTAGGGATTGAAAAGTTGCAGTTGAAATATCATGGGGTTCTGGCATAACATGTGTTAGTGGTGTTATGGGTTTTCAGTATCACTGGTGTTCCAAAATATATGCGTTTTTCAAAGCAGGCTGAAAAACATAGTCCTCCAAGTAGTGTTCTTGTCACTAGGAATTCTCACTATTTTCTATTCTGCTTTGTAAATTTAGATTTATATATTTTTTTTAATCCTTCAAGTTGCATGCTTTAAAAATGACCATAAGTAGGCAAGTATACCTTTTAAAAGTCATTGTTTGTGGTGTCAAAGCATAACAAAATTGATCTTGGTCTTAGGGGCTTTGGTAAGACTGTAGCAATTGTCTAGGTGTTTACCTTGTAAAGCTACCTTTGCATGAAATATACAGTGGTTTAGTGTTTTGTTGATACTAAATTCATGATTCCTTCAGTTAAACTACTGTCAGTAGCCATTCTTTGATCCATTTCTTCCCTTTTACAATGGTATTCACTTTTGTAAAATTGTAACACAATGCATAGATGTTGCACAGAAACAAGGTAACCATTTACTTAACAAATAAAAATTCTTGGTTAACACCCTTGGAAAACTCAATGAGGAACTTCATATAATGTTTGACTGAAAGACAATGGCACCTCTTTGCTGATATGCAAAGTTATTTGTCATTTAGGGAAGAGGTAAAGCAGCAGCTTGAGTGTCAATACTGCCTGACTGTGTCTTGATTTTTTTTTTTTTTTTTTTTTTTTTGAGGTGGAGCTTTGAAAGAATGTGTTATTAACTATGAAAGAATGTGTTATTTGCTATTTGAGAATTTTAACGATTTTGATTGTCACTTGTCAAAATACATAACAATTTAGCATGTGGTTTACAACATTGATAAATCTTAAATTGCTGGCCCTTTGGGCATTTGTAGCTTATCAGCAGTGAAGTGACTTGAAAAAGACTTTTGTGAGAATTTAAAGCATAAGTATCACCTATACTTTGTAGACCTTTAGAATGTGATTCCTCTGAGATGATAGAAGTATGATAATAATAAGTCTTAGGCTTAATTTGAAGTGATTTTCTTGACTCCAAACTTTTTTACAAAAAACATGCTTTTATTTTGTTGATAAAATAACGTCCAGCTCAGGTTGACCTTAGCTGTGAGTACACAGTCTTAATCCTAAGGATTTCCTTTCTAAGCATTGGATTTTGTCCCAAAAGTTATGAAGCATGTTGTTTCTAACAACTTTTAGCATGTAGTTAAGACTTAGAGGCAACATGTAGACTTGCAAGCAGATGCTGCCATAGAAGACTTAAATTTCCGAGGTTTGTGTTGAAGGAAAGAACTTGGCTTAAATCTGATAGGGATATTTTTAATTATATTTTTTTTTAACTGGTGGATAGATCATTTGCAATCAAACTGATTTTTTTTTTTTTTGGAATAGTGAAGAATCACTTGTTTTAAGGGCTGTACTAAAATAAAATATTATTTCCACGCTAAATTTTACCCTGAATTGTCATAACCATTGAGAGAGGAGATCCAACACCACCTGTTCTGAGAACAGGCAAGAACATTCCTGGGTTTAGAGGTTGGGAAAAGGAGTAATTGAGATGTGAATTAGTGAAGGTCCACAGCAAATCCAGTTAAGGGGGAAAATGAGGCATTATTTTATTTACAGAAGATAACCTGTTTTAGGGATGGTGTGTGCAAGTGGGACTGGGACATCTCACAGGTGGCAATGAGCCACTGGTGGTGCCTCTGGTCTAGGACAGGTCCTGAAGAGATGCCTACGCTTTTGTTGAGCTGTGCCCACGGCACATGTGGCACTTGCTGTTGTTGCAGGAACAGCTTCTGTTTCAGCTCAGAGCAGATCAGGTATTGGTGCTACTGGGTGGAAGTAGGAATGTGCAGGGCCTTTTCTCTGAGAGCTTTTCTGTTAGTCTAACAGATTATTGAAACGTTTTTGTGTTGACTTTGTGCAGTCACTAATTTCAGCTATAACCTTCAAGTAGGACTTAAGTCTGTCAGTAGATGCTGAAGACAGCTGTGAATTCAGGGGAGAGAGGAGGTGTTTTTAAGATGTGATGTGGAGCTGTGGGCCATGGCCACGCTAGCACTGGGTAAGGAGGGAGGGAAGACAGTGCTCCCCCAAGAGTGTAACGTTGGTTCAGGTGAGTGTGGGGCCAGGTCAGGCCCTGTCCCTTGTGCAGTGCTTGCAGGTCCCGGCTGTGGCTCGGTGTGCAGCCGTCATCACTTCCCTCTCATCGGTGTCTGTGGGTGTTACTGCCCTCGTGGCAGAATACAAATCCTACAGAGGGAGCTGGGAGATAGTGTGACTTAAAACCTTTTCCTGTAGAAAAAGGAATGGGAAAAACATACCTCAAATGCCCACCCCTCTTCAGAACAAGAAGTGCATGGGGGCACAGGTGTCACGTGCCTGGTGTGGGGTCCTGTCTCAACCCAAGACCCCAAGAAGTTGTTGCTCTTCCCTTCTGTTTCAGCGGGTATTGATAAATAGCTGTGACTAATGTAGCTAATGCCTAGGAGGCTGTGTGTTGGGTTTTATTCGGCTGTGTCTGTGACAGTGACAAAGATGACTTTGAGATCAAGAATTTCTTTACAGTTTAATTAAAGGTCCTGTTGACTTCCTGACTACCTTTCACCCATCCCTGCAGCAGTATTCAGAAAACGCCCTTTGCCAGCCGCTATATGTCTGTTTACTTTGTGCTGAGGAAAAAAAACCCACCTCATTTCTCTCACGCTCTTACTTCAAACCATTTAACGCTGGTGATGCAGAGAGTTTTGCACCTACCCAGGCTTTCTAAATCTCCTGCAGGTGATGGAGTGGGCAGCCAGCCAGGCTAGCCTGCTCCTTGTGCCCAAGAGCCACCTGTCAGGCCATGGTCGGGCAGTGATTTGGGGCAGCCCGCTGCCGCCCTGGGCTCCGCTAGTTGTTTCTGCCTGGCATGTTGCCTGTTCCTGACTCTTAATGACATCATTTGGGAAGAAGATCAAGAACTCAGAAGTAGGAATAGAACAGCTGCCCTTCCCATAGAGACAAGGAAGGTCTCTATGGTCTTCTGGTCTCAGAGCAGGAAATACATTTCAGTTGATCCAGGTATGTTTGCTCTTAATTTACCATTTCTTGCTTATGTTTCTTATGTAAGCTTTGCCTGCCTCTTTTCCTCCCCCCACCCCCACTTTCTTAACTGGAAATGGTGGAATTAAAGTACTTATCAATGCATTCTTGAGCAATATGACAGACCGAAGTCCAAGGTAACTTTTGACACCTTGTTCAGCCTGTATCTTGCTGTATTCCAATAATAGAAACTCTTTCCCGATTGTATGAACACTTTGTACTCTGATCTTGTGAACTGCAGAGGCAGGGTCGTGGCTGGCCAGCCAATCTGTAATCATGCTATCTTTGGCTTGGTCATTTTCATAATAAGAAAGTTGAAAATCATGGTAGTTTTGTTTTTTAAATTCTCTTGCTGAACTTTAAGGACTGTTTCATGTAGTATATCTTTCACTGTTTACAGTTGAGGAAACATGGGTGTTAATTTGGTAAAGCTACCAACCATTGCTTTCTTCTCGCACAACTAAATTGACAAAGAGGACACCAAAAAGGGGTGCCACAGGGTGGGAGACAGGTTTGGTTCAGTAGCCGTATGATTAGGCAGTGCAGGGTTTGGAATTTCAAGCATCCCTTTGTGCTCTGTGGTTGCTGTCACAGGGCAGTGACTCACAGATGTAAATGTTGGGCAGCACCTATACTGTCACCAGCTTTGGTCCTGCTGGGGATGAAGAGAGGAGCAAGTTGGGTCCAAGTGCTAGGCTGTTTGCTTGGACAGGAGGGCTGCAGGGAGATGGGACAGAGGGATGCTCCCAAGTACTTGCTCCCCTTTTCCTAGGAGGGAAGGTGGCAAATGGTGCAGGAGCTGCTTGCCATCTGGAATCAGCCTGCGAGAAATTAGTGGAGCTACACTGAACCGAACTGCAGTGCTACTCCACTGTTTTGGTATTAGCCCTTTTAGTTGCACTAGATTGTTTTTTGTTATTTTTTATTTAATATTTTTTTCCCAAGCACAAGATCCTGCCTTTTGACCAGTTTGACTTCTCCGTTCATACACTAGAAGCAATCATTCCATCCTTTGGATGTCAATGTGCTCTTGGATATTAGTGTTTGACCTTCAGAATTAGTCATCTAATTAAGGAGTGGGTTGATCACATAGTCTGTGTTTGACCAAATTGCTAAGAAATAACTTTGTGAAAACTAACGATGCTAAATACAGACTCCTTGAAGTCCTAGTGCTTGCAGAAGCAGCTGCACCTTTTTTCCCTGCCCATGTTCAGCCAGCCCCAGGAATAAACACTGTGATTCTGCGTAAGTGGCTTTTTGTTCAAACTCCTTGTACTCAAAACTTGTTTCGAACTACATAGGAGAGACTTGAATGCCCCCCACCACATTTCTTTCACAGTCTGCTTTTCATGACATGTGTTGGTGTTTAATAGTTGATGTGACATTTAAAAAAATATTGCTGTAGAATGGTGTGTCCTGTATTAGCATTTGGAGAATATTAGATAAGTTTGAATTCTGAATTAAAAACCCAGGCATACCCATGAAGTTTGAGGTTATAACAGCAGTGAAGTTGATATCAATAGGAAATATTTTAAAGGTACAAATTGTGCTTTCCACTTCAGATTAAATTCTACTGTAGCTGCTTATAACCTTACTTTTTTCTTAAAATTCATAAATTGGAAGGTGACTAAGAACAGTTCTTTCCCAACCTTTTTTCTTGGGAAAGAACTGTTCTTAGTCACCTTACCTTGATATTCGTACTTTTGGTTTATTTTGCACCATTCGGTGTGTTTAATATTGATGCTTTAATATTCTATCTTACAGTATTTGTGTTAAATAGTTTAAAAGTGTGCTAATATTTTAACATAGCAGTATATCTACGAAATTACAAACAACCCTAATTGATGTTTTTGAGAGGATTTTTAGGAATTTTCTATGTATTTTTAAAATGCCCTGAGTCTGTAACATACTGAGTCAGGTTAAAGGATTCCCAGTTGCAGCTCCCCTGCATCTGAGTGCCTTTTAACGTGAATGCAGAGTACTAGTTGTGCATAGGCTCCAGCAGCTTGGTGAGCAGTGATGACTGCTTCAGATGCAACACTGATGGCTGTCCTATTTTTGGATTTATTCCATCCCTCAATTCCCTTCCCTGCAGCATCCAGCCTCCCCGTACTCTTTTCCTGAAAAAGACAATGTCAGATCCTCTATAATCTTAAAATATGGTATATTTTCCTTTAGTGCAAAGGAGGAATACTACTCAAAGTTCATTAGACCGAACTGAAACAAAGTTACTTTTTACAGCAGAGTATTAAATTATTTTGCTTTAGAAAGAGAGCTTTATTTTATTTCAGTGTGTGTATTTACTGTGCATCATTAAAGCTGTTACTGAGCTTCAACGACAAGTTGTGAATATCAGCTAAGGGATGCTTTCAAATAGCTAAATGTTAACTGGGGAGCTGAACATGCAGAAAACCTACACTCTCTCCTCTTTTTTTTTTTCTTTCTTTTTTTTTCTCTTTTTGAAAGTGTTTGTTTTTTCTTATTGTTACCTTGCTTTGTGTTCTGAGATTTACATCAGTGTATGGCATTGAAGAATGCTTGTTTCTAGCGCATGAAGTTTGAATTTCTTTCAAGAAGTAATTGAAGGGGTTGAAGCAGAAGAAGCTAGATTTAACAATTTAATCTCCTCTTATTTTTTTTTTTCTATCACAAAACCCTGAGAAAGGAAGGCTTTGGATAATAGCAGCTATGAATATGAGAGAAATTATTGTGCTCCTGAAGATGTTTTGGAGTGGATATATATTAGGGGTCCTAGTCCCTTTTTTTGCTTCCTCATTACAAATACTTTTGTTTCAAACCTGTTTTGTTTATAAGGATTATGAAAGCACTCCCAAAATCAAAGTGCGCAAGACACTAGAATTCACCAGAATAAGTGTCAGTGTTTAGATATTCAGCAAGAATAAATCTGTACCATTTTAGCATGTTAGTGTGTTGTTATAGTTATCTAGCTTCTGTCACTGCTAGTTAAGTGCTTGTTTTAATAAAAGGGCTGTAATTGGCTTTTGTTTACATTTTTTCAGATGTGTCTCACTGTACTATGGATTCTGATGTATTTTTATTTAAATATAACAACTTATAACTTTAAAATGCACGGTAAATACACAGATTATTTTACAGTATCCCACATGGATTTACGTACAGATTCATTGGTTTAACAGCCATCTAAAACTGAGTGATGATAGTACACTTAAGCTGGTGCTGCCATCCATCTGCTTCTGCTTAGTCCTTAAAAGTTCTGCTCTGCCAAAGGTATCAGGAGTTTCAGCTCTGCCATCAGCAACTTGTTGCCTGCCAGAGTTTTTGAGGTGTCTTGCATGTATCTAATTAGTTACTCACAACATATAAAATATCAAGAGTATATAGCATTGGGTGGAGTCTTAAGCTACAAATTGAAAAAAAAAGTGAAAACCAGTGGTAAGGGAGACATTTGGTGATTACACTGGCTAATTAATGGAGCTTAGAGACGAATCCTTCCTGAGGGGCCCTGGTCATGTTCTGGCTTAGCAGAGTCGGTTTACACCAAAATAGAGGGGAGGGATGAATAAGGGATGTGAAGCAATGAAATGGGGCTCTGCCTCTTCCCTGCAAGCCAGCACTCCCAGCCAGAGCCAGGCTGGACTCTCTCCTTCGGTGGGGATAAATCTCACCTTTGATGTCCCTCGGTTTTACTCCCGATTTAAGGAGGGCAAGGCTAGTGGAAACCATGTGAATGGGAGTGCCAGACTACAGGCGAAATGAAGAGCACTGAGGAAGTCTGACTTGTAGCCTCTGTAGGAGTAGGATTGAAAAGGGTGTCTTATGAATAAGTTTTCAACCTTAATGATTTTTTTGTTTCAAATGCTTTTTAAATATATATCAGTGTACTGTTTTTCAGTCTCCTGATCTGTTCTTAGGAAAAATAGGGTATGCAAATTTAAGTTGCAAAGAGAGAGGCATGGAGAAACAAAACTAAAAGCACCCTTTCTCCTCAGAGCACTTCCTTTTTTCCCCCTCCTATCTCGTTCCCCCCCCCCCTCTTTTTTTCCCCTTTGCTTGTAAAATGAAACAGATCTGACTTCAGGAGGAGGGACCTCATTTCAGCTCTATCAAAGTGCAGGGAGCTGTTAATCCCTTATGTATTTTGAGTTGGAAAAAAAATAAATCAGTCTGGTTATTCACTTCTGTGATCAGTCAAGGAGATAACTGAGAAGCACAAGCGAGTATTTTGTTTCTGTTTTTATCCAGATCAGGAGGAAGGAAAAAGTATTATAAGTTGGTGACAGCTTTAATGCACAGATGTGAATAATTTAGTAACCATGTGAATTCCAGGCACCTGTCCAAACATCAGGGTTAGCCTGGAAAAAATATTTATTTTGCTACCTGAGTTGTTAGTATCTAGTAAAATCTCTGTTTGCAGCTCAGCTGAAGTGTATTTTAATTCTGTTTGTACTAACAAATGCTTGAAAAATCCAGAACTATCATACTGCTTACGGATTAGAGCACAAGTTTTTAAACTTTTTGAACAGAAATACAAAATGAGAACATGGTAGCAGATATGGAGCAACTGCCCATCCAGAGCTGAAGCTCTTTGAGAGTCTGTTTGCAGCGATGTGGGGTGAGGGGGGACCTGTATACATTCAGCCATCACTTCTCCAAACTTGTTTCTTTTGGGAAAAGAAATTAAATTTCAAAGCTTTTTGCTGAAAAGTTTTCCTCTTTCAGATTGCAAATGCTCACATAAAACATGTAAACAACCAAGGGCTTTTTTTTTTTTTTTTTTCTCTCTCTCCATGGGGACAGAGGAAACTTTAGCTTTGATGCCCATTAGAAGCAGCTTTTTACACAGTTTGCACATGGGATGTGTAGTCCGTGTGTCCATCCTCTCCCTGCCCCTCATCATGTTCCTGCTGTGATTGCCAGGTGGTGGTGGGTTAGTGGAACTTCAGGGAAAAAGGTGGTTTTCAGCACATCCCCCTCCTCGCCCCCTTTTCCTAGGAAAGGTTAGGAAAGTATCCAAATTCTTACTGAAAAACTGGCTTGAGTAGCAAAGGTTCTGAAAGATTTTAACAACCACAGAGCCCCATAAAGCTCTACGCACAGTCATTTCGAAACCAAAAATCTACTGAGGTTTGGAAGTGCAGGTGGCTGAATAACTTTTAAAGTCCAGAGGGGTAGAATTGAAGGGACTCTTATTGCACGTGTAACACATTGCTCCATCACCTGTTTCTCCGTGGCAAGTGAATGGTTCAAGGAGGGGAGAAAAAGATGACGCTAAAGGGAACCGCTTAGGGAGGTGGTACAGATGATGGCCAGGAGGTAGAATGGGGTATGTTAACAGAAGTGCTGTTGTCCTTAATGTTTACTAACAGGCTAGCTCAGCTGTGTGCCACGTTTATATGGTGGTTTGAGGTTTATGATCTGTGTTTTTTATGTAAGCTTTTCTGTACCAGAGGTTTGTCACAGTGATGCACTTGCACTTTAATAAGCACCTGTCCAGTAATAATCCATCTGCTCCTGCAGCGTGTGGGATTTGATTGCAGAGTTGAGGGTAAGTCCCTTCCAAGGGGGATTCTCTGTTATATTTGCCAAAACAGTATGTGTAGCTACAGGCTAAGATACCTAGCCAGCACAAGCAGAAACAACGTAATAGTGTTGCCCAGGCATTGCTGCTTCTAGGACTGGACCAAAAAATGTCAACATGCTGCTGTGTGGATGGATGGGTTCATGTGAGAGATCTTTAATTTATTTCTTTATTGTACCTTACACATGTGATCCAAACTGAGGCCATGCACAAACACATTTTTTTTTTTTTTTTTTGTGTTTGTGCTAATTGCACGGTGGAGTGGTTTAGCAGGCAGAGAAATTCTAGCATTTACCAGATTATGCATATCAAGCCCAAACAATGAAACAAGTCATGAATTAAGGGAACATCTGTTGATACACTCTGAAAGTTTACCTCTGTCTTCTGCTTGTGTCAGAACTGGCAAAAAAATACTTCTTGTATTTTTGCATTTCTTGTAATGAAAATATTCCTTGTGAAATGAGAGCGCTGTATGCTACTGCTAGACTCTCAGGGATATAAAAGGACATTTTCCCAATACCAGAGTGATGGTTGCCTGCTGACTGAGAACACGTGCTTGCAAAGTCTTGTGTGAGAGAAAGTAAAGCATGGAAAGAAATTGTCCACTCCTGTGGTGGAAGATGTGCTGCACTTCATAATTCAGGAGGCGTAAAAGAAGCCAGATGTAAAATGTATCGGAAAGGTGGAATGTGGCAGCCTGGACTAAGGAAGCTGCATCTGGTGTGAGGCCTCAGAGGGCCAGGGATTACCCCAAGCCTGCCCTGGAAAGGATAGACAGAAGTGGGGTTTTTGCACTTTGAACCAGTGGAATACTGATACGTTTTGCTTCCATGGCTGTTTCTCACTGAAATAACTATTTATTTTTAACCAAGTTTCGTCACATTCATATAACGAAAATAAGTTTCTATAACCGTTTCTGGTGTGCAAATGTTTGCAACTTTATATGTATGTAAGCATATGTTGCACAGGTGGTACCCCTACATATTAACAGAGAGGTGTTTAAAACCAGGATTTCTCCCATGCCAAAATGGTGCATCACAGGTCTGTTATTGCATCAAGATGCATTACAAGCCTGCAGTCCTACCACCTGCCTCTTCGTACCTTTCCTGAGATACAGCCTCACATTGTGCATCTTTGAGTAGCTCAAACAGCTGCCTTTATTATCAGGACGAAGAAGGAATTAACAGTAGTAATAAATAAGCTCAGAAAGGTGAACCACTGGGAGAAGCCATCCCTCCTCTCCTCTCCCCAGAGTTGCCTTGGCTTTTGGGTGAACACTGGCAGGTTTCAGTCCTGGACTGGGGATGGCTATTACGAGCCTCAGGGCACAATGGCTGTGGAGCTACTGAACTGATAGCTGTGCTCCTGTTCACCTGATAAGGACACAGCCTTTTATGCCAGGTTAACTTGAACAGCATTTAATTCTTGCAGAAGCTTGGCATAACTAAAAGGCTTGGCAGCATGAGTCATAAAAAGCCGTGAATTTGAGAGAAGTTGATTTAGGTTTTTTTTTAATTAGGTGCCAAAACCTCTATTTAAAGGATTTGACCTAAAGATGCAAGCAAAAAGAGATGAAGTTTCTCTAATCTTCTTTGACACCATTTTAAGACTCTTTCAATGTAAAGAAAATATTTTGGTTTTACCACCACTTAAGAGCCACCCTCTTAAATCTGAAATACGGAAGGAATGGAAAGCTCTATTGGTTACAACATGAAACTATCAGTGGATCAGTTTCTGTTATCTGCCCTAAGTTTTTTGATTTGTTCTTTGGTGGCACAAAATGAAATGGATCTGACTTATCACAAGCATGTACATTGTCACTGGCACAAATTCAGTGGTTTTAGTAATGCTTTTTAAGAAGAGGGATCACTTACTAATTCAGTCTGTGTCTGCTCATTAGGATGAACAGTTTATTGAAGTCTCTACTGCTACACTGAGGTTTGGGTTTTTTTAACGGAAAAGAATATGGAAAAATACTGGAATATGGAATACTGCCAAAAACCAGTATGGCAGAACTTCTTAGCTAAAAGAGGAAAATACTGCTTGACTTCTTTATAAGAAATTTCAGGCTCGATATAATTATTTTTGGGTGGACTTTCTGAAGAAAATGGCAGTGTGACACAATAGCAACACTGCCTTTTTACTGGGATGTTAAGGAAGATGAAGGCACTTCCAGATGTAACTACGTTGTATGCTCTATTTGATTTAAGAAAAATAGTTGGCTTTCAGGAGCTTCAAGTCAGGTAAAGGTAAGAAAATAATGGTGATGTCTGGAAGTCCTAGGAGGCTCTAGAAATAGGTCGTCTTGTTTTCCTATCTGTTTCTTCTTTCAGAGGCTACTTATCTCCCCAATTTTGAGGTTCCAAAGAGCAGGCACTGTTACTAGGTATTTATTCCAAGTATTGTCAGAATATACTCCAGAATATTTTAAAGCCTCACATTCAAGCATATGTTTTCCCTCCTAATGTTTTCTAAAAAGTAGTAGCTTGCCAGTTTGAACGCAGAGAACATGCATGGCCTGTTTCTTTTCAACCCGGTCCTGTACAATAAAATTTAGTAGTATTATGGTAGTATCATAAATTAAAATAGTTTTTTCTGGTCTGTATTCTTCACTGAAATGGTGAGCTGGTATTTATGTGTAATATGTGTATGTTGTATTTTATTCTACACCTATTTCAGCCTGCACATGGGATACTGAACTTTGTCATTGAAAACTGCTTGTTAAATCTTCTATTCCAATGTGTTTTCTTATTGATGTTTTTGCTCTGGTTTTCTCCCCTTTATGATAACTTGCATCTGTACCATTTTATAAAGAAAAACTGCAGCCCCTTCAATCTGGCAAGTAATTGTTTAAAAGTAGCTTTACAAGGCTGGAATTTCTATTTGGCTCTGGATTAAACATTTCCCAATCTCATAGACTGATCTCCCTTCCTGAGCGTTTTCACATCATAAAGTTTGCGCAGAGCAAAGCATGTTCTGACATTGTCTCTGTATCCCGTTACCTGTTATCGAGTGGTGCAGCAAGAACTGTCCAGATATGTAATTGAAAATTAATGAAGAACTTAGCTTTATATAGAAGACAATAGTATTCAGTTTGCTGCACAACAATAACACTGATATCCTGTTTCAAACAAGCATGAAAGTAGGAGAACCTTATTTATCTCACTAGTCAGCAGCAATCGCTCCTGACTGCACACTGGAGGCAGATCTGCTGAGTGCAAAGGTGCTGTTTTTATGTTGTTATTTATCAGACCAGAACTGCTGCCTTTACTCTCAGAGCATTGATTTTATTTATTTGGGAGATTAGTACTCCTGCAGAAGAAAAATATAAATCCAATGAGGAGAAACAGCATTCAGAAAAAGTGCTTCAGACCTGCTTTCAGAAGTTACTTACTCTATTTTCTCCATTATTTCAATATTTATCAAATACATTCAAAGTCAGTCACCTGTATGCCACCCTAGAGCTATTGGTAAAATACCGTTGGCCTGCATGGAAGTGAAGTGCTAGAGTGTAGTAGAAGACTGGTACGGGGTTTTCAGCTACTTCCTTTATTCATAGCTTTGCTATTTATCTTTTATACATGCAAATCCCCTTGACTTTATTTTTATCATTTGCTCTGTGGCCAGAACTACAGGAATGCTGGTACTATTAGCAAGATCATGAGAAGATGCAACTTAGCTATAAATGAGCAATGAGTTATGAGGGGAAGAGGAATCAGAGGGAATTAATTATATTAGAGTATTATTTTGTCTGGGTGCTGTAAGAGGTTTGGGATTTGATGTCAGTTATTGAAAAGAATTATTGCTATCGCTAAATATTAAATATATATAATATATATATAATATATATATACTAAATATATGGTGTTTTAATAGAGGGTAGTTGTGGGGGCAGAGAGAGGGTAAAATAGGTTCAAGAGTGATTAGGTGAGCTGAGCTGGGCATGGGTTGATGCAGAGGTTCCAGGGAGGCTGCCGCAGCCACACTGAGTAACTGAGTACTGGGCTTACAGTCTCTGAGGCAACTGTTCCTTAAAGATACTTTGATGTGTACTCTGCGGCTCCTGGCCTGGCTTCTTGTCTTGTCTTTATACAGACCCTGAGACTAGAGGGCACATGTGGCACACAGTAAATTTTGGCTTAATATTAATTTGAGAGTATTTCCTTTAAGGGTAAAGCAATCAATACAAAGGTAAAGATGCTTGCCTGTAAAAATAGATGGTGAGATCTGACTATCCAAAATTTTGGAAGTCACCACTCTAGGGTATTGAGAAGCTGTCTGAACTTACTTCTGAACTATTGACAGTTTTGGCTTGTTCCTGGTGGATGGGAGACCGTAAGAGGCTGGGAAAGGGCAAAAATACAAATAAACAAAATCTTCGAAGTGAACTGCAGAAGACTGAAGTGATTTATGTCGGTTTGCAATGTATAGGGCAAAGCAAGGGGTATGTGAAGTTAGAAGCAAGCCCACCTATCCCTTTCTTTTTGTGTGTTGGTTGGGGTTATTTTTTTGTTTGTTTAGGGTTTTTTGTTTGGTTTAGGTTTTTTGGTTTTGTTTTGGTTTTTTTTTTAGTAGTTTGATTTTTGAGATTGTTCATGCTATTGCTTCAGAGAACATTGTTGGGGGACACTCAAATACTTGTTCTTGAAAGTCCTGTGTTGTCTTTTAAGTCACAAGACTTAAATGTTTTTAAGTTGGCTTTGTTTCCAAAATGTGAATTTAGTACTTAAAATCAAATAGTGAATTAGTGTTTTGAAGACTGTTTTCTCATCTGCACTGACCTTCTCCCACCACCAAGGTCATTCAGCTGTACTGCAGAGAGGAAGTGTGGAAGGAAAATTGTTTTCAGTTTGCCAGGAACTGCTACAACCGCAAGGGATTTTAAGTAGTGGATCATTTTAAGCACTGTGATTTGTTTAAAGTATGAAATGTTAACAATGTTGTTGCTGATGGAGAAGCAGTTACTCAATTTTCCAGTACGATCAAAGTGTGAATAGCAAAATTTGTTCCTATCTTTTGGACACTCCTTGTAATGCAGACTGCTTTCAACAGTATTCTGAGTGACCATTTTTAACTTTGTTAGCTTAAGAGGGTTTGTTTCTGCATGTGGGAATCTGACAAACTGTAGCGCAGGATGGTCGAACCATTAGAGAATGTACAGCCTGTTGCACTTGGCATAGCTTCTTGTTGTAGCCTCAGTGTATATGTTAAGTCCAAAGAGGCAAAGCCAAATGTATCGGGGCACGTTGTGGTGCTACAATTCTTATCTAAATATATGTGTGTATATAGAGATGAATTATGCTAATACCAGACAATGATACCAATTTACAGCCTGACAAATTTTCTGTGCTGGATAGTAAATGTTCATTCTCTACTCTGTGCTAGAGGATGGAGCTTGTTGTAACTCACTCACTCCCCTCCCTGCAGCCCCATACTGAGGCCTCAGTTAAGGGGAATGTATAAACAGCTGCAGCAAGGCTGTTGCGAATACAGATGTCTTCATGAAGCGGGATCTCTGGGTCACCAGGGACCACGCGAGCCAGACTAAATGGGTTTGCAGGAACCTCTCCACGTGTTAGCCAGCTGAGCTGTGCTGCTGTGCTCCAGAATGATGCTCTGTTGACTTCCACCCACAGTCCTCCCCCCGCCCCGTGCTCTCTACCTTCCTCCTATGGGTTCCTGCAGCTATCTGTCCCTGCTCCGCTGCCTCAGCCTAGTTGTCACCACATCAGGTTTCCTAAAATGCTGTTGAACGGCATTTGAGTCACAGGTCAGCAGCTGTGCTTTTGCCAAGACCTTTATTTCTGTTCTTGATCCCATTCAGATGTAGCAGGACATAAGCATAGGACAAATTGGGGAGTTTTTCACTTGTGGTCAGGGGCTATTTGTCGTTCGCTTGCTGAATTACTGGTGGCTCGAGGAATCATTGTGGTTATTGTACACAATTCATAGACCATATCTCAGTCTAACTTCAAAGTTAGCCTTGTTAGCATCAGTAAGTTGGGACTAGATGACCTCCAGAGATCTCTCCCAACCTAAATTATTCTGCAGTTTATACTGTTATTTAAACATAGTACAGTTAAGGAGTAGATTCATCAGCCAAAAGAATTGGTGAGCATAGCACAGGATTGGGAAACAATAGGTGATTCATAGACTAAAAGATAGAGGGGAGTTAAGCATGTATCTCACTTCTGCAACTCAGAATGTTTGCATAGGCTGGTATTCAAAGGGTCTTGATAAGCCACTATCTAACAGATAACTCATAAAGTAAAGGTCTGTGTGTATGTTTGTTGTGCATTTTGTTTAAAATTCTTATTCTTAACTCTCCTTAAAAGAGAGCTAACCACAAAATGTTAACTACTAAGGCTACACAGGTAAGTAGTATGTGTGTGGCAGGGGAGTAGGGGTATTAAAAAAGGATTAACG
>JAVJGJ010000057.1:22161110-22174249 GCA_035590215.1 Microhierax caerulescens
TGGCAGGGGAGTAGGGTTATTAAAAAAGGATTAACTGGTAGCTTTTTGTCATCCCTGATAGGTGATAAACACACTTGTGTTCCTTTATACCCATTTAAAAACAACTCAGTAACAACAGGGTGATCACACTTATTCACTAGAATAAAACTTTCTATGATAATATATTGTCTTAGTGAATACATCTGTGTATATTCATCTTGCAGTTGACTTGTTATGTTACTGAATCATCAAACTTTGATTCCTTGTATAACCAAGCGTGCGCTTTGCTTCTGCTATTATCACAAAGTATAAACACCATTGCTTGGCTACCCTCCTAATATGTTTGTTTAAAAATGGCAATTTGTGGTCCAGTATACATTAATTGCTAGTGCATAACATAGCCTTTTTTTCCTTGAAGTAGAAGAATCGTATGTTTTTGGAATGTGAACAATAAATACAAATCTGAAATGGTACACATACCTGCTTGGAAGTCAAATCAACACAGGGCTTAAAGTGTGTTTTATACCTTGTGATATTCAATCTTAGTTACTTGAGACTTCTTTTATTTTTCAGAAGGCAGGTACTGAAAATTACGCTTTTTTGGCTTGTATGATTAACATCTGTATTACCAAATTTATGCACACAGCCCTCACCCCAGATCACCTGGATTTTTTTCTAGATTCTTTTTGCAAGTTATCCAAGCCACCGTGACCCTGTGGAGCTTGTAAGGGTGCTGGCCCCAGTTATGTGGGCTGTTCATATAAGCAATGCCATGAAAAGTCCAGATACTGCCCTGAACTATGCCTTAAATAGTACTTTGTTCATTGTTATTCTCTTTTTTTTTTTTTTTTTTTTTACCACAACGAAGTGGGGAGAAGTAACCTGTTCCTACCTATGTGGAGTGGTAGAAACCTTTAGGGTCATGATGGTTGCTGCAATAAAGATACAAAGGTACCTGGAATGGCATCTAGTCCAAGCTGTAAACTATAACCACCAGTTTCAAATTCCCTTGTCACTGAGGGACTGTGGCTTGTAGGTCCTTCTGCACTGCTGGGTGCACCCTCCGGCTGCAGCCAAGATACCTGCCAGTCCTAGGGGTCGTTTTGTCATTTTAAAAGCTGACACCAGCCAATATTGCTGTGCCTGCTCCCAGGTGTATTTTTGAAGCCTTTGTATTTGCTTGATTCATGGGGTGTGTGCTTTTCCTGTTCCTCCCCAGCACACGCCTGTGCAGAGGAGGGAGCCCATGCCTGCTGCTCATGCTGCTCCGGCCTCAGTAGTTCACCGGCATCTCCCCGGCACTTGTGCCAGCAAAAAGCATCCGTGCTGGCATTTTGGGAGAGGATCTTGCAGTGGACAGCTTCATAGCTGGGGTTGGCCACGTGGGTTCACAGCCAGCGCCATCCGAGTGGTGATGCGATCTGTGCAGTGTTGGCAGGCTTTCCGATGCCAGCGCGTGGCACATTCTGTGGGCACAGGGGTTAGCAAAGTGGCTCTGGATTCCCCAGCGTGGGTTGGAGTGTCAGCTCCTGCCGCTATGGAGAGCTTTTGCTTTCACAGTTCACTACGAGAGCTGCTAGTGTCTTCTGAATAGCTTCTCTTGTTTGAAGACTCAATAAAGGTGCTGACAGTTTATGTCAATTGTTCTCGTTTTGGAACATATCTCCCCTTTTTAAGCAGATACATTTATCTGTTGTTTTTCTCTCTTATAAAATCTGTCCCATGCTGTTGTTTAAAAGTGGATATCTCCTCCTGATCACCTTATAGCTCCCATTGAGTGCTGGTGATTGCACTACAAAAATAGAAACCAGTGATTTATATTCGTTCTTGGTAATAAATGACCTTAGGACCTAGACTGTAAGGAACTAAACAGTAAATAATTAAGCTTTACCTCTGTGGAACCCTCACTTAACCCAGGCTGTTTCTAGCTGTAATCTTATAACAGTTAATGCTTAACTAATACCTTTCTCAGAGACTGTGGTTATGTGAGGTGGTCAAAACAAATAAAAATTAAATGCTATGCACACCTTATATACGCAATACAGTAACCACTGTGGACAGTCAAAAAAATAAAAGCTGATATAACTGCAGAACAGCCATGAGTTAGTTCCAACTTGGCCTAGCAATTTAAAACAGGAGCAGGCCCTCAAGTTCACTGATTCCCTATTTTATTCTGAAAATCTATCTAAACTATAAAGTTTCAGCATCTGAATTTTATTCTTGACCAATCTGATATTGGCAACAGAGATATTTTTTGCTTTTTATCCAAAATAAAGAGGGTACAGAGGAAACATGGGAAGATGCAATTTTCCCAGACAGCTGATGAAGCGGAGGATTGTAAATTTCCAAGAAGATTAAATATCCTTTCTAAAAGTTGGGGGTTTTTTTGGTTTTGTTTTTTTTTTTTTTTTAAGTTTGAAGGATTCAAAGAATGCCAATCGTTTCTCCTGGTTTAGGTTTTTTAATTGGACAAGGCTACTATTTTAGGTATTCTGAGCTGACTGATCTGTGAACAGCAATACTCAAATTACACCATATGAGATTTAATCCTGGGAGCATATTGTGGTGAAATAAATTATTTACTGGGGCATTTGGAAGTGAGGGTTAAAGATGATAAAAATGTCCAGCTGACTGTACTACTGTGCACACAAATATTACTCATACCATGTTTTTCTTCTGAGGATCATCTTGGTTCATGTGAGTACATTGATTGTCATGAAATTGAAATCTTTTTTAAAATCAGTATTTAAGAGAGATTAGTGGAAGCTGGGCAATTGACTGCTCTATGATTCCTTCACCCCCTTCCCCTAAAACTCTTTGGAAAGGAAAAAAAAAACCAAAAAAACTTCTTTCACTTCTAATTTGTGCTATCAGTTAGGTTATCTCGTAGTTGACTTGTAACAATTACCTCCGCTGAATGACTATTTCAGTGTCCAGGCAGTCTCATACTCAGTACACTGTCATGACTTTATCCCTTGCATCCTGCTTCTAAATAATTCTTAAATGTCATCTGTTTTCTCACAGGGTTCTTTTATTTTTGTAAACCCTATGGATTTATTTTTTCTGCTTTTGTAATTTAAGTATTGAACTGTTCATCTGAATTATTTCTTAAATTAGCAATCACTTTGCAAGTGTCAGTTTTCTGTGTGCAACAAGATGGGGATTAGAATTTAATGGGGATTAAAAAACCAGAATGAAAAATAAAGTAGGAGCAAGGTTTTCTCCCAGCCTTATTTGTAAGCTTGGGAGAGAGCAACACAGCTGACTCCAACTGTGTGGGATTTGGACAGTAAGCAAGATGTATTCTTCTCTCTAGGTAATTCAAAAATACACACAAAAAAATTATGATGCTTACAGTTTCCTTTGTGGCTTGAAATGTATCCCAAATTCCTCAAGTTTTGTCCAGTCTTTTTTCTTCTACAAATCTGGAGCTGTGGATGCTTCTTCCCTCCTCTGCAGCATTCTACTCTTGTGGAGGGGGGCTGTCCAAATGCCATTTCTGAGTAACAAACCACCTCATGTTCAGGCCAACAGCATGAGTCAGGAGTGAGAGATTTCTTCCGTTCCTTGCCTCCGCTTGGACAGTTTTAGAAATCAGCTCTGGAAAAGCATTTGTGGTCAGTTTGGCATTAGTGTTTATGTTGCATATGGCTAGTTTTCTGCATCACGTGTATTATCCCCTTGGTTAATATCCCCTTGGAGTGCACTAAAACATGAGGAGGAGAGGAACATTAGATAAGAACAGCCTAATAGTAGGGAAGTGCAAATTACATCACAATTAACATATTTCCATTTCAAGAACAAGTCCAAGAGAGTATCATCTGCTCCCTCGTTGGAGCAGCCTTACTATCTTATGTACTAAACAAAATTTACCATGCTTAAAGACTTGCAAGCGTCATCTGCCACAGTTCAGTGTGTTAGATTTCATTACTGGGAATGAGGATGCTGTGCACTGTATGCCTGAAATTTTGAAGGACAGCCATCACTGCTGCTGTTTTTGTTACCAGAGCACTTTGTCCTTCTTGTCACGTGCCAGAGCTGTCTGATTGCCAGTGTTAGGGCTGCGGTGTTGCTTCTGCTCATGATTAAAAGGAAAGTGGATGTTTAGTGTCTCTTGAGCTTCCAGATTGCACCAAGTCTGAGCGAGAGAGTGGGGCCATGCTGTTGATGGTGCAGGTGTGAAGGGAGCTGGTTGTGAAGCCTGGCAAACTGGTGCCTCTGCTTCAAGCTGATGTGAAACCGTTCAGTGCCAGGGAGGGGAGAGCCCTGTGCATGGTGAGAAGTAGCCATCTGCTAAGCAATACTAAAACCCGGCAGGAGTGAACTACACAGGAGCCCCTGGTGCTCACCAATTGCTCTGGGCAGCAGGAAACATGTTAGGACATCTGCTGGGATTTCCCTGTTTGTAGAATAATGGATCCCCTCCCTCCCCAAAACCTGTGATTTCCTAATCTGTTCCTTGCAGAAGCATACAAATATTCTGGGGTCTTTTTCTAAACCAAGCTATACATGCTCCTCACTAGGAAAAGAGGTGGCAAGGAAGATGACGGCAACAGGCCTTGACCTTTCAGAAACGATAAGGGTGTTTGAGACTATTGGCCACAAGTACTCTTATTTGAGCCTAAAAGAGTATGAGCTTTCTCCCCATCCGTGGATAACAGGTTTTCGGGATTTTCTCCAAATGAGCACGGGGTGTAGTGAGTCTCAAGGCTGTCAGCAGAAACAGCGTGCCTTTCCTTTAGCCAGGTGTGAGAATCCAGAGAGCCCCTTCTCAGGTACAAGGGGAACTCCTGGGTGACAGGAGCACTGTGCAAGCATGGCAGGGGTGCATGGGCCGGAGGGGAAGGGCAGCATGGTTGTGTTCTCAGCAGTAAGTTTATGCTGGTAGAAGGACTCTTGGGTCTTGCCCGTGTTTTTTTCTTTTTTTTTTTTTTTTTACTTTGGGTGTAAGATTGTCAGGTGCTGCTCCAACAGTAAAACTGGAAAGCTTGTGCCCGGGAGGGTGGTCTTGTAGCAGGAAAAGGGCTGAATCCAAATGGCCTTCCCTGTTTCTATTTTTTTGTAATCCTTGACCTCTGCAATCTGATTAGAGTAGTGATTTTACTCAGTTTTTCAAACTTCATTTAGAGAAAATGGGTGTGTGTATCTCCCATTAACATCACCTGCAAGGCTGGCACTGGCTGAGATGTACATATGTTCAGAAGAACTAAGTCATAAAGCTGAATAATGGCAAAAGAAGCAAATTTTTTGGATATGTATTTTACCTAAATGCCACTTTCAGTGCTCTGGACTTCAGCCATGCTGTTTTCCCTTTGAGAAAGGGCATGAAGGCAGTTGGCCTGGCCAGCTTGGCTAGTTCTTACTTGTGCTGACACCTTTGGCTAGGGGTATTTGCCTTGCCATGCACAGGTGACAAACTGTTTGGTGATCTCTCCATTCCTGCCTGCAATGCAATGCCCCAACTTGCGGCTTTGCTCCCACCACTCCTCCTGCACAGCTGGCGAGGGAAACAGCCACGACATTCCCAGGGTGGGTGAGGTGGGCGACCTGCAGGGTCGTTTCTGGAGAAGGTGGCTCAGTGGAGTGCGGTAGCCACACTGGGGTGGCTACCTGGGGGCCTGGGTCTTGCAGTTATAGTGAAGGGAGGTCAGGGGAAAAGCAGCGTGGCTCTGAGTGGCGGGGCAGCTCTGCCTTGGGAGAGGTTTTTACAGACCGTCACCAGCTGTTACGTGGGTATTTACAAAAAGGAGTTCCGTAGGGCTGAACAGCATGCTGAGTGCAACACCGAGCAGGTTGCTGCTGGAATACCAGCTTGAGGCGTGACCCGTCTGCCCTCACCCAAGTCCTTGCTGCGCCTGGGCAGCTGAAGCCCTGGGGCCATTTTGCTGTAGACCGAGTCATCAGTACATGGACAAGGGAGGCTCATCTCATTCCAGCAGTAGGCTGTGTCTGTCTGACTTGTTTGTGGAAATGGCACAAAATGTGGTGTTTCGGGCCAGGCCGGAGGGGATTCAGTAATGCCAGGCACCGTTGCTGTGCCGCTGGCTGGCAAAGCACGCCCAACTGCAGGCTGCACCGCCGGCACACACGGTGCCTCTGCAGAACCCTCGGCGCTGCTGACCGCACTCTCTGGACATTTCCCAAGAGTTGTGGCCTCTTTCTGCAATAAAATTGGGTTATCATGTTGATGAACTACCATACAGATAGCTGGTGTTGGGGTAGAGGCAAGTCTGGAGAAAAAGACTTTTAGATCTGTTTCTTAGAGTGTAAGAAAGTGTCTGAGGAACACGAGAACAAGCCCTTGTTCAGCAGCTTTTTGCATGGTACCAGTTTGGGGTAGGGGTTCTCTTAAGAGCTACCTCCTTGGTTTGTGGTGAAAATTTAGAGAATATGACCCATGTGTGGGTAGCCTGGGGACTGTCTAAGCTGTTGGGGGATGGAGAAAGTTGAGGCATCTGACAGCTTTCCTGCTGTCCTGGTAAACTGCCTTATCCCTGTGCCAAAACTTATTTGGGCCATAACCTCAACCTCTGCAAGTTGCAGCTCACTCTTCTGTGATGGATTTCAAACTCTGGTTCCCAAAGAGAAGGTGCAAGTTTTATGTCATGTTTTTGCATCCTTGTAAAGACAGAAAGAGCGTATAGGCAATAAGAGCAGTAATTGCTTCTGCCATTTCACCTAAATCTATCTGTGAATGATTGTGAGTTTTCAGAAAGCTTAATGCAATACCTGGGAAACAGAAATTACTATATCCATTCACAAAAAAAGTAACTTTAATGCCTTTGCTACCTCCATTGCGCAAGACAGTATTTACAGCTGTCAGTGTTAATTATCTCAGGGGCCATCCAACTCAGTCACATAGGAGATGAAGGACAAATCACAGTGTGGATGGCAAACTGAGTCCCTGTCTTAAAGGCTTTGGATAACATCAGGAACTACTTCGGAGACTGAAGTTTTTTTCTTGAATTACTTGATTTCAGAACGTTTGCTGTACATGTGCATGACAAAAGGAAAATGAGGAGAAAAGCATAAGGCTGAATTAAACAACATGAGGAAAGAGAAGAGGTTATACAAAGTTCAAGAAACAAGGGGATACGGTTTAGAAAAACACTGAGATAATGAAAGATAATATATAGATGAAGTAACTGTAATATTGTTCCCCCTGAAATTTGCCTTGCGGGCTCCTGTGGGAAAATAGAAGTTGATGTCTGCTTGCTTTGGATTCCTTAGCTGGAAAAACATGAGATGGTAAGCATGAGATGACATCCTTGTAGGCCTATTGCAGTGTTGATATGAGTTATAAAAGAGAGAGGATGTAGCAGTAACCCATCTATTCTTGATCAAACAAGACTGAGGAACAGGGTATTTTTATAAGCGCATTTTAACACTGATTGGATGCATGTTGTTGTTACCTTTTTTCCCTTTTCTAAAATTAAGAAACTAATGTATTTCTTGGTTATGCTGTGGATAGAAGCACCATCAAGCACGTTTAAATTGCAACAAGACTTTAGATTATTTATTGAGAAAAACTTTTTTAGAGTAAGGCCAATGAGACCCTGGGTTTCCCCAGGCTTGGTTTTTAGCCCCTCTCCCTAGTGGCCCAAGGAAGGGGTTGGGAAGTACTACCATATGGGACGTACCTTGGCACAGTTGCTCCTGCCTTAAGGATGGAAGATGACTTCTTTCTTTTTTAGCCCCATTTTCTGTGATTGTTTGGGACCCTGGTAAGAAAAACATTGAGTTTTGGGGAAGCACATCTGCACAGTAAATCCTGCTATGATCTGAATAAATTCTCAAAAATTTTCTCCAGGTTCTTTTATACCCTGGCTGTGCCACAGAGCTGCCCTAGGTTAAGCATCAAGCATTGTGATAAGACTCCTACATGAAAGCATAGGCACCTAAGTATTTATGTCAGTATGGTTTTAGCTCTTTATATCTCTAAAACATGAATATATTTTAGTCTGTTTTAGCATTTTTAATTAGAGCAGAGTTCAAAAGGGCGTATGCTTAACATTTGAAACTTTGTATAAAGGTAGCTGAAAGCTTTTTTTTTCATAGAAGAGCTTTTTTTTAAAACTTTGCTTCTATTCTTTAGTCTTATTTTCTCTTTTAGGTTTTTTTTTACAGTAATACAAAGACAAATGTAATGGAAGCAAGTAATAGGTACTGCAAATGGGAAATAGAAAAAGGATAGGCAGAGAAGAGAGTTTTACTTTTCATAGGATTTCAGAAGTTTTTGGGTGCTTGCTAGGAGTTCTGGCTCTAATCCAATGTGCTTTTATTGGCATACATGAACAAACTATCCAGGGCACAGCTATTTTTCTTACTGCAGTAAAAACAGGGACTCTGAATGGAGGTGTTGTGTAGGACAAATATTTTTCCTTTGAAACTGGGTATGAGTTTAAAGTTTATCTAGTGTGCCTTCTGGAAAAAGAAAAAATATCCTTCTCAATCTCATCAAATAGAAAATGTGTAACAATGTGGGCAACTCAGAGCTGTATAAACAAAATTTAATCATTGGTGAGGAGCTAGTGAAAGTTTTATAATAAACAGGCTCTCTTAGTTGCCTGCAATGTGGGAGAAAGCTCTGTTTATATAGGCCTTCGTCCCTCAAAAATTTTCTGTGGATGCCATCTCTCCAGTGTCTTTTGCAGGGCTCTACATATTTATTTAGCCACATGGGTGTAACCAGGAGGATATTATGGAAAATAGTTTTTAAGGTAACATTCATTGCTTTAAGAACTGTCTCCACGGGTAATCCTTATTGCAACTGAAGATGTAATTTGTTTTGTGGTAGTAGTATTACTATTGAAAGTTAAGCAGCCTGTAAAGTCTGACAGCTCTGTTCATGTGTATTATATCATGTCATCATGTAGTACATATGTGTATTATGTACATGTCATCATGTATTAGAAGTACCAGAGAGATACAGAGCAGTCCAAATGTGCTTTTCTGGGGGTGGGGGAATAAAGATAACAAAGAAACCTCCAACCAACCTATAGTATCTTCAGTGACTAGCATTTGTGCAAGATCCTCAGTGTCTCATCTTGAAAGATAAAGTGGTTTAATTCTTTCTTAGCTCTGTAGGAGGGTAATCGTATCTGGATAAACATATTAGCTGGGTATTCCTTATGTCATGTTAAGATCTCTAGAATCAGCTCTAGAACAATTCTTGAAGTGCATGGAAATGAATGGTGCATTCAGATTTCCCCAACTTCATCCATCACCCCTCCAAGCAGGAAAAGGTCAAAAAGCATTAACACATATGGCCTTTATAGCTCCTTCCCTTTCTCCCCTTGTCGTGGTTTGACGCTGCCAGGTGACTAAACACCACGCAGCTGCTCACTCACCCCACCCCCCAGTGGGATGGGGAGAGGATTGGAAAAGTGAAAGTTAGAAAACTCATGGGTTGAGATAAAGATAGTTTAATAGGTAAAACAAAAGCCATGCATGCAAACAAAGAAAAACAAGGAATTCATTCACTACATTCTGTTGGCAGGGAGATGTTCAGGAAAGCAGGGTTCCATCCACACTTGTGGAAAGACAAATGCCATCACTCTGAACATCCCCCTCTTCCCTCTTCTTCCCCCAGCATATATACGCAGCATGATGTCATATGGTATGGAATATCCCTTTGGCTAGTTTAGGTCAGCTGCCCTGGCTGTGTCCCCTCCCAATTTCTTGTGTCCCTCCAGCCCACCCGCTGGCAGGCAGAGAATCTGATGGGTCCTTGCCTTAGTATAAACATCACCCATCAACAACCAAAACCATCCGTGTGCTGTCAACATTGTCTGATACCAAATTCAAAACACAGCACTGCACCAGCTACTAAGAAGAACTCTACCTCAGCTGAAACCAGGACACCCTTCCACCTTCCCATCCACACTTCCTTGACACACACATATTTTTAATAAAAGAAGTGAGTGGAGAACAGTAGATCTGTATTCTGAAAGATTTGTGAAAGTTAGCTGCCTTTTAAACCTGTGGTAACTATTAATAAAAGTTGAGCTCCTCTGAGGTTACCATTGAGAGCCTATCTCACATAATTTTAGAAAAAAATTGACATTGGAAATGCCTCAGCGAAATGTTTTCAATTTAATGAATGAGCAAGTTGCAATAAAATATCTGGTTGCAGTACTTCAGATTCCCTTTCTGGCAATATCTTGTTAAATTTGGCTTGGTAGCCAGTAATGACAAACTCCTGGGCAAAATTTTCTGGTGATATGTGAAAATTCAAACTCCACAATTAGAGGAAATTGGAGCCAAAACCATTCTGCATTGACTAAAATATGTCTTTTATTGAGGTTTCTAACTTTGTCATCTTAAAGCACTGGATATTTGCTGGATATCTAGTATGTGATTATAAGGGCACTGAAATTTAAAAACATGTATGCTTTTACTCCTAAAAGTCAAGCCTGTAATTTGCCAAGCATGGCCATTCACATCAGAGGCTTCTTTTGGAAATGTGAATTTGTTAATTGGTTTGGAAAAAAATCACGTTTCTGCCTTTGGTCGGGTAACTTAAAAAAAACCATCCAAACCTCCAAAATTTGACATTAGTTGAATATGTTTTCATTATTGTAATGCCTATAGAGGAAGGGCTTGCCCCAGATTAATAGAGGAGAAAATTGTATCTGTACAGAGAAACATAAACAATTGCAACTAGAAAATCAGAGACGTGAAATGCTAGAAGTTTAAATTTTCTTCCCACAAATTGTGGAAGCTGTTGTTCGGTTTATTTTCTTCCATGAAAGAAACGCTGACTTACAGAAGCACGCTGTTAGTACTGCAGCGGGGTGTGACTTCATTCAGCAGTGACCTCAGTTCAGGAAGTTCTTTTACACTTGAATCGCTTTGTGCTTAAGAACTGTAGCCCCAATGTGCACTGATCAGTTATGCTTAGATATTTTAAGATAGTGCCCTTTGTTTACTTGCTGAATTGCAATATAGTCTCTTCAGGTTATGTCTGCATTAATGCAAACAAAGATTGATGCTCAAGATTTTTGGTGACCCAAACAAACATCTCCAGGTGATGTTTGGATGCAGGTGACTTATCACGTGTCTGAAAATGCTGAGAACTGCCTAGACTGTGTTCAAGGTCATGCCTCTTAGTGTGCAGTCATATGCCTGGTTTTAACCCTAGGTAAGGGGAAGTTGTCCTTGAAGTTTATTGTTTCAAATTCATGGTTCAGAAGGAAAAACATCAGGGAAATGCTGTATGTTATAGAGGGACTGGCCATTTGACTTCACAGTTCTGTACAAGTGAACAAGTCACACAGCTCAGCTCATATCTCTGCATTACTCCACTAGTGGGAAATTATTTTAGATTACCTATTGGTGTCAAGGAGGTACTTCAAACAGAAGGGGAAAAAGAAGAAGTAATGTTCTCTTGAAAAACATACTGTTTTTTCAGTGCATATTTTCCAAATACAATGAAATTATTATATTTTTGATAGTATTATATTGAGTATCTCAGCTGGTTCACTTACCACCCCTGTGTGATGGTGATATGGGTTCTTTCTTTCACGGATAGGAAAATGGAACAGGGTTTGTAGAAGTCAGTGACTGCTGGTGCTAGGTCTTAACTTCTAGTATAACTCCAGTTCTCTTTAAAATTTAATTTTATTCTCTTCTGTCCTATTTTCAGAGACCCTATGGTTTTGGTTTTGTTGTTACCTTACTATATGGACAGTATGTATCTAGACCCCTTCTCACGATGTATCCGACTATTAATGTAAAATAGAAGAGGTAGTAATCAATTGTGTGAGTGGATGGCAACTTAGATACCAACTTTCAGGAGCAGCATTTCCCCCCATGTAAAAGGCAAAGTAATTTTCATAGGCCTATCAGTTTGGAGGAAATAGGATTCCTGTAACACAGAGTAAGTTTTAAAGATAAAGTAGAATTTTCTGTCATTAGTGTCTATAAAGCACTCCATGCAAGGCAGGGTGCAGAGGTTTGAACTCACAATTACTGGCAGTGTTGCTGTTATACACTACAGCTTCATAACTACGTAGCTTTGAGGACAAATTCTGCTACTTCTGTGTTTTATGTGTGTATGACAAGTGAAAACCTGCTCCCTTATAGGAGTCGTGCTGACTAGATTTGAAATTAATTCAAATACTTTCCAAGTCTCCTGTGCTGATTAATTCAAATACCTTTCAAGTCTCACATGCTAATTTAATACTTTCATGTATGCATGATATTTAAAGTACACTGAAAAATATATGGGGACTATTTTAAATTACATCTGAGAATATGAATGCTCACTTTTCTAGCATTAAAATCTTGTTAAATCCCAAAAACTTGTGATAGTGGTGTTTATTTTAAATCATGTTACCTAAAGTCATGAGGTTTTTTTATATCAGCCTTGTGGAGCTTCATTTTCTGCCTTGTTTGCACATTATTTAGTTTAAACCTTTCTTAATAGGGAAGTTTGAGGAGTTCATAAGTATTATTGGAATAATATGTGCTCATTTACCAAGGTTTTAAAAGAAAAGTTTTAGGTTTGCTATTGAGCTCTACTGTGAGCTTATCTTTCACCTCAGCATTGCTAATTGGCTGTGGTCTGAAGTCTTAAATGTTTGTTCACCTTTGTTAAATGTGGCCTTCTCTATTTTCATTGAACTTCATGGAAACTTTATATATATATTTATATATATAAAACGCCTATCACCACATTGATAAACATTCTTTGGAACCACTTACGGAAATGTAAATCTCACAGTAAGATACAGAGTGTGAACCCTTCCTGTAATAAAATTTGAGGCTTTTCAGACTTGTGTGAGTTGGCATTCGGAGTACTTTATTGGTGGAAGAGATCAAGATTTCATAAATATGCTGGGTCCATATCGTCAAAAGGTACCATCAAAACATGGTCCACAGCAGTATGGAGCTTGGGTGTTTGAGGATAATCAGGAAACTAGTGCCTGTTGCTCCTACTCAACTTACTTTGTCTTGTTTAATTCAAGATTGTAACCTACTATTAACCTAGAAATTGGTTCTTCTAAGTAACTGGCTGATGGATTTTTATAGAAATGAGCCTTTGATTTATTCTGTGTGCTGCCCTGTTGAGAATAAATAAGAATGGTTATCAGCTGTGTGGAGTGGAGGTTTTGTGTTTGGAGCTTTTTTTTTTTTTTTTTTTTTTTTAAAAATGA
>JAVJGJ010000057.1:22182358-22241841 GCA_035590215.1 Microhierax caerulescens
GCTTGCAAAAATTTCAGTTTGTTAAATGTTTTAAAAAAAAAAAAAAAAAAAAAAAAAAAAAAGGCTTTTTTTAGTCCCAAATTAGCTAGCCAAGTTTTCTTTTGTGCTAACAATTGTGTTTTGTTTTGATGATACATCTTTCTAACAATTCAGCTAATAAGTTTCATAGAATATGTATCAAAAGGTAATTTCAAAAGTTTCATTTGAAAGAAATGAGCTGAGGGTTAAAATCAGGCATGCTTGACTATTAAAGTTGCCATTTGGAACATCTTGTTAATTTCTGCAGTAGATGTTGGGTTTTGTTTAGTCAGCCTTTTATTTCTAAAGCTATTCCTAAAGGCCATTGTATCAATAATAATAACTTTATTCACTAAATTATAAATTATTTGAAGCAGTAACTATCACATTACAACTGGGAGAAGTTCTATAACGGGTCTTCAAGGCATCACCACGATGCAAATAATAATTGAGCTTGTTGATGCAATTTCTTTCCCATTTCAATGATAATTTTCTCGTTAGGTTTGTATCACATATGTATTAAACCTTCATCTTTTAAGAGACTTCAATTCATATGCTGTTCTTTCTTTTCCCAGGTCGTTTCCCTCAATAAGTAGCAATAAGAATGAATGGACATATATCAAACACCCCTCCCAGTGGATACGGAAGCTATTTTCCTCAAATGAAGTAAGGTTATGCCTTTGATCTTCCTTTTATGGACAAAAAATAATGCTGTATTTTCTTCTTTGTGTTTTCATTTCAGATAGAGCTATAATTGTTATATCCCATTGGAATAACACAAAGGCAGTTTCTTTAAAAGAATGTGCAGTTTTCCAACCATGTAACCAAACTGACAGACACCACATGACTGATTTTTGTTTTAGTGTAAGGTTCAAGCTGTATTATTGAACAGAATCATCTGGAATAGAGAAATAAATTGCTGTAGCCATAACAAACTTAATGTATTATTCGGAGAGGTCTTGATGTGCTTGAGGTGTTTAAGCGTGGCTCTGAGTGAATGCATTTTTATACATAAAAGATGCAGCTGCCCTTTCCATCTGTGAGAAAATAGTGTTTCCTAGTAAACAGGACTAGCGACTGCTACCTGAAAGTACATTACCCGAGATGTGCTCCCTGCATTAGAAGCACGGCACTAGGCTCATTTGCAGCCCTAGTGAGAATTGACTTAATCTGATGCTGAAGAACACCTATCTATTCCTGTATGGAGCAGCGCATCTGTGCTGTCCTTCTCATATTGTTGTCCCTTTAAAGTGAATTTGTGCATGACTCATTTTTGTTATTACACTGTAAGGAAGTTGGATTGCCTTTCCATTTGTTGTAGGTAATGATATTCCTTTTAAGTTTTTCATGAAAAGCAGTTAAAGTTATTAACAACAAATAACACCTGTGTATGGAGGAAAACCCTCAAAATCCTATCAAGTCTTTGGCCTAGTCAATATAATAATAACAATAATAATAACAATGATGATGTAGTTTTGATTACTTATGGTAATATTTGTGTGCATACCACACTCCCATTGTGTGTGATGTTTTATTAATGCAAAAAAAAAACCCCAAAACTCAGAAGGGCTTCCAACCTAAGTGAAACATGCTTCGTTGTATTCATGGTGCAGAACAAATATCCCATATCATTACCTCTGTTAGGTAGGTATGTATAGTCTTACATAAAGGGAGGGTTTTTCTCAGTGCCTGTTTCTCTGTGCCTAATACATCCATACAGAAATTAACTAGAAATGTTTTCTTCCAGTGGCTATGGTTCTCCAACGTTTGCTCAGGCAGAGAGGGAGCAGAATTCAAGAACAAGTGCAAAAGCTCTTTATGGTAAGATGGCATGATTTCTCTAAACTTTTATGTTAAATTTTTGGTTTAAATATTGGTTGTGATGTTATGGTAGGAATATTTTATGCATATATATCTGAAAGTGTATGTCTGAACACGTGGGTGTGTATGTCAACAGAATAAAATAGCAAAGTGATTTTATTCCTACTAAAACTAACTAGGCTAGCTAGAAAATGTTTTTTATGGTTTACTAAGCAGGGAACTCCCACCCGCTAATTTTTAAGGCAGCAATGTATAAAGCATTTATCAGAAAACTGAATGATCCTATAGCTAAGGTATGTACCAAGGAGAATGTGTTCAGGGGTCTAGCAGTGCTATTGGTTTGATTCATGACCCACGCCTCCCCTGCCTCCCCAGTTTTATCCCCTGCTAGCAGAAAAGGAATTTACAATATTATTCTTGTTTGACACAAGGATTTCATGGAAATTAGATTTGATGTAATGGATTTGGAGTCCTATTTGGCCTGCTATTTTCAACAGGCTTTGTGACTGTCAAACGTGATGTTACTTACAAATACCTAAACATTGTTACACTTAACCAACTACAAATGCTAGTATTTGTCTTGGCTGTGTACGCTACTCTCTACCCCATGGCCAAATCACCGTGGAGGCAGAATGTAGTCATGTTCCTTGCCAGCCAAATTGCACCATTTCCTGGTCATCCACCTCCAGTGTGAATATATCCTGCTGATAGCTGTGCTAATGGAAATAGAAGCAGCAGTGAGGCTGAGAGATGTTCTGTTGTGTAAATCTGTGCCTGTTAAATGCTCTTTCAAAAGTCAGCAGAACTGGTGAGGTTTGCAGCGAGAACCCAGTCCTGTGCAGGACCCCTTGCGCCTCAGCCTGCTCTCCTTTGTTGTATCTACCACCTCTTCTGCAGGTCAACAAACCAGAAAGCTCAAAGAGCAGAGGCTGATAACTGCAACATCCCTAGTAGTAACTAATTTTTTCTCCCTCCTGTTTTGGGTGGTGTGATGGCTGGGAGTGGCCTTGGATGTTAGGGGAGTGATGGCAGGATGCCTCCTGGCATTAGAAAAGCATTAACTTTGCCCTTGGAAGGATTCTCTGCAGGCCTCAAGTGTGGTTACCCTTCCATGAGTAGATGAGAACTTTGTTCTATTGGTTGCCTTGTTGGCTTTCAGAGTGCTTCAGACTTCAAAAATTCCTGAGGCTAAAAGCCCACAGGGGAGATTGGAGGTCTCCTGGCTTTGTATGCTCTGAAAAGAGGAGTGGTGTGAAAAAACTGATGTGGTTTGGTGGCTGAAGGCACTGTGCTACAGTAGTGCAGAGGTCCACTTTAGAAAAATCAGCAAAGACAGAAGTAGAAACCATTTAAAGCATTTGTTATTTGGCAATGAATGTTGCATGTGAATAATGCTAAGTTAAAATTCATCTTTTTTTAGTGGTATGCTACAAAAGTCAGTCACTTCACTGATTGACTATTAAAGGCAGGAACTGCAACTGAGGAAAATTCAGAAGTGATCATTTTAAACAATGATGTCTGCATCCTGTATGGGTTCATTCAACAAACTGATTGCACGTGTTGACAGAAATAGTAGGTGGTAACAGAAACCAGCAAGAGACATTGTGAAAAACTCTTAGCAGATTATTTCTTTATGAGATGCTATGAGAGTGTTGCGCTTTTCTTTTTCATTTTGTAGCATCATAATAATGATTTTTCAGGAGTATGTGGTTTGAACAGTGTGACAGTGCTAGTAAGTGTCTTCACTATGTCCTTTAATCTTTGTGGGCTTTGAAAATGTCTTTGAGCTTTTTCATATCAAACATGATTGGATAGCCATATGTCAGTAGAAGATGGGGACAAGTTAGTTGATTTGAGGTATATAATGCTAAGTAGCCTTTTACTTCTAAAATACTCAATTGAATTCAGGTACCAATTGAAAATGCTTAACCATATAACTGCTGCATGGTGGCTCCTGTAAAATGAATTGTTGATCTTGGTTCACTTCCATTGTTGGTAGATACAGCACAAAACTAGCTGCAGTTGCCAGGAGCTTTAATGAAGTAGACAACTCAATCATCCTGGAGCTCTGAGTGAAGATATATTGGCACAGCTTTTAGAGAGGAATTTGCACGTTTTACTGCTTCTGCTCCGTTTTACATACATAAAGAACTAGAGTGTCAGTATCACCAAATGTATGAACTGGAGAAAACAAAGAAAACATCTAAAATCTTCCTCAAACTCTGGGCAATTATAATTTTTTAATTTTAACAACCATGTTACCATTCTGCCGCATCCCATGTGTGTCTTTTCTTCCCTTGTGATGTTTGGGATTTTCACGCATGCTGTCCTGCAGTGCGTGGGAAACAGGTGAATGATACTGGAACTGTTAAAATATGGTAAAAATACTTATTACAAAATACTTTATTATAATTAATTTATAATTAATGACTAACAAATATTTTATTGAGACTCATGTGACTGAAAGCCTATAAAGCAGATTGGAGGTGTCCTACCTTTCTTTTTACATTTTATATTATGTACATGTATATTAAATGTCCTTATTTTACTTATGTAAATACGTAAAGCTCATGTATAAAGATTCACTTACAATATATTGGAAATATATATATAGTTTTACTGTAAAAGTACAATGTAATGTTAGCAGCAAACTGTCCGTGCCAAACTTCCTTTCCTTGGACGACTGTTGAATGTCATTTGGACTAAAGCACCTATCCATGGGTATCAGCAAGTGAAGATGATACCTGGGATCCAAAGTGACCACTTGATCTTGAACTCCATTTCGTCCAGGCACAGTAAAGACTAATTAACAACAACAACAACAATAATAATAGTAATGATATTAATGTGTGTGTATATATATGTGTATACACACACACACACACACACACACACACATATGTGTCATGGCATAAAGGTTATCTCTTGAGCCCCAGTGCTGAGATGATTCATGGTAGTTCAGTCTTTCAGTCATCAGGCAAAATGTTGGCTATAGTGCCAGTGGGAAAGGAGGCTGAAGTTTTATTGGTATTACAGACAGTTCCGTTAAAAACTAGACTGGAGTCTTCATTATCTCTGGTGTGGTTATCTGATAGAAAAAACTTCCTCGCAACTGCTTTTTTTCCTGTGTCAAATAATCCCTTTGTTTTCACTCGTTTCCTTCCTGAAATGAACTGTTTTCTATTTGCATGATAAATCTCTCGCTGAACTGAGAGGGAAGATGCCCTCTGCACGTTCTTATGGGGTTTATTTAATTGTTTACTTCCCGATCTTTCAATCTGAAATGGGGTTTGGCTCCTACTGTCATCTGTTGTACTGACATTACCTTCTCCATCTGTCTTCTGCAGCTCTGCTTGTGGAGGGATGGGTGGCATCAGTCAGCACCAATAGCCAGGGCTGCGCTGGGGGGTTGCTGGCAAGTGACAGTGTGGAGCAGCCCCATTCTCCAGGAGTAGTGAGCCAATGGTTCACTCCAAATAGTTAGATTATTATACGACACAAAAAATTGTCTTCACACTGCATCAGAAAAGACTAGGCATTTTATATTTTGTGTTTATATTCTTATGGCTGTGATTAGGTGCTAGCAGTGAAATTGCATGTGTATTTTTGCATTGCTCCAGTAACTCATTCAGAGCAAGAACTGTAGTATATTCAAGGAAATCACAAGCACATCATAGACTAGGTAAACAAGTCCATTGAAAGAAGCCATCCATGTCACATGCTTGTATTATTTAATACTCAAATGAGTTAAATTGACTCCTAATACACTTTCTTTGATAGTTAGTTCCATGTAGCCATCAGGGAGAAGCTTGTGGCATAAGTTTCTGAAAGTGATAGCGTTTGCCTCTCTGAAAATGAGATTTGTTTTGGACTCAAGTTTTGACCTTTTTCCCTGGATGCGTAGGTTCTGTCTCCTGCACTTTGCTCTCAGTATCAAGTTGAGTTTTTCCAGCTGCTGCAATACATTCTTAAAGGGGCATCAGCAATCAGTCCAATGTAAACCAGAAATATATGGTAGTAAACTAAGTATTGGGCTTTTCTGCTTGATGATATGTGGTAATAATTTATACTGGCATTCCAGGATTCTTAGGACAGCTTGTGAGGAAGGCTTTTTAATTTATGTCCACATGGATTGCCATCAGATTTCAGAGCTCTGCCTCTTTGTACAGGCATTTTCCAATTTGACTATGGAAGGGGAAGATGGGATCCACCATGACCCTTCTTTGTGTTTTCATAGCCATAGCACTGATAACGATTATTACGTCTGGCCTATGCAATTATTTGTAAGACACTGGTGTAAGTCTAGGCATAGAGATGCCTCGTTTCTGTTTTAGGCATTTAGGAACTGGATATTTATTGTGCCTAAAGGTATCGCAGCTCTAACCAGCACCACCTGTGCTTCAGGTCATCTGTTAAGACCCAGACTGAAATCTTTTGCTTTTGGTAAGAGTTTTGCCTACCTAGATAAAGAGTCAGATTTCTCCTGCTGTGATACATTTCTCTGTGTGATCAGGACAGTGGCACAGAGCCAGGCTATGGCTGAGTTTGTAAAGCAGCTTTCTAATTTGCCATATTGCTCACCCTCTTCCAGCTGGAAAATGGGTGAGACAGAACTCCAGCTATGTCAGGTTCTTCTGTTCATAGCTCTGCCTCAATGTACCTTGGGCAGCAATGGCATTTTTGTCTGAAACTGTGGAATAGCTACCATTTCCAAAGTATGAAATGGTCCTTTCCAGAAATAACTGGGGAGAGCGCAGATTTCATAGTGTACTGAGGGTAAGGAAGAGAATGAATGATGGCAATCTTGAGTTCTGTTTTTCTGTGTTATGTCCTGTCTAGCAGTACTTCTGACTCAGCTAAAAGTCTTTGGTCAAGAGGTTGGGTTTGGTGTTCTGGTATTTTGTATGCTTCCGAAAATGGTATGAAATCAGTACCTTTTAACATCTTCTAGAAACCAGACACATGGTCCATTCTGGATGATTGGGAAATTCAATAAATTCGCAAAGACATGAATTGCAGTAGCATCTGTCCACATCAGACAGTGGGAAGAGTATTAGTTTCTGTGGATCAATGTTTCTGTTCCATCGAAAGTTTTGGTAGCTGGTAGGTGTTAGTCAGGACCTAGGAGTGAAATGCTCTGCTGCTTTTAAATTAATTACCCTTGCATTGTGAGAGATTTTATTTTGCTCAAATTCCTCTGGGTTACATTTGCTATAGATTGTGATTAAGAATTTAATTTAAATGTCTTCTGCCATGATCCTTTTTATTTTTTTTTCCCTTTATCAGAGAGAAAATACTTTAGGTAAATTTTGTGCAGTGTATCAGCAGGGTTTGAGCAAACTGCAATATTAAGGCTGCACTGTATTTTACATGTTGGATGTAAGAGCTGCAGTAAGTAGAATAAATAGAAAAAAAAATCATTAGTTCTGATAGTTCTGTTCATCCTTTGATAGTTTTATACATCCTATCTGGAAGTCTCTGTTGCAGAATTTCACTTCAGCTTCAATAACTGTCTTCATGCATGAAGGGACCTGTAAGAGGCTGATACTGACTGGAAAGATTAGGAGAGTGAAATGGAGTATACAAAATTTTTTTTTTTTTTTTTTTTTTTTTTACCCCCATGTCAGGGATTGACCCCAGCCAGCAATTAAGGGCCTACCTAGTTGCTTGCTCATTCCCCCTGTCTCATCCCTGCAGCAGGATAGAGAAGAGAATTAGGAGAGCAAAAGCAAGAAAAAACTGATGGATCAAGATAAATACAGCTTAAGTGAAGGAAAGAGAGGGGAGAAAAAGGTTCTGAGTAGTGTAAAGGCAATTGCCCACCACCTGCCACAAGCAGACCAATGCCCAGGCAGTCTCTGAGCAAGGGCTACTTTGGAAAGACTACCTGCTACTTTTATTGCTGAGCATGACATTATACCGTATGGAATATCCCTTTGGCCAGTTGGGGTCAGCTGTCCCAGCTGTGTCCCCTCCCAGCCTCTTGTGCACCCCCAGCCCACTTGCTGGGGCAGCAGAGTGAGAAGTAGAGAAGGCCTTGACACCGTTCAGCAATAGCTAAAACGTCCCTATGTTGTCAGCACTGTTTTGGTCACAAATTCAAAATATGGCACCATACAGGCTGCTGTGAAGAAAATTTAACTCCATCCCAGCCAGACCTGGTACATTCAGTAAGTCAGCAAATTGTGTTGTGCGTTTTCAATAGCAGGGTATGAGTTACTTGCATTTGAAGAACATGCAGTAAGTCAAGAGGAATTTTCAGGGTTTCTGTACAAGCAGTCAGATTAGTATTGATAAATAATAATCAGCTACTTTGATATGTGAAAGAATTGAGGAGATGGAAGCTACGTTTCCAGAAGAATGGTAGTGGGCAACTCCATAGGAAAAGAAGAAAAATAAGGAGCTGTATATGGATGGAAAAAGACTGAGAGTCATATACTCGGATATATCTGACTTGGAAGTGGAAATGTAGGAAGAAGCAGCAAACCGTTGTGTCATCTGGGTAGAGGAGGATGCAGAAGAGGTTTGCAGGCTTGTATCAATTTTGCTAGAAGTTCAAGGCAGTGAAGCATATCAGCAAAAGGGGGTGCAAAAGGATTTGTGTCCTCCTTCCTGAGGTCAAGGTGAGAACTTGTGGGGTTTGTAGGCAGAATCTAGGACGTGAGCCAGGCACTAGGAGAAAGCAGAGGCTGAGACTTGAGTTTTGAGCTAACTGGCAAAAACCATGGGAAAGAGGATGCGTCCTAGATACAAGCCTTTTTTTTTATATTATTATTTTAGTTTTGTTCCTTCTTTCCTTTGTTTTATGTGCATATTGTCATGGGGGGACTTTATTTGTTCTTCCTTCATTGCAATTTATACCAGGCAGCCAAAAAACTCCATCTCCTGGGGAGCCTGGGTGCTTAGCAGCTGGATTGACCCTCTATGGGAAAGGATATGTACTTTCTAACCATTGAATTGTAAAAGAGTGAAAAACAAAGGTTGGGGAAAAACCTTGCCAGAACCAATGGAAGAATTTTGCCTGATGCTAAGGTACTTATTAGAAAAGGTATTCTGAAAGGTGAATAATTTCAGGATGGAGCAGTTACCTGTAGTATCTGCCTTGAGCTCCTCTATAGCAGTGTTAACAACATTCACAGCAGCTATAGGCTGCTGCTTAGCTTATCCAAAACCACGTAGAAGTTGCAGCACTGAGCAGTAATTAAGAGCCTGTAGGTGCCCTCTCTTTTTTTTTTTTTTTTTGGTTTGGTTTGTAACTGCAACAAGACTTGGTAGTCTCCCCAGTTTTAGTTTGCATGCTTTATTGCAGAGTTTAGATTTCATCACTTGCTTAACTTCCAGAAAAGGGAGTTTCCAAGTCTGCATAGGTAATACACATTACATGGTGGTTTTTGGCAGAAGGGCCTAGAGCAGGGGTCCTCAAACTTTTTAACCAGGGGGCCGACGCACGGATGCAGTGGCAGGCAGTCATCTGCGGCTGCTTGGTTTCCCCCCCCAACCCCGGGCGGGGGGGTTCTGTAAAAACCAGGGGGCCGGACCATAGGGGGGTGTATCTGGCCCACGGGCCGTAGTTTGAGGACCCCTGGCCTATAGGATAACAAGAAAAGGTGGTCGATGCCCCAGGCCTGTCAGTGTTTGAGGCATTTGGACAATGCCTTTAATAATGTGCTTTAACTTGCGGTGGTCAGGCATTTGGACTAGATGATCATTGTAGGTCCGTTCCAACAGAAATACCCTGTTCTAAATGATAATTTCAATCTCTAGCAGGTTCTAACAATTATTCTGCTTGCATTAAAGATATAAATAGGTAAACAGGAATTGTTGCTGAACGCAGTATGGACTGTCAGTTGTGGTGACCTAACTTTTTGTTTAGTAACACAAACAGACTTTTGCTAATTGGAAAATTTTTTTACATTCTTCTTGCTATTCTGTTGTAATTAAAACACAGGACTTGAGGCATTCTCCTTGGCTCTCAAGTGCAGGCAACCACAGATTTTATTAGCACTCAGAAAGCTGTCTTACATAAACACTATTGTTCTCACCGTGACATGGTGTGTTGAAAACCTTGCTATCATGTCTATTGTAAGTGTTGTGCTGCTCTGTGGAAGAGGATGTGTTAATCAGTGTACAAATGGTTTTGGATATCCTGTCTTAACAGAGGACAATTTCTGTGAAGCAGAGCAAGGAATCTCTTGCAAAACTTACTCTCAGTTTTTTAATTCCTTTAGAGCCTGTACATATGCCAGGATTTCTTTTGTTTATTTAAAACAACTTCAACTGTTACTGTTTGCAGGATTTATAAGTCTTACAGTGGATTAGTGGATTTAAAGTTTCTTATCCTTGTTTAATTTGATATTGTCAAAAAATCAATTTATTTTTTTTCACCTAAAAGAATATAGTAACAGTCAAAACTGAATATCTGAGGCATTGTTAATTGAAACAAGTGACTTTTCCTTTCTCTCTCTCTCTCTTTTAAAAAAGCATATATTCTTTCTTACTGGACAACATTTTAACTATCATTTCATACAGTCCGTAACGGAAGACTGTTAACTGATCCACTTGGAGATACAAATAATTATATGGGGTTTAACTAGATACTGCTTTTTAATTCCCTTGTTTTGCTAGGAACAGATGGACTTTACTTCTTCAGATCATCATCCAAACAAAAAAAGAAAGGTAGCAAATCAGACAGCACTGCTTTACTGACTGTTTTGTTGGGGTGTGCATGTGTGTGTCCATAGTCATTAAAAAGAAAAAAAGAAAAACCTTTAAGTAACATGCTGCAAAAGCAGAAATGGTAGTTACAGTTGAAATCAATGCAGATCCCCTGCCCTGGGATTTCAGAATAGTGGATAATGAAAGTAAGACATCTATTTTGAAATATGCACGCACCTAGTTAAGAATTGTTATAATTCATGGTGTTCTTGAATTTGGCTGATTGTGCTGCCCATTTCTCTTGCTAAAGCAAGCTGAGTAGCTGCTGTACAGGAGCAGGATGATCCTGTTGCATGAGTGATGTTTGTCATCATGGGAAGGGGATCTTTGAGCCAGTGAGATATTTCAGAACCTGTACTGTCTTTCATGAAAGTCACCGAGAACTGGAGAGATAATGGTGTGATTATAATAAAAGGTGACAAATACTTCTACTGATGACATCTGAAAATGAGGGCGCTGCTGTCTTTGTCAGCACCTGAAATCCCTGTATGAAGGAACCCTGGTCATAGAAAAAACTTTTACAGTGTCTTTTATGGTATCCTCACTGGAGATCTCCATATGTGCTTGGTAGTAGTTAGCATTTTTTTATTTTGCAAAAAGTAACTTAACTTTCCTGTCAACAGAATCACACACTTTTACCTCCAAGTATGACAAAATTGATGTATTTTGTAAATAAATCAGGTACTTTCCTTCCAAATAAAATCAAACTGCCTATTTTACTTGAAGATCAGAAATCAGGTTATTTAATGAAATGGAAGAAAAGACTTTGCCTACTTGCAGAGTTTCCTTGGACCTCTCTTGGCCATGTCACTTAGTGACTTTCTTCCTTAGACAAAGCTCCAGGTGTTCCGGATCAGGCACTTAAGGGGGGTATAGTGAAAAACGAGAATAACCTGCCAAATGTTGCATTCAATTTTTTTCCCACTGAAGTTGAAAAGTTTTCTTCAGTATTGTGATGTGGATGTGTGTCGTGTCCTCATCTTGCCTTTCCCCTTCCCTCCTCACCTGGTTTAATACTAACCTATTGTGTAGAGTAAAAGGCAAATTACGGTTCTGATTTTGCAGCGTTGTGTTTTGTTAGCTGAAAAATATTTCTGTTTAGAGATAGTTGGTGTGTCTTTATTTCTCTCTTTTTTTTTTTTTAAACTCCTTTCCATCCATATTTCTACATTAGTAATTCATCAAATGGAATAATTTAGGAAGAAATAAAGGCTGAGTCAGGTCTGTTTTTCTTGTGGCTTTGCTGTTTTGCAGATTTAACATGGGAATTGTGTATATATCAAAAAATACTTTTGCTTTCAAAAGCATTCATACAAATACAGCGAGCCTGACGCTAGTTATCATATTGCTACAAAGTGGCAAGCCTGTGATTTTAATAATCCGGCTTCCCAGTGAAGCTTTTTCAGTCAGAACACTGCTCCCTCCGCTGTCCTGACTCACTGTGATGAGATAACTGGCTTTGGTTTGCACCCACCGGTAACCGATCTGTTAATATCATTGACAGAAGCATGATCCTTTTGCTGGGCTGTGTGGGGGTGAAGGGTTTTGTGTTGAAATAGAGAAATTAACAGCAGCTCACCTTTTGTTTTGATATATACAGCTAGTCTTAAGTGTCTCTGAGAAGTATTCAAAACAGCCGGATAAGAAGTTGAATGAATAATTATTCTTCCTTTTCCTCCCATCTAGAACAAAGGAAGAATTATGCACGAGACAGTGCCAGCAGCATATCTGAAACGTCACGGTATCATGTAGAGGTGAGATGAAGAGTGATATACCAATTATAACTTCTGGTTACATGCAGTTATTTTTGCCTACATGATTATTGAGGATACATGTGCTTGAAGGCATATACATCTTCCCAGACATCCTAGCAGCCTGAGGTCACTTCAGAATAGATTACACTGAAATGTCGCGGATTCTATAGCTTTGCCATAATGAGCTGAAATTTTGATGCAGAAGAATGTAAGCAAAGTTGTGTGTAGTTTGGCAAACGGACAGGACTTCTCAATGGGATATCAGTTCAGTGTGTTATGCTGCCCTGTCTCTGAACCTGGCTTGTTGCAAGGATGAGGCAGAACTGAAAAACCCTGTGCTGTTGGTGAAGCACACTGGATGATATTTAAAATGAATACTTTGATCAGGTATAATCAGTAGAGGTGACAGAATATTCAGAAAGAGCTGAGCGTTAACCCTTTAAATTCCCGGTTAGACTACTATGTAGTAATTAAACAAATATATTCTGCCTGCACAAATTCTTCCCCAGTGTGAAGTGCCAAGTATGTTACTTCCTGTCTTAAGCTGCTTTGCAGAATTACTGTGTGCTGCTGTCATGTTTTATCCAGGAGTGTTATATTTCAAATATTCAGCAAAGTAAGCCTGTGTGCCCATATGGAGCCTGTTAAGCACTTTTGGATGCAATGCTTCATTCTCTAGTCTTGCTTTGGCACAAACTTTCTTCCACTTATTTCTAACCACTGTCATGGGTTAAGCGAAGTCTTGCAAATACTATAGATTCTCAGCTCCTTTTTGCTGGGTTTTAAATTGGCTGTTAAGTGTGAGATCATATGCAGAGAAGTCTCAATTTCAAGGGCTTCTATCTTATGATCAGCTTGCAAATGAATACTTGTGTTGCTTCTAATTGTCTGTCTATTTTTCTTTGGTTTCTTCATAATGGCTTTGGTACTGTACTGGCATAAAAATTAGTACTTGTATGTGGACTTTAAGCATCCCTGTAAGCAGCCAGTAGAGAGTTCGTTTCGCTTCTTTTATATACTTTGATTATATGCAGCTTATATCTACTCTCGTCTGTCATTACTAAGTGGTGTTATCCTGTAAGAGAAGAAAGCACACTTAATTATCTTTTTTTCTTCTTTTTTTAAAGTTATTTAAAAGATAGATGTGCAGGCATATATTAAAATTGGTTCTTCACTAAGCACATGAAGCTGGATTTATGCCTGGACAAAATGAAATAATTCTATGGATTTTCTTGCATGGTTGGCATGTTGAAGGAGAAATTGTCAGAACCGTGACGGGAAAGCCAGTTGAGGTGATGTCTGTGAGGTAGTATTTAATTTCTAGACCATTAATTGAATCTGGAGAATATTCCAAGTTGATGGGGAGCAGAAGTAGTTAGTATACTACATTTTTACTGTGAGCCACGTAAAAGAAGTGACTAGCCTGTCCATAAGGCAGCCCAGTCAGATGCAAGCCCATTATGGTTGCCACCAGCATGCTAGCTGGCAGCTCTGGAAGAGACGAGGACACTCCAGGTCAGGGTGGTGATGGAGGTACATTGGCAGGGTGTTTCTGCCATGCTTCTGCTTACACTTTCTGGACGCAGCTTGCCAAGAGAGACAGCTTTTCACTCCTCAAGAAAGCTAATTAAATACTCGGGTTAATTCTAGCTTTGATACCTGAAAGATGTCAGAGTGTGCCTTCAAGGCTAACAGTTTACTGTAGTGAGGAAATGACAGAGAATGACAAACAGTGAGTTACAAAAATCAGTTCATTTGAAATGACATTATGGACTAAACAATGTCTCTTGTGGCTTGTTGGTAGGATCTGTCATATACAAAGGCACTTTTATTCACAAATAATTGTATTGCTATTTCCTGGCAATTTTAATATTGACACAGCCAAGCAATGGGGAAAATTGCAATTTTTTATTTTTTAATGTACATCCTATTCACTAGCACTTGACCACCTTTGTTCTGGACCGAAAAGAGGCAATGATTACAGTAGATGATGGAATAAGGAAGCTGAAATTGCTGGATGCCAAAGGCAAAGTCTGGACTCAAGACATGATTCTTCAAGTGGATGACAAAGCTGTCAGTTTGGTGGACTTGGAATCAAAGGTAAGATCTGTGAGTGGCAGTCTCATTTTCAGAGAGGGGAGAGAAAAAGGGAACAGGCAGAAAAATGATGTGTGTGAGATGCAGTATTTTAATTAGCTTATTATCACTTTTCCTTTTTAACTCATGCAGCTTTTCTAAGATCAGGACGCTGTATGATAAGGTGGTGTTTTGTGTTTGGTTTTTTTTTTTTTCTCTTCCGGCAGAATGAACTGGAGAATTTTCCTTTAAGCACAATTCAGCATTGCCAAGCTGTGATGAATGCATGCAATTACAATTCGATTCTTGCATTAATATGTAAAGAACCGACCCAAACCAAGCCCGATTTGCATCTTTTCCAATGTGATGAGATTAAGGTAAGATAGTAATGGAAATCTGCTATGACTTATTTGAATAGGGGAAATTTTATGAATTGGCAAATACAGTGGATAAAATCAAATGAGCTGATTCATAGAAAATAATTCTGTTCTTTTATTCTTATAAATATGCTTTAAGTTTAATGCACTTATGATATTGACACTACTTATAATATGTTAGTAAATGTAGTGTAGTATGTCTTGTAAGAGAGTAGTCCAGTGTGTAAGCTGAATTCTTCAATGCATTTTCAGATATGTCGTTACTGTAAATATTGATTCTGGGGCTCTGTAGCTGTTTATTTAGTCTTGCAATTGTGTAAAGCTCTAGAATACATATATGGTTTGCATTCACACTTCTGAAGAAAATAGTGTAAAGCAGTTTGAATTATCTCAGATTTATTTTATAATCTGCAGATAACTTATCCAAGCCCTCACCTAGTCTTTCCCCTTTTTTCTGTTCTTTTTGTCACTGAACAATTAAACCTTGTCTACATTCTCACCTCTCCGCACCTCTGCTCTGCTGGAGGGATAATGAAAAGGAAAATACTATTAGCAGGGAGGGACAAAACAAGGAAATAAATTGTTTTCTATGATTAAAATATGTCCTTTAAGTATAAGTATTTTTTTAATGTATCCTGGAACACTTCTTTATTTCCAGGGTTTCAAATTTTAGTTTATGTTACTCTATGTAATTGGTATTGCTTTAACTGTAATTGATATTTTCATGGGGATTTTTAAATTCCTTTGTAGTAGTTTACATCATTGTCTTAAAACAACAGATTGCTAATCACATTATGCAACCATTTTGAAATCAATATAGTGAGAGTGGTGTGAAGATGACTGGCTAATTGTGTGATTTTTTGCACAGAGTTTGCTGTTGCAATGGAAATGGGGATCCTGAGAGAAGTTCAGGTGGCATTATGTTAAATAATGCAGGGATCCTTTTTGAGGTCTGGTTGGACCCAGCTCTCCAAAGTGTAGAGGTGGTCTCTGTGCTTCAGAGTTTCAGTTTTTGAAGTTGTTCCTCTGTGTACAAATATACGGAGCATAACTTGGAAGTCCAGGATCCTCCTTTTCTTCAGAGTTATTGTTCGAGTCTGTGAATGAACCCTAGGTTTTGTTCCTTACCCGTAACACTTGGCTGTTTCTGAAAGGTTAGCTCTTGTCTTTTTCCTGCTTTTAAGTTACTATGAACCTCAGGAGCCTCTGCAATAAAAAATTTAGTCAAAATCAATAATACTTGGGGCATTCAATGGTTTAAAAAAAATTGTTAAATAATAAATATCAAGAGTGTGATTAATAGAGTTCTTTTGGGCGTAAGTTTCTCAAATCCCCTTAAGTTTTTCTATTAATCTTTTAACCTTCGTGTATCCCTTGTCCATATTCTGTAGTGCAATTCATTATAGCCTGGGGAGTCCCTTAATCCCCTTGGATCCTAAATTCAACAGTCTTCTGGTTCAAACAGAAGATACATACTCCTCAAAAAACCTTACATACCTCTCCATGGTAAGGGTACCAAGAAAGGCATGGACCATTTAGAGTGAGCCAGACACTGACAGATTTGAGCTTTGACAACTTGTGTAGGAAATGAATTTGTTAGCTGAAGACGTGTAACAGAGCATTCTAAACCCTATGAGAATCCGTGACCTATTTAACGCAAGATCTATTAAAATAATGCCTTAGACCTGCATCAGAATTTCACTTGTGGGCCACTGGTGGAAGCAGACTGCAGTTATGGAGAGGCAGGAACATACAGATTAGGACGTGTTCTGAAAAATTAATCTTCTGTTATATCAAAGAGAAATTGGAGGCTATTGTTATATCTTAAAGGAAACTGTATCACTAAGTTACTCTCCTAATGCTTTATGCTGCTGCTACTGTCTGTAGTAGTTTTGCTGCTACTATCTATAGTAGAATTTTTTTTAATACTATGTCTTTCCCCTAACATACTTGAGAAAAAAAAAATGTATGCAGAGGGAAAAATTAGCTTATGTAGTAATGGTTGACTTGAGATAATTACAGCTGTTCAGACAAATTTGGTATCTAGATTACATACTCATCTGATGATAATGCTGGAGTTCGGAACAGTGGCAAACATACCAAGTCCCATGTAATAGCATTGTGTGTTTCTTTGTGCTGTTTATGTGTAAAATAATTTATCCTAGAACTTTTAAATAAATGGGATTTGATAGGGTATTCTGGAATCTTAAGATGCCCTAAAAAAAGAGCATGTGGAGATACTCATTTCATGTATCTGGATAGTCTAGCTGATAACTGATGGTTTCTGCTTTTGGCTCTTTAGGCTAGCTTTATTCATGAAGATATTGAAAGTGCAATCAGTGACAGCAAAAGTGGAAAACAAAAGAAGAGGCTTGAAACGCTGAGGTAAAAACATAACTTCTTGGTAGTATATGGGATCATCAAATAGTGTTAAAGCATTCAGAAACTCTCCAAGTCTGCCTGCTGTCTTTTGTTGTTTTGCTAGTTGACAATGTACTTCCAAACCCGAATGTTTTAACATTTAACATGCCTTGCTTGTAACAATTACCTCGTCCTTTCTTAATTTATGGCATCACACTTACCTTTCCCAATCCTCGCTTAGTGATGGGAACAGCTGACATCAATACCACTTGCCAGAGAATAGCATTGCATGTCTCAATTCTACATATGGGTCAAGTAGTTCAGAACTTAAATTAAAAACATATATGGCCCATAAAGTAAATAAGGTTATGATAAAAGGTTTTGGGATCTAAAGATGTTTAATAAAACAGCAACTGAAGATTGAATAATCTTCCTTCCTGCCTGTTTAACGATGCGGAAGACTTCTTGTTTCCCTGGTAGTGAAAGCAGCTCTGCCAGCTGGAAAATGTGAGGGAAAAGAGTCAGTTGGGTTCAGAGAAGATCAATACAGAAGTTAGAGGTAGCCAACAGAGATGTAGAAACAAGGGCACAAATATTTTAGATACTGAATGGTAGTGGTGATAGTTTGTTGAAACATTAGTAAGTAACTGCATCCTGATAGGATCTCTCTGTAACAGTTTTGTGGTTCAGATAGAGAAGTCTCTGCTGGAGAAAAATCATTAACTTAAAATGTCACCATTATATGAATGAATTTATAGTAGTCTTAGCTACCTGTTAAATTCTGATGCACAGCTTTCCAAGTTTTCCTAGAGTAATGGATACTCCTATAAGAACAAAACAAAAACTGAATTATGTCTAACTTTATCTGCAGGTTTAAAAATAAATTAGTAGACTTTACTGTTTGTGGGACTGTAACAAACAGGTATAAGCACAAAGAGGCAACCCAGAGGAGCTCAAATGCATTGGATATGCTGAGAAACTAATGGGATTTAATTGGGAAAAGAATGTAGGTCAGTACATCTGCTGGGAAAAATAATCCAAGACATCAGTCTCTGAGGGCTATGAGACCAAGAGGTCATGAGTACGTGACAGCTTAGCGCTGGTTACTAGCAGTTGTATCATGTACATGCTGGCATCGGATCACAGGGGAAGACCCTCCTGCCTGGCATTGCCCTATCGAGTTGCTACAAGGTTATTGACACACAGAAGCGTGGGACATGTTGCAGTGAGTGCCCGAGAGACTAAAGGAAGGAAAAGTGAAGGAAACATCTTTTTGTTCAGTGTTCAAAGACCAAGTAACACTTGACATTTGTGGTGGTGTTGAATGTCATTAATGAGATGGGATTATAAAGAGATGAATTTAAGGTGAAGGTCTTGCATTTAAACAGGGGTGTGTGGAAGAGGTGGGGTATGTGTATGACAGGAGGAGTTGGGACGTCCTTGTCGGTTGGTATCAAGCTGCAGAATAACTTCAAACACCTCTTTTCTTATGGTATTTAAAACTATGCTACGAAGTGGAAAACTGGAAAATTGCGGGTGGGAACACTGACACATTTGTATCAAGACAGGATGAACAGGCCACTGCTATAAAATGGAGAATCGGCCAGTATTTGATTTGTTTTTGTTGGTAGGGTTTTAAGAAACAGGTGGTTGACAACCTGTCAGATTTAGGGATAGATACTCAACTTGTGATGGTTGAAAGGTAACTTCTAAAGAAAACTTTCACATAAAGTGGAAGTCCAGCCAGTAAACTGTGTATGGTGGTAAAAGTGCCACGTACTAAAAAAAAAACGCTGTGTAAACTGGCAGGTCTGTAGACATCAAGCTTTGTGGCACTGCTTGGGCATTTCCCATGTGGCCAGTTGAAGAAGATTTGCTAACACCATCATGGAGTGGGTTTCCTACTGGTTTTAACATATTTACATATCATGGTCTTGAGTATTGCTTATTTGGGAAGTCCACAGTATGTTCAACAGTAGAAGAGGTCCTTGTGAAGCCTCCTTGTCTACTCTGATTAAGAACGTTTTCCCCTTCAAGTGTCACTTGTGGGCTTCTCTTCCTCTAGAATGATATCCAAAGCTGACAGTGCCATCCCACCGCCACCGCGGGCACCTGCCCCTGTGCCACCAGGGACCATCACCCAAGTGGATGTGAGAAGCCGTGTGGCAGCGTGGTCTGCATGGGCTGCTGAGCAGGGAGAGTGTGAGTATTTCTGGGAACCTGCTGCCTGCGCAGCACGGTGGCAAACAGTTGTTCTGGGCAGTGCATTTTTGTGATGCTTGGTAATAACAAAAACAGACTAGTTTCACACAAATTACAGTAATTGCATCCAGATACAGAAATGGTTGTACAAGGTCACCCCTCTGTCCTCGCTGAGAGCAGGCAGGATCATTCTCCCAGCCTAGTCTGAAGTGCCCCAAGCCACCGTTGCCTGATCTGGGGAATATGACCTGACTGTCATAATCTGACTTGTCATTTAATTGCACTTATCCATTTTCTGAATTTCTGTTCAGAGCTGCTTTTACTTGTGTCTAGTTGAGTGGGGGTGTGGGTTACCAATTGTAACTTGGGCTTTTTTGTGGACGTAGTAACATTCACAGTAACCAGTACTGCCCTAACTCTAGTAATTTAATGATGCTGTCCTCAGTAATAGGGAGAGCATAGGCCAGATATTTCAGACAATGAAAAAATATAATAATGGATTAAAAAGTGACTAGAGATCAGCATTATTTATTTATTTTATATTTATCTTTATCATGGCCTGTATGGCTAAACTACCTTTTTTTTTTTTAAAAAAAAAAAAAAGCTTTAACCAAGGAGTGCTGTAGCATTTCTAATAGGTTCCGATATTTTTTTTTTGTTTGGTGGTTTGTTTGTTTTGTTTTTTTTTTAAAAAAAACTCTAATGGAAAAATTTTTATTTCGATCAAATATCTTTGAAAAAAATATTCTTTAGAAACAATAAAGCTCCTTCTGTAAAACAGCCTGTATTAAGGTTAGGCTGAGGTCTTTTTTGGTTGGTTGGTTTGGTTGGTTTTTTAATAATAGACACTACAACTTTAGATTTAGAAGTCATTAACCATGGAGTCTTTATTGGTTTTGGTTTATTAAACTATTATCTATATCACTCAACAATATACACAACTATGCAAAGATAACAACTAAAAATGTTCAGAGAAATCTGTAATGTTAAGGACTATTTCATCTACTTACCTACAGTATTACATTTATCTTGAATAAAGGCTAGTTTATTCTTCTGCTTGACTTTTTACTTCATGAAAGCTTCACTAGTTTGTCAAGTGTCTTGCCACACCACATGTGGATCGGAGTTGGAATCATAGAATGATTTGGTTTGGAAGGGACATTAAAGATCAGCTAGTTCCAACCCCCTGCCATGGCAGGGACACCTTCCACTAGAGCAGGTTGCTCGAAGTCCCATCCAGCCTGGCCTTGAGCACTTCCAGGGATGGGGCTTCCACAGCTTCTCTGGGCAACCTGTTTAAGTATCTCAGCACCTCCACAGTAAAGAATTTCTTTCTTGTATCTAATGTAAATCTACCCTCTTTCAACTTAAAGCCATTCTCCCTCGTCCTATCACTACACGCCCTTGTAAAAAATCCCTCTGGCTTTCTTGTAGGGCCCCCTTTAGGTACTGGAAGGTGGCTATAAGGTCTCCCCGGAGCCTTCTCTTCTCCAGGCTGAAAAACCCCAATTCTCTGAGCCTGTCTTCATAGGAGAGGTGCTCCAGTACCCTGATCATCTTTGTGGCCCTCCTCTGGACTTGTTCCAACAGGGCCATGTCCTTCTTATGCTGGGGGCTCCAAAGCTGAATGCAGTACTCCAGGTGGGGTCTCACAAAAGTGGAGTAGAGGGGAATGATCCCCTCCCTCAACCTGCTGGCCACGCTTCTTTTGATGCAGCCCAGGGTGCAGCTGGCTTTCTGGGCTGCAAGTGTACATTGCCATCTCATGTTGAACTTCTCGTTCACCAACACCCCCGAATCTTTCTCCTCAGGGCTACTCTCAATCCTTTCTCCTCCCACCCTGTATTTGTGCTTGGGATTGCCCCGACCCATGTGCAGGACCTTGTACTTGGTCTTGTTGAACTTCATGAGGTTCATGCAGACCCACCTCTCAAGCCTCTCCAAGTCCCTCTGGACAGCATCCCTTCCCTCCAGCGTGTTGACCACACCACACAGCTTGGTGTTGTTGGCAAACTTGCTGAGGGTGCACTCGATCCCAGTGTCCATGTCACCGAGAAAGGTGTTAAGCAGCACCAATCCAAATAGTGACTCCTGAGGAATGCCACTTGTCATCTCCACTTGGACATCAAGCTGTTGACTGCAACATATGACCATCCAGCCAATTTCTTATCCACCAAGTGGTCCATTTGTCAAATCCCTGTCCTCCAATTTAGCAACAAGGATGTTGTGTGGGACAATGTCAAATACTTTACTTTGTACAAGTCCAGGTAGATAATATAATGTCAATTGCTCTTCCCTTATCCATCAACACTATAACCCTGTTGTACAAGGCCACCAAATTTTTCAGGCATGATTTACCCTTAGTGAAGCCATGTTGGCTGTCACCAGTCACCTCCTTGTTTTCCATGTGCCTTAGCGTAGTTTCCAGGAGGATCTGCTGCATGATCTTGCTGGGCACAGAGGTGAGACTGACTGGCCTGTGGTTCCCCAGGTCTTCTTTTTTTCCATTTCTGAAAATGGGGATTATGTTTCCCCTTTTCCAGTCAGTGGGATCTTCACTGGACTGACACGACTTCTCAGATACGATGGACAGTGGCATGGCTCTTTCATTTGCCAATTCCCTCAGGACCCATGGGTGCATTCTGTCAGGTCCCATGGACCTGTGCGCCTTCAAGTTCCTTAGAAGGTCTTGAAGCTGATCTTCTCCTACATCTTCTCCTAATCTTCTTTATTCTCCCAGTCCCTGCCTTTGTCTTCTGTAACTTGGGCAGTGTGGCAGTCCCTGCAGTTTCTTTTATTCCACTCGTGGATCTTTTCTGAAATGTTTTTACTAAAATTCCACCTGTTAACAAACACAATGCAGTACTTAGTGTGACTTAAGAATGCAACATTTACTGTTTCTCAAAATGTTAACCCTTGTTGTTTTTGAATAAAAGTCACTGACTGTTCCATTGTTATTTGGAAATACCAGTACTGTCACATCATTACCTCCCATTTCTGTGCTGCCAGACTTTGTATCCCTTTTTGCTAACTACCTTTTATATCAGAATTGTCTTTGAAGTCACGGCAACACTCTTTCTTGCTTACTTTTGCTGGAGTAGCTTTCAACGTGTTTTGCAAAATGGAATGATTTCTCATTATGCTGTACTTATGATCTGCCACTTTCTGCTGTAATTTTTTGATTCAGACCCCAGTACCACACTTCTGTGATTAATTTCATTTATGCAGCTAAGCTATGCACACACCTAAGCTTTTTTGTGAGACTTGGCAGGCTCAGGCATTAGGTTGCAAGATATTCGGGTTGTGTGGACTCCTTGCAAAGTGAATGGTACAAATAATTTTGTCCATCTTTTTCCTACACTAGTATCTTTTAAAGCATAAGCTGTATAGTAAGTGTTTGGTTGCTAATTCTGTGTATATGGATGTCTTATTCTCTTCTTCCCTTTTCTACAGTTGAAAAACATAGACAATACCATGATCATGAAGAAACAGCAGAGATGATAGCAGCCAGGATTGACAGAGATGTTGTAAGTGAGAAGCTACAAGTGGTACTGCTTAATGTCTCTGAAATTTAGGTAGACCTAAAAATGAATAGGTGGTAGTTCTTTTTGTTTTTTCTTTTCCTTAAAAAAAAAAAAAGACAGGATTAAAAAAAAAGAAAAAAGGGACTGAATGTTGCTATAAAGTTTTATGCTTTGAAGAGATAGAAATATAAACAGTAATTTTTTGTGGTAGACCAAATTCAGCAAACTATGTAAGGATAAAAAATTCCATCCATTTTGTGGGATTCAGGTATGTGCAATATCTGGAAAATAAACATGGTCATTTCTCAAGACAGGTGGACCATGCATATGTATAACCTAAACTTTCCTTGCCTGTAAGCAACAACATTGGCCAGGTCCTATGATGTATGCGACACCAAATATTTTGCCCCATTTGTCAGTTGTAACTTTCTACTTTTCTACTCTGCTGTTGCCCTCAGCAACATCAGAGGGTCTTGAGGAAAGCACGTTGGGGCCTGTTGAATTGGTATGTTCCCCAGGGGGTCATTCATTCTCCTCCACTTGCTTTTGAAAACAATTCTTCAAAGAGCACTTTGTAAAACTGAATTTTGACATTCAACCACTAGCCTAATACTTTGTATTAAAGGAGATTATGAAGCTACACTGTTTAGGAAAATGCTGTCCATTCAAATAATTAGAATTTTTTCATGTGCTGTAAGAGAAAATGTAATGTGTGCAGAAATTGTGTAATTGCAGTCTGAATTTAGTAAGCTTGTTGCTCACATTTTAAAATCTGCTAGTGGTCTTAAGTCTTTGAAAATCTAAGATTTAAAATACTTTTCAGGTGTGTAAAGTTAAGAACATAATGAATCTAAATATGGAATATTCTAGCATGAACTTTGTTCTGAGGAAGCTGTTGGTGTCTGAAAGCGTGGTCATTCTGATTTCTGGAGTATTTCTGCTTGAGAGTCTGTAGAGAAACTGTTACTTTTCTCCCATAGCAAATTCTGAACCATATTTTGGATGACATTGAATATTTTGTTACCAAACTTCAAAAAGCAGCTGAAGCTTTTGCTGAACTTTCAAAGAGGAAGAAAACTAAGAAAAGTAAAAAGAAAGGACCTGGAGGTAGGCGTTCTTACTGCACACAATTTGCTTCTCTAAGGATCATTGAAGTAGCTAGCAATGTATCTTTTTGTGGTATTTTTTCGTGAACGCAGTCAGTTTCTTTCACTTTGAGCACAAAAAGTCCTACCCAGTATATTTTTAGAGGGAAACCTATGAAAATCATTTGCTTGAAATGTGTGGGGTGTGACTAACTAGAGGTGTGGTTGCAGAATATGCTCACTGTTGTGGTTTTATATTGACAAAATTCTGTAAGTTGGTAAATCTATTATGAATTTATGTGTTTACTATATCTGTAACATTTATAGAAGTTACATACATTATAAATGGATATGTAAAAATCTTTTTTTGTTCACCAGAGGGGGTTCTTACTCTCCGTGCAAAACCACCACCTCCAGATGAATTTGTTGACTGCTTCCAAAAATTCAAACATGGCTTCAATCTTCTGGTGAGTGACTGCTTGTGGGTATGGTGGTGTGAGGCATGAGGTAACAGTTTTTTCCTGGGATAGGTGATGCTAAGTATAACACAGTCTTTGTTTTCCCTACCACTACAAATTAATTTGGGTATCAGTTTTTCTGCATTGGTTTTCCTATGTCCAATTCCACTAGTGTGAAATGAAGAACTAAAACTGTTGTGAAAGATGAAGAGGAGAAGGAAGAATCAGTAACGTGATGGATTTGCTTTGTAGTTATTAAGTTGGGTTTTCTTGGCCATTTCAGCTACTCCAGAGGGGGTGGATGCTTTACTGTTGACACCCCTGAGGGAGCTGCAGAAGGTCATCTTGTCTTTGGGAATGCATTAATCAAGTTTTCTGCCTTCTGCCTAACTTTCCTGGTGCCTTATCCATGTATGAAAAACTTGTGGGTCTTAAATGCCCTACTGCTACCAGCTGTGCAGAGGTGGTCATGCCATCCAGGGAATTGTGAGTCTGAGTCCGCTGTCTTGATCTCCACTGCACTTTCAGAAGGAGCAAACCCACAAATATCCTCCTCAAGAATGCTAATATACCTGGAAATGTAATGTTATTTGGTCCTTGGCAGGCACACAGGAAGATAGCCCAGCTGATACTTGACTGGTCTTGGACTTTCACCTTTTCCTTCTCCATCCAAGGCTGAACTGAGGCAAGAGCAGGCCTGGCCACCTCTGGCCTAGTTTGGCCTTTGAGGTTTGGGATGCTGCTCCTCAAGTTCTCTACACAGTGACTAGATGAGTGTATTTCTTTTTCAGCATTGTTTCTTCTTTTCCTGGTTCTTTAAAGCCTTTTACTTGGGAAATTTGAGTTTAAATCATAAAAGAATCTCTAGGAACATCTGTGGGGATCACGTCTCTGTTGCATGCTTGCCAGCCTCACCAGCCTTAATTTAGTTTTTATGCAACTGTGCCCATCAGACTCTCTGTGCTTGTTGCCATCATTACATAGGACCTTTCTGGCCTCAGAACTCTCCATCCGACAAATTGCTGTTGCTTTATAGGTTCTCAACAAGCAGAGATGCTAATTCAAGAGCCTTGTCCTGGCATCTCCCTCTTCTGCAAGTGCTATTAAAGGCAGGCAGCAAGTGGGACACCTTCAAAGCATTTACTTTCAGATACTGACTGTCCCTTCCAATTGCTGTGGAAGCTATGCCAACAGAGAAAATTGTTCTTGCATTCACTGAGTAAAATCAGCTTTTTTCTTCTTCTTCTTAGGGAATGAATTCTGATTGCAGAACTGTAGGAGCTATTTGGAAATATCTATTTTTAAGAAATGGATATTTCTTAAATATATCTATTAAGAATAGCTTTTGTTAAAAACCCTCTGTATTGAGTGCTGTGATTCTGACCTCAAAGGACTGCTGTTTTGTGGAAGATGGAAGTCTTAGAACATACTGATCCTTCTCAGTAATAGTGCTTGTAGTGTTCATTTTTTTTCCATTCTTACTTCTTACCTCATTCTGCATTTAAATTAGTTTTTCACCCAAGAACAACATGTGCACTTTTGCATCTTTTGTTTTCTGTGCAGAAGAAGAAGCAGTTCTTGTTCTGATGCTCAACAACATCTAGGGCTTGGTGCTTGTGAGGAGCTGTGCTGTAACAGTGCTTTACTTCAACATTGCTGCAGGAGCCACAAAAGCCTGTGTCCTGGTTCCAGCTGGAATAGAATTAGTTTTCTTCTTAGTAGATGATCTAGTGTTGTGTTTTGGTTTCAGTATGAGAATAATGTTGATAACACACTGACGTTTTAGTTGTTGCTAAGTAGTGCTTACTCTAAGTCAAGGACTTTTTAGGTGCCCATTCTCTGTCAGTGAGCACAAGAGGCTGGGAGAAGCAGCATGGCCAGGACAGCTGATCCAAACTAGCCAAAGGGATATTCCATCCCATAAAACGTTGGGCGAGTTGACTGGGGGCCACCGATCGCTACTGAGGGGCTGTCTGGGTCAGTGGGTGGTGAGCAATTGTATTGTGCATCATTTGGCTTTTTTCCCTTGGGTTTTATTCCTGTCTTTCCCTGTTCCAATCTTTACAATTATTGTGGTGGTGGTGATGGTTGTTGGTGTTGTTATTACTATTATTTTAACTTTTTTTAAATTATGAAACTGTTCTTATCTCAGCCCGCAGGTTTTAGCTTTTTCTGATTTTCCTTCCCACCCCATCAGCAGGAGAAGAGAGGGGGAGTGAGAGAGTGGCTGCACCTTGCTTAATTGTTGGCTGGGGTTAAACCATGACAGTCTAAAATTTCACTTCCTGGTGCTTTATGTCAGGCATGGAGGACTGTATAAAATGAAAAATCTAGTTTGAAAATTTTAAAATAAAAAGGAGTAGCTAGAAGAATAAAATCTTTGCCAGTAGAATGGAAACTGTTTTAAAACACCATGCTGGAAGCTTCTAGAAAATGCCTACCATCTGTCAAAAAAAAACTTTAGAAAGACTGAAAGCAAGTTGTTATGACTGAAGAACAATATATAGGAAGTTATTACAAGTAGAAACACATCCTCCTCCTTTCTTCATTTGGACACACACTTTGGAAAGGCTGGATGTGAAAGCAGAATGAGGCTAGCCAAAAGCAGCTTGAGGAACAGACTGCAAGATGCAATAAAAACTACTGTAACTTTTAAGAACACATTCTGGCACGCTGCTTAACTTCTGGAGCCTGCGGGGCAAACAGACCATCGGTAAATAAAAGAAATCCTCCAGAAAGCCGTATCAGAGAAACTATATGATTTTTATTTTTTTTTAATGCATATGTTTACTTGGAAATCCTTGGTAGTGGACAGTATGTTCATGAAAACCATTTTTTATGGGAGACACAAGAGATATTCTGTTTCAGATTTGAAGAACTGGTAATGGGTTAAAGAACAGCAAATCAAAATGACAAGTTACATGCAGGTGAATAGATGCCCTGTTTGAATGGGCACCATTAATCAATCTATTCCAAAAATTAAGTCAGCAAACCACACAGTACGGTGTGTAACCTCTCTCATACTGCCTTCCTTGCAGAGGAAGAGAAGTCATTAAGGTAATGCTGATAATCTTTAAAGTCATTCCAAGGATCTGAGAAAACCAGGTACCTCTGAGGTACCCGCACATGGGATGCAGTTTGTAGGCAGGTATATTAAATTGAGGAAGAAGCAAACGTGCATCTTGCAAAACAAAAGAATGTCTATAAATCCATCAGTTCTTTGAGTTTATTTCTTTGGTTTTCTAAAACGCATCCAGCAAGGTTGCATACCCCAAAGTTCTTAAAGAAACTGAGCAACTGTGGGATTGAATGTAGCTTCTTAGATTGTTGTGTGAAATAGAAAACAAATTATGGGACTAAAATGCTGGTTCGCAAAGCATGGTAAATTCAGCAGTGGCATCCCACATGCCTTTGCAGATACCTTTGCTATCCAGCATGTTTACAGATGTCTAGGCAAATGGTGATTATAGAGTCTACAAATGTAGAAATATCTCATGATAGCAGATAGTGACAGATCGAATTCAACATTGATAGATATGATAGTCATGGACAGGTGGGGAAAAATCTCTATATTAAATCAGAACAAATGTTGATACAATACAGATTCCTGTAAGAATGTCATTCATGTTCAATGGTGATCAACCAAACAAATGTTAAGAACCATTCAGAAAAAGAAAATAATTAACAAATAAAAAGCATCAGTATGACGTTATAATCCCAGTGTAGCAAAATTGAGGGAGGACAAGAATGCTCAAAGAAATTACTGTAGTCTGGAAAAGACCAAACAGAAGAAGAATGTAATAAAGCTGTAAATGGTTATGAGCATTACTGGCAAAAACGAGTAGAGGATTGTTCAGTTTTCATTTGGAAGAGAACTACAGAATACTAGTGAAACTAAGAGGTGGTGCATTTCCAAAGGAGATGCTTCTCTACGAAACATGTAATTCAGTTGTGGAACTTCTGGTTTTGCATGATAGGTGCTAAAGATACATGTGGGTTCAAAAGCATTTGGTTGAATGAGCATTGGCACTTAGTGGCTGTTGCATATGAAACACTGGGCTTAGGCAGACCTGTGGCCTAAACAGGGATGCCCATTCTTATGTGAAGTATTTACTGTCATAAAAGCTAAATGTTTCTTAAAATGTATCATTTTCCCATTCCTTCAGGCCAAATTAAAGTTCCATATCCAGAATCCTAGTGCAGCTGAACTGGTCCATTTTCTGTTTACCCCACTTCATATGGTAAGGTTTATAATTTTCTCAGTGTTTTCCTTCAGCACTCTTGTGTTTATATGCTCTGTAACCTTTTCAAGGATAACAAGTTTGAAATATGTCCCTGGACAATAGCTAAGGAGAAATGTGTGTATCTCAGGATGAGGTTCTCTTTAGAAAATAATTTTTATCCTTTTCTGTGTATATTCCTATCTATTAAATATATTTATTTAAATCATCTTCAGCTTTGTGTGTTACAGTTAGCCATTATAATTTTTAGTTACTGATAAAAATTTGAGATACTTTACATAATGCAAGAGGAGAGTTGAAAGCATAGCCATATGTCTATTTAATGGAAGGATATGTGGTTTTGATCAGTAGAGCAAAAATAACATTGCCAAAAGTGAGGCTAAATATAAAATGGTTGGTGACAGAACAGCAGTTCTGCAATAAATGGTTTAAGTAATCTGTAGGACATTGAGACACCTTGTTAGCTTCTCAGAGTTTTTTTGAAGGAGTTGTTTTTGTGAGTAATAAATGTTTACTAGCAGCACTGTAGTTTACTTACATTCACTGTAACTTCCTTACTGACAACGTTCTTTGTATTATTTCAATACTTGGATTTAGGTGGTACAGACAACAGGAGGTCCAGAGCTTGCTGGTACAGTACTTAGTCCCCTCTTAACAAAAGATACTATAGACTTCCTGCGATATACTGTCACCAGTGAGGAAGGACAATTATGGATGTCATTGGGTGACACATGGACCAAAGCCAGGTGAGAAAAAGCCTTTGCTTATTTTATTGATGAGCTTTAAAGTCGTTTATTGATGTGATCTTAAGCAGGTTATCCACCCCCCCAAATAAACTCAATATTAATCTGTTAGACTTTGGACTCTTCAGAACTGTTTTCCAAAGTTTTTGGAAAGGAGCTCTTTAGCCCCAGTGGAATTTGGGAGTGGTTTGATTTTAGGGGTCTCAAGGAGGGAGAAAATTTAGACAGAAATTTTTGTTTTCTCCATGGTATCAAGAACCTCTTGATATAATCTCTTGCAGTAATTTTTTCTGAACTGTGTCCTACACGTTTCCAGTTGTTTTTCACTATTATTTTTCAAACCCAGCTATCTGGACCTCACTAAAAACCAATTTGAAGAAGCCGCAATAAAAAATGGCAACATATTGAAGAACAAGATAGAGATTTCTATTTTCAATTTCCAGTAATTATCAAAGCTAAAAATCTACGTCTTTACTTCTTCAAAAGCATCATAATGCTGTAAAGAAAATGCTTATGATTTTTGGACGTGTATTGGCTGAACAATGTTACGTGTGCATATCCTACACGTTGCACTTAATGGATTCAGTTATGGTCAGGCTTAGCTAAAAATGAACTGGTTTATGCGTTTGTTCTTTTTGAGGTAAGTATATGGTTTCAAGTTACTTAGGTAAACAGAACACGCAAAAGAAAAAGCTTAAATTAGCAAAGTGCGTTTTAACTCTAATCTGCAGTAGTTAAGTACATTTGATGATGATTAAGTATGCAATCACTTGGGCTGGAAATGTATCATGTATTTTGTGTTCATTCATCCTTGCTTTTAGATTTTAAATCGGAACATAAACATCTACCAAGTGTATTTCTTTAATTAATTGATTGATTGATGATAAAAGAGTAGTTGAGTGTTTTGCTGGAAAGGAAGGCTGCACAGAAAGCCCTAGAGCATGGAGTGACAAACATCTTCAGAATAGGGAGAGTGATATACATGTCTTTCCCTCTCTTGATCTCACGCTCCTGGCGGACTAGGAATGTTATCATCCTTTGGAATGTTATCATCCTTTGGAATTTTGAATGTTGTTCATCCTTTAGGCCTATGGTTCAGCCTGCTACTATAAAATGCACTGGAAACAGGAATTGCAGCTCCTTGATACTGCCTGAGAGCTTACCCCAGCAAAGCACCATTCTCTTGCCTTTACCTGCTTCAAGCTCTGCTGGCTTCATAGCAGCTCGTGGAGGGACTGGCAGTGGAAATTGCTTCATAGCGTTTGAGCCCTGTGCAGGGAAAATTAATCACTGGGTAAAATAATGAGCTCTTTGTGTTGGGAGCTGCCATCATCATTTGTTTAATCTGTCCTGAAAAAAGTTTAATGGAAAGAGAAGCAGCTCATGTTGGGCAGTGAAGAATGAAGCACTTAGAATACAGTTGGTTGACCTGTGCAGATTAGAAATGATCTGATTGATCTCGGTATCCAGAGGTATGCTGTGGTGTGGTGTAGCAGGAGATGTGAATGATAAAACTCACGGGTTACTGACCTGGCTCAGGCCTGCTAATGAGCCAGTAATTTCCGACTGCTCCTGCAGCTTGTGTGACTGGCAGCATTTGACCCTTAGTTTTGAGCAGTGTCAACAACAAGACTGTTAAAACAATGTTATGTACATTCCTGTTTCTGCTTTCACTGTTAAGATACAGTAATGCATATTGTGGGACAGTGTGTCAGTGCAGTGACAGAGTGTCAAAGTATTAGTTTGGGTATTTTGTATCACAATAGGGAATGCTAAAGGAGCTCTGAAAGTAATACAGCATTTTAAAAAGAGCTATCTGGACCATGAAACAGCAAATATGATAATAATTCTTGTGTCTTGGAGTACTTAAGAGTTGTGGGGGTTTTGTCAGTAAGAGCTATTGTTTAATTTTTGGGCTTAGGTGTAGCTAAGCCCCCTAAGCTTCCATGCTTCATACCTGCTTTCAGACTTTCTTACAAAGCAGGATGTCTCTTTGAAGTCTTCTATCTGGTGCTTGCACATAAATACTGCGTTGCAATATCTTTCCCCATCAACCAGTTAAATCCTTTTGTTTGCGATTGGTTCTTCTATTATTCATCCTGTGAGAGAAGACAGAAATTTGTTGTGTTTTACCACTGACATGTCCTTACGGCAGGAGCAGCTTCCTTCTGCCGGGCACAGTAGGGAGCGTGGCTGTGGGCAATGAATGTTTTCTGCCAATTTTGTGTTCCTGTGCAATTCTGCCTTGTTGTAATCCCAGTCTCTCCTCTATACTAATAAAAATTCTAAAACATTTCAATTTTTAGGAAATCTATTAAACCAATATTTGTATGGCCCTTGATACAGATCTGTAATTTACTTTTCATACAGAGCGGATTGGCCCAAAGACCATTTTATTCCACCTTATGTCCCCCGTTTCCGAAATGGTTGGGAGCCTCCTTTGCTGAACTTCATGGGAGCTCCAAAGGAGCAAGAACTCAATCATTTGGCAGAGTCTGTGGCAAACGTTGCAGAGCAACAGCGGAAGCAAGAAATGAAAAGGTTGTCAGCTGAGGTAGGTTACCTGCGACAGTGTTTTGTAAATTAGCTGAAGGCAATGCCAACTGTTTACCTCATAAAGAAAATAATCTGTGGTGTTGGAATAACCCTGCTCTGATGTCTGCTACATCAGTGCAAGTTCATTACACTGACATTAAAGTTATAAAAAAAAACAAATACCTGTTCAGCCACCAAAAATGTGATTAGGAAAAACAGAAGGCTTTTGGCTGCTGCGCTCCTTGAACTTGGTGCACTTTCCCACCTCAGTTGGGACGGCAGTCCAGGCCCCTGTGGTTCAGTTTGATTCTTGACCTGGGCTTTCAGGTGCCGTTGATTTTGATCCTATATTCAGGCAGAATTCGAACCAAAATGCTCTTAAATGTGCATCCATGCAAGGCGCGCAGACAAAAAGGAAAAAAAAAAAAAAAAAAAGCACCGCTGTTCAGGCGATTTTGGATTTAAGCTGCTTCTTCACAAATGTGCAGTTTAATATTCCTTTCATTAATTTCCTGATGCTTTCACTGTATTGCGAGAATGTATTCAGAGGTGCTATCAGAAAAATGCCATGTCAGGTAATTTAGGCCGACTTCTGAAAAACAGCTGGCCATTAGAATTCTTATACAGGAACATTTTCCCATCCTTTTCTTCCAAGAAATGTGATGAATTTAGCAAAAGACAGGTTATTCTATTTAGAGAATGGAAACAGGCACCACCATCTGAAGCCTTCAGAGAAACCAGAGTGTGCTTTTGGACCAAAACTTTATAGTCAGTTCCTTTAGTTCTTAACAGAGATTCTACCCCCTACTTTTTCAGTAGAGTTGGTCAGAAAATGTACTTTCATTTTTCTCACAATTCGAAGAATATATGTGGATTTTGTTGCTTTTTAATTCACAAAAAAACCTATTGTGTTTTTAAACGTATAAAAGTTTTCATTTTGGGAGCTTTTTGTTGTTGGCAGGACATAAGTTCTAATTCAAAATTTTGATTTCTTTTGCTATGCTAGTTTTACTTTAAATCAATTGTTATTTAGTCCGTGGTCCCCTGTTAGCAGCTGTGATATGAAGTGCACCTAAGAATTTTCTCGGTGTAGTCCACAGTCTTTCCTGTCTTCCTTGAGCAATCTGCACAATATTTGGAGTATATCAACCCAAGGACACTGCATTTTATCTTAATTTTATAATATGTGGGGTTTAATCTGTTAGTGAAAAAATGCACATATGAGAGAAGGTTCAAGGGAAGGATTTTTGGCTTTTATGGCATGGTGCAGAGCAATTCTCTTATCGGAGACAACAAAACTTGCCCCAGCAAAAGGTTTTGAAAACTGCCCATGGAAAGCTTGTCATAATAAAATTTTGTTTTCATGACAATCTCCATCAGTAAAAAAAAAAAAAAAAAAAAAAAAAAAAAAAGTCTACTCAGCTATAGAGACAAAATGGATAAAAAGTCTGCCGAGCAAAGGAGGATAATGTGGTAGATATCTGATTAATTAAAACACTGTTTGGCTTTATGCCTAACAAGATATACAAGAAAAAAGAAAAAGTGCGCCAAAAACGTAGTTGTTGCCAGTGATTCATTTTGAGCAAAAAAGCATTTTTAGTAAAGTTAACAGACATGATAATGTGAAATGTAATGATAATGTGAAATGTAACTGTTGCCATTGCTTTCACCCCCTTCCCTAGTCATCTTCCAAAAATGTCTTATTAATCATTGTCTCAGTGTTTCTCTGCTGCTTTACATTTCCATGAAGATTTTTTGTTTACACTGTGCTCCTTCTAAATAATTAAAAAAAAAAAAAAGACAAAATAGTGTTGAAAAAAAGAAGTGCGTTATTTTTTCTTTTCTAATGATTATAAGAAGTTCATGTTATTTTATATATATAATAAGTTAAAGCAGTTTTGGAGGGGGAGAATATATTGAGGTATTTTACTTGCTTGTGTTTCAGAGGGTTGGTTTCATTCTTTTTCATGGTGGTTAACAGTTGGATTGATAATTGTTTGTGCCAATTTACTTAGCTTCTTTGTCTTAAATTTAGAAAGACCAGAATAAATAAATAATATGCATTGCAGTTCCCTGAAAATGTTTGTGTGCGTAGCACCTGGGATGTCAGGCCTTGGTTTCATGACTGTCACTGATTCCCACGTGGTCTGGGGCAAGCACTTAACCTTGGTACCTTGGCTGCCTGCACCAGTGCTGCCTCAGCACATCCCAAGGGGGAAAAAGCTTGAGCTGCTTAATAGCTGTGAAATGCTGTAGGTGCTCAGCTGGAAAAAAGCTGTGCTGGTGCAAAATGCTATTTGTCTGCAGCAAAAGGACCACCCTGGAGTGGGTGATAACCAGGATAATTATTCTTTTGTAAGTCTGCCATAACAGCTTATTTAATGAAGAGGGCTGGCTGGAAAAATAAGATGAGGATTTAAGTGTTTGTCTCATGCCACTGACCTGCCTCCTGTCTGGGTGTGACATTGCTCTCCCGAGGACCGAGGCTGCATGTGGAGAGCTGTGCTGCCCTAGGAGTGGAGAGGGGGTGAGTGCGTGTGGCTGCCCTCCCTGCTGGGCAGGGGCTGCTCTGGCATCTGGCTGGAAAAGTGCATTGGAGGTTCCTGCTCATGAGAACCATTTTTTTTTTTTTTTCCTTTTTCTTTCCATTCCTGAATCTTAAGATCTAGCTACACACACAGCTCCCACCAGGGGGGTTTCAAGGTGGAGTCAGTTCAGTGAGGAGGACTTCAAATGGCAGTGAAACAGTGGGGAACTGGTGGTAGAGAGTCCAGTGAGGCTGAGGTGATGCAAATAATCTGTGTGTGAAGTAAAATGAGTTCCTGCTTCCTGGGTGAATTTTGATCTAAGGTGTAAGCTAGGTGACACTTGAGATTTTTTTCAAAGTGGTCTTAATAGTATAGTTTAAAAGAAAATTCTATGTCTATGGGGGTTTTTATGTGGGTTTAATTTCATTTCATAAACCAACCCGCAGCCACATAGGCAAGTGTCTTTTGGTGCCAAGTCAGATACTCGGAGGCAGAAAGTAGGTGAGTAGCTTTTCTGTAGCCACACAGAAAAAGAAAAAAAAACAACCCAACCCAACCAAAAAGCCAACCAAACAAAAAAACCCACCCCCAAACAAACCAACCAACCAACCAACCTAAAAAACCCCACAGAACACCAATAAGACCCAGAAAACAGGTGTAGAGATTTGGCAATTTCTGATGAATCCCGGTTGTTCTAACTTGTGCAACTGGATGGTGGAATATGGAAAAGATCTAGAATGAGCAATTTCAATATCATAATCTTCAGAAATGAACTGTTTAGTTTGTTTTTGTTTTGGGAAATGGTGGTTAAAATAATTCTTACTTAGAAGCAGAGTACAATTGCTGAATGTAAGGTGTTTTTTTAAAAGACTGCTCTTTCATAATAATTTCCTAAAGCCTTGAATAGTCTTATATATGTGCTTCTGATAAATTATGATTATTTTCCTTAATTATACTGTCACATTCCCTTTTGCACTTCTTCTTTGACTATAGTCACGTTCAGTGAGAGGGTGGAAATGAATGAGCCACCTCATATTATGATCCTACAATAAAGTGATAATTTTACTTGGGAGGTTTTATTTCTTAAACAGAGCTACTGTTAGCTAGCTAGAGGTTTCTGGCTTTAAGCGTGCATCTAGAACAAAAGCTCAACGTGGTTTCTCGGTGTGGTTTATTTTAAAGCCATTCAGCCATTGTTCATAAGTTGTGTTGCTGTAGTGATATCTGAGAGATGACATGGACCTTGCCCCAGAGAACTATTTTTGTAAAGAGTATCTGCTGCAATATTAATGCAGTGGGATGACTTAGGATCAAAATTCTTTTATTCTTATCCTTTTGATCTCCCTGTTTATGTATTTGAAATGCAGGAGTTATTAACTTTTCATTGCAGAATCATGAGCACCCGAGGATGCGTGAGTGCTGACAGAGACCCTCGGGGTGCTGGATTACACGAACTAGGCAGTGCCGCTGATGACACTAACCCACTTTTGTGGCTTTGTTTTCTTTTTTGTCTTCCAGCCTCCCAGCGTTCCTGACTACCCTCCATCCGATGGGTATGCATTCAGTAACACAGTTTACAAAAGAGGGCCTCTGCTGGACCAGGGGGCGGCTGTTGCTGCCTTTAAGCAAACTGTTAGCCGACATGTAGATAGGTAACACTGAATCAATGGCGTACGTGGTGCTGTGGATAACTGTCCCGACTTATTGCTGTTGGGGTGGCGGTGTCTGTAATTACCTCTGGCTGTGTCTGGAGTTGTGTCTTATTTCTATGAGGAAGCGATTCTGGCTAGCAGTGGGTATTCTGCTTTTGCTTCTCTAAGGCACATGAGACTTTTTTGGTATGGTTTCTATGAAACTACGCTGTTTATTTATGTATGCTGTTAAATTGATGCTTTTGTCAAAAATTACATAGTGGCATTCCAACACAATTGAGAACACAGAATCCTTCTATTTGGGTTCAAATTTTATTTCTGCTTTGTTTCATGTTTTTAAATATACTCTTTACTCTTTTCAGAACTACAGAGAATGACAAGGTTTTTCAGAGATTCACCTGTCCTTGTTTTGATTCACTTAGCACTCCCTAGCCTCCTGCTTTTTGTTTTCTGGGCTGGTGCATAAATATCCACTTTCAGAATAGTAATTCCTCATTTCTTCCATTCTTTTTTAAACGTTACAGAAAATGCTTGGAAGTGTTTGCATAGCAACCAGTGTCTTTTTGCACATACTCTTACATCCCCTTCATTTTAGCCTAAATCCAAATAGCTTGACAAGATGAAATGCAGGGATCCTTGGAGTCTTGGCCTTGTCTGTGGGGAGAATTTATACCACCACTAGCTGTGAAAGTAAATTGGTAAAGCAGTGTTGGAATTGCTCCCCCATGCCAAACCATATTCCATGCACACCATATGAACAGTATTCTGGCTTATGTGCCATGGAAGATGTTTAAGCTAAGTTCCTGGGGTCAGACTGCTGGTTAAAACAGCATTGATACAATATTTTTGATGAAAACCTTTGCATAATCCCTAGTTTTGAGCTATGTGCTAAAGATCCTGTTGTTAATTTGCATGCAAACATGTTCCTGTGTGGTGTGCTGGTTGAAAACTTGATTCTTTTCCTGAACTTTGGGTGTATTCTTCGTAACAATGACAGCAGTATTAGTCAGCTCTTAAATTTTTCTCAAACTTAGTTACTTTTTTGAGTTCTTGTCTCAGGACCAGTTAGGTTGAAATCTAGGTGATCTGTACTCTAAATTCCTTTCTCTCTTACCTGTAATGTGATAAGACCTATTTTGTTCTTTCAGAGTAAGAGTATTCCATGCAAATGTTGTTGCCTCAATTTCAGGTTCAGAGAGTGAGTTTTATTGCAATGAACAGTGATATCATCAATAGTACCTGGCTGCAACTGAGTCATCCAAGCCTCCTTTGTGGCGGGTAAAGAGAAATGGGTGTTTCTAAGAAGCAGTTAATGTAAGGTGAAATTAGTCTTTTGAAAGATATGAAATGAGAGGTGCTGTAGTGGTGCCTGTTTCTCACCACTGATTGTAGGAGTGAGTCGAGATGGCTGGTACTGATGCAGACATCCACAGCATGCCCCTGTCTTCCAGTCTGTTCAACACGACACAAACTTCCATTTGTTAATTGGCTCTCGAGACATACAATATGCCTGTATATCGAGATATACAAAAAATGCCTGGTAGGAGCTTACTACTGAGGGAAAGCTGTTAATGTGTATTACCCCATGTAGCTTCCATTTAAAGATAAATTTTAAAACATCTGTGAAGAAGAAGGTGGGGGAGTGGGTTTGGGGGAGGGAGTGAGAAATTCAAGCTGGCCCTTTCAAACGTCAAATGCTGGTTCTTGTTCAAAGCTGGCATTCCTAACGAGTGGGCCAAAGGCAGTGACCAAGTCACCCACTACCTTCTGAGGGACAGGTAGGTTACAGGGAAATGTCCAGGGAAATTTTAATTACAGAGAACTTTAGTGACCCTTATTCCAACATGCCAGGATCTCCAGTAAGGTCAGTTTTCCTTGAGTGATGTAAAGCAAGTATCAGGATCTTAAACTTTCAGTGTGATATTAGGTATATCAAGGACTCTCTGATACTGAAAGAGTACTGAATAGTTTTTCAGCAAGTTATGTGGTGTTTGAAAGTAATATGCTTTGTAGCTTGGTTTTGCACTGTCACTTGAAGAAAATCACCCTGAAAGTCTGTGCAATCCACTAGGCTTTGAGCAACAATGCACTGGAGAGCAAAGGGCTGCAGTTACAGTATATCTGATAGTCAGTAAGAAAACGTAGTGGAGGATGGGTGGAGGGGAACTACTGAGAATATTTGTGCCCTGAGTAAACTGATTGACTCATTAAGCTGGGCTTGAAGACTTGTGGTCTGTTCAGACACACACAGCCATTGCCCAGCCCATGTTGTGGGGATGTTGCTGTTGATAGCAACAGAGTGGAGTAAAACTGAAATGTAAGCATTTTAAAAAATTCTTCCTGAGTTAAGTTTTTTGAAGGGATCAGGGTAGTTATGTGTGGACAAGGTAGGAAGACCCAGTTAGAGAAATGACTTTGGAAAGGCAGGCTAAAAGTAAAAGTGCCTTCAGAGGTAAATTAGTCATATCACTGAGATAGTAAGGAAGGAGTTCAAAATCAATTGAATTTTGAGTGGGTGATAGAAACATTGGGATTACTCACACATCTTTCAGCCTCATGACAGCTATTCTGCAGTCTAGGGTTCATCCCAAGTTTCACTCTCTCCTTAAATACTTCTAGTGTTTTCTCTTTCTTTCGAAATAATCTTATCAATCTAAATACTACTCTTCCTTTGTTCTGTTCTTCAAGTCAAGTGAGACAGTTCTCCACAGCCGTGCAATAGCTAGGTAACTGCTGGATTGCTGAGGCACACCTGGGACTCACGGTTACACAGCACCAACATCAGCAGCAGTCCGCATTCGTATCCCTGTGCTGTGATGTTGTATGCAGCATTTCAAGCCACTGATTGCCACACGTTTTCATTATCCGTTTGGATTTTTTTTTTTCAACTTTGCTACCTGGTATGGTTTGAGGTTGTTGGGTGTAATTGTCAGTAAGTGAATCATGTTACTGTTTCTTTTGGACCTGTTTTGAGGGGGGTGGGGGGCTTCTCAACTCGAAGAGGTACTAACTACATCAAAGAAGCTAGTACCTGTTTAGCCAAAGGCATTCTGAACAGGTCTTTCCTCATGGACACGGAAAAGCACCGAGTTATGTAGATCACATAACTGTGGTATGCTGTGTTCTACAGTGAAGTCTGTAACTGCCAAGAAGTTATTGTTCATTTTCAATTGATACAGTAACTCGAGGTTGTTAGAGTTGATGGTATCTTATGGCCAATTAAGAAAACCGATCTACAGTAGGTGACCGTTTTTTTAGAGTTTAATTCCATTGGTGATGATGGCAGAAATTTATTCGTCTATTACATACTTGAAGCCATTTATGATGAATGCTAGAAATACAGTTTTATACAAAGCACAAGATATCAATTATATGCTAAGTATAGACATTTGTTTATATGGCAAATGATTGTTTAACCTACTGTAGGAAAACAGACTAACTATAGTGTACATGGTTAATTTGAAACAATGTCACCTGCTAATCTCAGTTGTTATCACACATCTTGCAAGCAGTGAGCCGATAAGATTACCAGTTCAAAGAGGTCCATGTAGCTCAACCAGCTCAACTGCCTCTTTCTTTTGTTTGTTGCTTCCCCCCCACCCTACCCCACCCACTCCACCCTTAAACTGGTGTGTTATGAATAGGTAGTTTTAATAGGAAGCATTAAATGTTTCACATGTTGTTGGAAGAGGGCATTTTGTCTGTTTGTGGTTGCTTGAATGTCTCACTGAACAGCAGTCTGGCCTTTGTTTTGCAGAAACTATGAAGCACACAGTAAAGCACATACCAAGAAATATGCCAAATGCAAGTACGAATTTATGGCAAGAAACAACAGTGAGCTTTCTGTCATGAAGGAAGAGATTGTAGAGGTAATTTCTTTTGCAAAGAGAAAACATGAATTTATGGTACTACTCAGAGCTTAGGGTACCTTTCCTGTGGACAGCGTGGCTGTTGATTGCTTTAATGTATTTGTTTTATCTTCCTTAATAGCGAAAGTTCAATTAATTTGTTTTGCCTTGTTGGCAAGATAAACAGAGATTCTGTGCTGACTTATGAACTGCTGCTGTAGAGATCCATGCTAGAAATATATTTGTGTGTTTCTCCTGTCTTCTCTGGTGATGCTTTTAAAAGTCTTATTTAGTAGTATTTAAATAACTGGCTCTGGCAAACACTATCTGTGTACACATAGGGAATAGTGAGAGACTCCCCTTTCCTGGAAGAGTTGGTACCCTGAAAGCTAGATGCATTTGGAAGGGAGGGAGCAAGAGACAGAAAATATTGTGTATGAAATTGCACGATTGGTAATCAGGTTTGGGGGCTTCTGGCTGTCCTGCTCCAGTTCCCTATTTACTCAGAAGTGCTTTCTCTCCAAATTTGTGCTCTCCTAGAATGATGCACTTTTCCTTGGGTTATTATCCTTATTTCTTTTGTCAACAGCATGTAAGTTGTAGAGAAGCCAGCCTCTCTGCACAGGTGTTTGATTTTCATTCTGCTGTCTGGCCCAGCACGTGTCCAAGTTTACAGAGATTCATTACACACTTTTCTTCCATATCCTTTCTTGAGAGCCACGTTTTGAAAAGTGCAGTACAATCATGGTGAATTAATGCTGGTCATAATCAAGGAAGCCTACAGGGGTTTCTTAGGGATGTCTGTGTAAGATCTGTTGGCAATCACAGAACGTGGCAAAGTTGTGGTTTTGTTTCGAAATGATGCACAGTCTAAGACTGGCAGGAGGAAAGTCAGGAAAAATATGTAACCAATTTACCAAATTATTTCAGATTCTGGATGACAGAAAGCAGTGGTGGAAGGTTCAGAATAAAAGTGGCAGCACAGGTTTTGTGCCAAACAACATTTTGGACCCTCTAAGAAGTCAAGAAGGTGGTCTAGGATGGTCAGAACCTGCGTATACCCGCACCATCCAGGTACCATCTGCTCCTTGGGAGCAAAATTTTCTTTTGAAGTGTGCATGCGTGTGATTCACAGCAAGACTGAAGTATCTGTGTGTTTCACTGATGGGTGGAAAGATTAGTATTTCTTATGCAGGCTGAAGTTGATTTTCTGTATTGTATAGTCTAATGTGAGAATAGAGCTGATAGAGATACAGCAAAATGTTTCCCCTTAAGGATTTTTTTTTCCTACTTATTTGCTTAGAGGTGGTAATTTCAATCCTAATGGATGTGTATGCATTTATTCTAACTGCAAATATCTTTTGTGGATCGATAGCTGTTCATGCCAAAAAAGGAGTTTGAATTATTTAAGGTAGGGTCATCTTTGTTTCTCCTAGGAGAGTGAACACTAGCTTTTCTTTTTGTTTTCTGTCTTTGTGTGTCTCTACCTTAGTCTTGAATCTATTTAATTATTGTAATTTTGGAGTCATAAAAAAAGTAGGTGTCTTTGCTTTTGAATTCACAAAGCAGGTATTTTTCAGTTGCTGTGCCTATGCATCAATAGCACTCTATTCTCCTGACCCAATTTTGGTTTTCTTTCATGTTGTGGTGTGGAATTAAGATTTTTGTTGTTGTTGTGTCTTTTCTATGTTGAACAGAATTAGAGGGTAAAATATTAAAAAAACCCCACCAAAATCTTACATCAGTGCAGCTGTCCACCGAAGTAAGGATATACAGGACAAAGTTGTAATGTGTATTTTTAGAAAACTTTGAAGAGGGCTGGAAGCTCATAAAATAAGACGTTATATTTTCTAAGACTCATTTCTTCCCTTTTGTTTTTGATGATTTTGAAAGGTTAGGCAAACAAGTGTGGCTTAAGCACAAAATTCTAGGCCTACCTCTGATTCAGACTTTTTCAGTCCAAATACAAATCAAACTTCTGTTGAAACTTGAAGTTAAATTTCATTTATTTTAACCTAATAGTCATTCCTTGTGCCTATGCTTTTAGCTGATGACTGAAAACGAGAAATGCCATAATGTTACCTTGACTATCTCTGCTGCAGACTCATCTAAAAGTCCTAGTTGAAGGTGTCGCTGTGCCAGATTCTGTTTGCACAGCTACCGTGAAAGCTGCAGCTTTTGCAATATTTCCAGTTTTGCCATGGATATGGAAAATCTCTTGAGAAACAGGTCCTGTGCTATTTCTGGCACAATAGCGCGGTAGATCTGTCTTGAGTGTGGTGGGCTTGCATCAGACCATTTCTGAGTTTTTCCTGTCCCTAATTGTTTGCCTATAATGTGTGAGCTCGTTCTAAATTGATTATGGTTTTTGCCTGTCTGTGAAATGAAGCATGCATCTAGAGTGCTTTTCAAATCCTGATGTAAAGATCTGACTTTTTTTTTCTTCTGCTGCATGTCATTTTGTGTGTTTGGAATTTGCCAAGAAATCCTGAGCAGACTGAGTACGGTTTTGAGTAGGGGTTCTTACACTGTTCTCTGTGATGCATTTCAGGTTTTCAAGTTTTTTGTTTGATATAACGACGTGATATAGTAAATAATAACGTAATCATTTGCATAAAGCATTCTTCACGATTTATGAAAGTCAGGTTCAGAGAACAGCATTTAAGATAATTCTGTTTCTTTGCCCTCTGGCAGATTGTTCCCTAAAGATTTATCATATTCAAATGTGAGCTTGAAATACTATGGAATTATTTAGGAATATAATGAATTATACAGGATAAATGGAGTTTTTACCAAGACATCAGTAATGTTGTTCTTAACTTTAGGGTGGTTATTATAATTTTAGCACTCCTGAGCAGGCTCATTTGTCTCTTTTCCTGTGATAGATACATGGATCATTTGGGATCTGTTTGCATAACCCTATTTATTTTCATAACAGTGCTATGAGACATTGCTGCTATTTCAGAAAGAAATGAGGCATTGAAAGGATGACTGTCTTGCCTAAGGTCAAACAGGAGAACTTGTGGGTAGAGGAGGAAATTGAAGTGGTTCCTATCAGTGCCTTTGCCAGACCTTGAACACAAGCAGGCTCAGCGACTGGTGCTGTGCAGCTTTTGCCAGTCTCCTAAGTCGTCTTTGGTTTTCAAAAGACTGCTTTCAAAGTAGTCTATCTGCTGTGGTGAGCCGCAGATAAATGTTATGTACAAGGTTAGTGTATTTCTTTACAGACTAATGGCCTTTAAAGCACATCTGACTAAGGGATGTTTCTAGAATATTAGGAAGGTGTAAGGATTCCATTGAAAGAGATAATTTTTTCATTCAATTATTCTGCAGATGACATTCTTTCTCTGAGAGATGCATGCCTCGTTATCACAATTATGGTCAGAGCTGCAAAGTTTAATTTACTCTCACTCTGCCTTCTCCTAGTGACCTCTGAGTCCATGCACTAGATTAGATCCTGATTTTTGTTTTAGTCCTTTTTAGGATCCAGGACCCAGGTAGTTACTTGAAAGCACTGAATTGTCTATAATGATACTTGCAGGAACATTGCAAGTAATTTCATCACCTTTGCGAGTCAGAGGCTCTAACATTGTCTTCTGATCAGTTGAATTAGTTCCAGGAGAACCATATTTTTGCTTGTTTGGTACCTTGTACATTTAGGAACATGTTTTGCTGATCATTTATGTTTTCCACTTTTAGTTATTGTTTATCAGAGTTTCCTGTAGTGTTGGTAGTTTAGTCTGCTATTTTATTGTGAACAGTAGTGGTACTTCACCTTCTCATTTTATATGAACATAAACATTTTCCTAAGCACACTGATTTCTTCTTTTGTACTAGTATTGCTGGTGAACATAGGAAATAATCATAATGTTTCCTATTTACTGTGCATTTTATTCACTTTTTTAAATGCTCTTTAAAAAGAAATTTGAGGAAAATAATTGGGATAGAGGTGTGTATCTCAGTGGGCTTGTTAATTAAGCTCATGACGACCTTTGTGAGCTGAGGCAGTTATATTATCAGTGATGTGTATGAAAACATGCACCATGGAGAGTAAATGTAAAGCCAAATGCAGTCTTGTAGTCTTACTTTTAAAAAAAATATGAGTGTCCATGGAAGTGTGACAGTTTATGTAAGAGGTATGTTTATGGTATGTAAACACCAAGACAAAAGTCACCACTTCACTTGGGAGAAGTGTCCTTTGCATTTCTTGGCAGTCTACCATCAAAACCTTTCTTTCAAGTCTCTTTGTTTAGCAGCTCACTTAAAATATCTCTGTGGGAAGTTGTTTCCCCTCAAGCACAGCATTTGTGCTCCAAGTTAGTGTCATGTTCATCTTTTGCCAACTGGTATCTTTCCTGCAGATCGTGAAGAGTTTGATAATGAAGAGATGCAGTTGCCAGGTGTTCATTTTGCAGTGGCCAAAGAGATGTCATAATTTTTGACCAAGAGCCAGTATCTCTTCTACCTCATTTCATATGAAATGCTCTTTAAAGTTGTCATCAGACCAAGACTTTTTGGTGGCTTTTAAAAAAAGAAAGTTGTTTCCTGTCCAATCATACGCAATAGTTGTCAAAGGATGATAGGAATTAAAAGCCCCCAGTTTCCCCATGATTTTTTTTTTTTTTTTTTTAAGAAATGGGTACTAGTTCTTGCTAATATCAATTTAAATAAGTAAATTCTGTCTGTAAATTTCTCCCTCTTATATCCTAATGTAATTCTTGCTTTTTTGGCAAGATTCTAGCAAGGTGGGTTTATAAATCCAATAAAAATATAAATTCTTTACTGCCCAGAAAGAGCTAGTTAGATGACTTGTAATGAGATTTTAATAGGCAGCTGTTTGACTCTGCATAATAGCTGAGCCCACCAAAGGAAAGTGGCAAAAGACCCGCTTGAAATTTGCTCTTCCAGTCTTGGATACCTCATTCTCCCTTTTGAGTGAAAACAACTAGTTGGTTCTCTCTTCTCTCTTAAAATGAGTCTCCAGAAATCATCCAAACCACACTGTTGACAAAATTGAACCTGAATGTTCTGCAGCCCTCTTGGTGAACTCCTGTCACTGTACAAACAGGAATGTGGTGCTAAAATGTTCGGAAAGAGGGTAAACAGGAAACTCTGTGTCTGTTTTAGCTTAATGAGAGCATTTCCCAGCATTAATGCTGGTTATGGTTGTATCCAATGTCTCTTTAATGCTAAGCTTGTATCTGCCAAAGTTTGAATACACATATTCCCTTTTTTTTGATGCTAAAATGTATTTGAAAATACGTTGTTCCCAGTTTTTTTACAGTGATCGAGAATTAAGGTTGATACTGTTAGCACTTCTACTCAAACTTAGTATTTTACTTACATTAAAAATAGATCAGATCATACAGAATCTGGGTTTTTGACATCATGCAGCCTGTAGTGTTGAAAAAAAGAGCTTTGGGACCTCTGACCTCTGGTTTTTTTTTCCTTTAAAACCAAAGATTTTCTGGGAAAAAATAAGAAAAAGAAATTAAGTCCCAGCAAGCTTTTCTGATATTCCCACATTCTTAATAAGTGTGTATCATCATTGCTTCAAATAATTTGAAGGATTTGTTCCAATTTATGTGAGTTGAGTATTGCAAGTTTATTCTTAAAAGAAAAATATACAAGGAAGAAGGAAAAACAAAATCCAGAATTGTTCACTGTTCTGATAGCTGTCAACAAATTAGTGAGTATGTGTCAGCAGTGACCTTTACCTTCTTTTCTAAGCTAGCCAACATTTCTTCACCTAAAATAAATAAGTTCCTTTTTTAATACCTGCCGTGATTTAATTCTTATTGTTCTATAGTTGCAAGTGTTCTCTGCATTCACCTTATGATCTTCAATCCATTGTCAGTTTTTTGTTTGGGTTTTGTTTTTTATTAAACCTCTAAGTTTCTGTCTGGATAGCTGCTTTCAAAAGAGCTCATTGCTAGTAAGGTGTCACATCATATATTTTGTAACCAGCACTCTGTTCATTATTCAAATAAGAAAATAAGAATAAATCACAATGTGAGTTCCTTAGTGAGTAAGAAGAGGTAATTATTAGCACTGATGTTCCTTTGTTTTAAGTTGCTGATGTGTGTGAAATTTCAGGAGTGATGTGTGAGGCAGTTACTTTTTACCTTTCTAACAATACTATGTGATGTGATTTACTCCATTTTCCTGACAGCAATTGCTGGGAGAGCTTTCAGAGGTAACAAAATTACTCTTCTGGTATTGAACCTCAAACCTGACTCTTTTGGACTATCTAGTCACCAAGTTCCATAGTGCATGCTGGCTTTATTTGTAGCAATCGATAGAAGTGATGGGATGAATTTGTGGATGTCCTCAAAAGATCTGGAGTTAAAAAAAAAAAAAAAAGTCTTAAAAAAGAAATGTTAAATGTGATTCAAATGTATAATTGGCTTTTGGGCACAGTTCAACAAACTGTGAAGTGTATTTCAATGTGCTTTCATCTGTAAATTTAGAATTTGGGTGATGCTTCCAGTTTAATTTTTATTTTCACTCCAGCAAGTTGTTTTGATGAGGCTTGTGATTGCAGTAGAACATGGTTTTGAAACTGCGTCAGTAGCATCAATTGACAGCTATGTGTAGTGTTGAGCTGTTGCTTTTTCTGGATTATGTTTGTGGTGATGTGCAGTTGATGCCTGGCTTTGTAATGAATCCTCTCTACCATAAAAAAAGCCCTGCTTTTTCCTTGCATGTTGTTCAAGAAGGTCAGGGCACACATGAAGGTAAGTTGTGGGGATAACAATCTAGCAAGGGGAATCTGCGAACAAGATTCAAAAACTATTGGACTATCATTGGAACATGTTAATATCTGTGAAATTTTTAAATTCAATAACAAGATTTTTGGATATCACAATTCATTATTTATGTACTATATAACTAGTAGGACACTCTCTTTCCGCCAAAGGACAGGTTTCTTAAATACACATTATTCTGCTTTTTCTCTTTTATATTATGCATTTCACTTTTCTTGGCATTTGAAAAAACATTTGTTGTCTTAATATTGAAGTAGTAGAATACAGAAAAGTCAATCATATGTTTTGTTTTTTGGTTTGTCTTTTTTTTTAATCTCCCTACAATGCACGTCACAAGGTGGACACAAAATAATTGAAATTAATGCCTTTTAACAGCTAAATACTAAGGAAAAAAATAACCCCAAACCAAAAAGGTTTAATGGGGAATGTATTGTAAGACTATATGTTTGCTTCAGTAGCTGACTGCTACAGTTTAAATGAAAAAATTATCTAAGGGAAACAAAAGACTTTTTTTTCCTACGCTTAATTGACTGGCCATAGAAGCTGACAGGATAAATTTTCTGCTGGTGTAACACAGTGTAGCTTAGCTTTAATGGTCCAGTTTATATTCCCTACAAAATGCCTTGTCCATCAGTTACTGAGTTGGGGATTCCGGTATAAGGGCAGTTGCTGACGTTTAATGAAAGTTTAATTGTTGTCAGGGCGGTGATCTGCTGCTCAGATTCTAACATACAGCTCCTACAAATATTTCCTGACTTCATCTGCCATAAACCCTCTGCCTCCAAGGAAATAGAGAATGGTATTTCAGGAAGGAGCAATGAATCTGGGGAATGTACTCATCTATTTTCATACCAAACTAAAGCAGACTTCTTATAACCAAATATGAGGCAACCCTATTGAGCAAACAAACTTTAATATTAAACTTTCAAGCTGTGTTAGTCCAAAACTGTGGAGATGTGGAGTTTCAACTGTTTGAAAGAAAAGGGTAGTATAGGTTGCTCATGACTTTCTGGGCTTGCCTGTCGTTGGGATTGCTTTGGGGAAATACATGCATCTCCCTGTAACTGGTGCCATTCTGAAGGCAAAGAAGGAGAAAAGAAATCATTCCCCAAAATCATTCTTGAGACACCTGCTAGTGGGTTACTTGCAGCAAGATGATTTACGTGCTGTTAGAACATTGGGTAAAGTGAGGGGGAAAAGAACTATAGCCCTATGCCAAGTACTGTGGGATTTGGGGTTTGGGTTTTTGTGATTGGATTATTGCACTGAGGTGGCATGTAGCGATCACACAAATAGACGAAAAGGCACAGCTGAGTGGGCAGGAAGAGCAGGAACCTTTTAAATGGTGTCTGCAGTTCAAGAAACAATGTGTTACCCCAACCTCAGTGATGTTTGTAAATTAAACTATTAGTCAGGCTTAGGTGTGGCTGGATACATTCATTTTTACTTGTTTTACATTACATCTCTAAAATACACATTTTTACACTGATAAAGTCCAGCAATTCCAAAATTTTGGAAGCTGTTAAAAAGTGCCAGGTAACAGAAGTTTGGGATTTAAAAACAATTTCATTTACAGAAGTCATCTGTTTGAAAGAAAGAAGCGTGTTTCAGATGATGCCCTTGCTGTGAATTTTGTGTCTGACAGAAAAGGAAATTGATGCCAAATCAAGTTTTGGCAAATTTTGTAACTATATGTGGCAATTAAGGTGTCTCAGTGTAATAAATGAAATCAGTTGGTGCAAAGCATCCCAGCATTTTCTGCAGAAACCTGAGTTTATCTGATGTGTTGTCCAAGTTTGGGTGTCAAACGGGGTGTCTCTGCATCTTTTCAGAAACAAAGGATGGACTATGTTGCAAAACAACCCAATCCAGTTCCTGCTACTCCTTCACCACCTCCAACACCCGCTCCTGTCCCTGTGGCTGTCCCCCTCCCTCCTAGTGCCCCAGCACCTATACCGGTTCCCGTGCCCAAAGCGCCAGCAGCCATCAGCCGCCAAAGCAGCACCTCTAGCGACAGTGGTGGTAGTGCTGTGCGAGACAGTCAGAAGCAGAAGCAAGTTCCTGTGGATCGTAAGTTTGTCTAACAAGAAAAAAAAAGTAGTTCTCCCATTCCTTAAATGTTTTGCTTAATCCTTAAATTCCTTAAATCCTGGTGTTTCAGATAAATGCTTATGAAATGTTTAGCTTTAACCCTGTGTTTAAAATACACATTTTCTATGTATGCATGTTCTGACCCTCACTAATCACAATGGTAAGTAGGGAGAAAACACTTCAGCGCTTGTTCCAGTCCTAAATCCTCTCCTTTTATGACTGTCTGGGATCTTCAGTCAGTGATTTTCAACACTGTAAATGTCCATGCTGGTATTCTGGCTAAAATATGTTTTCCACCTGAACTCACTGCTGCATTACAATCTAAATTGCTTTTCAAATCAGTTATGCTGTTTTTACACTCCTCTCCATGGTCATCCATATTTCTAGGGCAATTTGCATCAATCTGAAACCTGTATCCAAGGCTTGCAAGATCTACAGGTCTGGCTGATGCATAGGAACCATGTTATGATACTGTTGAAGGAGATTTGTCTTTTAATCAGGTCCCTTTAGCTTGGTCAAAGCAACAGCAACTGGCAGGTCATTGAGTAAACTTTTGTGTCCTTGTTTTAGGAGGATGAAAGAATGTACTCCGTAACTCTTTAGCTGGAAAAATGTGGTAGCCTGCATCCAGCAGTGTGTGGCAGTCATGAAAATTTCTGATTAAGACCACCTTGTGAATATAAAACCTAGCTGATGCTGAGGCTCCTACTCTTTATCGACTGAAAAGCAGGTTAGGTTAGGAGAGCTTATTTAGTCAATAACTTCTGTCCTAAATGCACTTTAAGCAATGTGATTGCTTGGCTTAAAAATAACTAAAACTTGTAGGCAAGCTTTTGCTACAGCTTTTAAAATAATAGCTGTTAAAATAATGAGCCTCTTGCAGTTCAGGAGTTGACAGCATTTCCCATCCTCTGCCTCCCAGCCTTATCAGAAAAACCCACTTCCATCTGAGGTGAAAACTAGCACCGAGTGCAACCAGACTCGGTGGATCCTGCTTTGACATTGCCTAGTGGCAGACAAGCTCTCACCTAAGTTTTGAACTCAGGAAGGCTCTGGGACCTTTCTAATACCTTCCCCTAACAGACTGGCCGGCTGGAAATTGTAAATGGAGAACAACCTGGTAGGAGGAACAAGCTTCACTGCCATTCCCCAAAGCAACAGTAGGGCCAGCTTCTGCCTTTGTCTTGCCTGGGGCAGTTTGTTACTTAAATCAAAACAGAAACCCGAGCAGTTATAACAGATGTGGAAAGTGAGGATGAGTGTCACACACACACACAAATTATCATTTTATTCCACACGAGAAGGACATGGTGTGCTGTAGCAAGTGTGTTTCCTTGAATTCATGATGGCCTTCTGTATCCATTACAGATGGAATATGTGAAGACCATCCTGGCTTCAGGTGCAGGGTGTGAGATATGAAGGGTTGATAATAGACTAAGCGGTTACAAGACATCTCTTGCCCTCTCAGCCTCCGCTGACCCTGGGCCATGCACAAGAGCTCCCAGGAGCTGTCACTCAAGCCCAGTTAACAGGCTTTGGGTACCCCAGTCCTCGCGGAATAGCTGCCTCTGGAAAGGTAATGGGCAGCCCTACCTGTACACCTGCTGCCCAGGTACCCACCTGAACGCTGCAGAGAACACACAATGCAGTACCTGCCTCACACTGAGGGAATCTTGTTTGTGTATGATAATGCATCTGACAACAGTAAGAATCTGTTATCTAACAGCTAAATATTTATCTTTTGATATAGTCTTGGTCTAGATAAAATGTAAGTCTTTCAAAATCTGTGTAAATAGAAGGAAGATAGCAATTTTCTCACTCTCTTCCTGTTTGGGAGAACTGGTGCATGCTTTGATTACATTGTCTAAAGGCTTTACTTATATATCCCATCTCAGACCTTCACATATCACTGAACACATGTCATTTTGGCTTCTGATTCACACTCCAGGGGAAAAATAACCTCAACACAATAGGGCCTGAATGCCTCAAATATTTTACTAGAGATATTTTGTCCACTCTCAACCTGGGGCTCTTTTGTTAAATAAAAAAAAATGGTTAAACCCAGGTTTTTTTCTTCTTTCATTGTGATTAACAAATAAAAAAAATCCTAAAAGCTTACATAAAGCTTGTTTCTATTTGTCTAACTGGCTAGAGATGTTGACCAATGCAGAGGTTTTGGGAGAATATAAAAAAAAAAAAGTAGAGGAAGAAACATTTTTGCTATCTTACCATTTATTGAAATGTTGGTGTTTCCTTCTGTTGCTGTCAGTGTAATGGAGTAAAGGGAATAGCTTTTGCCATCTGAGTGCATCAGAGGAGGTGCTATAGTTACTGTTTATATATCAAAGTGAGAAGGTTCAATAAAGATGACTAAAAATATCTTGGTAAGGAAATCCTGAGAATTTTTGAGATCATTTAAAGTTGCGTGTCAAAGGATTTTTATAGCTATTCCAGAGTTGCTGTGTGGGGAGTTTAATTGTGTGAAATCAGTATCTTTTCTGTGACCAAAAATAGAGTTATACCCTTTTGGATTCTACCTGGTTTTGTGAAATTATCCACAGAACTTTTTATGTGCATTTTAAACAATTTTCAGTGTCTTATAATTGATTTTTTTGAAATGCATGAAAAGCATTTCAGTGTGTTGCCTGCTAATGACCAGCAACTGAACTAAATGTTTCAGACAAATGGGTTCTGTGGGATAGCAAATTTACAGTTTTTTTTTTTTTTAAAAAAGTCTTTCCCAATTCCTGTGCCTCTGGTGAAAGCAATTCTTTTTAATTCTTTTTTTTTTTTTTCCTACTCCTTTTTTTAATGGAAAGGGTGACGTTGTTTCAGCTAACCTGACACTTCAGGCTTGGAATTAATTCAAATTTCTTAAAACCCCTTCAAAAATGTGATTACTGTAATAGCTTATTAGATGTAAGGTGATATGTGTCAGCAGCGGTGAAGTTTTTTGCTTACATTCATTTGCACTAAAAAGTTGAGCTTTCAATTAAAAAATGTTTGTGGAAAGTGCTGCCTTCCCACAGTGTAAGCAATATTATATTCTTCCTCATCAGTTTTGTTTTCATTTTCAAAACATCAGAATTCTATTTGAAGAAACACTGACTGTGACAATTGAATAACCCTCTGTACCCACTTCCTTCTACAGCTTGAGTGCTGTCAGACTGATCTACACCTCTGTGCAACATCAAGCTCATCTCCTCTTTGTAGGGTCTCAGTTGAATTTGGGGGGGGGGGGGGTTGGTCAGGTTTTTTTATTTTGTTTTTCAAAGAGAGGAGTGGGAATACGGAAATCTTCCCTGGGGAAAAAGAAGAATACTAATTTGGTCATTTTAAGTGCATGATTCTTTAAAGGAAAAAAAAGTTTAAGATTTGAAGAATTTCATTTTCATAAGAAATTGCCTGGCTTTGATAAAGCAGCCTTGAGAATAACTCCTGTGGGGCATCAATCTCTCTAGGCAGGAAATCGCAGATGGAGGAGGTGCAGGATGAACTTGTTCACCGGCTCACCATCGGCCGGAGCGCTGCCCAGAGGAAGTTCCATGTGCCACGACCAAACATCCCGGTAGTGAACATCACTTACGACTCTTCACCTGAGGATGTGAAGGCGTGGCTGCAGTCCAAAGGATTCAATCCTGTGTAAGTTTAAAAGCAAACGTAAAAAAACTTCTTAAAATTATTTTCTTCATAAATAAATAAAATTCAGTAATTAGGATGTGTCTGCCTGCTTTTTAAAATCAAGTTGCCTTCTGAAAATCAAGACACATCAGCTGCACCCTTGGAAAAAATAATTTGGTTTTACATATATACATATATATATATATATATACATGTATATACATGTACATGTATATGATTTATATATACACCTGTGTATATATATATATGTGGGTTTAGATCTATAGAGATGTAGCTATATTTAGGAAAAAAATTCTATGTATTAGCCTCTACCAAAAGGTACTTGTTATAACAGGCATTTAATTGATTTCAAGACTCCTTCTGCATAAAATTTTGTCTTGATTTAGTAGCCCTACCTGAGACAATGTGGGATGAAGACAACCTACTTCCCTCCCTTGGCTAGTGTATTTTTGCTTATTTCTTTTTGTTCCCTTGGTGTGATCTCAGGACTGTCAACAGCCTTGGCGTGCTGACGGGTGCTCAGCTTTTCTCCCTCAATAAAGAGGAACTGAAGACTGTTTGCCCAGAAGGGTCTAGAGTCTACAGCCAAATTACGGTACAAAAATCTGCTTTGGAGGTATGTATAACCCTTCTTACTAACCTAATGCTGGCTCACCACTTTTATACTATATAGAGAAGTAAATAGCTCTTTCTCTGCAGCAGCTGTTTTTTCCTCAGTTCCCATCATGCTGATAAGTATTATTTGTACCTGAGTTATTTGGTATGAATCCTTTGAAACAGCATCCATCAAAACACCAGGTGGGCTCTCTCCCCACTTCTAAAGAGGTCCACAAAGTGTTAGAAAAAGTACGTGGTAGTACTCAAGTTTTAAGACATTGTATGCTGTAACCAGAGTGCAAGAAGACAAGATGAACCAAAAAGGGCTTTGGGGAAAATAATAGGAGAGAGTACAATGCACTTTTTCTTGTTTCTTGCTCTTCCTGGGACAAACAAGTAGTCCTGGTACTTTTGGTGATGATGAGTTATTTTTGCTTTATCTTTGTAGAGGAGATTTGATTTATTAGATGTGAGAAAGTGGTAGAGTGAGCTCACTGTTGAATCTCAAGACCTTTCATGTCAAACGCTGGGGCATCTGTACTGGTGGGTTCCCAAGTACGGGAAAACATGTATGACACTGTGCTAGCAGGATTGCTGCGCTAAAGATAAAAATTTTGTATCTCTGTATTCATTGCTCTGTGGCAGTTTGCTTTAATTATAGCACTGTTGTTCCTTAAACAACTTAAAAGCTTGTATACAGAGTTGTGCTAGGGACAATGCTTACCCATTTTAAACCAGAAGAATTGTAAGTGGGTCTACGTCTTTTTTAAAAACTTGCTGTGGGAACTGGAGATACGGACTTGATACTGTCCAGAGGTGAGACTAACCCAAATGAGAAGAACCCTATATTCTTCACATTCTGTTTAAAATAAAATCTTGAAGAAGTTTTAAATGCATTTCTATCCCCTCATGAAGCAGGGACTGCCTTGCTTGAATGATTTTAAGCTTTGACTACCAGGCTTATTTTTAAAGATAAGTTTATGATGGATGCATATTTTACGATTTACCTGATCAATGTGGTTCAGAGAGCATTGCTTTCTAACACTGTTAAAAATGCTTTATTCCATTCTTCAAGCCCTGTTTTCCTATGAAAGGAAAGGAGAAATATTTCACTTTTATTCTTAGGAGTATATGTCACTACAGTCGAGAGCAAGCCATCATTTTCTCATGAAGATACATGTGTATTCTTCAGATTTTCTGGAATGTCAACAAACTTATTTCAGTTTTGTTAGGCTTCTGCATACTAAGATGGAAGTGTCTTTTATGGTGGAAGTCAGCTTGAAAAGCAGAGATGCACTGGATTGTAGAAGTCTGTCCTGTTTTTTCCTTTGGGCTGATACTCTGCTTGCCTCTCTTAAGTCCTGTTCTGCAGGAAAACGAGCAGTTAAAACTTGTCTAATAAACACTTTACAAGTGTTAATAAAACAGGTACTAAGTGTTTAACAAGGTCATTGGCTTTTGTTAGTGAAAAGGTAATTGAAATACTTATTTGTGCTTCAGTTAAATAGCTCATGAGTTTCAGAATTTATGCAATTCATCATTGCTTTAGCCTGTTTGCTGAATTACCCAAAACATTAAGTTGCATCTTCCTTTCTGTCCCTATAATAGTTCAAGTCACAGAGTTCAGGAAGGCTGTACTTGTGTAAGAGAAGCTAGAGGGATGAGTATCACAGCCAAAATGTCTGTGTGACCTAGCAAAGATGAGCTTGCATGTTCCAAACAGGCCTATGCTCTTACTGCTCCAACTACAAATGCTTCTAATAACAGAAGCATTTAAGCACACAAATGTTTGTACCTCTGTCAGGCCTATTTTACAATTGAATGCTTCTTGTAAGCACTTACTGGGTGATGGGTTTGACCGCCATCATTGTCCTACGTGATTAATCAGTGATAAATTTTCATGAAGTTCTCTGGCATCCCTCGTGTAGTTCTTGTGGTGCAGTACACGGCCTGGGTGTTAAGGGCAAATAGCCAGAAACAGAGCAATTGCACACACTTTCTAGCATTACAGAACTCCATGGATCGTCTTTGTTTGTTATTTCCACTCGGGATCTTCCACAAGTGTTTCTGGATTCATACCGTTTCTGCAAGCCAGTGCAAGGCCTGCCTCCCGGATACATTTGGATACTCCCAATACAGGCAACCAGATCTTCGTTGCCATGCAGCTGCAATTTTCTTTTTAGTGTTCTTCTACCTCAGGCAGAGGAATTCAGTGTTTTGTAATTGGAATTCCAGTTGCTGTTGGAATTTAGTTATTTTACCCTTATGAGAAAAAAAAAAAAAAAAAGAATAGGTACGACACTTTCAATTGTTTTACTTTATTCTAATGGTAACTTCATGCAGCCCTGAACCACACTAGAGTTTAAAACAAAACAAGGAAGGAAGGCTCCTCCTAATGGAGTTTTGTGGCCTCTGTATAAACATGACCAAGTAATAGACTGTAAGTGCAGGGAAGGTGTTTGGGGCTTAACAGCTTTCTGGACCTGGGCAAGCAAAAGCAGAAAGAGAATTGTGTGAGACCGGTGTGTCCAGACAGCAAAGAGCTGGCCATAGCCAGGGTCAAAGTCCTCCTTTCTGCCTGAGGAAGCTGTGGTGGCAAGCAGGGGCTCCTCAGGAGGAGGCAGGATGCTCTGAGCGATTTGTGCTGATCAGAGTATCCTTCTAGGGAACTGTTTTCTGGGGCGGCTTCAGAGACCTGATGTTCACATTGTATGCCAAGTTCAGTGTGTTACAGTATCTTGGCTGGTCATATATATGGATTTACTTCTTCAATGCAAAGTGAAAATATTAATAGTCTCCACGCTTATGGGTTTTCACGTGTCCATTTCCTTAACTTCCACTGAGCATTTCAAGCTCTGGTGTTGAAAAGCGTTACAGAAGATGAGTAGACACACAATATCCTGAATGCCACATTTGTCAACTTCAGGCGTGATCACTTCAGGTCTGTGTTCTCATTGTCTTCCTACTCCATCAGTGGGAAGCATGGGCACACATCACTTCCAAAACTGAAAATGGTTTCTGTCTAATACATGTGTCAAATTGCCTGGAAGAATAGCTTATTCTCTTTGACACCTCAGTGAAAAGAATGACCCAGGCACAGAAGCGGGATTGAATGGTGGAGTTTACTGATACCTCATGATGTGGTTGGTGGCTAAGCTCGGTAAATCACTAGGGCCAAGGTCTAGCAATCTGTGCCAAAAATTGTATTCCTAACAACAGCCCTAGGCTACTTAGCCACGTTGTACCCCACCTCTGAGTAGGTTGTGCCTGTTGTGCTGTGTCACAAGATGTATTGCAGCTGGTTTAGTTGAGCAGCATTTCAAACTCATCAGTCATGTTGTTATTGATGTTATCAGGAAGGTAAACTGTTTTAACCTCAGCTGCTCAGCCATTTTCAGAGAAATATTTCTACGTGACCACTGATAAAGCACGTTGTCAAGTATCTGCTGATGTTTTTTATGCATGACTTCAGTAATGGGTGACTGCTGCACTTGCTCAGTATCTGAAACCAAGTGAGCAAGGACAGGATGAATTAAGGCAAATAAAACTGCTCTCTCACCTTCAGAGAGTCAATTGTAAGTCCCCTGCTTTGCCCTTCCACTCTGGGAGAAGAGACCAATGGTAATTTACATAGGAGAAGCATCCTAGCCTCCTTCCCTGTGGACACCTGACCTGTCTGCTACGTAATGGCAGGAGATGATGCATAGTAATGGATCTAATGGGATAAATTTAAATATTTTTAATGTAATGGGATAAATTTTCAGAGTTCAGAATCAATTGAAGGATTTCCCTCTTAACAGTCTTGAAATTTGTTTTACAAATTTCAAAACCAGTTTCTGCTTCTTTATTCAGACGCTATTTTGGAAGCTAGTTTTGAAGCTTGGAAGGTCATGTTATAGGCAAATAACACAGCAGCAGATATGGCTCTTGCTTTATAATACTCTGGTTTTATTCAAAGTCATGCACGCTTTGGAAAGTTCTCCTCCAGTGGATATGTGTCCTGGCCTTGCTAATAACTTCATTTACGTTGTCAAAGCAGTATGTTAGCAGCTAGCTCAGCAGACCTTTTTTTCACCCTAAAGGTGAAATACTTCTCTGTTGCTAATACAGTAATGTGATTCAATACTTATTCTTGTGCTCTAAGTTTGAAACCTGTGTCCCTGAACAACAGCAAATGCATGAGGGTGTATTGTGTAATGTGAGATACTAAGATTCAGTCCTTACTTAGGCCTTGGCTAGGCAAACCCATGTGCATGCATGCATTTTGTGTTGGCATAACTCTAAACCCACCAAGGGTTTATGTGCTTTAGCCTCTAAATACGTTTGTCATGATTTTGAAGTGCTCGAGGGTGGAATCCTAAGAAACCTGCTGAGCTTTAACACTGCTTTTACTTAAGCCGTATTTCACCTCACAATCTCTGACACTTCCAGGGGCTTGTGTGAGAATTAAAGATGCTCAGCAGTGTTGGAAGTCACACTGACACTTTTAATAATCTGTAGGTTCTTTTCTGGTCCATCTTTAAGAATAGTATAAATACTTCCCTATTCCAAATGTTATTTAATCAGAGTCTTAGATCATTTTTAGTTCTGGAGCTGTTAGGCGACTTTAATTTGTTCAAACGCCTGTCTTAACAAAATGCTAGCAGAGGAACTTCATCACATGCCAAAACCACAAGTAAACTCTTTTTCTTTTTTTTGTTTATAGGCTAACAGTGGTAGTTCAGAATTGCAAGAAATTATGAGAAGACGACAAGAAAAAATCAGTGCAGCTGCCACAGATTCAGGTGTGGAGTCCTTTGATGAAGGAAGCAGCCACTAAATGTGTTTCCTCTTTTCTTTGATTCCATTGTCCATAGCATTATACCATCCAGCTTTGCTTTAGGAAGGAGTGAAGGGGAATGTCTTACTATATTGTAAATGTAACTAGCCACCATAAAGAAAATTTACAGTAGTCTCCACAGAAGTACCTGCTGCTTGCTTCTCATCATTACAAATGAACGGATGAGAAATTCAAAGGAGGTTCCTGACAGGGGAAAATACTGTCACGCGATTCATTTACACCCAAAGATGAGTCTTGGCTTTATGGAATTAACGTAACAGATAAACTGCAACACATCTTTGTGATTCATCTGAGGGAAGCTGAGCCAGCAATAAAAAAGCATTTGAACCCTTCAGTAATAATAAGATTTTGAATCCCTCCTCTTGCTGTAGTGTGCAATTATGTCTTTTTGGCTCAGTCTTTCTTGTCATGCATTTGACTGCAGGATGTTTACTTGAGTTGTTGATGCCAGCAATCAGAGGGGAAATGTTTAGGGAATGAACAGCAGCCCAACATAGACTGAATCTTTCTTGCATCACTCCCAAGATGTTTTATTACTAATGATGCTGTTTATAGCAAAATAATACTCTGTACATTGATTTTATCAATACTTCACCCTTGAACTATAATATTGCACAAGAAGGAATAACTAGAAAATAATAACGCAACTCAGCTCAAAGACGTGATCAGATCTGCTGTAGGTAGCCATGAAATAATTCACAGTACATTTTTTTTTTAATATACTTGCATTTTTTTGTCTGTAACTTAACCTGTCAGAAGAACAGTGTATAATCTAGACTTCTCTGTGTGTTGATCCCCAATGTCAGTTTTTCCGTATGTAAAAAGCTATTGTTCCTTTATAAATGTAATCTTTTGGGAAGTGATTCCTGGAGGCAAAAGGGGAAGAAAAGAAAACATCCCTTCCAGGAAATACTATTTTTGAAGATGCAATGATTTTTGTCACAAAATGTTCTGTTCTTTCACATGGTTGTGTGATTTTATATATAATATATGCATTATATATAATATCACTTAATTTAGACAATTTAATCATCTAGTTTGGTTACATTTCATAGTGCCTTTTCCACATGAATCAGCTTAATGTCTGCAATAAAGGGTATTTCTTGTCTGTTAAATAGTTGTATCTTTGTAGCTACAAAGATGTTAATGAAATAAGAAAGTGTTCTTGATTTCTTCCATTAGTTTACTCTTCCTCTGCATACAAGGCAAAAAAAGGATCCTATTCATTTTTCGTAAAAGAAAAATTAAAATCTTAATAAAGGTGTTTAGTGCCATTTATTGTACATGTCCTTGCAAATACTTCTGTGTGTTGGTTATGTGTCTGTGTATATTTTTACATTTAATATATATTCTTTATGCCTGTGAAAAGCATCTAGGTTCTACACCCGTAGTCTTATCCAGAAACGGGTCAAGAAGTGACAGATCCCAAACTGAAGACTCCAGCTGCCATAGCAATCACTAAGAAATGGATCCCGGTGAAGGAAGTGATGATTCTCGATTGCTTTCACCCTATAGGAAACACTTGAACCAGCACACCTGCATGATAACTGCATCCATTCAACTATATACATAGCTTTAGGGGGGGAAACTGTCTGTCTTGGCCTGTCC
>JAVJGJ010000057.1:22249327-22272570 GCA_035590215.1 Microhierax caerulescens
CTTCTTCTTCTGCCACATCAGTTGCACACACTGGTGAATAAAAATGTATTGTTCCTGGAAGAAAAGACGAAACGAGTGGGCATTTTTACACCTCAGAAAGCATGACAAAACCCCACACAGCAGAACGGTTCGACAGGTCACCGTAACAGCCTGCGCAGCTTCTCCATCTCTCCCTCCTCAGCCCTTCACAATGTACAGTGAGTTGTCAGTGCCCAAAGTAAGAGCCTGCAATTGTTACAGAGAGCAGCTGGGGAAGCATGAAATCCACCTGAGCTGCCCTGACATCATAATCACTTATTAATAACCTGACTGACAAAGGCAGATAAAAATAGGATGGGATAGCATGGGATAGCATGGGATAGTTCTGTTGGATCTGAGCTTAAGTGGGTCTATTATATATTGCCTGAAAATGAATTAATTCCCAGAAAGGTACCTGAATGCTTTATGTGCAACAACTTGCATCCGTGCCACATATGCATCTGAATTATTTTAATGAACTTCCTGTTCCTTAGCACTTGACTTCTTCACCAATAAAAAGCCGAAGCCTGATTTTGTTCACAGAGCAGCTCATTATTTGGGGAGTTATCACCCTCTGTGCAAATGACACTGTTAGTCAGTCAGGTCAATCACGTGCACCATTATATTTGTGGAAAGGTTTTTGTGCAACAAGACTGAGGTTATCTTTGCGGTAGCTTTTGGTTATGGACTGGCTTTTCCAAGCATTCTCAATATACAGATTAAACACTGTAATTTAATAATAACCTTAACTGATGACTTTTAGATTTCAAAGACGGAAGGCAAACAGGCAAACCCTGATGACTCCTTACACTAAGCTTTATGTGCAGTAAGCACAGGAAGCAACTGGATCTCAGGCAAAAACAACTGTCCCAAAACCTGAGTGTGGATTTCAGCCCAGTGGTGCCCCAGTGGTCTGCCGATGCCAGGAGATATCAATATGAGTTTGAAGCATGCTTCAGACCACAGAAATGCCTGGATTTCCTCACACCCACTAATCTGGAGTGACTGGTTTCAAGTCACGGTATTCTCCAATCTAGCCCCCTTTTTGGGCTTGTGCCGTTTGTTTTTTTAAATGGCTCAGCAAGACTCTGCCAAGTTTCCAGTGTACGAGGCAACACGAACACGGGTTTGCTGTGTGTGGTTTCAGGTTTTGTAAGGAAAGCGTTTTCGATGGCCTCTGTGCCTGAGTGTCAGTGCAACCTGGTGACCTCTGCAGCCAGGCTCGGCCACTGCCTGGAGCAGCAGGAGCTCAGCCACCACCAAAGCCCAGCCCTTGACACCAGCCCCTGGCAGGCAGTGAGTTTGTATGCGAAAAACCCCCAAACATTAAAAAATAAAAATCACATCAAGTCTGGAGTAGTAATGCAGTTGCAGCTGAAAATGACCATCAATATTTGTTTATCTGGCGTTTACATAAGGATCTGCCTTTGAATTAATACAGCAAATTGTGATGGAAAGTGACAAGTTTGATAGGAATGAAACGAACTGGTCTGAGAATAATGACCTTTTTTCCTTTCCAGTTGCTAGCTGTTCTCACTGCAGGTTTTCCTCCTCCTCGCCTTGCCTCTCCCTGCTAAATCTTCTCTGCTTTGCTCTGTATTCAGCAATCCTTGACAACAAATTGTCTGCCAGACCGAGCCTGCAACAGTGATGGCAGCACTTCCAACTGTATGGAGGTTACCAGCTTATACTGTGTCTAACCAGGGAAGAGTACAATAGGGGTGAAACCTTTACCTCATTAACAGAGCAAACTCGGAAGGTTTCAGATGCATAAAAACTCCTGCTTTGGAAAAAGAGTTTGCAATTTTTCCCCATTATATATACACTAACATTATGACTATTGTTCTGATATTTGCCTTAAAAACAGAAGAAGAACTAACCAGTAGGCATTTGGGCAGGGAGAAGGGCAAGGAGGGTGTCTGGCAGACTCACAATCCTTTTGTTTGTTTTGCTTGTTATTCGTATTACCATTGTGTAACCGAGTTCCTGCGCTTGGCCAGATGATAGATACTCTCTTGAACAAGCATGAATGGCTGTCCAATACTGATATCATTTCATGAGCCATTAATCCCCTCAGCAAGCTCAATTCTTTTCAAAATGGTTTGAGAATTTCATATGTTAATCTCTTCTAATGCACTTTTTGCATATTAATTTCACAGAAAGGGAGGATAACGCATCCCCTCTGGAAGACATCAGTCAGATTGTAGATACGTTATCAGACCCACCTAAGCAGCAGATGAGTAACGTGACAATATTACAGTGAAGATGAAAACTTAATTGTGTCTATTCATAGCTATTTTGGCAAGTGTTCGGGGGAACAACAGTCATTGGACATGGAAGTAGATCCAGGGATACATTCGCAAGGTTGGAGTGAGCAGGTCTTACCTCTGTCTGCACCATGGACATTCTGTAGGACCGCATGTCGGACACCAGGCCCAGTATATCTACGAACTCATGATCACGAATGTGCTGCAAGAGCCGATCCAGGGCTATGAAGGTTCCTGTTCGTCCCACTCCAGCACTGCAACACACACAGACATGCACCTCATGTCGGGCTTTCCTGATGGGGACACACAGGAATAGCAGTGGTACTGCAAAAAGCAGTCCTGCAGCTGTGACAATCAGATGCAGCTAATCTGAGGTCAGGCAGGTTGGTTCATCTGTAGGATTTAACGGGGCACAACCATTCATCCATTGCTTAATGGATGGAGTGGATGGCTCTGCAACTATTTCGCTTTCCTATACTCCTCTTCATGCCCTCGCACGCAGAATGTGCATGCACCCCCCATCTGCCCTTAGCTGTCAGCTCTTCCCATTTCACTGCACCCCTCAAAGGCTTCAGGAGACATCTCTAACCGCCGGGTCTGTAACTGCAGAGACCTGTGCTTGGCAATGATTCCTGCACACAGGCAGCTGGGGTTGAACCTGAACAACTCGGCTCCACAGCTCTCCACTCTGCAAAGCTCTTGGCTTTGCAAAGGCACTGAGCTACTGCAGTTCATCCTCAAAGAACAAACCACCCAGAAAAGTCCACACACCAGGACTTCTGCCTTGGGAGCATGAGACAGAAATAGTCAGCAACCACGCAGCTTACAAATCTTCACGCCCCCCCAAAGGGAAGCTTAGTGACTAGAGAAAAAGACATGCTGTTTTGATTTAGAGATTCTTACACATGTACGATTCTTTGCATTGTGATTTCACATGTAAAGTTTAAGTCTGCTTTCATTATGATTGTGACTCTAGAGTTTTTATAGTTTCATATAGCGTCCCAACACCATACTTACCACTAAGGATAGAAGTACGTGTCTGCAAAAGTTCTTTCTGCTGTCTTGTCATATTTTTCAGAAAAGCCTTAAAACTACTTGCAACAGAGTTCAACAGTTCATCTCAACACAGTTCAACATAACTGTCATGAAACAGGTTTTGCTTAACAAAACTGTCAATATCTCAAATGAGATTAATACAATCTGATCTATTTATTTGACAGATTGATCAACTGATACATTCATTCTGTGCCTTCTTTAATATTTGAGAACAATTGCTGTAGGAGTTATCAATACATTCTTTCTCTCCCCTTTCCACTTATTTCATAGTGTTGCTACTTTTAATCTATGTGGTCTAAGACATAGAGTATACTCTAAAAATACTATCGTAAAATATCTCTCTCTGCTGCTAGAAGCATCCTAATTAAAAACGAAAATACTACAGTTGTTACTCGGCTCTCTGATACTTGCTCCCATTCCTTCCCAGAACAATTAAGTGCTATATAAGGGTTTGATTTCACAACACTACATATAAATCTCTTCCCTGGCTTAATAGCACCTTTCTTGATATTAGGACTCCCAGAACAATATGCCCTATGAATTTCTCCATGAAGTTACAGGGGAAGGCTACAGGATTTGCTGTGTTTACAAATACTGTTGTTGTTTTGCATTCTGGTAGAACATTAAGTGCCATATCTGGAAACTAGAAATGATATTGCCATAAAGGACTGTCTTCTGGGAAGGAGTTCTCAGGAGCGTGCAAAGTGGTGGCAAGAGACAGTCCGTGCTGACCATCACATCAGCACCAAGAAAGACAGAGCTGGAGGGTGCTGACACATTGTGTAGCAGCATAACTGCTGCTGCTGCCTCTAGGGTGGGTGGTGCAGGGTTGGCTGAGATTAATTTTATGAAGCCTTAACTTCCATAAGGAGTAAGGCACCATAATGTACATGTATTCACCCATTGCAAAGCATCTACGTAGGTATTTCTGAGAAGTCTGTTGTGAGTAGTTCTTGCACATGGAGCCATAAAGAGGTCTGAAGTCAGTTGGGAGCATTGCATCAGAAACCAAACTGCTAATCATCACTAACATGGCAGCTGTCCCCAGAGAGGCCAAGTAAGCGAGCGTCTTAATAAAAGGCCAGATGATGCACAAGAGATAAATCTGACAGTATATAAAACAACCTTCCTCAAGAAAAGAAAAAGAAGCAAAAGAAAAAGAAGCAAAAGAAAAAGAGAAAAAGCAAAAGCCATATAACTGTTAGCAGGGGATACAGGTACTACTTTTAGCACAGGATAGTGCTCTTCACATCACTTTCTGAATGTACAGAAAGTCAGAAAGCCAAGTAACCAGAGGAGGAGGATCTGCACAGCCACACAGATCTGCAAGGAGCACCATGCTGTGGCAGGCTGCACCATCCGTATCACAAAGGGGTGAAAATGAGAGAGCAGGGGCAGGCTCTCAGCCGGTGTAAATCAGGGTTGCCTGCTTCACCTTCTGAAGCCTTTTCTTGATAACATCCAAAGAGATGACTCTCCTCTGGAAAGAAATGTCTTGGTGACTATGGATGCAGGCTGACATCCCAGCCCCATGGTACTCAAAGTGGGGGACCAATCCTTTACCCTTAACACCAGAAAGAACCATCTCCAGCTAACAAGTAAGCAGAACCTCAACATCTCACCTTCAAACAGTTTTCCAACATATTTAATAAGTTACATCCTTTCATTCCCCATTTCCTTGAACCACTTACCTGCAGTGTATGATCATGGGGCCTTTACTCTTTGCTGATTTCTGCCTGGCCATCTGTACAAACTGGAGGATGCTTTCTGCAGCATTGGTTGTGGGGACACCGTGATCTGGCCAGGCAGTGTAGTTAAAATGCATCACGTCTTGCACCTCATCAGCCTAACAGGAGAAGCAGAACAGCAGCATGTTCACAGGGGTTTAACAGTGCAGTTACGCTCAGACTTTTTTCTGTCATTTTGTGGTGTGATTTTTTTTTCCCCACATACAGCCTAAGAAAGTAAAGCCAGCCAAAAAAAGTAGCATTTACATGCCAGTTGATTAAAAAGGGGAGGTGGTACCAAGCCATCATTATCAAAAGAGCATGAATTCTTGTTTCTGGGTTCGGGATTTGGTTTTTTGCCTTTTTTCCTCATGGTGGTTCAATTTTACTTTCCTTTTAAATCAAGAACTGTTGCCTTTTTCAAGTTTAGGCTCTCTTCCTCTTTCTATTCCATTCCCCCTCTTTTCCTCATTTTGCTACAGATAAAGAACAACACTGCTGACAAACAAACAATCAAGACAGGGCTCTTGAGATTTTTTCTTCTCAAGTTTCAAAGGAAAAATAAAATAGCAAAAGGGAAGAAAAAATCATTGCGGGGCAAATATTTAGAAAAATACCCATTTTTACGAAAAGCATTTATAATGCTAAAAACTCTAGCGGCTTCAGATGAAATAAGATCCTCAACACAACACATTCTGCCTTTGAGATTGAAAGGAATTCACGACATAGGGAGGGGTGGGGGCTGTCATCACCAAACCCCATGGCAAGCAATGCCTTTAGTTTTGCTATTCTTGGTCAGGCCAGACACCCCTGCTGCAGTAACCTTTCACCACTCACAGACAACAGCATAGCCTGAAGCAAAGGATATAAAAAAATAAGTCCCTGAAGCAGCTGCCCCTGGCTTTGGTAAAGGACAGTGTACCTGAACTGCAGTCTTGTCGTTATTTTCAATAGACACCAACAGCCCACAACTTTACGTTTTATGTGTTTGACCTGCCGACCTGCACCCTGTGCAGGCTTTGTAATGCAGCGAGGCATGGCGGGGCAGGGCTAAGGCCCTGGGCCTATGTCCGTGGGCTCAGCACACAGCGCTTTACCTGTCCCCTCAATATCGCTAACCTGTCCTTCCCGAGCTTGGCACTGACAACAGTTTGGTGCAGGCAATAAAGCTGGAAAGAAATGCCTAAAACTCTGAGCAGCTCTAATTTGGAAAATGCATGCTCTTACGTGTGTTTCAATACACTATTAAGGATATCTGATTACTGCAAAATGGCCCATTCGAAAAATGTTTTCCATTTCTACGTTGGTACTTTCAAGTTTTTAATAGCTTGTAGGAAGAAGATATGCCCAAGATGAAGAAAAGAAGTTTACACATTTATTGTCACTATTGGCACCACAGAAATGTCCAGAGTTCTGGTAATACTTCTGTTTCAGTCTTGCACTTTGCTGAGGAATTCCCAGATTCAGCAAGAAATTTTAGGGGAAAGTTGTGATTTAGTCATTTGCCTGTGTGGAGTGAGGTTAAAGTCATCAATCTCTCTCTTCAGTGTTTTCCACTGAATGCTAGAAATGGACAAAAGTTAAATAAAAGGTTGGACCAAAATTACTCCCACCCTAATTTTAGTGGGGCCATGCAAAATGTTTCACTTACATAGCTAATTCGGAAATTCCTATAAACCCAGTCTGTGTGCTCCTCCTCGGACAGCATCTCCACTGTGATGTCCCCATATGCAACAGGATCTTCTGTGAACGGCCAGTAATGATCACATTTCACCTGAAAGGGAAATAAATACATACATATTGGTATTTATATAAATATATATATGTGTGTGTGTGTGCATACAAAAAAAGCACAATCAAAAGTATACTGACCCTCAGTTTTAGAAATGTCTACAGTACTATTTACTTGATGCTGCAGTAAGAGGTAATATATCCTGCAGTGACTTTCAGCCTGATCATCCCTATTTGTGTAACTGTGTCCATAAACTACACATTGGTTTTCTGAAGGGTAACATTAGTATAGTGAAGAATGGAAATACATGTCTTTGTAGATTGTTGCTTTTCCTAATAGAACAGGTCTAAAAGGAACAAAACATGGGGAACAATAATATACATAAAAAAAAATATTCCAAATATTTCTATTATAATGTCAAGGAAAACGTAAAGTGTAACACTTGTGTTTTATTATTATTTAAACCTAAAAGCACAGAATCACAGATTGGTTGAGGTTGGAAAGGACTTCTGGAGGTCGTCTTGTCCAACTCCCCCTGCTCAAGCAAGGCTACCTAGAGCAGGCTGCCCAGAACCGTGTCCAGACGGCTTCCGAGTTATCTCCAAGGCTGGAGACTCCACAACCTCTGGGCAACTTGTGCCAGTGCTGTCACCCTCACAGTAAAACAAGGGTTTCCTGACTTCAGATGGAATTTAATGTGGTTCAGTTTGTACCTATTACCTCCTGTCACTGGGCACCACTGAGGAGTCCCTTGTCTCCATTCCCTCCCATCAGGTATTTATACACAGTGACGAGATCCTGTGGGCCTTCTCTTTTTCAAGCTGAAAAGTCCTAACTCTCAGCCTCTTCCCATGTGAAAGATGCTCCAGTCCCTTAATCATCCCAAAATGCCTGCCATTAAGTAAAGGAAGTGCCATTCCAGGTCTGGTTATGATGCTGCCTTGTGATCAGAAAACAATGTAAAGAAATTCACTCATAAGAAAATAGATGTTCTCAGAGTAGGTTCTTTTATACTACGTGCAAGACTTTGCTACATACCCTTCTTTTCTCATTACACTGAGTAAGCATAACAATAATCTGCGATTTTTGCTGGAGAACCATCTTCCAAAAATCATTCCTAGTTTCTGGCAGTGGTCCTTGAGTTGCAATGTACTCCTGGGGTGAATTATATCCCTAGGAAATAAACAGACAGGTGCTGTTTACCAACACAATTACTGCTTCAGAACACATGGTTTTCTCTGACATACATATTATTTAGCTTGCTCAAGTTCAATTTGTACTTCTAAAAGAGATTTCCAATACATAGAAACTACTTCCATGATTTTTTGTATTTATTTTGAGATTACAACCTTTGCCAGTTTTTGATGTTCCCAAAGTGTAAGCAATCTAGAAGAAAGGACAGAAAATGAAGCTGTTACTATACAAATCTTCTGCCCGGAGAGCAGGAAAGGCAACATTAGAAAAACAAGTAATGAGAATTCTAAATCAAAGTTCCAGCTTCTTCAAGATTTCATAATTTAAGGGTTTGCTTAGTTATAGACAAACCAATTACAGATGCTTAGACTGCTCATCCCAAGCAGTGCCTGTGGTGATTTTCAGCCACTGATGTAAATGAAAGGTAGCAATGAACAGTATTATTTGCATGTGTTTTTCATAAGTACATATATTAATAAAATATTAATTAGAAAGCTGCTTAAAATAATAGAGAATACGCTGAGCCAATGCCCCTAGCAGATTATCATTGCTATGTTTTGTTGAAGATCTGATGCTTTATATCCATGTATTCCTTCTCCTATCCCTGCCTAAAGACTCCTTCCCCTCTCCAAAACCAAAAGACCATTATATAAAGACTATAATAACAGATCCACAGAATGTCCAGAATGTCCATTTTGGCATCTGCTACACCCATATTTGCTGAGAATGTACAATCAAAACCACATATGGAAAGTTATTTGATATTCCTAATAAGAGCAAAAGATGCATCCAACACACAGCATGATCCCATGTAAATTGGGCGATTCCTGTGCCACCACAGTATGTGGATTGTAAAACTATTTGTGATTTGGGAGCGCTTTCCATAAATGACCTCCTCAGACATCTCTAAAAGTCAGCTCAAGCTGAGTTTTTGCACTAGACAGGATTTGCTGTTTGTTTCTCTGCATGGGCTATGCCTGACCTACGTGTCAACTCTCGATGATCACTGAGACACAGATCACCACGAGTATCTGTGTTAGGAGGCAGGTACTCAGCGGAGAAGCAACTGCCAGGAAAAGCCAAGCATTAAGATGACATGTCTGTCCCAGTTTCTATGGCCAGCATTACGCTCTAAGTACAACTAAGGAGGTGGAAACTATAAAAAGCAGAACTGAGCAATCCAAAAAGGACTGCTACATAAAATCCTATTATCCATAATCCCATGTCACAGAAGTTTGTCATAAAAGTTTCCTGGGTTGTGAACGATGCTTTTGAATGCTGGAACATTTTTCTTTCTTGATTCACTGTGAGCTCAGGCACTTGCAGCTTGAGCATTTAGGTTCATGCTCTCAACACATAGAAACTAAGAACAGGCAACGTGCTCAGCAGTACGTGCACGGGCAGTGCCACAGTGACAAAGAAGTGGTTTCACTGACTCATCTGAGGGCTCCTCCCTTCTCCAGAACGCCGACTCAGCTCTCTCCAGCACAGCTGGGACCAGCTCTGTCCTCTGTTCACGGCAAGGGTGCAGAAATGCTCATCTGACTGTGGTGCCCAAGCGAGAGGTCTTTTTCTAAATGGGCGCTCCCTAACACAGCTTTACAGCGAGCCACAGCAAGGGGGGATAACAGAGGGGCAAGCCTTTGTGGCAGTGGCAGGGATAAACCTAAGTGACTGCACAAGCTAAGGTGAGAGCGGAAAGAGCTGACAAGGTTTTAGCCCACCCCCAGCTTCAGACTGACTGCAGCTCTGTGTATACATTAATTACCCTAAAACTCTGAGTGCTACCCCCTGGAAGTAACAGCTGCTCCATGCCAGGCAGAGGGAGGCACACTGGGAGCACGGGGGACGAGGCAGCAAGCAGAAGCTCTCTCCACGCACCATCTGGGCTGTGTGCATTTTGTCAGTTGTGGAGTGTCTGGCTTAATCCTTTCTCCATGTGCTGTAGAAACCTAGAAAAGTTTCTTATTTAGAAGTTTATGTTTTTCCTAGCTGTATTAAAAAGCCACTGAACCACTTAACATTTCCTCCCCACTTCCCTAAGAGTCCAACCTAAGATTCACAAAGTTTCACAGCTCACCCAGTGCTACTGCGGCAAAATTTGCCAATAATCTTCCCTCTCTACTCCCTTTTCTTTTTTTCTTTTGGCTGGTGAAAAGCATGGTTCCCTGTAGGGGAAATCTTGGAAGTTGAAGGAGATGCTGAGAATCTGACTGAGCTTCCTGGAGATACTGTGCTATTTGGGGGTGACACTCTCTAACTCCCGTGCAGGACCCTGTTCTTTACACTGACCGAGTCCCTGTACTCACAGGGATGTAGTTGGCGTTAATGTAGTCAGATCCCTCTTCTTCATTCATTGAAACTAACCGGACACGACTAAAATCATCTGTAAAAGATAAAAAAAAAAGAATTGTCTCTCAAACAATGCATTCTTCTCCAACTAGGCAAAATTAAAATTTATCTTATAAAACCTGAAAAAAAAAATCTATCAAAAACCCCAGAAAATGCTCACATTTACTAACAGAGAGCGATGTTTCCTTCAGTAAGCACTACAGGGACGCACCATCATTACTGTTCTGCAAAATACAATTTCCAACTGCCATCCCTTTGGGCTCCCCAAGGTTTCATTAAAATCATAAGAGAAATATAGAAACACTACTCAGTAGCAGAAATGACCTTGTGTTTCTCACCTCCAAACTCCTGTCTTGATAAACATCCCCAGAAAGCTACGTCTCTTCAAAGCTAACAAAAAACATCTATTGCCTGGTTCTCTCTAAGGGCAAGTTTTAGAACAGGCTTTTGTCACTCAAAAAATGTGTCCTGATTCTCCAGTTCTCTTATTAAAACTCTTCATCCCCTCTCGAGGGACTAGCAGGAGCCTGGATGTATTGTACTTACATGGCAGGATATTTGTGTAGCGATTTTTACAGCGATTCATGGGAAGATCAGCAGCAAAGTGGGGTATGTCAAGCCCAATCAGTTTTAACTCCTAGGGTAACGGAAAGAAAGAGACCAAGGTCAAACTCACAAACACTCAAAAAATAATTCTTTGTGAAGTGATTATTTGTGGCAGGTACCAGACTGAAAACATTCATAAATCACGCTGTAAACTGACAGCAGGATTACACTGATTTTCCTTATCTGACGCCTCTGGGTTTGGCTCCAAACAGCTAGAGATGCTGCCAACGCACTGCCGCCATCCCGGGCTGTGACTGCAGACCGCTCCTCTCTACCTGCACTTCATTAGCCATTAACGGTGTCAGACTAGGGGGTTGAGAAGTTATTTCTGCAGCAGTCATCCACCCCACTTAAAGGGTTTTCTTCAAATCCTCAAGTGGCTTTTGAACTTGATACCAGGGAATGCTTAGAAGATCTTCAGTAGCTTCATCAACTTCAGTAGCCACATTTAATATATGATGCATCAGAGGACTTGCCGCTGCCAGGAAGGGAACTTGTCAGCCACCCAGAATGGTGGTAACATCCTGACAGTCTTCCACACTCCCTTTTCACATTTAAATATTTGGGAGTTAGCCCTAGGACAGGAGCTTTTTATTTTTATGCTACTAAAATGACTTTAAATTCTGGGTAATTAAGAGAATGTACCTGAACTGGTCAGAGAGAGACCTCCTTGCTCTTAAAGAGATTTCTGACATGACTTTCTCATTCCAAGCTTCCCTTCAAATTAAGGACTAAATAAATAAAGGCATTAAAAACCTGAGTTCTGTTCAGGCTGCCAACTTGACCTAAAGGAAATGTGTTGGCCTCACAATTATCTTGGACCAAATGTGATGAGACACCCAAATCAGCTTACTAAATGCACTCTTTACCACCGACCGCCAAGGTCCACTTTCAAATGCTGCAGAACTGGAAGTGAAGCTGACCCGCCTAGCAACAGCGCACATTAAACAACATGGAGCACAGGAACACACCACACAAATCTTAACACCTGGAAATAGCTGATCTAGGCATGGCAGCTAGGAGAGGACAGAATCCCCACAGATATACCTCAAATTGCAGAGAAAATTTATAATCTGAATCTTTGGCCATATCCTTGATGTATCCATCAAAATCATCCAACTGGACAGGGCTTTAAAAGAAAAACACACAGAAATTAATAACAACGTTTTCAGTACATTTTACTTCTAATTTTCCCCAGAACACTATCAAGTCATGAATATGTATTTGCAACTGTTGATGCTAGAAAGCAACAATAAAAAGGAAAAAAAAATCTTGTGGTTCAGTGCCACCAAATGGTGGGCACATCGCTCATTACCTGCATCATACCAAAAAAGCACCAGAACAGCTGAGCGCGCCAGCCCCCCTGGGTGAGCTCAGCGCTGCAGCTGCTGGTGCTGATGATCACGAGCACCCTGTTTGGGGGGGCTGGAGTCGTCCTGACTGAGGGAAGCCACTGGTCTGAGGCAAGGGGAGTGGCCCATGCACCCTTCCTACGATTCCCTGGCCCCTGAACTGCTTTTGCAGGTGGGTACACCCCCAAGGCACAGGTGGCACCGCGCTAAGCGGTGATCCAGCATGCTGTCACAGACCCACTCCCAGCACCGTGCCACCAGCCTGTTTCTGGTGCCAGCGCAGCTGGCTGCTTCATTTGAGTTGCCTCTTGTGCCATGTGAAGTGTTGCTTACGGGTATTTTCACATCAGGCAGAGACTCCTAAAACTCATCTGAGCTTTGCTCACGCAGGAAAAATGATTTCTTATTTAGGTTTTGATTTTTGCTAGAAGGCCCACTGAAAAAAGTCCCCTAAACCAGCATTTTGGATGCCACTGCTGTGACTGCTTCTCTGCTGGCTTTGAGAACTATACACATTTGTCATTAGAGGTCAAATTCTCCTCCCAGATGATGTCTAAAAAAACCAATGGCATATAACTATACAAAACCATGCAGAGAGCTTCAGCAGGTATAAACCATCCTTGACTTAGCGACTCCCATCGTTCTACACACCATGTCACCAGATGAGAGTCTATCTGTTAGTACAGGCACCGTCTCGCAACACAACAGAGAAATAATTAGGCTAACACTCTGAATCACGAAACACAGGTAAACAGCTTCCCTCACCTAATTATCATGCTCTAATTTACAAGCTACTGAAGCATGTACACAGTAATCTTTTCATTTACTTTGAGGCAATATGCCCAAAGGAATCTGTCTTATCACCACTTAATTACTCCTGTTTACACGTTAGCATTAATGATCTAATGTTCTAGCAACAACCATAATGAGAGCCTCATATCAAGGGAGAAATATCACTAGAAACAAATGCATCCCAGTTTTTCACCATTTGTCATTTTTAACTAAGGATAAGCACTGTTGGAATCACTAAGCTGGATAATTGATCACTTCCCTGATGACTAATTCTCCATCAGTAAGGAGCTGTTTTACCACAACCAATCTGCTGAGAAGAATTGCTTTTGTCCAATTATTGTTTGTTTTCTGCCTTCAGATAATCTCTCTCAGGGTGTGTTTATCAACAAGTTTTCTATACCTGTAACTGCAATATCACTATATCATGTACTCCATAATGCATGTTTAGGCTAAGGTGATATATATATATATTTAGGCATCAAAGAAGTTACATACTTGGTCAGCTTTCTCTTCTTTAGCCCATTTTTACTCCTGTTAAAAAAAAAAAAAAAAAGAAAGAAGTGTTTTTCATTCATTAAACTATTGCATAGTATTTACTCAAAGTTAGCACTGATTTAAGAGCGTATTGTTTTCTGGTCACCATCATACCCAGGATGAGACTGGTGACAGTATCTTGGACATTTTTAAGTTGACAGCCATGGGATGCATTTTACATTCTGTGGCTCTGAGAACAACCTGCCTGTGAAAGGAAAAGCCTGTGCCCAGCACAAGCAATGGGTCCTTTACAAATCCTGACCCAACAGTGCCGTTGGCTTCGGGTGGGCTGGGGCTGAGTCCCCAGGGCCCGAGCCCGGCAGGGGGCTGTGCTGCTGCAAGGGGTGGGATGGGGCACCACACTGTCCCCAGGGCTGCTCTGCTCCAGCTCTAGTGGGCTGGGAAACCAGGTGACAACACTAGAGAGCAACTGGGAACGAGAAGCATCTGTTGGATAAAGGGAGAAGACCACCATTTGAAAATTCAAGCATGGGTGAAGAAAAAAATTAAGGGCCTGAACACTATTTCTCACCCGTTTCATAACCTGCTTATGAAGATCAATGAAGACAGTGGCAAATACCCTACTGACGTCAGCAGGAGTCAAGCTTAAACCTTAGATAATTTTAATTGACTTTTAACAGCTAGAGATAATTATGCCAGTCATGCAATGCACTGTCTTTACATGATTTATAAGTGATATAATTCACTAGTGACAGTTGTGAGCAAGCTTCTGAGCGTGTTAAGCAGTATAACCCATTAAGATATGGACTTAAGAACTGGACTACACTACCTACCACTATGTGTTTTTTTGGATTGGGGGTGTATTCATTTTGTTGCTGCTACAAAAAAAGTTAGGTCATCAATCAAGTTAAATGCACAAAGTTGGCACCCTGGAATAATTTAGCTAAGCTAGAGGTCTGAAAACACTCATCCTCTCTGTTAAACCAGCCACAGACCACACACAGATTCTTTCTTACACAGAAGGGATTTTAGTAGTGGCATTTTTTTTCTTTCCAGGCATTCAACAATATCTGTTAATTCATCACATTATAATGATGTTATTTTTAATTTCACTACATTAAAATGATTTCCAAATAACTTGGGTCACAGCTTCAATTAGTAAATTAAAAGTGAAGATTTCATTTCAAAACAATGAAAATATACAGAAAGAAATATTAAAAAGTGGAATATTTTTATTTCTCTACCCTCATAAGTTTAGAAATGAAATAATAATAATAAAAAAAAATAATTTCCAAATGACATTTTAAAAATTATTCAGTTTTTGGAGCAGCCACAACCTGTATAATTTTGCTATTTTGTCAAGGTACATTTCCATTTAGATATAGAGCTTTGCCTGCAGACTAAACAGCTATAGCAATACCACCTTTACACTAACGTGGAGCTTTACTTCGCAAAGCTTTACTTTGCAAACAGGATAAAACTCTTTAGCCTACCATATTATCTATATAGATAGTATCTCTATACTATATGTACATTCATGTGTACTGTATACATAGCCTAGTAGTATTTATTCTACAACTTCAAAGATTTTTTCCAATGAAAACTTAAAATTAATTTCTGTAAATTATTCAACACATTTCTGTCCCCTGTGATTGTGGTAAACCTTTTAATGTTGGGCACATTGGAATTAATTTCAAAAGAAAAAAATATCTAAATGCTATTTATGACGGGAATGCTTCTAAGAACACTTCTCCAAGGAATACTTCAAGAGGCAATAAACCAAATGATTGACATCCATTTCTCAGCAACAATTTCTTGTGCTTTGATAGTCTCAAGAGGCCCTTGTTTCTTAGCATTGCAATTGTTTCCTGAATGCTCATAAATGTTTTAAACCAACTTGTGTGCAAAGTAAAGACATTTGAAACATTAGCTTGTTCTTCCATCTGTTCTTCCATTTACGCTACAGATTGAAATACAAAGAGAGGGATAATCTCATTTCATTCAAACTCAGGTCCTTTAAACTTGGTCATCTAGGCTAAACTAGGGTAGCTTGATTGAAGAGGAAACCTCTGAAAAAGGATACAAGTCTGGAAAGGTGAGTTAATGCATCTTCATGCGTATTAAACAAAAAAAAAGGCAAAGGGACAAGAGAAGATTACAAGTCTTTTTGCAGCAGTGCCATTGGCAGTGGCCACCTTGGGCTTCTTCACCATTAAAGAGTTAAGAGAGATCAGCATGACCTCCACATCAATAACCTGCTTGCCTGACCCTCCATCACGGCAGCTCCAATAGCTGAGTTTGTGTCAGACAAGTTACAAGTCAATAGAGTATTAGACTTGGGGAGATGCAGAAGGCTCTTCAGCTGTGTGCGTGTGGAGAACATGCTTTTATTTTCATGGGAGAAGAAATGGACCTTTCTTCAGTTACACAAACCTGGTCGCTTCTGGGCCCACTGAAAATTTAGATGAGTTCTTCTACAGACCAATGTGACCCAAGGAAAACCAGTCTCAGAAATTCCTATACTAAAGATGCTGACGACTGCCTGCCAGGGCTTTGGTGCCATATTTTAACACCAGGGAAAATGTTTAGTCAATGGTAAATATTAATTTTGGTACCACGTTTTGTAAATCACTATACCTTGGACTCAAGACCATCAGTTTCTTGTATATAAATTAAGCATTTTTAGATCTTTGGATTTTTTTGCTATATGTATTGTAAAACAGTTCTGGTTCTGAATGGACCCTGTGACTTTGTTGGTTAGGTATTTTCAGAAAAAAACAGTTAGTTGTTTACTAAATCTTTATAAATTATTTACAGACTAAACTATTAAAGACATGCATACAAAGATGCGTACATGGTGACCCAACTCCAACACCTTGGGACTGCGAGTTCGTATCGACTCTCAGTGAACTGTTGTTTCCAAAAGCAAAACTTTTCCTGATGTCTGGAGAGCGTAACCACACCTTTGAAACCTAAGGTATTTGACACCACACACCAAACAGGTAGGGCACAATCAAGCAATTTTAGTAACAGAAAAGCAGCAGCAGCAGGTGGCAATGCCAGGCAACAAACAGATGAGTAACTGGTATAGAAGAAGCCAGGACTTACAACAAAGTGGCAAAAATCGCAGAGAGTGTAATGAGATGAATATGATGACCACCATAAGATTAGGTTTTTAATACCAAACTGGCTTGGAGCATAAACAGACAAAGTAGATGAAGCAGGGTAGCAAATACTTTGATACCCACATCCTCTCCAATCCATGATCTAGTACAAGAAAATTATATCTTCAAAAGCTTTGACCCATTTGAAAACAAAGGTATCAGACATTTTTCATGTAATAGAAATTAACATTGTTTACACATTGCATATGGAAAAACAAGTAAATCACTTACCAAGGATTAATATAAAATGCCAAAAGATAATCAGTCCAAAGGCATGAGGGTAGCAGAGTTAGGAAAGCAAATACACTTCTACGCCTGTGAGCATTAATAAATAACATACATAAAGATGAAAAAGTGAGGAGAGTTAGTAAGACAAACAGAAATCAGGAGATCAGCAAATTCTATTATAAAACCAGCTAAACTTAAAAAGGCTTCCTCTTATTTACTTCATAAAAGTATTATTAGCATCGATAGAATTTTCAGTCCTCAACCTGACACACTATGCAGGATTTTCAGCTATCCAACATAAATTTCCATATGATCAAAAGAAATGTGTTTTACGGTATTGATTCAGGCCTGTTATTCTAAATCAACATTAATCAATAAACTGGCAGATTTTCAGAGTAAAATCTGTTTGAAAGTTTCAGCCATATTTATGGCCATTACGTAGGTGGTGCTAAGTCTATTTCCTGATGTTTTGAAATATTTCAGGACAGATATCGCTGGGTTTTTTAGCACGTACAACTACAATAATCTCAGACGTTTGCTCCTGCAAGTGATCCTGTGCATATCAGAACACCTGTGTGACAGATAAATTTACATCAAACCTGTATCTCTTAATACTCTCTTTTGAGTCAGATATCTGAAAACTTGCATATAACATTTTGTAGAGCCCCATTTTTAAGTGCTTTAAATTCTCTCCCAGGTTTTCAGAAAAACATTATTTAAAATTCTTCTAACTGTGGTTTCTATGAATAATTATTCACAGCAGGTTTCATTGTGACTAAAGGAAATTTCAGTACAAAATCATTCTAAACTTCTGTATTTGCAGCCTGTTTACCAGATTCTGTTATGTGTCAATCCAGGAAACCCACTCAGGCCTGTTCCACCTATTGGTGGACTTGGCCATGGGTACTTCTCAAATATGAAAAACCCATGCAACATAAACAAAAATTGCCCCAGTAGGAGGATTTTTTTGCCAAATACACCCTCAGCACTTTTTTCCCCCATCAGAAAATGTGCTGTCCTAAAAGCGATACCATCCTGCTACAGCTGTTCCGAAGAGGAACCACAAAGTGAAATTTCATTTTTCAGTACTCTTGGCTCTTATGATACTGTGTTTTCCCTGATAAGCAAGTCATGTCAAATGTAATCATCTCTAATGTTAATTTCCCAACCAGTGGTGGAAAACTTCTGCCCATGCACAAGTTACACTTTAATGAGTTTTGCTGCTGAAGAGAAGCTGGGCGGCGCAGTTTCTGCAGGGCACCGTCCCTAGGCGCTGGTAGGGATCGTGTGGGTCAGCCAGAAGCGAGAGCTCTCTCTGGTTAATCATATGCCACAGTTGCTGCGGCATCGGGGCCTCGGGGCTTATCTGTTGTTGGAGTTTCTATGGGAGTGGACTGAAGATGCAATCTGGTTTTCCATAAGCAGATCTCTGGTGCCACAGAGAGGTTTTCATTAGGCTTAGAAGAGTGAAGTGATGATGTAGCTGGGATACTCCTTTTTCCTTTGGGAAATTCCAAGTGAAGCTTTTATTTCCTCTTGCCTACAAAGGCAGAAGGAATTATTCAAGCCTGGGTTGTCCTTCATCATCAAATCATCATGAGGCATTTCCACAGGCTAACGTGCTTGCAGACCCTACCTATATTGTTCACAGATTAGGAAATCCAACACCTAAAACAACCGATTTCGTTTAATGTACAAAAAATACGTTAATTGCCCAGTAAATACAATATTGTTTTCCTGGAATTATATAGTCTTTCACCTACTGTTCAGGTGTACTGAACAATTTTATTTAACTAAAAGAAAGAGATACAGAGAGTGCTCAAACCCTGACAACTGCTGAGCTGAGCTTTCCTTAGGAGTCAGTGGTTATGCCCATAGCTCCCTTACTAGATCCCTGGAATGACCCCGAGCAAAATGGGTTTCTTAACCCTTCTACCTGTCTTTAGTGCCATATTTTCCATTTGGCTGACTGGTTGGACAGTGAATCTGGTCTTGACATTAAACAGAGGCACACAAAACAAGATACCTTTACAAACTCTCAGAGAAGTCAGGAATGTAAGACATGGGCATACTGCCTTCAGTTACCAAAAAATTGTGGAGATACTAAGTAGGAATATTTTCCCCAATTTATATTTTTATAACAGAATTTATGTATGTATACATATATGCATATATACATACACATACATATACTAAATTAAGCAACAAGAATCTTCACTTTCACATCCAAACTTACTATTTAATTCCCCTTCCCATAAGAAAAGCCTTTTATGGTTTTAATAACATCTGTTGCTAGTTTAATCATTTGTTTCAAGCTTGGATATTTAATTAACATGACTGTTTGATCTTCTGCCTTCTTTGCCATTAATATAGTCCAAGCAAGAGAAACCGAGAGATTAGTTTGTACTGCATACAGCTGGCTGCTATTAAAGCTAAACCAAGCAAGTGAAGCCTGTTTAATATCCAGTTAATTAGCAACACAGTGAGGTATTGACAAGATTTGCTGGGCCTGTTAGTTCGGTTTGCACGCTTATTAGCAAAAGGCTTGTTGTGATGGGGTGTCAATCCATTTAATCCTGTCCTTGCTGGCAGTTCCCTGCGCACCAACTCCCCTTCCCAACTTCTTGGCTGACAACAAAGCTGACCATGGGTGTAAAACCAAGGTGTATATTTGCTTCTTCCTACATACTGGAATGAATCTGACAGTATAGTTTTAATTATCTGTGTTTGGACTTGCCTTGAAAGATAAGACATTTTTGCAGAGTGTGCTAATAACAAAATGGTAAACCTTGGGTCGGTCATTAGTGCCTATTTCATTTTTAAAATAGCAATGGAAATGACCACCCTAGTGCCAGTCAGGTAGCTCTCAGAGCCCTTTTGCTTCTATAAAAACTACAGATCTTTTTTTTGTTCAAATACTTCTCTTCAGCTGATGGTGTCAGTGATGGTCTGGAGTCCACAGTCAGTGCCTGCAACTCTTGTAGGTAGTTTTCTAGACTAGCAAGAATATGGGGGGGAGGATGTTGGGTGTTGAGTCCTTTCAACAACACTGAACATCAAGTTATAGTAAATATTTGAGTTGGCTTGTCCTTGTCTTGCAACATAAGGAAAAATTGATGGTACTGCATGAAGACAGTTGTTAATTGGTCATCTATGGGCATGCTTACTCCTCAATGTAAGTATATCTCTATGGAAGTGCTAATGGATTTATAGATCAAGTTTCTACACTTATGTTATTTCAGGAAATATGTCTGTAAGAGAAAGGGAAAAAGGCCCATATCCTTCCAAAACATATCTATGCAACTTAGTTGACATGTATATACATCACTCCCTACTAAAAACAGCAGGTGACAATACTTAGTCTTGAGTCAACATTAAAGAAATAAAATACTAAAATAACAGGTACAGTAGTTTTATCTTAAAGTGGACAGTGATGACATAAAAAATAAGTACTTAAGATTAAAGATAGTATTTGCCAAAAAGCAGAGATGTGTAAAAACATAATTAAAAGCTTTGCTTCAAACACTTACCAATTGTAGGGAAGCTTTCCATCTCTCTCTAAAGATGCAAAATTGACAAAGGTTCCAGCCCCACACTCCCTGTTTCAGGAAGACCATTGGGTGCAAAGTTACCATTTTTGGATTCACAATGCTTGCAATGACATTGATTTAACGGAGAATTCAAGAGTTGCGGAGAAGTGCTGAACCTCACATCTGTGATTAAGTCTAAGACAATCTATGTAACCTATGTAATCTCAGGTGTAACTGAACCCCTTTAACAGAGTTATCCAAACCCAACAAATATTCAACCCCATCTGAGATCAGATTTCCTAATACTGCCTCAAAAAAGTGAAACAAGGAAGTTGCTAATAAAGGTCACAGATTTTCTGTCCAGATTTGGGCTTTCTGTAGTCTGGCACTAGCACTAGTTGCTGGCCTCTGTACACATGGTAAATGTTTACCTTCCTATACTAAATACTTACTGTCCCAGCTCTAAGGAGGGGATGTATCATTGTCTCCATTTGATAGGATCATGGTAATGTTGAGGTCATGAAATAATTGTGGAAAAAACCTGAATTTCCTGAATAACATTCTGGTGAGTTTATCACAGGTCCATTATTTTCAGCTAGAAATGATAAACTGACTTGACTATTTTTGGTTCCTTGTTTTAAGTAAACAATTACTTGCAGCTTCTTACTGGATTTACTTTTTTAATTTCCTTTTAGGGTTTTTATCTTCTTTGGCTAGAGGCAGTGATGAAGAGAAAAAGAAAAAGCTTTGGGCTGCCGACACAGTAATTAAATAGAAAAGGTAATTAATTTACCTGGGATTTTCACAGAGCCAGTTACATGTAAAAGGAACAAACCACATAACGTTCAGTGAAAGAGATAGCTGGCAAAATATGTATGATGTGGTCATCTCTTACATGGAATACGTAGCCAAGACATGACACACAAAATGCAGTGTCCACTAGGTGCAATATTCTTGACATATGTTTTTTCACATGAAATCATTTCCTTTCTTGACACAAGACAGTAAATTAATATAAAATATATTACATAATTATGAAAGGATGAAGACTCCAGGATACATCCAAAACCAGGAGATGACCCACACATCAAGGGTTTGGAGAAACTTTCACAGTTCACTCAGACCATAACATAACCTGCATTAAAGTGAACTGTTACAGGTAAGACCACCAGGAAAAGAAAACTGAATTTCAATATTCAGGTACAAATGATTGCTGCAGATAGCTGAAGGAACCCCAGGTTCTGTAAAAAAAGGTTTACTCTTATAAGATAATTTTTCCCTTCATCTGTATGACATAACAAATAGGGATCATTAATGTTCTAGGTGAACAGCAGGACCTGAGGTGGCTTCTGGATTTGTGGGTCTCTGTATTTTTGGCTGCATCCTGATTTGTGCAAAAAGACAAGATCTAGGTGAGCCCGTATGCTCTTCCTTATGCTGCAGTTCCCACAGGAGGGATGCCCATATGAGTGCAGAAAGTGGACAACTGGAAGACCAGGATTCAGAGTCAGACTGGCAAATGCTCTAGAGAGACACTCCCGGGGCCCTGGGCACATCCTCCCTCATCCCAGGGGTCTGGCTGCCAGGGCTCAGCCTTACATGGCCTCTGAAACGCTGTATCCTGGACCTGATGAACAAACCATCTTATTTGTTGATACGGAAAATCTGTTCCAAACCATATGAAAGATTTTGCAAAGCATCTCACTATCTTTTAGGTTCCTGACACAACCCTTTTGTAATAAGTGATCGCACTTCTTACCGACCTAACCTTGCAAAGTTCAAAATGAGACAAAGGTCGAGGCTTATAACTCAGGTCAAGAATGAAAGTAGATGGAGGGAGAAGACATGCTGCTCCTAAACAGCAGCAAGGCAACTATCTTGAAGGTATCCTGCACACAAGCATCCTCAGTTGCAACTATTGCCACGTTGTGTTTGTTGCTGTCTGATTTTTTTTGAATTAGCATAAATCTGGACTTACCTGGCCATTTGCAGATGTTTTCTCCTCAGTACAACAAGAGTCACGAGCAACAGTCCAATCAGAAGGATACTTAGGATGGCTAACACAGAGATTACCACGACGTTGGGATTCATCTCGGTGACTGCACATACAAACAAGTATTCAGTTATTCAATTCAGAAGCACTAACAGTTTTGGATTTATTTTTTTTTTCTCCTGAATGTTGATGGTGTTATTTTTCTGAAATTGATCTCATTCAGCCTGGAGTGTTACAAAGAGAAAAATCTACCCCTAGAAAGAAAGGGAGGTTTTGACTAGTTGTTGCTCTTATAAAATTTCTGTGGGGAAATTACTTCACTCTGGCATTTTTGTTAAACTTTGGCATGTTCTGATTTTTTTTGCTTTTGACTGACATTGATAACACAAGAGAAAAGGGTGAAGTAAATAAAAAAATACAGATATTCAACATCTATCTCTCCAAAGCACATTTCAACTCTGAAGTTGTTCTTCAACAATAATCAATACCCTTTCTGATCCAAAAGCAAAATTACAGGCTGAGGGTCTGTAATATAGTGGACTGAAATTGATCTAATTACTCTGGAAAATAATTTTTAACAAAATATTCTCTTATAAATAAGAGCTGGAACCAACTAGAATAACAAAACCTTGATTTATTTTTGTTCCATGTTAAATGCTTATTGACTGTACTAATATGAGAGCAGATACCCTGTTCTGCTCATTATAAAAGAAACTGTCTTTACTGGCTCAGAATAA
>JAVJGJ010000057.1:22272670-22322125 GCA_035590215.1 Microhierax caerulescens
CGATCTCTGTCTTTACTGGCTCAGAATAACTTAACATCCACAGTCTTCTAGAGAAGCATCTTTTTAGATTAAAATCCATGGATATTTTTAAGCTAAATATCAGACACTGAACTCCAGCACAGAGTGCTATATGATGTACAGGAGCAATGACTAAAGCTTACAACTCCCTAACTAAGCAGAGATTACACTGATCATTCTGAAGGGGAGATTTTAAAGAAAAGTCCAGTGCTCTGGGCAGTTCAACACCGATGTTCTTTCTTCAGAGTCAGTATAGAGCCAGGCTTCATGGCATGCCCAGGGAGCCTCCACCAGGAGCTATCCCTTCGATCTGTGACTGCTCCAGATCCTGCAGTGGCCCTTCTCCTTCTCTCTCGCCCTATCTCCACTTCTTCACTGAAAGCAGAAAGCAGTGTTTTACTTTAGCATCTTATAAATGGGAATTTCCTCTTGTTTGGACTTGGCTGAGAAGACGTTTTTCACCACAAATGTCATCAGGCAGTACCCTGATGTTCAGCCTTGACACCACAAACTAGGTCCCTGATTTCTAAAAGCCAGCAGAAAACCGAGCCTCTAGTTTGTATTTTTCCAAGTCAACCACCCAGTGGGGATTTTTCTAAGGGCTTTTTAAAGCTGCTTCCCCATCCCATCCACATCTGGCAACCCTTCCAACCCCTGGGGCCAGCACTACCAAGAGCAGTTTTAGAAAGCAAGGAGAAACAGATGTTGCAGCTGGAGGAGGAAGAAGAAAGCAGGGAAGCGCTGCTTACCCATGGTGGAAACCGCAATGAAAGTGGGGATGCTGGGGCTATCGTGGCTGAAGGTGGTCACGCTGCAGTTGTAGGAGGTGGCAGGGGTTAGGCTGGAAATGGTCACAACATGTGAAGAGACAGTGACAGGTTCCTACAGATACAGGGAAAAACACACAGAAGTTTGTCACTCTGGTAAATGCAATTTTGACCATATATTTGACCAGGTAAAGTCAGATCTGGTCAAAGAAACCAGCACTTCAAAACCCAGGGAAGGTAACCAGGGCCTGCCCTTGAAAGCAGGCAGGTAGCCCAGCAGTCTGGCAGATGAGGGGAGAGGAACAGGGATGAAAACAGCTGCAGGAACATCCCAGAGCACCCAAGGGAGCTCCAGGGCCCCTTGAGGAGGGTGGGAGGGTGCCTCACAGGGGGCTGGTCAGGCACACGCTGGGTGGGAGAAAGTGCTGTGACCTCTGTGCCATCCCCGGAGGTGGGCAGAGCTCATGAGCTCTGGTTACTAAGCCATACAAGCAGGAGGAAAACAAATTTATTTTTATGCAAAGCACAGCCAAGGCAGTCACAATCTCCACACCCCTGTATGAATATGTGTCATCTCTGCCTCTGAAGCAGCTCCCCTGGATGTGAAGAGCTGTGAGCCTTTCCAGTGGCCAAGGTGAAAAACAAAAGTAGAGCAAAGCCTTTGGGTAATGACTACATTCTCTAGCTAGTAGAAACTCTATACAGAACATATTTATACAAAGTTTTAATTACTATATCCCTGGTAAACACTTCTGTATTTTTAAAATGGTGATATAACAAAAGACAACATATACAACATATGCATTGACTTAAAGATATAGTTCCTTAAGGTCATCAGAGGCTTTTCTGTGCTCTCCAGCAGAACCAAGGGTGGGTTGCAGATGAGAAAATAGGGACATTGAGCCAGTGATTTAGGGAACAAGGAGAAGTTTTATGAATTAACTCACTCTGGATGGGGAGCACGAGATGCTGTAACAAGTCCCAGGCACTGGATTTTTGCAGTGACCTGTTGTCAGTCATGGGCCCCTTCCAGGCTTGCAAGGGTTCCTGTTACAGTGCAATTCTGAGGTACATTACGTAGATGAAATCAGAAGTACATGAGTGTAAGGGAGGAGGCTTTTATTCCCCAAGATGAAAGGAGGGGCCACAGTTTGGCAGTTGGACTTGGTTGGATGTTTTCCATTTTTCCCTCTGGGAAATTTAAATTAGTCAACCAAAATCTAAGACGTTCAAACTTGGAAAGCTGTTGCTTTTCATTTTACAGATTTAGAAATGGAGGAAAGGGACACAAATGTTCATGTAATTAGCATGGAAAATCACAAAGAATTTTCACTGGTCTAATGAGAAAGGATCGCTTTTTGCAGTTGAAAAAGGAGCCCTTCCCATTTCTTCAGAGAGGCAGAGAAGTGACAAACCTAATGAGAAGTGAGCTGACATCTCTGTGCATTTCCCAGTTCATGTCAACAAACAAGACACCCACTGAAGCTCCTGCCAAACGGAGCAGTCTTTTCGCGATGTTCTTAAACCAGATCTGCTCTGCACTGCAACTCCTGTGGTACTTTCTATGCCTGATCATGTTGTTATTTTGAATCTCTGTTAAGTGGATAAAGACTTCACAGTCTTTAGCTATTAATTGTGAAAAAGCAGGAATCTAGATGTGGAATCCAAACTACCCAAAAGATTAAAGTGCATTTAAACTTTTTTCCCCCCTTTATTCAGTGCCTTTCTCAATTTAAAAGAATATTAAATAATTCAGACTAATTTTCCGTAGGATTAAAGGATATGTATGTCTCTTTTGTCATAAACAGTGGCCTGAGTGGGTTGGTTTTGACTTTTTTTCTGATTCCCTATTATGTGCAACAGTCCACATGAGAGAATGATGTTTGATGACATGTAACCACAGTGATTCACTACACCATCAGCTAAATCACAAAGTAAGCCTCATATGTTGCACAGCATTGAACATCAAGGAATTAAAACTACTACTGCTCCATTCTTCAGTGAACAATATTAACAACCTAAACACTCCAATATTCAGGTGGCCTCTGAGAGCAGTACCTAATTAGACAGACAGAAAAGGATGTTCACTTGTGAGGCTGAAAAGGTAGGTCTCGAAGGAAATGCCCTAAGAGACAAAACACATGAGAAGCAGCCATATTGGTAGCATAAAGGTACTTGAATAGGAGTGAAGGTCCTACTGAACTTCAGGTAACAGTTCTCAAAGCCAGGAATAAAGCCAGCCAGAAATAATAAAATGCTGCATAAAAGATCTCATGGCATCTAAATATGCCTATTTTCCCCATTCCTTATCAAGTCATCTGACCCTTTTTCCCTTCCTGCCCATTGACATTCCCTTAGTTTTGTGGCCTTCTAGGTTTCCCACAGCATACCCAAGCCATTTTCATAAGTAGCCAGCCAGTATGACAGCCTGGTGGATGCACATAGTTTCTGTCCAAGTAGTTATAATCTAGTCAGTAAGACAGAAGCCCATTTTAATATTGCAGAATAATTAAATAATTTAGCATTTGAAATGCTTTAGTAGTTTCGCTTTTAAAGATTTAATTCTGAACCACCTTACCACGTTTGGTTTAACCTGTGTACTGAGCACAAAATGCCAGTGGGCTTTACACACAAATGCTAAGCAGCAGACACCAAACCAGAAAGATGCAAGGCCCAGTCTCATTTTCAGAGATGAAGACCAGAAACCAAAGAAGAAACACTTACATACCTGGACTTTTGTTTCCTGAACAGCTCCAGCCTGCTGGCAGTAGACTTCAAAGAAATCAGCTACTCCTTCTTCCACCCACAGCAGAGTCACAGAGGTCTGAGTCTTGTTGACAGCAAACAGTGATTTTGGAGGGGCTGGTTCTGATTAAGAGAAAAATCTCCTTTAATTAAGCTTATCTTTAAGTTTCCAGACAACTGAGAAAAGGAAGCCTCAAACAAAAATGAAAGCAATGCCTGATGCCCTTCTGTCTTTCATTTCCTTCAGATAAAGCCTGCCAGTGTAAAGCCCTGCCTCTCATGATGATAAACTACCACTGTAAAATGGGAAGATGATGAAGTGTCTTGGTTTTTCTTCTCCATTTAAACTGTTCTTTCTTTGGGCAGTTGGATAATTACTTCCCTTTTCAGCAGAGCCCTTCTTTGAGGATGATCAGCATATTCTATTAATGGAATGATGTTAGCAGAAACTCTTTTGGGAGAAGAGGGCTGTCTACCTGTTAGCAACACAATTGGCCTGAGAAAGCTTTTCTTCACAAGGCTTGCCCAGGAGATCATGAAGAAGCAGCTTCTCACATGCAAAGGCTGTCTAAGTTCATTTAATTGTAGCAGAGGAAATACTTAGTCAATTAGCATTTTTTTTTTTAAATATATCTTGTAATCTTTTTTTCTTTTTTTTTTTTTCCTGGCCTAACATTTGAGGACCGTTGGATCCGTCCTCCTTTCTGTTAGCTGCAGGAATTTTCTCTCCTCACTGAATACAGGAGTCCAGATCTCAGGGGTCTTTGATTTATTGCTTTGATTTTCATTGCTGTTGTGTCAGATGAACTGGTAGTGGGCAAACATAAACAGGGATCTGGTGAGGAGGAGACAACCCTGTGACAGGAGGGATATGGAGGGTCTCCTGGGAGTGGTGGCATCAGAGATTCTGTGGCACATGGATGGGGGTCTGCACCCAATGCCCCCAGCCCCACAGAGAGTGGCCTCAGCTGCTGCCTCCAGTACCACCTTCCTGCCCACTGACCCCTGTGGCTAGGTGGGCAGTAGCCCCTGGGAGGTCATGCCGACTTCAGTGGAGGCCACCCAGCACTGCAACCCCACCTTTGTTTTTTGAACCAATTCGAATCAATGTGGAGTATGGAAAGCACAGGAGAACAGGAGGGAAAACCTTAAGGGAGGAGCAGGGGGAGAAGCAAACAGCCTAGGCACAGTGTTAAAATGAGACATTCCTTTTTTTTCCCAGGATTATTTAAAGACCAAATCTTGATCCCAATTTTCATCCTGATGATTTCACAGTACGGGTACTGGAAATCCTTAGCTTTCAATGTCTCAGGCACCCTGGGCTCCTTTGGTTTGCCTTCAGAGAGTACAAAGTTTGGGTTGTATATTTCCGAGCTGTTCTCCAGAGTTTTCAGATTTCTTAATCTATGGACATTTAATGAAAGTTATCATTGTCAAACAATGACCTGATTCCAGGATCCTGACACACTACATACAGTGTGCTATGTACAACAACATTATTTTTCTTAGTTTTGCCCTTCACAAATGATTTGTTATTCTCATTCTATGAGACGCTGTCACAGGAGCCTGGATGTGATGTGTAAGATCTGCCACAAAAAAACTTGGCACAAATAACTTGCTCAAGTGGTTATAGACATTTTGGAGACGTATCTGATCCTCAGACAACCAGATCAGTGTTCTAGGGTTGGATGCTGCCAAGATTATACTGGCATAAAGGAGAGAGTTGGGTAGGGACTGAGGCACGTTCACGTGGCTGCTTCTGTGTCATGGGGATGGCAGTGTACATGTTGTCCCAGCGCCACATAGGAAAGCGTCCCTCTCACTTAATTACACCCATATATCAGCTCTTGGATTCAGAAACACATTCCATCCCTCACTCCAGGTAAAAAAATTTCCTCAATTCAAATATGAGTTTTGCATTTGGGCATCACCCCAATCAAATCCTCCTTTTGCCTCCAGCAAATGGCTTGATTTTTCTGTAAGTGGAAAGTTGCCAGGATGAAGCAAACATCATGAAGGGAAGAACATTTGGCAGGAATGCTTAAGTGACTGCCAAGTGCTGAGTCGTCTATCACTTAGAGTCAGTTCCCACTACTGCTAATTACAACTCCCATTGCTCCTTCAGAAACAGAGAGAAGGAAAACCTCTGGTAAACGTGATCTGTTCAAAGTGCAAACAGCATAAAGAAAAGACAAACCACTACAAAAAAAACACACCCAAAAACCTAAAAGTGATCTATTACAATGGAATTCATTCCACCTTCTCTTTGTTGTCAATGAAAGAGCAGGAGCAAAATACCTATGTCAGTTCAGTAAGAGTCTGCCTGTCCACAGGCAAAGAACAGGAAGGTACAATTAGTCTGTACAGTGTACAACCTGATTGGTATGTGGCACTTGTGGACCTGTCTGAAAGATAAAGCTACCTGATACTTTGAAATACCCCCCTAAAATATTTGGACAACAGGAGTGAGGGGACACACTCACTCTCACACATCCACCCACTCAGTCCCGGGAACAGACAGACTCTGTGCACAGACACAAGGCACAGGGAAAACAACCGACAGAACTTGCACAGGGAAGGGAATACCCATGGAACTTGTCTACATCTTTCAAATATTCCCTTTGGTAAAAAAAACTGGAAGAACTTCAGATTCTTACGGCTGTACTGCTTGCCCCAACACTGTTTAAAGGTGTGAGTAAGAGCTATTGAGAAAGACAAATAGACAATGATTGCTTCAAGGCCTCTAATTCAATTAGAAATTATGGAATCCTTTAAATTCATTTCTTCCACTGTCATTCACAAAAGGTTTATTATGCGTGTAGAGAAGATAATCCAGTTTGAAATTACTAACTCTTCTTTAGCCACCTTCAGAGCAGAGTTAATGTCTTTAAAAGCAGTAAGGCACATTTTAGAACTTCACAGCTTTAGGTACCTGTGGCTCCACAATACTACATGCGTGCAAAAGTGGAGTAAAATCTCTTACGGTACAATGGTCTAGTGTCCGGTCTTTCTCAGAGGTAAAGGAAGAAATTAGACATAAAGTTACATGTTGAAGTCTTACCTTAAGGATTAAGTTCTCAAGTCTTTCTTTAAGTAGATTACACACATTTATTTCAGAATGATGCTGGGTGTCACAGCCATGAATCTGGCTGTTTTCATAAAGAGCACTCTCATTGATATGTATTTAAGGATACATTTTTGGTGTTGGAAGATTATAGAGAAGTCCAGGGAAAGTGGATGGATGACAGGAGACCATACCAGGTGGCAGAGCGCAGACCCAGAAACAGACTTGTCAGAAGCAAGGAAGGTTCTGCTTTGTACTGGAAAGTTTACCTGTGAAGCTCGTGTCTCTGTTCCCCAAACCCATCTATGTTCAAGACCTTAGGGAAGGAACTATGGAAGCAGAGTTCTTCTCCCATGAGGCACTAAGTAATTTCCACTCTCCTGCTTCCACTCACAGTCAAATTCTGCCAGTCTTGCTCTTCTTGAGTAATACCATTCCAGGAGATCAGCTTCACATACAAGAATGAGACAATCTTCACAGCGAGGTGAGTTGAAAATTACAGCTTTGCAAAAGAAATGTGTTCACAGGTACACAGCTCTGAAATAAGATACTGAATCTTCTGAGAGCGTTACTCTTACAGTCAAATGAGAGAAGGAATGACTATAATTTACAAGCATTTCTTACCCAATTTCACAAGCTGGGGCAGGGAAGTATTGCTGCCTCTTTCAGTACAAGCCGTCACTGAAAGGTTGTAAATGTCCCCCGGAGGCAAGCTCAACACTGCAGTCATCACATTGCGTGTTACCTACAACAATTATAGACACCAACTGTTAAAAATATGACGCAAACCATACATCTTTCTTGTAAAATCAATCAGGTCACATAATCTACTACAAAGTAAGTTCTGTGCGTCACAGCAGATGTCTTCTGCATACTGTACACTTGTTACAATAGACTTGAACCAATTCCTACTGACACCAACTGTAGAAAACCATAACGCTCGGCAGAATATCACAATGCAAAAAGAAGACAGTCTTAGGCTGTATTTTCTATATGACCAGTGAAAATTTAAGGAGAAACTAAAATCTCCCTCACAAGAATGAGAATACTCTTGCATCTAGATTTTTCAAGTTGTGTGCGAAATGCTAAACAAGCCATGGATTTGAGTCCACTGCAATTTTATAGGAATTTAAATCAGGTCAGATATCTCTTAAGAAGAGTACACAAGACACATACAGGCAAGCCTTCACGTCCTAAGAACCTGCATATTGAATCCAGCTGTGCAAATCTAACACCTACCCGGATACCTGTCGACTCGAGAATAGATCTCAGGGCCTGAGTTCAGTCATCTGCAAGTTTGAAACCAGATATGATCCAAAACTGAGCTGAGCTTCAAATGACTGAATAAATTCTTCCTGTTATTTTGGAGGTAAGCTCCCCATTTCTCCAGGGTCATGGAGAAAGACGCAGAACTCAAGATACTGCAACAGACTGCTTTGAGAGCACTTGTGGACTATCTACAAAGGGCACATTCAGGAATCACATGCTGGTTTTCACAGTCACTTAATTTTCAGGCTGAAGGTTTCAGTTCCAAGAGAAACAGACAGTTCTGAATAAAGACTAACAGGACTATGCACGTTATTTTCATCGCTTCTCTACAAACTGACCAACTTCTACAGAGTCTTGGGAAGTACATAAACAGCAGGAAGAAAAAGTCATTGTTGCCTGATAGTGTTACCTATTTATTGTAATAATTGCACAAGAAAAACAATCGTAATAGCAATCTTAATAAATCAGATAAAGACTTTACAATATAGTAAGATTTTTAAAGGAAACAATTTCTGGAAGTGACTAACAGAGCTTAGGAGAACAGATACACCCTGATGCCTGCAAGCGTGTACCCATATTTACAAATGTCAGCAGGACTATAAAAGTTAACCAGAAGTAGATTGTTGCAGTAATTTCCTAAAGAATACTTTCTGGGTTCCCTTGTCTTGAAAATAATATAAAGACAAACATTTCTAAGGACATTCCTAAAGCTTTGAACTTTTATTTGCAGATATACTCTACTGTGAATACTCTCTGTTTAATTTTTTGAGTAATCTAAAATTACATATGCAATATTCTTTTTAGTTTAGTTTCCTATTCAATGTCTATTTTATATTTATTTGAGATTTTCATATTCAGTGAAGTTGAATGGCACACAAATCAGATTTTCCCTGGAAGAATAATAACCTTACAGAGAACACGACTTTTGGAAGAAAGAGAGGAAAGGGATATCACAGCGCAATTCCTTAAGAATTCAATTATTAGAATATTTTATTTGTAATAACAAACAAAAATTAAAATGTGTAGTTTTCTACCTCATTTGAAACAAAGATCCAAATATTGGAAGTTCCTGCTGTTCAGAAGGTCATGTTTTTGAACAGTTTTACTAATCATGTAATTAGATTCATGCTGCTACAAGCTCCAGGTGGGTGCACTCTTGCAGCCACTACGAATCCAATGAAAGCCAGGGTGCTCCATATAAATCCAAATGGAAACTGCTGAAGAATTTGTGCTTACGCTGAAAAAACACTTCCTGTTCAGCACCTGCTGAGCCTTCAGTTGTAGAAGGGAAACCTTTCCCTTGAAAAAGACCAGAAACTTTCTCCCTGTCAAGGATCGAAAGATCAATAGTGGTGTAGATGACAGTCACAGGCCACAAGTTGCATGAAGCTACACCGCCCTGCACTGCAGTGCTCCACTGGTAGTTCAGCCACGATTCACTGTATGTCCAGGGGCTGCTCTTTTGCTTCAGATTTAACATGCATCTCAGTATCCTGCAGCAGCATGACTTTAATCCATAACTGGAAACCCCAGATTTCTTTTTCTAAGTGATTTTTAAATATGCTGAAAAAGTTCAGAGAATGTGCCAGGAATATATCTTAACATCTGGCAAGTTTTCTAAGTGCACACATTCTGGGTGAAATCCTCAACCCATCAGTTACAGTGGAACTTGTAGTCAAACAGAAAACGAAAACAATGTAATTTGCAGGGAAGTCTGTTAGATGAAGTCAGGAAATAGGAATGGTCTGAATGAACTAAAATAACGCAGCCAGTAGCCTGCCTATTAATAAATAGAAATTGAAAAGCCCAATTGAAAATTGTTCACTAAAAGATACTCATGTTTTACTGTCTGCAGCTCAGAACTTTATAAGCTACTTCTAACTTCTTACCTAAATTATCAACACTTGTGCTGGATCACCACAGAATAATTTTGTCCACGGGCTGTTTTGAGAGCCTGAGCAGTAGAAATGCCCGCTAACACAGTGAAGTAACTTTAACTGATCAGGCTTCTGTCAGTCTTAATGAACCTGCTTAAACTTTGTAGTACAAATTTATCAACTCAGAAAAAAAAAACAACCAACCAAACAAACAAAAGAATAAAAAAATGCAACAGAGTAACACCTTCCTCACTCATACTTACACTCTTCTTGATTTTTTTCTTTCCTTCTGCAATGACCATCCAATGTAGCATCCTGGAATGAGAAAGGTCAGTACCATCTCCTCCATAGGTCCAGGTGACATACAAAAGGTGGTTATAATATTCTACAGAGGTAATCTCGGGTGCCACTGGTGCTGAAGGAAGAAGGAAAGTGTATTACAGACTTGTCTAACACAGTTGATTACCAAATCCAGTAATACATGTCTTTCAAAGGATACTATTCGGAAGAACGTTTTGCAAAGATAGCAGAAAAATATTAGTACAAGTGTCTGCACCTGAGTGCTAGCTGAAAGACATGAAAACCAGCATTTAACCTGGGAGATACGCAGGACAAAAATACATTTTTGTTTTCAATATTTTAGTTGTTTGGGTTTCTTTTAAATTATCACAAAGCTACCTGCTGATACAAATCGTTTTTTGAGTCAACATTTATAAATGGAATTAACAAGTCAAGTTAAAAGCCCCAGATATTGCTTCACTGTGTTATAGCACTAAAAAGAAATGACAATCAGTGAGAAATAAAGAATTGACACACTGAATAATTTGGATGGCTTTTCCACAGGAAAAAAGTATCTTCTCTCCACCGAGCTTGCATCTTCCTAGGAGGAAAAGCCCCCAAGCCTGCAGTTTTCCAAAGAGCATCTTTTTGCATTAAAAGTTATGGCCACCTTTGTTCCCAGGGTGAAAGTCCCACCCCCGCAGAATGCAGCTATCAGCTGGCCGCACTCTAAACACCAAATGTCTCATCTACAGGCATATGATAGCGACGGTATTAGGTGAAGCAGCTGTTGCCCTTCCTCTTCCTCCACACACACAGCTCCTGCCTAGCACTGTTCTCTGCGCTGCTGAGCTCACTGTCCCACCGCAGCCCCACAAGCCCATCTGACGGCTTGTCTCACGCTGGAGCTGCCAGCAAGTCCTTGGCTCTCTGTGCAGCCAAGAAGAAAGCAAGCAACCTCCAAAGCAACTCATCTCCTCCAAAAATAGAAATTTAAGATGAGAATTGCCTCCTGGAGGTGCCTCTATTAATTGCAGAGGCAGCAGAGCTGCTCAGCTCACCTCAATTGCCTAATTCGGACATGCAGGTCCCCCGTTAGGATCCGAGTTAAAACTGAGTGGAGACTCAAAAGTGAAAGTCAGTGATAGGCAGAGATCATAATCCCCTCAAACTGGTATCAGGGGGATAACCTGGAGAAAACGGGGAAGTGTACAAATCTGTGCGCTTGACAGATTCTTTCGGGGTACTGTAGGAAAAGAAAACCCGTACGGACTGACTGGTCTACCCTTGCGCAAGTCCCGCTGGGTCCAGTGACCTGTGCAAAGGCAGCTCAGGCGTGGCGCGGCCCGGCAGGAGGCCCCGGCCCAGCCCGGCCCTGGCGCCCCGCGCACCCACGGGCGCCGGCAGCCCCGGCAAAGGCAGGACGGAGCAGGAGCTCGGGTCTGTTGGAAAGGGCCACAAGATGTCACTGCTGCTTTCACGAAGGATTCTAAGACTTTCACGTTGCGGCATTCGTTAAGGAAGAGATTTGCTGGAGTAATCACCGAGGAAGGCAGCGGATACAATGCATAGACAGTTTAGAGCCATCTAGAAAAGTTTAGTACGATTATTCTCTCAAATTAATCTTGAAAACGTCCTTTTATGTTGTTGAGAGGAAGCAACCTTATTTAATATAAAATCTTTCAAGTAATGCTTCTTTTAATTTCTAGAGTTCCCGGTCCATCCCTGCACAAGGACTGTGTATTCCTTAAGGTCACAACTGGCATGTATCTTATGCAATAACAATGATTTCCTCCTATACTTCCTATATATATTCCTATACTTCATACTGATGACTCTCCCTCTTTAACGGTCACAATTAGATATCTGGCAATGAATGTCCAGGATGTGTGAGACAGGACTACGGGGCCAGGGCTTGCGTGACCCACTCCCCCAGCACCACACGTTCCACGGGGAACCGAGTGGCACAGAGAGACTGTAGGAAATTACATCCCCATTGCTGACCTGGCCCAAAGTAACAGCTGAAAGCATCCACGGGACCAACAGACAGGAGATGTGGCAGTGCTCTCCAACACCAAGAGTCTGTCTTTCTTACTCCTTTTGCTTCTCCAAAGCTAAAAGAATTCTCACTGAAAAAGAAAACGTTGGTGGTCTAAAGTGCCCTTGCTTATGATTGCTTTAAATCCAGCTGTTTACAGCAGATGGCATTAAAAACCCATTAGTCACCACAGCAACACTGGCAGCGTCACACTCTCTCTGTGTTATAACAACAGTGTGCAACTGTTGATGCAAAAGCCTGAGAGAAGAAATGCTGTTTCTGGTAAGTCTCTCAGACCTCCCAAATCTCCCCCATTCTCCTGGGGACATCTGACCAGCTGCTAAGGGAGAGAGCTGTACATCATCTGGTCTCTTGTAATACCTTTTTAATTCCAGGTACTGCAGGTCAGTAAAGCCCCAGCCTTGCTATAGACACCCCATGAGCATGGAATCCTGCATTAGGGAAATGGCTTGTCTGCTCTGAGCTTTCTGTGAGGCATGGTCCCAAACTCCCAGATGATCCTTCTGCTTTGTTTTAAAAAAATCGGGCTTATGTTCCAGGTGCAGAGGTTAGCTTTCCAGTTATACACAGAAGAACTGACAGATGGTGCACTGTCAAGAAGACCACAATACATTCATTCTAGTATTTAAAAATTTAGGGCTTTTTGGTGTGGATTTTTTTCTGTTTGTTTGTTTTAATTCCTGGCAACCTTTGCAAGGGAGGTAGCATTGTTCAGAATGATGCAGAAAGGGACCAGGTGCTCCATAAAACCATCTGGTTCCTTTCTGGAAAGAAAGAGGCTGAGGGTGATAACGAACTCTGCAGTCCCCTGGTAACTTGAAATTTGAGTGAAAACGCAGCACCTACTGGGGACAAACATTTCAAAAAGCAGACATGAAAAATTGGCATGCCACTTTCTTGCAAGTTAGCCCAAGAGCTGTCCCTGGACAAAGCTGAAGAGATGGCAACTAATAAGGCAATCAGAGGACCGGAGTGTATTTAATGCTCACATCCAGTGGTGACCATCTATTGATAAGTGCTTGTAATTCAATCAAATCAGATTTCTTTGTTAGGACTCTTCCCTTAAAATGCTTTGATCTGGCTCACTGCTATTCAACATTTTTATCAATACTCTGGAAGTAAAAGCACTGCTGACAAACCATGCAAGTAACTTGGCAAATAGCAGAGAGGTGGAGGATTTGGACAGGGTTGTGATTTGAATTATCGGTCCCTACGCTGGGCTTGCTCAAGCAAAATATATTTCAAAGTACCAGGTGCAAGTTGAGGCTTTAGGAAAAAAGCATGTAGACAACACTTTCCAAATGATAAATTATGTCTATTCTGTGGCTTCTAACACAAATGAACACAGATCTCCATTGTGATGCCGTAGCAAATGCAATCATCTAGATGCACAAACAGAGGAGCACTGAATAGGGAGCTGATTTTGCCTCTGTAGGAGTATTCAGCGGGCTGGTATTACACTTTCATTTTCCACGTACTTTGGTAAAGACAGTAAAAATAAGAGAGGCAGAGTCGGAGGAAAAAGTAACATGAGAAAATGCCTTACAGTGAGAGCACCTGAAGCATTCATTGGAAGCAATTTATTAACAGAAAAGAGTGAAACTAAAAAAGCTTGGTGTCTCTTCAATCAATAAGGGAAAAGTGTAACAAGAATTATGGACTGGATATAAAAACTAGAAAAATTCAGATCAGAAGCAAAAGATAAACTATTGACAATATGAGGAATGAAGCACTGACACAATTTTCCATTGGATATTTTCTTGGTATTTTCACTTAAGATCTTTTTGAAGAGAGTTTTTTCCAGTCATAAACAGATGACATTGTCTAAGGGATTCATCCATTTCTGATTTTATTTGTGTCTGCTAGTTAAGGAGTTGATCTACTTTTCACCTAATAGCAGTAACAGTTTTTACTTCCACCACACAGAGATCGAGACATCCTTATGACAGCTAACATTTTAGAACAACCTTAATCTCTCTCATTTCTGCTGAAGGTTTCTGGAGAGACAATATTGAAGTGTGATGGTCCCACTGGAACATTCCACTCTAAAACGCTGGATCAGGTACCCAAATCAGCTGAAAAAGACATTTTTCCCCTGATATAGCAACCAACCAGCTGGAAAATTGCTTCCTTATAGTGCTACAGAAATGTTGATGCCAAAGGTCAATGAATATCCCTGAAGACCCTGCATGGGACTCCGGTGGGTGCTATGGGTTTCTGATACACTAGAGAAGTGCCAGGGTTTGTCAGCAGTTAAACTTGGGATCAGATATCTCAGGATAGGAGGGTTTCTGGAGACTTCAGTGGAGCTAGGACTTAACTGACCGGTAACTATTCTGTTGTGGCCCTGTCAGGCACAGGCACTATATTAATCATCGTTGCAAATGGGTCTTATTCAGTTTCTTCCTCAGTTACATCCTCTTAGCTTCTCGCCAAACAGAGAATCTGGAACTAAGCTAGTATCTCCTTTGGAGGGAGTGGCTGGGACCTTGTAGGCTGATTTTCCTCATAATTTGTTTTCTACAGATGGAAAAGAGCAAGCCATACTTTATTTCCTCTCATGGTGCATCTGAATTATTTATTATCACCTATACTTCTGCAAGATGAACTAAACAGTGGTGCATAAAAGCAAAATGATGCAATATGGAACATTGACTTAACCATCCTGGATGCTAGGAACACATGGCAAGGCACTAACAGGACCTCTTGTATGCTGATCCGTTTGACATACTGAAGATTCAAACCCAAAGAATCTGACACGAGACAATGGAGTGTGTTAAATGCACAGCTTGTGCCAACTGCAAGAGGGCAATCCACGTGGTTATATCAATTTGCTGCAGTTTAGAATCCAAATTACAAATGACTTGCCAACACCACAGTTTCCCAAGGCTAATTTGGCCAGCATGGGTGCAATGCCTTGATCACAGAAGCACCCTTCTCTCCTTGCAAGTGAAAAACACCCAGCAGAAAAGGCAAAGCTGGAGGGCAAGAATAATGTGCTCCTGAGCACAGTACCTGCCTAGCAGTGCATAACTCCCTGTTAGCCAAAGGTGCCACGCAAGCCATGCTCTGATCTGTGGATTACTGGGAGGGGGACAGAGGAGGAAAAAGCATTTGGAGATATTGCAAATATACAGAAAATGTTTCCTAATATTATCAAACCTAAGAATTTAGATTTACTTAGCTATGCATTCATTTCTCAATGTGTAAATCATACTGTGTTGCAGAAGATGAGCAGGATCACCGGCCCTCATTGGAGCCATGCATTCAGCTGATGGAGGACTGGAACACGGTAATCAAGAACTGTGCTTTGCATAGGGAAATTATATATATTTATTTAAAGCAGTCCTCAGAGCTTTCCTTAAAAAAAAAAATATTAAAAAATTACCCACACCCACCCCCAGTTAGCTGTTACATATCCTAACTTGCAAGTATCTGCAGGTAAAACACAACACCCAAGTCAGACTTTCTCAGCGCGTCTGCTCCTGGGAGCGTTTCCACAGTCTTTTCAGATGGCCGCTTACCTGTTATGAAGCTGATGGTGGAGCTGTCACAGCAGCTCAGCTCTGGGTCCCCCCAAGTCACCATGGTGACCCGGAAATTGTAATACCAAGCAGGCAGCAGGTTAGCGACTCTCTGTAAAGCAAGAAAAACCACACAGCAGCTCAGGAGAAAAATTCACCGTCACAACAATATTTGCAAAATCTAGTGTCCACACTCATTTTACTGAGCTCCCATTCCTCACTCCAGTGGAAATCTCTGAAGTTTGGTGTTTGAATTTATTCAAAACTCCATGCCATGGGAGCGAACACGGTTGTGATGGCTCTGCTGCTCACAGCCACATCTAGGTGGTCCCAGGTCTCACCCGCCACAGGAACCACCCAGCGACTTCCACAGCAGTGAGAACAATTCCCCCAGAGCAACCTTTCATCACAAAATTCTGATTTGATGAAGGCAGAATACTTAACTGGAAAACGTAGGCTTTCCTATCTCAATTAAACAGGGTTTGAGGATAAATTAGAAATGCTTTTGACTCAGATACTGTCACTTCAAAAGACTTATTTTTTTCCTATTTTCAAAGTGTATTTCATTTGGTATTATCATTTCTTATAAATGAAATATGAATGAAACATAAATGACTTATGAGACATAAATTATATATATAAATAAAAATGAGATATAAATGAAGTAAAAAATGCAATAAATATTACGTATGATATTACAATATAAAATGTAAGTTAAATTCAGACTGACAGCACAAAACACTTCAAATGTTTCATTTCGTGACTAAATAAAAAGCTTCATGATGTTTTTAAGATTCAAACTAAAACCAAATTAGAAATAATGAAAATTTTCAACAAATTAGAAACTGCTGTTTTTATGTATCTTTGCTGTTTGCAGTGGCCTTTTTCCCCCCAGATACTACAAGGCAATCCAAATATAGGGTTTGTGAACTATACTTTTTATGCTTTTTAGAAAAATTAGTATCCAATTAACACCAAAACCTCGAAGTTGCTTGGGCTTCTTCTGACATGCACTTGGTATAATATTTAAAATATCAACATTGCTTTGACAATTTTAAAATAAGATGCAGAGCACAAAAAGCATGAAGTAACTAAACAGTGTTAAAGGGCAAATTCAGTTCCAAAGGTTCTTACCAAGTGATAACTCTTCAAGAAATAATTTTTTATCTAAGCTGTCAGATAGCTTGATTTTTTTTATTCCCTTGTGTTCTCACTGGGTTTGACGCTGTTGCCCCAGAATACACCACTCACAGGTGTCAGTAGATCATAGGCAAATCTGTGGCACTTGGTGGGATTCTGGAGCAGCGCTAGGGAACCCAAACAAAAGTTCACCCATACCTACCTGTATGTTAAATGCTGTAACAGAAGAACAGGTAGACACTTATTCTAATTCAGGCTTACTTTTTGAAATAATTCTTTAAGAAATGTCCATTTTAGCCGTGATACAGCAGTGTCACATTTCAGACTGAAATTCAGACAAAGGAATTCCAACTTGGCTTCCTTGAACAGGATTTGCAACCTTAAGGGACGATATCATCTCATTTTCTACTGAACCACATTAACTCGGGTATTAATCTAATTGTGCTGAGTCATGATTACAAGTTATTAATTACTCATTTGGTAAGTTATTTTTTGGTTTTAATTTCCCTGGAGATTTATATGCTAGATTTACAGTCACGTACCAAATTACAGTTAAGCTGCTGTAGCCAAAATGACTCCACAAATAGTATTATGCAAATCAATTACGGTAAATCACTGTGGCTATCATAAGCAGCAAAAGTTATTGCTATCCTTTTTGCATACTCACAACTTTCTGAACAACTAATTTCCTCTAAAATCGCTTGCTGTCTTGCACTACAGTGAAGCCTGAATAAAATCTGCTCACCTCCTCTAGGAACTAAGGGAAAACAGGAGGAGAATTTCTCTTTATTTCTGCAACATGCATGAGCACACATGTATGTGTGTTCTTCTAAAGACCAGTCTCCACCCAGTTGAAATCTTGGCATAAGTCACAAGAGCATCTCCGCAGCTAAGCCTTCCAGATGGCACACTGCAAGACTAGCCTGCAAGCCCCAAATCCATACTATCAATATTAATTATGTAGATAAGGCTTTAGACTACTCCCCCGGAGGAGATGATGGCATTTTTTAAAGCCTTGACTGACAAACTGACCCACAAACTGAAGCTGCCTCTGGACTTGCTGAACATGCCCATTTGTCAACAAAAAAAGAGGCTCATCTCCTATCTCATTGCTCTGCTTAAAATTTAGCATGGTTCAGCTGGCATTCCCTTACTGTAGAACAGAAAATGCCTCTAGCATCCTGGCCATCTTCTCTGCTTTGCCTGCAAAACTGTGCCAGGCTTAAAGGCATATATACACGTTCATGGGGGAAAGGCTGGGCAAAGAAATGTCACAAGGTGCCAGGGCCACACAGGCTTGGGAAAGCAATAGTCAGCAATGGTCACTTTACCACAGAGGCAGTTAAGGAGACAGTTGCTGCTATTTCATAGTAGGTTGTCCACTCGGAGGTCATCGTTGATGGGTTGAAGTAAAACATTTCTACAACGTATTTCCTGAACACCCCAAGGAAAGGTCTGTTCCAGCTCAAAACCACAGCAGTAGGTCCCAAAGGGTAAAGTGTCAGATCCTTTATTCCAGTGGGCACTATAAACCAGAAATTGTGGTTAGCAATGTGTGGGTTATCAGTTACACTTCATTTTAAAACACCACCTTTCCTGAAACAAGTTCTACCTGTTTCTGGTTTGATCCCGACTTTAATTCCCAAGAGTTTTCTTGTCACAAGCAGTTGAATACCATTTTTTCACCATTTGTCCTCCAGTTTGTTAAGTCTACTTTTTCAGAAATGACTACAGGCTACTGGTGTTGACTGCTTAGCTTGAGATAAAGTACAGGGCTTGCTTTTTCATAAATGGAGGGCTCCATTCTACTCTGAAAATCAGGATGTTTAGGAGTTATTTCAAGTTGCTCAAAAACAAAAGCATCAAAAGCCATAACACTTTGGAAGATGAAGACTATGAGAAAGAACAGTTCTTATGTCTAGCCCTCCCTCCCTGGGGAACCTAAAGGTGCTGTCATGTATTGCTATTCTTGTCTCACACATAATGACACTGAGAAAGAGTTATCAAGTGATTTGAAAAATGTTGCATAAGGGTCAACTTCTGCAACCCTTACTAGTCTGGAAAGCAATTATTCCTCATGACTTAACTAAGGCTACTTAAATAAGTACTTTGCTAACATTTGCAAGAGTTGCAGAGCCTCAGCTATTGCACACTGGGTCAGAGCCAAGACTGGCACCCAGATTACTTCAGCCCATGTTAGCACATGATTGTCTTTGCCTTCATAAATCATTTACCACATCTTTGCTTTCTCTAAAGTGTTAATACCCAGCGAAAGTGAGTCTTAGGATAAACATGGGGAGAATTGAATACTTTTAAAAAGTATATTTTATCTTATTTCAGTTTCATTCATTAACCACCACTGATAGTTCTACAGAACAGTTTGTTTTGCAGCTCTACTACTTAATATCAAGTTCAGTATCTTGTTATGAAATGAAAACTCATACAACTGTTGTTTTACTGCATAAAAATGTCTCCTTTATAACAACAAACCTATGATACATTTTGCTTAGAAACTGATTGCCATTTTGGGTTTGGTAAAAACTTTTATGGTTGTGAGGCCACACAAAGTGGAGAAAATGAAGGAACTTACTTACTTACTTCGGACATACATGATTTTACTTTCTCAAGTGAAAACAGAATTTTGCAGATTTCTGAACTAACTACACCGAGAATGAAAATCAAAAGCATTTGTAAAAATTGTCCAGTAATAGAGATTTAAAAAACCTATATATATTTTTACTTACTACTTTTCCTTTACAAAATGTACCGTACTCTATTTTTATTTTTTTATTCAGAACCGATTTATGAAAATATATTAAGGACATTGCCTAGAATGAAAAGGCTATCACCATATTCACTAGTCTATCTATTTCCTTTCATTTAAGGATTCAACAATTTACAGGTTAACTTTGGGGGTTTTCTGTTTCACTTTCTTCCCTACATCAGAGAGGAAGCAGAATGAAAAATACTAAAGATCTCTAATTTTCAGCTACCTGCTTTCCCACAAGGCAAACTATTTGTCAAAAGGAGAAGCTGGGTGACTCACATTAAATATTTCTCTGCAAATGTAACTCTACACACTGAATCTTTCTCTTTGCCCTTTTTCTTTTTAATACATTTTTTTAAAGTGGTAACCTTAACAAAATAAATGATAGTGAAACTAAAAGATACTGAATTCTATCTTAAGTGACTATTTAGGAGCTTGGTGGAATCCCGAATTATGGTCATGGAGGCAGCAGCTCTGCCTCTTGGCTGTAAAACCACGTTCTTGAAAAGGTCACTCTCTGTCTCCGAGGGTTCTTCTTATCTTCAAATCTCAAAGCAGACAACATCAAGATCCACTGCTAAACTCCAGAAAAACAAGGCATCAACCGAAGCTGATGATGGTCACGTAGTACTGTAGGAGATAAGCCAGCTCTCCTGACTCTTAGCACTGTGGCCCTCAGACTGTGCCACACTACATCCATCATAAAGCACATTTGCAACACATGCCCTAACAGCAGTTGCACACACTTCTTGAGGCAGTGTGAATGAATCACCTCTAGGAAATACCCACACCTCTCCATGCACCACAGACTCCCTGCAGCTCAGGCCGGTTACACCTAAGTGAGGTGACTCCCACCCTAAATGACTATGAGCACTGCTAGGGATAAACATATACTCAGGTGTCCAAGGGTAAAGATGGTTCCTTTCACAGGGCACTCTGTGTCTGAATGCTGGCCATAACTGCTCTCTATTTAGGTTTGGTAATAACTTAACATTTAAATATGAAATATCTATCTCCCACAGGAGGAGTATTTTCCCCACCTCAATAATGGGTTAGACAATACAAGAAAAATATTCTCAATAAGTGCTCATTACATTATGGGCTCTAGGACTTAATAAATATACTAGATATATTTAAGAACAAAACAAAACAAACACTTTTCAAACAGTAGATGCAGGGGTTACCAATGGAAAATGTAACGGGATCAGAAGGTGGTCCAACCAACGGGCCTTTCCGCAAGTAAACCACAACTTGGTACTGGGCACCAGGAACAAGATTTTCAATGAGGCTGCTGCTTGAATTCACCTAATAGGAGGAGAACACATTGGTTATGAAGTATTTACTTGGCTAATAAAAAGAATAATAAGACTGTACTTGAACTACTCCAGTTACAGAAGGTATGATCCTGAATACACTGGCATCAGCAGCTAAAACTCCATTCATTAAGTCCAAAATGGCAAAACTGTGAAAGTGGTCGGGACTGACTTGACAAACGATCTGACTCGCAGAATCGCACTTGCCTTGCTGCGTAAGGTCAGCTGTCACACTGCAGACCCATTCCCTCCTACGGTCAAAGTTTATTGAAATAGTCAGGCTACATTATTCATATTCAGGTGATATTATTCAGGCTGGAGTATTTAGACCGTGTGTTTTCAATAAAGCCCTGAGGCTTTTCATCGGCCATCTGATTCATCTGCAGCTATGTGAGCTGAAGGCAGTGTTATGGGAAAGCTGTTTTGTGAATGCATTTGTTAAGTGACTTCATGGTGAAATCAGAGAGGAATTACTCTCTTTCACCTCCCCTGCACAGCACTACATAACCTGACTAAGGGACATTGCGATTTTTCTTTTCAGTTTGAAGCATTGCCATTAAAATTCCTGCTGTGCCACACCAGCTTTCCGTCAGAGCCAGAGGCAAAATGCCTGACCAAGTGATTCCTGGTCTGATACATTATGAAACGTCTTGTCTCCTGAAAAGCCACCTAACAGCAAATGCACAGAGCAGCTTTGAGGAAAGGACTTTATGCACCTGTTCCAGAATTGCAGGCTGATGTTTCCTACTAATATTTTCTTTGCAATCTTTCCAAAGTCCATATCACAGCCACCTTTGCACTGGTGGTTTACTGCAATGCACATAAATATATCAGTGACAGCACAGACTTAGTGAGGAACAGAATTTCTCTTTAACAGATGCTTTGGAAAGATAAATCACTTTTAAATCATGCACAATGTTAGAAATTGATAGAACTCTGCACTGAATTTTGCCCTTTTCAGCTCATTAAGGAGAATTCAAACCAACAGCCATTAATAATTCTAGGCATAATAAGCTGATAACATTTGATGATTAGAGGTGGTATGAATATTTGTAGTGACAGAAAGAAACAACTGTATTTATTGCAAGTATACCTACTTGCAATAAACATGCTTTTACAGATGTCTTGCTTATTCAAAGACAGCTTTAGGTACTTGTTCTTGAGTTTGTAGATAAATTCTATACTTTAATCACATCTGTGTATACTTGCGATCTGTGGTTTATAACCACCTACTATATTATTTTGCTCCCTGATTAAATGACTACACTTTTAAGAAATGGAAGGAAAATAACTCAGTGAGATTACAAACTGATTCTGAAAAACATTTCTCAAATTGTCATGGGAAGACACTTCCAAGCATTTAAGTTCATAGCCACTCTTGGAATAAAACTCAAAACATTTTGACAAAGAATCATTTTAAAAGACATTTTTAAAGGATGTAGACTCCCTGTATTAATTAACTAGCAGGGTTAATCACAAAGCTGAAGGAGATGAAGATTTGCTGGGACTGCTGCAGGTCTCCTTCCATTCCCATGGGCGAGGTGAACGTGCAGCAGGGCAGAGCTGCAGTCCTTCGCAGGCTCCTCCATCACACACATTTAGGGAGTCAGACAGAAGCTGTGACACTGCTCAGAAAATGGCCTTATCAGCATCTTGGTAACTGAGGTGTGGGCTAAACCCTCTAATTGAAGCCACATGCCACTGATCCATTAAAGCCACAGGACGTGATGTGGGACCACTCTCCCTAAGGGTTTCAAGTAACAGAAAACTGCCATGTTTGGGGCTTCAGGATTCTTGATCATTATAAACATGTCCCTTGCAGCAGCCCTAGAGAACTGTTGTCCATCCAAATCACAGATGGTCTAAAATTACTGTTTACTTCCCAGTGCTGATATCTTTTTTTATGGATGAAAAGAAAAGCTAACTTCTGATTGTCTCTAAGCTTTCAGAAAGTTTAGAGTCAAGTTTCTGCATTCATATGCAGGACATCTAAGGAAGAATTTATGCTAGTTTGATGATAATCATGTGTGCGAGCACTTTGCTTAACACAAATGGATTACAGCATGTGCCTAAATGTTATCGTGATATGGCACCATTTTGCCTCCTGGCACAAAAAGGTCTCAAAAGGGTACAGCATAGCTTAGACCAGGGGTCCTCAAACTCTTTAACCAGGGGGGCGGCGTGCAGATGAAGTGGCAGGCAGTCATCTGTGGCTGCTTGTTTCCCCCCCCTCAACCCCCGGCAGGGAGGTTCTGTAAATACCAGGGGGGCGGATTGAGGACCCTGGGGGGCCGTATCTGGCCCACAGGCCATAGTTTGAGGACCCCTGGCTTAGAAGCTGCAACAGAGGACAGGACACAGTCAGTCCAACAAAAATATAATTTTAACACCACTGTGGTTTACTGCATACTTTCATCCCTGAACTCTGCGCTGTCACCACACTCTGCATCAGCCATGTCCCTTTAGATTGCAGAAGGGTGCACCTGCCGCCGTGCTCTGCAGCCCTGACCTGGCAGGGCCCTCGGGCACGGTGACCCCAAACAGCAGGATGATCAGCATTTTTGCCCTGTATTTGAAAAGCTCCTGCTTCTGCCCCTTACCTCAGTGCAGTAGTGTTTTTCAAGCCTTTGACTTTCCTTTTGCTTCTGACAGGTCAGGGAGACCACAGACACGATGGTGCCATTGCTGCCGCTCTCTTGTGATGCTGTCCAGGATGTCAGGGCAGTAGTGGAGCTTAACACCGTCACGGCCACGTGCTGGGGCTTTTCAGTGAGCTCTTCTATCCATTCACCTGTGGGGCCTGGGACACGTCCCAGAAGCACATGTAAACAAACCACTCTGCATCTGAGGGACATATGCCAAATCGTCCTTCTTTTACTGGACTATTTACTACTACAAGTGGAAAAGAGGCTGGACTGCCAGTGTCCATCTCCTCAGCCCTCGGGCTGTGAAGATGGCAGCCCCTGGGAAACTGACTGTGGCTGGTGCTGTTTCACCTGGAGCAGAGCAGACGATGAAAGAAACATCACTGTTTGGCAATTCAGATTGCAGTATTCTCCATGGTTTACCAGAAACCACCCAGCAGTGTCTGCTTTGCTCCAAGGCAATGTTTAGAAGAAGTGACATCCAATAAAGCACAGATCATGGACAAATATTAAAGGATAAGCACCCAAATTTTTTCACCTTTTTGCAAACTAACACACCCTCTAAGTGTACTACAGCCTTGAAGCATGAAAAACAAGTTCACAGAGGGTATTACAGTGAAGAATCTCATTCTCCATCAGATATTTTGAAGCAATTGGTAGAGAATACAGGTTTAAGAATAGATAAAATAACAATTTTGAAAGTAACTTCAGTTAGACTTGGTCAAAATTTCAGATTTCATGAAAAACATCAGCTTTTCTTGTCACTTTTAAGTGACGTTTGTGACAGCTCTTTCCTTCCTCCATGCAATTCTAATGGTACTTTATTGAAAAAATACAAAAAAAATGCCAGAGCAAGAATTTGGTGTAAGATGAGCCTGCAAGATTTGACAATCCATACTTCTATCTGGGCGCAACAAAAATGTTGTCTAATACAAAGTGAATTTGACAGGATGAATCGCTGACTGAGTGCTACAAGGATAAGATAAGGCTGAAGCTATGAGCAAAATCTATTCACACCAGCAGACCCACACCTACTCAGGTAAAAAGGGGAATTCAGTCATTAAATGGAGCCAGTGGATGTCTGTGTAGCTCTCACTATTCAGAAACTGTTTCAGCATTAGCATTAAGGGAACTGAGCTACCTCATGGCACAGTCCAAAGTTGTAGTCCCCACACAAAAAGCCTACTTGATGAGACTCACAAAGAGAAATGGAAAAGCAATTTCACCTTAATATTACTTGTGCACATCTCGGATTTGGCATACATATACATATAAAATCCATGTAAAATACTAAGGATCTTGCGTTTGACAGAATAAATAAAGAGAAGTGCCAAGAATCCTCATCTTGTTCTAAATGCCTGCAAAACTAACAGACAAACCCCCAAACCCCAAATGATTTCATGTACTAAATGTAAAATGAAAATATTTATTACCTCCCTGCAACATCTTAATACTTTATATCCAATGAGATTCAAGTTCATCATTAATCTAGCAATCCATACACCTATACTTAGGATTAACATTTTCTCTTTTCTCTCAGGTCTCTGTCCCCGCGTAGGAGACTTCATGGAGGACACTGTATTGCATATTATTTAATGGCAATAAGTCATATCTTGTAAAATGGAATAAAATTTGGTACTAATAGCAACACTACATAACTTAATATACTTGTATATTTGTATATACTCTAATGCTTTCCATATAATGAAGCTTCCTAATAACTATTCCTAAAGAAAACCAGAAGACAGTGAAAGTACAACAGCAAAGACCCTTTCTCACATGTGCTCTTTCCTCTTTTCTTTTTGTTTTCCAAGTATTGTTTCTTTCAACTACAAAGTTTTTAAAAACACTGGAGGATAGTGGAATTCAGTTACATGCAGTCAAGTATTATGATGAATTTAAGCCTAAGTAGTATTTGTAAATATTATGAGCTACTAAAGACACAATTTTTATTAAGAATGTACTTAAGTACTTCACTACATTTTCTTTTTAATATGAATCTTTCTGCCAGCCTTAGCTACCATGTCTTGTGGTGGCATTCACTATCCTCCCCCATGCAGAATTGTGTATTGCCGCAAGTATTCGCCTGTTCCCATCGTATGGGCATCTTGTAGGCTATACCTATTTCCTTTTGTAGGAAAAGGTGCAAAAGTGACCACAGCCATCAGAAGGACAGTAATCTGAATTCACCAACACGTCTCACTTGCTAATCTAATCATGAACTGTGATATCATTTTACACAATAGTTAATACTTTTTTTTACTAAATCTTCAGTTAAGAAACCCTTGGGTTCTACAGGGAAATAATAAATTACTTTTTCCCCTCTGAATCTAGCAGGCTGAACTATTTAATCTACTGTAATTTGCCCCGTGTACTCTCAGAGACCGTGTAATTTCAGAGTTCAGTGTTTAATTGTGCAATTCCCACACTCTCAACCTGAGATGCCCTTCATCCCTAACGTGGTACATACAGCCTCCAGGAGTAAGGAAGTTCAGGAATCTCTATAACCACCGATTCAATTCTCTGAATGAAATCCTCTCTTTGAATGATGCAAGAGGGGAACCTGTTTTGGTGAGACACTTCTGAACACTGGGCAACAACTCTATCAGCCACCTGCTTTCGGTTCTTAGCTCTGCCCAAATGGCAGGATGACGGTTCATCCAGGCAGGATATAATATCTAACATATTTGCATTTTATTTCCTTCCCTGGCACAGGGAATTCCGGAAGACTAGACTCTTCTGATCCTGCAGCAGATGTCATAGCTGCCACAGTGGTCAAACTCTGCAGCACATTAGAGTTATATCAGTCTGGGAGAAAAAGGCAGATTTGTTGAGATACTTACTGATGTAAAAGCTAAGTGTTTTTGCTGATTGACTTCCCCGAACTTCACAAGAGCCAGAGGAGCTAAACGTTGTTACAGACAACTTATATTTTCCTGGTTCTTTCAGTTCAGCAACAAATCTGTGAGTGTCCTCACTTACTGTCAAAAATTCCGTAGAGTTCTCTAAATTGGGGGAAGAAAAAGTGTGGATTAATTGAAATTTGAAAGGCTCCAGACACTGAAAAAATGATTTATACCAGAAATGCTAATACTGTTTCTGCTGTGGGATTAAAAGGTATCCAAAAGGATTGGATTTATGTGGGTAGTTTTATTTCTTGCCATCAGCGCAAGAATAATTAATGACCAAGGCTGCAGTATAGGTGTAGAGGAACAATAAACCCAGGCCAAATTTTCATTCTATAGAAGGGATGATAAAATAGGGTTGCCATGAATGTGCAAGTGAAAAGCAGCATGGTGTGGAAGAAACAGAGCTTCCAATTTTCTATCTGTTGCATTCTTATTCTGAAAGAAAAAGAAAAAAAAATAGTATTTGGTCTCAGTGTGAGAAGGCTTATAAAAACTGCTTGTCAGGAACTAAAATTCATTTGCACAAAATAGATTTTAAAACAGAGAATCTTTAAGCAACATGGCAACTTCCTTGTAGCTCCATCATTTGAAACGTGTCCTCATTCTCCACCACAGCCTCCTTGCGGCTTAAGGAGTATGTTTGGTAGTTGTCCTCTGAGACAACTGTCAGTCTGAATCTAGACTATCCTTTTTGTATGCCACTTCCAGTCGAGGTGCCCCTGACAACCTTTCTCAGTGGCAGGCAAAATTGCATGACATAACGTACCTTCTTTGTCTCAAATTTCTATCAGCTTATTTCTCCTTTCTCCAATAACACAATGGATTTACGATAACTGTAGCGTAAAGAGTGTGGCAATAGGTACAACAGTATAAATCTTGTTTAACAAGAGAACTGCAAACTGTGATTTACCCCTCCTCCCCTACTTTTATGACACCCAGCCAGAATTAGGTACTGTTCAATGCAAGAAACTTCTCAAGAAGTACAGCAGAACTAACAAAGCCCTCTGAAGCACAGTTCTAGGTTATTAATAATTTGTAGAGGAGACGACCCACCAATGTAATTACAGAAAAGGGATATGAAAAGGGTATAAGGCTCTGTTTTACCTTCCCTTTCAATATTGATATGGAAGCCGTCAAACGCTGTAGGTGGCTTTGGTGGTAACCAGGTCAGCACCATTTGTACAGGAAGGAAGGAAGGGGGCTCAGGCATGAGTTTTCCCGACGTGTTGAGTTCATTGGCCTCGTAATCACTAGAAACTGCATTGACAAACTCCTCTTCACCCTCTGATGACTCAGCTTCGTTAGACCACCAGTATGGCTGCGATGTGGCTTCATACTCTGTGCTATTATGGCGGTAGCCTGGCCAGGCTGTAGATGTGTTTACTGCTGGAATTTCAGCTGGGTTGTCAGAAAAATGACTAAGTTTTTCTTTCCTTATGATTTCTTGTGGTCCCATGAATGATTCTTCTGCAAAATTCCCGCTGTGCTCTTCCCAGTTGTTTCTGTTGATTGGTACAATCTGAACAGAAATGTTTCGAGGTGGGTAAGGAACTAAAAAAGAAGCAAGCATTAGTCTTTTAATAGGTAGGTTCTGTGCACCTTTATGATGTGTTAATTCCTCAGAGAAATATTGTTTGTAGAAAAAAATGCATGTAGGGATATTTTGAAATAACTTGTTAAGATCTCCCATCCCTTATGTATACTTATAGGAGAAGTGAGTCTAGTGGGATTAAGATGAGTGTAAATTCAGAGAAGAATCATGATTCAAGAACACCAGGAAGAAAAGCAGATGTGAAGTCACAGTAAATCAGTGCTATTACAGCAGCAAGGCAATGTGAGTGTGAATTTGTAACAGCGGATCTTCATTTATTTCTTGTGTCTTCCAGAAAGTACTTCTGTATAAATGAATTGAAAAATATATGCAAAACTAATACATGGCATAGCTCATATTTAAAAATCATGACCTTCACGTTGCTGTAGGGGTTTTCATATGCTTTCAGCATTCAACTTTTCACAAGCAACAAACATCAGTTTAAATGTTAATATTTCTGAAAGCCTGATCTTAAAATCTGGGTCTCCAGAAGACAAGCTTCTGGCATGCAAAGAAGTTACTTCAACTTATGCCAGAAGGTGACCACACAGCATTTTGTCAGTCCCACTGTAACTGTCTGTCTGCCCTTACACACAGTAAGTGCAAACACTTCTGACTGGCACATTCCAACACACTGATTTGTTCACCTCCCCTGTCCCAGCCATGGCCACTGATACAAAACCAGACACTACAATCTCATTGAAGTTTGTGTGAAGAATGAGGCATGGGAGTGCAGCAGGAAAGAAAAATGCAATCCTTAGTTGCTTTCTTATGGGTCAGATCCCCAGTAACTATATTTAGGATCCTCAGAACAGAACTCAGCTGGCATCAGTTGGCTTGGCTCTGTCCAAGGCAATGGCCAACATCAGTGTATTCATCTGAAGATCTGGCCTTTTGATTTTACCACCGGCTCATTTCACTTCAGACCCTGGAAAATGTCTGTGGTCCAACAGATGAACAGAAAAGTTTTGGGCACCATCCCAGGTCCAAATTAAATTAGTTCTGGATCATGAATAAATGCAATTTTCAGTCTTTGCAAATATTTTTCTCTCGAAAATTAACAGTTCACGCTTCAGGGCATAAACTGGCTGTCAAGTGGGGTAACCATGACATTCTTCTCTGTGATAGAAAACTGCACAAGACGAAGGCCTTCTCCAACAGTTTAGCTATGATTCACTGAGCAAGCAGACAAACCAATATGGATAGATCAATAGTATGCTCAGTGCAGCTATTCCTGTGGCTTAAAAATTAACTCCTACACAAGGCCTAGGATATCTCATGTGAAGCAGAATTTATTTACTAAGAAGCAAGCTTGTAACAGAAACACTCAAAACATTTCCCTTCACACTCTATTGTACACATATCCCTACGCACTAGCTGCAGCATCCTCCTCCCGTTCTCCCGGCCAGGAGCAGCTCCCAGGAGTGCTTCCACACAGACCCTCCTCTCTGTGGGATCAATCCCCTCCCCACAGCAGAAAGCAAGGCACCCATACAGACTTGGAGCAAACGGTACTTAACGGTTTTCTTCACCTGTTCTGTGCTGTTTGGGCTCATGTTGGACCCCGCTGTATTCCACTAGCGTGCTTTTGTTGAAGGTTGCTTCCGATACCAACTGAAATGTGATGTTACTGTAGCATATACCTGGTAGCCAGTGATTGAAAACTGTTTTCCCTTTAAAGAAATCTGAAGAAGGTTTAAAAAGAAAAGAAGAAAGGAAAAGAAAAAAAAAAAAAAAGGAAAAAAAAAGAAAGGAGAAAAATGCATCAAATGTTCACTTCCTGATAATAAAACTGCAAGTGCTGAACTGGCAGTATCTCAGATTGCTCAGCCTGGTCTGAGACACAACATTCTAATAATTCAGTTTGCCAACATCTCTCCTGGCTGTCAAAGGCACTTTGCTCAAAATAAAAGAAAAAAAAAGTACCCACTACAAGGAACATGAACTACTTTTCACAGGATAGGGAACTGAATCTGGCAACCTGTTCCATGTGGCACACAGTATCTCAAAGAGCACCTGACAGTTTCTGCAGACTTTTAACTGCTGCATGCAGAAGCCTCCTTGGTCTTTTGCTGACTGAGGCATAATGTTTGGGGTAGATGCTCAAAGGGCCAGCCACCATACAACTGAGCACAAGCTGCAGTACTGAGACTGAGCTCACATCCACCATGAGTACACATGCGGGCTGAAAGAGGTCACTTAGGGCTATTTGGCTATAGGAAGGAGTGTCCAAGTTGATTAGTGAATCTCTTAATTCAGGATGACTTCTTTGTTTATTAGCAGTTGCAGCATTACAGCCCCTGGAACCATGCATTAGCTGTAGAAGACAAAAATCGCTGCTGGTATCCCTTTTGTTCTCTGGAAGGAGGTGACCTATATTTTGTGCTATGATCCAGAATCACCCCTCCTAACTTCTGGCATTTCACAGCATTGCAAATGTGATACCTAGCCCCACTCTGGATTGAAGCAGAGAGACTCCAAAATTTTCTCACCTCCTACTGGAGGTGCATATGTCCCTCTGCTGCCTTTAGAGAGCTTACAGCAACCAAACTTCTACTTTGGGAGCCTTAATCCAGTGCCTAAAATTCATTCCAGCACCTGATGGATTGCTCAAAGGCATTTTCCTACCACTTTGCAATGTTAAATCGTGGGGGTTTCAGGGCCCGCAGAGTATACAGGTGCCTTTCTCACCTCTTAGGGTGCTCTACATAGGACAGTCCCATTTACCTCTCTGAGACAGATGCTATGCTTAAGCTATACTGCAGGGCAAAAGGGAGTTCACTTATAAAGTAAATAAAAAAGAAAGCAGAATTTGCTCGTTAAATTATTTAGATGGGTAGATTGGTTTTTTTTAATTGTTTAGACTGTCTAGATTGTAAAATTGATTGTTCTCGATTAGATTATTCTAGGAAAATATAAATTTATAATATGCAGCAGGGTTTATTAGCTCAGGGACAATACTGAATGCTACAGTAATGCACATAAAGTACTACACAGCATGGTACTATTAGTTTTATTATATTATATTATATGTATTATTATATATATTTTATTATATTACCATACAGTGACACAATACTAATAGTATATAATAACACTATATATATATATATATATATATATATATGTGTGTAAAATAAATAATAATAATCCTGCACCAGCAATCAAGCTGGTTTCCCAGCTCTGGGGCAACCCAGAGCTCTCCTATCAGCTATTCACCAAAGGGGAAAACCTTGGCTAGAGGGAAGAGACTGGGAGCTTTCAACTGACACAGACTGTCATCCAGGGATTTCAGCAAGCACATCTAGAAAGCAAAAACATATCTCCATCCTTCCCACTGAGTTTTGGGTCTCTTTCTTTCTTTCTTCCTTTGTTTTGGATTGTATAGCAGCAGGGAAGATGAAAAAGTGGTGGACAGTCTTTTGGATTTTAGTATACATGCTTATTCGGAATCACCAGAAATTGGGGATCCCTTCCCAGGTTGATTTCAGAACTGATTAAAAAAATCCAGACCGCCTAGTCTTCCTCTAAAATCCAAAAGAAAGGAGGCATCACTAGAACTACTATGGGAAGCAGGTTTAAATCCGAAGTGAACCAACAGCTCAATTTGAAGACCCACCTCTTACTTCATGATATAAAAGTTATTATATAAACAGACACATTACCAGAAATATAAATCATGACAACGAGTGCATGTCAAACCCACACCTAAGACCACTGTTTAAAATGTTTCCAGCAGAGTTAACATTAAGTTTTAGCAGAATAGTTTCCTCCTACCTTTGTACAGCATTGTTCGGTAGTCTTTTCCTTCCCAATAGCTTATATTTACCCTGGTAAAAACATTGTACTTCTCTGGGTACTGAATTTCAAACAACACTCCTGTTTCTGGAGATGGTTTGTAATCATAGATGGAAACACTGCTCACAGGAAGGGGTTCTAAAGGATATACAAATAAAAGGAAAAAAGAAGGAAGGAACAGATTAATAGGCCAACCGAGTTCTTCACACATACACACCACCAACAAAACAAACTGTTTTGCTAGGTATAGCACAGGCACTCTCAAATCTACCAGATAATGTCTGGGGCTTCACAGAGATCTGGGGAAAAGATACGTGAGATGTTGTCAAAGCCAGTATTTGTGTGTTTCCCCCCAGAGTAATTTATGTTCTTGACACTTACACTTTAAAAGAAAAATTTCCTTACTTGCCATAAAAACTAAGGTTGAAATAGCAGTTATTATTTAAGCATTCACAGTCATCACCCCAGAAAGATTTTCATTTTTAATACTTGCCAATCATGTAGAAGTGCCCCGACAAAACCAACAAAACACTTGACATTGCTCATAACCTTGGCATAAGCGTGAACTTTTTGAGATTAGCTGAGAAGCTTATCCATGTAATGGCCAGAGAAAGTTACCTGAATTAAGATTTTCTATTTTGATATGTGTTTATTTCTTTATTTCATGGGTAATTACACACTCCCCATTCCTACCACATCTGAGGGCCACCGTCTTCAACACGTTTATTTACACCAAACTTCTACAAAATACAGCGGTACCATTACCCTTATTTTACAGATGTGGAACCGAGGTACAGAGAAGTAAGGTGGTTTACTGAGAGCACAGGGGAAGCCTGTGCACAGAAAGGAGGTAAGTGAGGCGCTGGTGATCTCGTGCTCTGACCTCTGAGCTGTGTGGGCTACAAAAATGAAGAAAAATACGCTGTGTCCTGTGATGTGGCATCCAGATCAGTGCAGCTCCATCAGCTAAGGAAAGCTGTGTTAATTCACTGCAGCCAGGAGTCTAGGTAGTTGCTAACAGTAAGAGAGTCCGTTTTACTCAGCCTCCTTTATCCACACACACACAATGAAAAATTTAAAAAAATTGTCTTTTGCTTGATGCTCTCCTGAGCAAGAAAAAAAAAAATAGCAATCCAAATATACATCGGGGTTAAGAGGGTCAAGCAGATATTGAAAGCAAGGTTATAAAGTTAGATGAAATTTGTTAAACTAACATATTTTAATAGCTATAGTTAAGCCTACATCCTTATAAGTATTATCGTGTTGATTTAGTTCCTGCACACTGTAGGGAACAGATTGAAAAATTCAGGCTGTTGATTAGCACGGCCTTAGAGGACACATTTGAGTTCAAAGTTCTGCTGCAGTAGGCCCTGGAGAAAAACTAATAAAATATTTTTCCCCAAAGAGCATATAATCACAACGGGCAAGAGAAATTGTAGATGAAAGGGAAGAGACGTATCGGTTTCAAAAGTGGAATTATCCCACAGAAGGTGGAATAAGTTAATCAAAGATAGAAAAGCAAGACTGTAGTGGAAGTGAAAATTAAATCCCAATTAGTATTTTCAGTAAGCACAGTATTTTCACCACAGTATTAGGTTTCCAGATGTGATGAGAAGGGGAGAAGAAAAAACAACTAAGAACAAAAGCCACAGATGCAAACAGAATCTTTCCCAAAGTCTTAAGAAAAAGTCATATTGTCATTCTTAACTTTGCCAGAGCACGGGAATGCCATGGTGCGGGATTATTAAACTATTTCTTATGGCAAAGATGCTTTATTAGATAAATATCAGTATATTTGTATGTTAACCATTTACAATTAGAAACTTGCAATCTCACAGATACTAACAGGGTAATAACTTCAGTGATGGGATCTGTGAAAATTTTGCTGACAATTCATGATAGCCTAGAAACAAATCAGAGTAAAGCAGATCATGGGGAACAAAGCCTACCCTCTTCTTTCTGCTGAAGCCTTTCCAATCACTTATTCTGAAATAAATACTTGATCTGACTATCCACATGACCAGAGGGACCGTATCACAGCTCACACAGCACACGATAGTAGTTTAAATGTCAATAACAATCTCTAAATAGCACAACGCTTACATGCAGTCATCTTTCATGTTAGCGGGTGTGCCCTGGGCTTTCTTCTGCTATCTCATTCACATCTGAGGTCTCCTTATTTCTGAAAGAACTACTGAAACTTTCTTATGCCAGTGATTAAATTACCCCATTTACTCCTTCCTACAACAAATCAAATAAAGGATGGAAGTTATATTCATTTTTAATCCAAATGATTTTTCCTCCTGATGCTTTGATTTAATTAACTAATAATTGAATTAAGCAGCAGCCACCACAGACTCTCCTTCTTGTTGTTATCTTGCGCTTACTATCCTCTCCTTGCTCACGGCTGATGTTAGCAGAGTAGCGTGAGTGATATAATGCATTTTAAAGATTCTTCCATTATCTTACTTCCTTCGGCACCAAAGCTTCACATCAAAAGCTATTTGCACACTGTGAAATTAAAAGGACACTCAGCAGATAAAAATCATGTTCCGTTTTTCACTTACTAACTGCTCCTAGGGTTATTAAACTTACAGAATGCGTAAAATGCCACTCTTCACTATCTGTATCTGTAATTCAGAGCATAAACAGTCTGGCCTATTTATATTACAGCATTCAGTACTTAGGATCCAGCTTTTCACAGATTTCACTGGTTCTAAAGAAATAGCCTAAATAAAGTGTAATATAATACTTCAGAAAACTTAAAGCATTATAAACACTCTGCACTCCATTGAAGTCTGAAGTCATATTACAGAAAAGACTTAGAGCATTTCAGTGTCTCTCTAATAGCATGTTTAAGGTGCTTATTCATGTACAATCTTTTCTTTTTAGACTTGCAGATTATATTAAATGCACAAGCTTGCAGGATCAAGACCTAAATTTGCCTTTTTTCTTAGTGTCTCAGAATTTGCTGCTCCTATAGCAACGGCTTTCCCATTATAGCTGTTCACGGGAAACTTCTGTGTGACTCCTGGATGTACAGCATTTTGCATTTAGCACACAGCTTGCATTATACAAACATCAAGATAGCAAAATGAATGCAGCTAACCTCTTCCTCAAATGGATGCTAAATCCTCCATTAATGCATCCAATTTGTGACAGACACATTAACATTTGCAATTCAGGGAGGGGAGGGGGGAAGTACATTGAAAATAAGTATCATATTCCTGTCCAAATCAATTTGGGTTTAGTATTTGCAGACCAAGTCACTCTACAGATTGAATTAATGATTGATTAATGTGGTAGGTTAGATGTAGTATTACACGTGGGTGGTTGAAATGGGACTGAGATCAACTCTCGCTTCCCATGATCAAACCCAAATTAATCATAATTTAACTTCATATCGTGACATTTAATAAAAAGAAGCCCCATAAATGGAGTGACTTAACTCCCAGGGGTAATTCCCTTGATTCACATGAAGATGTTGTGAATTACGTCATTTTCTTCCCAGGATGACACTATTTACGTATCTACATAGTTACTGAGAGCAAGTCACAGCCAGGATAAAGCTGCCATTATGCTATGAACTTTAGGGGTTGTTTTATCTCTTGCTAAAAAGCAAACATTTCTGTGATTAAAAAGCTGCTATTTAATACTTCAGAACATAATGTTAAAGTTTATATGTCAGGTAATAGAGATACCATGTGCTATTGCCTAAGAAAGGGGAATGTAAGTGAAAGTAGTATCTGAGCAATGATGGTATATAATGCAATTTCTAGATGTCCACACAAGATGACAAATAAAAAGATGATATACTAAACTACACTAAAAGACAATGAACTGAAAAATCATGTCACAAGAACAAAAGCCTATCTGTTGTTCTTAAACAGATTTAGGCCAATACTTTAGACCAGTCTTCTAACGGAAATCATAGCAGGAAATCATATGGTTGCAGTTCTTTTTGTTTCTTTGATTCTGACGGGGGTGGGGTGGGGTGGTGTTCCCTTAAAAAGGGGATAACGTGATTTGTTTGCTGGGGAAAGCTGAGCACTAATGGACCTTGACATTCTTCTGAGTTACGTTTCAAACTTAGGGCTGCCATGGATAACCAGCCTTTTTAAAGATGTGCCATGTCATCCTTTAAGAAAGAAGGACACAAAGGGCTTAAGTTTTACATTTCATTGGAGTAAAAACTCTGAAGCGCCTACTTCAACAGCTCTGATCTGTTACTGAGCCAGAGGAAAGGGTCTGACCTGCTGAATCACCTCGTGCAGCATCTGGCACAAGGACAGTCAAGCACTAACCAGGTCTCTAACGCCAATTACTTTCTGGGAGCTGAAGAGATCAGAGTCCCAGGCAGCAGGCCCGCTGGTCTCTTGAGAAGAGTATTTTTTGTGGAAGACACAGAGGCAGAACTCCCCCTAAAGGGAATATATCTTACAGTGATTTATGTAAGGAATCATGAGCTTTCGAAACAATGAGGAATTTACCAGTCAAAACTCCTACTATTCATAAGCTAAAATAAAAGTCAGGCGAAGCTGCTCTTAATTACCCTCAGAGATCCTGATTTCTCCAATTCCCAGCAGAAATACATTCTTCCTACAGCACACAATAGCTTTGCAATGTACTGCTTTCCTCATTCCTTCAAATGTACAAACAATTTTTCCTTCACAACAAAAACAAAAATTGACAGTCACTTGGAAAAAAAAGAAGGCTATATGGGTATGAGTCACCCCGGGAAGAATAAAACTAGGCTTCAAGCTGGGAAAATGGAGGATGAGCGAAAACTTCAGTCACTGATTTTACATCTGTGCTCGTTATTTCTCTCATTAAGTACTTTAAAACCAATTAGTAATGAGGTGGAACTTTCTTTCAAATATTGCAAAACACTAAATTATATAAATTCTGGAGTCTTCAATCCTCTTGGAAAGAATATTGCCACAAACAGCTCTTACTTTGCATTACAACAGTCTGGACTACAGAACCTGAACAAGAAAACTCTATAAATATAGTTTGTGGTGTTTCAATTAACATGAGAAAGCTCTGAAAATGTTCCAGTCAGAGACCAAGAGAAAATAAACTGTTCAGTCTGGCAGAGAAGCCCAAATTAACAATGGAAGCCTCAAACAGCAGCGTACATACATGCACACATATAATGTTAAGATATTTTATATGTACATATTTATGTGCACATATATCAATATTTATTTCTATTTACACATATGTAATTATATATGCATAAATATGTAATGTATAAGATATCATTTGGTTAGCTTTTAAATCATCTTCCTGTTGAGGAATCTTTTTTTTCTGGACAGAAACCTTTGAGGAGTAAAACAAAAATCTTCCCTGACTTAAATGGGATGAAGTTCCAACCCGTGATTAGACATACCTTTTTCTTGCCAATATGCTGAGAAGCAGCACATCACTGAGGGATGTGAAGAGAGTAAAGGAAATGTCATCAAGATATACCATCGGAAAGCAGAGGTCTTTCATGACTCTCACTGAATTTCTAAGTAGGCAATCTCTTTGAAGGACCTTGCTCTCGCTTTGACATACACAATTTGGATACACATTGCTCTGCGTGAAACTCAGATCTCTAGCATATGGCCAAGCAGAGAGACTGCATCTTCCTGCCCAGGCTCCTTTGCAGACATCAGGAGATCCCAGAAAACTATTGTGAAATATCGAAGTACAGCCTTGGGAATAACCACATTGGCATCACTGGCTATATCCCCCTTCATTTATCTTGTGGCAGCCTAATGAATGGGGCCAATCTGCCACCGGTAAAGCTCTCCTGATACCAATGAAATTAGAACAGGAATTAATTTGGTCCTGGAAGCTAGTTGTAATGTGCCATTTTTTCATGTCTAAGATTTAGATGGAATAAATTAGATAGTTATATGTCTTTGCATGGTTAAAATAAACTAAGAATGTTAAACAGGCAGAGAGACCATATGGCATGAAGAAAAATAACGGATCTATCCTAATTATTGTCTGCCAAAAACATCATGTTAATTAATAGCCAGAAAATGATGTAAAACAGGCAGAGGGCAATACCAATGAAAGCAGAAACAAAGAACTGGGGTGGGGGGGAAGGAAGAGAAAAACCAATTATCACCTTATGCAGTTTTGTGGAGAAGCCAGTGGTCACTACATGAGTTTTAAGATCCCTTCTCAAAAGCACTGTACTGAAATATACCTCAAAAATCCCAGCCTGCCACGCTGTCTTTTCATTCCAAATTTACTTTCAGTCCTGGAGCCGTGTGCTCCAAAGGACGAGCTATGTTAGCGGCAGCTGAGGCTGCTACAGGAGAGCTAGCACTCCTCAGGCTGCCCCACAGAAAGTACTGGGAAGGGGGCTGGGCTTCTCCCTTGTGAAGCTCCCAGTTCAGAGCATCCTTCCAGTCCTCAGTACAGCATCCCTCAGCACTGCATGCATGAATGCCCTTCCTTTCCCATGAACCCGGACCTCTTTCTGTTGAGGCAAAACCAGTGACCTTCTCTGTTCCCTTTTTGTTCCACGAGCTCCCCAGGCAGCGCTGGCCAACTGCCAGAATCATGGGTCCTTCCAAGGTCCAAGTGAGCAACAGGGGCCACAGCAGGAAACCCTGGAGTACTGTTGGTGCACCCAGGTAAGATGGGTGGTGAAAACAGGTGGGCTCCTTTCCATCAGAAAGAACACCATCAAGCCCTGGAGGAGGTGGAGTGACATGGGATATACCCCTTGGAGCCATCAGCCTCACGCTCTTCTGGCAACACCTTGTGGAAACCCCCTGAGCCAAAAATGGGAAGCCTGGGCCTGGCTTTGATGGACTGAGCGACACTGGCTCCCTTCTTCCTTCAGAGATCCCTCCTGCAGGAGCGTGTGCTCCACCTGCCATCTTGGATCACACCTTGCCCTGCTACCAGTGTCCCTCCTGGGCTCTAAAACTCAAATCAGCAATGAGCCCTGCTGCACAGCCACAAGTGCAGCACTCAAAACCCATTGGAAATGCACAGTGAGGCATTTTTTTTCTGTTGTATATGACACCCGGTGCTTCCATTATTTTCTTTTAAGAAAACAAACAAACCATAAAATAGGAAATTGGATTAGCATTACTACTTTGCCTGCAAGGCTAAAGCGGTCAAAGAAAAGGAAATTCAGGCTGCCCATGAACCCTTAAACTGTTCACTACACATAGATGCTGTACATATGCCTCACGAAAACTTGCATTACCCAACAACATGATACCTTTCCCATGGGGCCCGTCATAGTTGTCCTTATCAGGGCACAACTTGAACACACAAGGGAAGGCTGAAGAATGTACAAATCATGCAAAATCTGGTCACTCCTAATGTTCAAACACCTCACTCAGTAACATATGAGGCTGCCGTAACATGCTTTGAATGTTACTACAACGGATGGCATTTCCTCATTGATAAAATAAAGTAAGTACACAAAATCATCATCATTCCTCATCTGCAAGTCAACTAAAACCATCCATAGAATCCAAAGTACCATTTAGACTGAAAAAACCCCAAACAAACAAACAAACAAAAAAATGCCACAAAAAGCCCACCAAACCCTGGCAATCAGTTTTACTGCATCCAAATAATTTTTTTTTTTGTCTGTCTTTTCTTGAATCTGTCTTCCAGATGAAGAAATCATTTTATATACTACAAATTGTTTTCGGGTTGGCATGTGGAAACAGTTCTGCAGTGACAGCAGAGCCAAAAATACAGCAGGAATCACACAGAAATCTGTGGTGTTTTGCATGATGACAGAGCAAACAAAATCACACCTCTCCCCCAGATCAATGCACCTGGAGGTAGTAAGAGACAAAATACTACACATACAGCCTCCATCACAAAAACCTTGAGCTGTACTGGCAGAAACACATGGATTTAGTGACTACTATATTCTTTCCAAGTTTTGTACTACTTCAATACATTAGCAATCAAAGAACATTCGATAGCGTTTAAAACAGAATGCACCCCACCAAGTAACAGGAATGCTTACACTGAAATGTCACTCAACACTCTCTATATCTTTTACTAAATTTTTGGAACTCCTGGTTCAAAAGGTTTACAATGAACATCTGGAAAGGAGATTCATCTATCACACTTATTTCTGTATGTTAAACTTATCCTGTCAGTGTTCAGGAAGGGGCAGCTCGGGGAAACCCACAGCTGTCCCCTTCTTCTTGCCCAGATGTGAATTTCATTCACAAGACTTCTCAACACATCTCCCCCATTGTTCTCACACAGGGATTCATCCTACGCATAAGGAGGACACTGAAAACAAAAAAACCCACCCAACCTCCTCCACAAGTACTTCTGGGGGAAAAAAAAACACACACAAAGAGAAGAAACAAGTTAAAAAGAATAAGTTGCTACTTACTGGTTAGCACAGTGATTGATCTTGCTGACTTGGAAACCATATTTGAGTTCACTACCAACAGAGTTACTATGTAATACAGGCCATGGTATTTGGCATTAAAAACCACTGGGGCAGGTAAAGTGCTATTGAATTCTTCGAACTGGAAAAAGTAGTTCTTGGATTCTCCAGCTATCTTCACAACATATACAGAGGATGAGCTCACCACATCAGATGCTTCCAGGGAGACAATGATACAATTGTCTTCTCGGACAGTAACTTGGAAAGGTTCTGCATTCTACAAGACAAAAATAAAGACTTTGCTGAAGTCTGTTATTTCATTTCTACCTATTACCTTTGGTATTCATAGGATATTCACGTTGCATTTGCAATAAAGTTACGTTTCATATTCTGCGAGAGGGTTAACATCAAATCATAGCAATTATTCCAGAATACAATTCACAGTCAGCCAAAATCCACAGGCATCTGATTATCAGGCCAGTCTCTGCAGCAGAGGCTAGTTCCTGCCATGTGCTTCCTGATGCTCTGGCTGTTCCATCCCTTATATTCCTGGGAACAAAGCCTCCACCATTCTTTCCTGATGGAAGGTGGAGTGGAGCAGAAGAAGGATGAGATTAAAAAGGGTATTGGAAGCAAGAGGATTTCCAATAGAGCCACAAAGCGTAAGTCATTGAAATCCCCCAAAAGAGATGATTCAATCAAAACTCCTTTATCTTGCAGAAACAGGATCATATGCTCTCCAACACAATATATTTTGAAAGACTACAACTGAAGGGTAATTTTTGGCATTGACTAAGCTTTTCCAAATATGCCTATTCCAGCAAGTACCAGGTGATAAGCAGTTCTCAACACTATGTCCATGGCTTCGGTTGGCACTTTTATTTCCTAAGCTACACCATTTCATTTTCAATATTTCTTTTATTAGTGGTAGAGAGAAAGGAGCAATTTAACCTTGTTTTCATATATCATGAGCATGTTAAGTCATTGCCAGCTGAAAACACTTCCCTTTTTATTAATTGCAAACGAACTGTCAGCAAGAAGCACTTGTTCTCTACAGGAATTTCAAAACAGATTCATGGTAATTAATGAGAAGGAAAAGTTCAAGCTTACACTAGGAGTTGCCTTTTTGTTTATTAGGCCACATGGCTGCTTAGAATTTTTCTACCCCAGTGAAATCTGTAATAGCTGATATTTTCAATTTCCACCTCTACAGTACTTTTTTCTCCTTCATATTTTACAGGCTGAACACTCTATTCGGAGCGCAGGTTGGACAACCGCGGATAGTCTGAAACTTACTCAAGCAAGTTGTTTATATACCAAAGAGCCACCTCCTTCAGAGATTAATTCTAGCAGCTTGGCTACCTCCTGTCTGTTTTCTTGCAGTTTTGCTTTGTGGGGATTCATCTATGAGAATTATCTTTTTTGGATTTATGCTGCAGGAGCCAAGCTCCCTTTTTGGAATTCCCACATATGGCGTTGCCAACTCCTGGCATTCAAAAAAGAAACCCCAACTTCCCCCCCCCAAAAAAACCCAAACCAAAAAATCCCCAAGAACAAAGAAGTGGTTCTAGGAGTGTCAGATTTTAGATAACAATTTGCCTTTACATATGCTTTTATCGTTGGGCTTTGAGATTTCATGGTGTACTTAAGGTCATATCAGCCAACAGGCAAAACTATAGTCTTGAGAAGAAAGAAGGACCTAAGCAAACCCACTCATCTAACCCAACATGAGAACAAAATAACAAATGTCTAGTAAGTCCTGCCCAAATAGGATAACCAGTCTAGACAGCTTCAAGTCTGGGATTACTAATAGAGGCAGTGCAACTTCAGCTGCTGATTTGAGGTTTGCTTTGATTAGTCTTTTAAAAAGTGACTTCTAAGTTGCTAAAATGATAGAAGCCAATGTCATCAATGGATGAATACTTTGGTGTGGAAGGCTGGGTGATTTTTCGCAGATGGCAGAGTGATTGCTCCAAAAGGTTTACAATGTAAGACTACAATTACGCAAAAGCTTCCATGTGTTCTCCTTAGCCCCAGTTAAATTTAACAGGCTTACCCCTGAGTAGATCAAAATACCACATTTCAAGTATTTGTATTTTGCCTTAAATCCTGAGCCAGCATGTGTATCCACATAAGATTCAAATCTTTACCTGGGGATTAACATTTAGATCTGGTCAAACCCAAGAACTTCTCATATCCTTCTTCCTCTCCATTCTCCCTGCACTAAGAACATGTGGAAAGATTCCTACTTCAGGTCCCCTGGCACGGGATGACAGGAGAAGGAAGGCACCCACAGACTGGCTTTCCAGAGGCATGTACATTACTTTATCACAAAAAGCGTGGCTGTCTTCCAGCACCAAGCAAGGAAAGACAGACCTGCTTCAGCAAGGTTGTCTCTACGTATCAAGCTTGAAGAGCACATGCAATCCCGTAAAGTCAGTGGGGTTTGACCTTCCGTAGACTTGCATCTGAATGCTTCACTAGAGGAAAAAGAACGGTGTTACTTCTAAAATTACTCTAGCCTTCCCTCAGCTTTGCCGCTAAATCGTGTAGTACTAAGCCAACGTGCCTACCTTGCTATGAAGAGACAGATGAAAAAGCCCAACAAATTTATATGTGCCAACAAACAGTTCAAAGCAAATTCCTTGTGTCTGGTGGTATTATAAATCATTTGTGATGTTAATCAAGTACAGCTGGAAATTACGCATATAATTGCAGAGTTACAGACATTCCTAGGATGTAATTAGATGCTTTCAGAGACTGCTCATATGGGGTGTGATTTCTTGCATGGGTATTGTATTAACCATGTCGAAGACCATAATTTCATTTTTCCCCTCACAATGTTTCATTGAATTCGCAGCAAGTACCATTCAGCAAATGATCCTCTAACCTTCTTCAATAGTTCTCACACAACTAGCGTAACATGTCTCTGCTAGCAAAATACATGGAAACCTCTCAGACATATGCTGTTGTTACCTATGACAAAACCTAACTGGGGAAAGTAGTTCTCACACAACTAGCGTAACATGTCTCTGCTAGCAAAATACATGGAAACCTCTCAGACATATGCTGTTGTTACCTATGACAAAACCTAACTGGGGAAAGTAACTTTTTCAGAATCCCTTATCTCCTAAGCATGTGGGGATTGTGAAATGATAGCCTCCCTCCTTCACATGCCTGTGTCCAAATGCTTTTGAAACACCGCTGTCATGACGCACAGTCATTTTTGAGTGACATCTCTTTAGCAGTTGCGTGGCTCATCCATCCCATGCCTGCGCCCACCTGCATAATGCATCCCTCTCCTGAGTGGTACCTAGTTTTTCCAGTGATTAAGCAGCCCTCTTCCACACACCTGCACACACCCAGGCTTTTAAACTGCTGCATGCACAGGACACATGCTTTGTGGGAGGCATTTGTTTATTATCCACTGACTCCTGAAATAATTTTTATCCTTTCATTTTAGCTTTAAGTTTTGGTTTATACAACGAAGTGGCAGATAAGGGATGAATTAAAAGGCTTGGCAATTAACATGTCATAAAGATGTGATCCTTACCTCCTTTGGGATATGGATTTCACTTTGGCAGTGTTTTAAAAGAACAGACCATTCTGGGCATCCTGCTCTCCATGTTGTATGAGGTGAGGGTCACCAGCCAGCACTGGGCTTGTGATTTTGAGAAGGAAGCTAGGGAAAAACCTGAGTATTTTCCTGAGCACCGCTGGAAGTGACAAACATGCCCCACTTAACTAGATTGTAAAGCCAGTGTGTCTTAGGACTGACAGCATCAGTATGGTAAATACACATTTCATTACTTCTGGTCAGCTACCTCCAGGATTTAATTTGCTGGTGTCACAGCTTGAGCGGCTGTTTCATGCCTGTGGGGAAATTTGGCAGGGCTTGTGCATTCAGAACTAAATGATTAGCTCCAACTTCCTTCCTAGTTTATTATTACAAGCTCGCTCCACGATAAAGCACTTAGGAAGAAAAAAAAGGGGGTGGAGGGGTGGGGAGTAGGAAGAAAAAAAAAAGGGGGGGGGGGAAGTAAATCGCACAATGTGATGCCTGTTCACAGTCATTTCCAGCTCAGAGATGAGTCATGCTGGTGCAATTTCCAGCCAATAACCAGGTCCCAATTAAAATAAAAAGGAGGAGGAGGCAAGGAGATATACAACATGTCAAATAAAAATATTCAGAGTAATAGGAAAATAAATGGTGTGCAGCAGAGTTCAGACTTCTCTGTTCAGAAGTCTGTATCCTCAGTTTATTTCCTTATAACAGTATGAGTTTTACATGTGAGGAAGAAATCAAAGTTTCAAACCAGCTACTAATTTTATGTACTTTAGCTTTTGAGTGTCTCATTCTGAAACACATTGGGCCAGAACTCAATGCTCAAAAGTGCTAATAGTTACACGTTCTGCTGACTTTAAGAGCAGCTGTGGATGCTCATCAGCTCTGCAAAATTAAAGTACTGGTAACTGCATCATGTTATCTAATGCTAGACAAGTGGAACTAAGACCCTGAACAAACCTGACTTCTGTCAGCTCTTATAGAGTAAATCCTGAAGTATCACAGAGTTTTCAAAGTGGGCATATGAAATCCCAATGCACCAGTAAATTTTAAAGCTATGAGGATCTGTTTTTTAGTAATACTGTTATGATCACCTACTGTGTAATGGTGGTCAAAAACAACATCAATGCAAGTATTACAAGAAAATATTGAACAGTGCTCTTGCATGAAATACTGGCTATTTTTGTGAGCAATTCTGCTATGCTCAGATATATTTTGTCCCAGTGGCCAATAATGCTAACTTCATATTAAACTACATGATGACTCATTCTCACCAAGACTTACTTTACTTAATTTTAGGTGCTTAAATGGAATGACCAAGAGCCAGGGTGACCTTTTCAGAGAGGGTACCTGTGGATTCATCTGAGGTCTGAATCACTTCTGCAAGTGCACTGAACAGCCAAAGGGCCCACGCTCCTGGCTCAGGAAAATTCCTGCAGCTCTCTGTCACTGGGTGCAGCGAGTCCAAGCCTTATAACAAAGACAGGACCGGGATCCAGATTTCAGGATCTTGGCCTCTGTTTATTCTTGCAGTGGTACCTCCACAGAAAGCACATAAGAAATTTCATAAAATAAATGATATTGCAAAACATGCAAAAATATCACGTCATGGTATTTTTTCACCAGATTCCTAATGTATTTTTTTTTCCTCCAACGGTAACAAACTATACTGAAGAACAATTACAATAAAAATGGTAAACATTAATTTTATTCAGAAATTGGAATCTTACCTCCAATAAATCTACTATGCACTCATTGAAAATTTATTGTTTCATGTAAGTCGATGCTCAGGGAACAGAGTCAAATTCTGGCCTATTTAAACTGGTTTACTAATGTATTTTATAAAATTCTCTCTCTCTCTCTGTGCAGGCTCGAGACGTCACAGTTTTGGGATGAACCCAACCACCTTCCAATCCTTCATAGCTAGAAAAAAAAAAGAGGGGTCCATGAAACCTCCTTCTGTTGCAATGTGAAGTCACCACCCAGTGCAGGCAACAGATTCTGGTTTCACACAGCTTAGCTGTGTTTTGAAGTATGAAGATGACCCTTCAGGTTCCCACCTTGCTTCCAACATTACTGCATCACCTGGCTCAGCCCAATACCTGACCTCTCTCATTTTCACAGCTCCCTGCTCACACTTTTCAGGGTATTTTCTGCTAAACGTTGCGACATCAAACCTTACACTGTTTATGTTCCATCATACCCAGTCTCTACACTTGTTTCAAAGGTGGCCAATAAAAAAATTTCATATGACTGAAACTGATATGGTTTCACAAAAAGCGACAAGCAGTCTCAGAAAAAGCAGTTCTCATAGCTGTGGCCTGAGAAAGATCCTGTCTGAGCACAGGTAAGGACTGGGTGGAAATTGCCACACACCAAGGCTTCTGTGGAATTGCTAGCTGTTGTTGTTACATCCTATAGTGTGGTGTTTTTTTAAAAAAGGCAAACTCACCCTTACAGAATTTAGGGAAGAAAGTGCATCCTAAACTTTCCACGCGTTACAGTGAATTCTGGAACAGGCGCAGAATGAGTGTTGACTGCAACAGGAAAGGATTGTTTGAAATAGTCTTCAAGAGTATGAACAAAAATGTTACAGACTTCTAATAAAAATGTAAAGACTCCTTGAAATAAGGATATTTTTTTCCTAGGGCTTTTGTTTTTATCTACACTTCACAGGTTGTGCAGAGAACTTCCCTTAATAAATACCCTTTGGAAGAAATACTCTATGGGAGAAATGGAAACCCTTATCTTCAAGATTTTCCATGCAAAAAAGAATATTTTAAGAAGGAAAAGATAGCAAAAGCAGCAGTTCTCAATAATTTATCATGTTTGATTCAGGTTAACACACCATTTCTGGCATTCTGCTCTATGAATAGCATCCTCAGCACTGTTGCTATTCTGTCTCAAAAAGCCAGTAATACCATTCTGCTGGTCATATTTTATAAATGAGCTTCAACATTTCTTTGCTCTGGTAGACAGTTTTAAAGGGACCGGTATTTTTTACCCCCTCTGCACATGAAAGCAGAATATAAAGGTGTTTTTTTTAAGCAAATGTCGACATGGTATATACAGTTCACAACATTTTGCTACCATTCTGAAGTTAATAATCTGGAAGGAAATCTTTCTTGACACTATCAACTGCTGTTACAACAATAGCATTAAGTAAATGCCAGAACATGCAAAAAAGAAATGTTTGCATTCAGTAAGACTGATATCTTTTATGTATCACCTTGTTAGCATGTCCAATATTTAATAAATTATTGCTAAATATGTACTTCTGTCCCAACTCTCTAGTGCAAACTGGAGAGAGTAAAACCCAAGCACAGCAATTCGGAGACCTTGATGCTGACAAAGTTTCAAGCTAGGTTAGAACTTCACAGATGGCATCTCTCCCTGTTATTGATCCTGACTGACATATACACCCCAAAAAAGACAGGAATTCACACTCAGGCAGAAATAGTTTGGTTTCTCTCTGCTTTAAATTTGTAGCTTCTCTGTAGTACTAAAATTACATCAAAAGAGATAATTCTTCTGAAGGAAAATATGATTTGGTCTCGTTCTCCAACTCAGACCTTCTTGAGCCTCTGTAATTAGCCATCCCTTGTGGAGGTACCCAAACACATACACATGGCAGATGAACCATGTGCTTTAATTAAAATGCATCTTCCCTCTTGGGCCTTTATATGAATAACAGAAAACAAAAAAGGGCACAACATACTACACTGCCTCATCAATTCCTTTAACTCCACCAAACTGGCCCTTGTACTGGTCTTCTCCATCCAACACTTGTTCTCTGCCATTGGGAGAACAGCGAAAGCAAATTTCTACCTGAACAAATGTAAAATGATCAATTGTACATAGGCCAGGTGGGAAGATGAGGTTGTAGTAGGTGGTTCCTCTGTTAAATTCCAAAAAGGAGAAGTTAGGGAGAAAGGAAAAGAAAGATTACTTTCTAGGAACAGGAGTTAATTGAACAGTATGTTCCACATATACATTATCCTACGAATGTACATCTTCTCCATCAACTGAGAGTAGATGCTTTCACAGCACAGTGTCTACAGGTGAAAACACATCCAACTATACTTCAGTTCCCTCCTCATCATAGAGGAAATGAGGAACAGATCATGCCAGGAAAATGCTGAAGGAGAAGGCAGAGTGAGAGAGACATTAATGTGGATTTTTAAGAACTTGGTTTATTATAATGAAATCTCTCTTTCCATAGTGTCAAATAATCTTTGAGGTGTTTTACATTTCAAAGTGCCCTATGGGACATGAGAAGGAATACTGGAGGAGATGTGTTTTCTGGATGATGAAGGACAAATGCATTCATGCTGTTTAGGGCTTCAGCTCCAAAGCTGTGGATCCACCTGTGCAAATGAAAGAAGTGTGTAATAAAAGCTTCTGATGCTGAAACAGCTTCTGAACAGCTACTGATGCTGAAAGGTGACATTAGAAAGCCACACAGAATATTCCTGATGTTTAACAGAACATGAAGACTGGTGTTACACCATAAGAAAACTGTGACCATGATGTGCTCCATCACTGCTGTGCAGCTAAGAGGAACCGGACTGGATTGGTGTCAGCTGAACTTCATCTTACATACTCTGCCAGAGAGTAGACTGAGCCTTATGGGCACTACAAAAGTGAAAATGCCTTTGTTTTGATTGATAGAGTGTATGTATAGCCTTCATACATGCAACAAGTGAACCAGTTCTTAAAGACAGAATGTGATGCTTTGCTATTTACATTATCTACAAAGCACACAGCTGGGAGGAAGTTAGAGTTTTCATATATCTGAGAAGCTGGAGACCAAGGTGGTTATCTAATTCATTTGAAATCACAAAGCAATTTAGTGGAAAATGGTGGAAGAGAACAAGACTTTCTGTTCCCCCTGCCCATCCCACCCCATGTTAATCTATAATAACAGAACAGCCTAGAAGCAATGAATAAACTTACAGATAGGGGCTATGCCAGAAGCCTGACTCCTTGTTCCATCACTGCAAGTAATTTTAAAGGGAATTGGGCATCTAAGTGTTGTTAAGTATTTTCAAAAAGTCTGTTTTCCCAAATATGTTCTGAGGCTACTAGAGAGGTTTAGAAATTTGAAATAAGGAGCCATTAATAGAAAAAAAATATTTCTGTTTCAGATCAGTTTTTCTGACATGAAACATTCAGAAGCAGGTGTGGGGTACATTTTGTCCCCATCTAACCTGCTGACTTCAGTTTGGTCCTGAGTTCACCTTACACACGTGGTCTGCCTCATTGCCACTCATTTTTCTATCACCCCTGCCCCTCAACCTCCACTCAAAATAAGCCCCCAGCATTCACCACCCTTTCTTCGAAGGCCACAGGAGCCATGGCATGGTCAGGAAACAGAAAGTCTAAATCCAGATTACCTGTCTTCCTATTCTGTGCTCTAAAATACTGTCTTTCTGCTCCAAACCATAACCACGATGTGGCTATGACTAGCCCCTGAAAGACTGCTTGCTTACTCAGGTTCAAGCACGGGTTTATTTTGTTTTCAGATCCAAGTGGAACCTGATATTCTGCCCTTTGATTACCCTGTTGTGTTCATGTGTCCTCTAAATTGGCAAGAGCTGACCAGACAACCTGCTGTTACTTATAAGTAGTTCCTGTGGCTGAATGTTTTTTTTTTTTTCTTGCTAAAGTATTTGCTGTGCAGGTTGTTGCAGGGGTGGTTGGTTTGCTTGGTGGTTGGGGGGGGGGGGGGGGTGTTTTCTTTTT
>JAVJGJ010000057.1:22322225-22347611 GCA_035590215.1 Microhierax caerulescens
CCCCCCAATTAGTATTTTTTTCCAACGTGTGCTCAAAGAGAGGCAAGCTGCCAGTGCCATTTCACTGATTACTAGCAAGAGATGAGCTCTGTAATTCTCTGTACAGCGCAGGGTCAATTGGAGATCCACACAGAACATTTCAGTAGTCACTACAGCCTGATTTTCAATTCATTTCTAGTGTGGCTTCAGGCTCAGCTCAGCCGTTTGTACTGATTTGATAAATTCCTGCCCACAGAAGAGCTCTCCATCACACCACTGCTGGCAGCATGCTGCTCAGGAGTCATGAACGCTACCAAACTCTTTAATGCTGAAAAAACTCATAGCTTGTCACTGCCACCTTCCCCTGCAGGGATAACTCCAGCAGGATTTATTTGGTCATAGTGTATCAAGCGTTTGGTTTTTAGTTCAGCTGCCACAGGTTGACTTAAAGGAAGTGAATGGGAGAAGCGAACACAAAGAGCTTCAGAAACGGAGTCAGGATGCTCAGCTGTGGGGTAAAGTGCTTTCAGATGTAAGACATGTCACCCCACCTGCCCAGGGGAAAAGACTAGCCAGGGGAGACTGGCTACCTGTCACACGGGTGACAGTCCAGGTTACTGAGCATTACATGGCTTTTGCAAGATACAATTCTGCCACAATGTCCTCTCCTAGCAGCTTAATGGCTTCAACTCACAAAGCAGAACCTTCTGCATCTGTGTTTACTAGATCAGGAAAATAAATCCTTCTACTTCTACTCTAATACACAATCACCACCATTTATCCTTCACTGGGATCCACTTGTGTGCTGTCACAAGAACTTGCTTAAATGTTCTGCAGACTTCTGTGTGCACAACTAAAATACTGAATAATCTGTTACCTTCAAAGTGAGGAGACCTTAATGACATGTTGGTCAGAACTTTTATGCTGAGACTTCTGTACTTGCTGTGGGATTCATCTGGCTTAATTTTATCAAAAGAAAAACTGGGCATATGGTCAAATCTCATCATCTAGGCTCCCTCTGTACTCTGTAGGGAGAGACAATTCTGAAGAATTTATCCACTTAAGAGTAATCAAACTGCCTTCTGCAGATGCTTTTCTCTCTCTGTGCACCTTCCTTTTAAACATCAAGAGTCAGACAAGACCAGAAACATCAGCTCTGTATGGCATGATGGCAGATGCAACCCAGATCTGTATTGCCACCTTTACTTATTATGGCTTCTAATATGTTTTGCCTAAATTGATACTATACGGTTTAGATTTGTTTAGCTATTCTTTTTTTCAGCAGTATAAATGTACATGATGACCATGGCTGAGCAAGGTATATAACCTTAAGGATACAAAAGGTCCGACTCAGCAAAAGATGTAAGCACGTTCATAAATCCTTTGCCTGTGTGACAAAGGCTAGCCCTGCGTACAAGAATCAGGAGATCAAGGTCTCTCTTCCTGAGTTGCCGAAGAGTAATAAATCCCTGAAACTTCCTTCTAATTTGTTTTGGGCCTTTTATGAAGCAAGGTTGCTAAAAAGTCATTCAAAGGACAATAAAAGTCTTGGTTCATTAGGTGATGCTGAGAACCCTGTTCTGCAGGTCTGGTGTCCCTTTCATAGAAATTATTATTCCTTGCTGCTGTCATGTGGTTTTTACACTGGGCAGTTATTCAGTGGCCAACAAGGATGCAGACAAACCTTTATAAATACATTCATCAGCCTAGTATCTTAGGTTGAGGTAGCCCAGCATTAATAGTATGGAGAGCGTACAGATTCAATTTCTAGATGGTTTGGCAGTTAGAAACCCTTTGAATGCAGAATTTATAGAATTAAACCTTGGCTATTAACTTTCTTTCATATATTTCTCTTTTAACACCTGACAGAGCTTTTCCCCAGGCATGACAATGGCTAGCCAGGCAAGAGAAAGTTTAATACGCTGTGAGATGAAAGTCACTTGAGAAAAGGGTGCGTGGAAATCATCAATAAGAACTCTGTTCCCTAAAGTAGAATTGACTGTAAAACAAAAATATATAATTTTAGAACACTGTTTCCTCACTTTAGCTCAAGATGCTAATCCTTTGTTGTCTGTTCTGAAAAAGACGATTTTATAAACAGCATGACCTTAAATGAGTCAACATGACCTTTCCTAGACATATCCCACAGTAAATATTTACTGAGCTTTATTTCATAGGTATTAACTCACTGGCAATATAAAAAGCTTTCAGGTCACTAGACAGTGCAATATATATTATCATCATGACATATAAAAATACAGAGAGTTTAAAAGTGATCATTATTCTCTTTCCTAGCTAACTTCTAGATATGAGTTCACTGTCTATTGGTTTATGTCATTGTTTTCTTATTCCACTGTATGAAGTATTTTTGTTGCCAGTGAAAGGGAAGGATGGAGATAACAACATGGATTTTTTTGCCTTTTCTTTAACTGACAGCAAGTGGTGCTTCCATACATAAGCACTGGTCGTTTTGCATTACACTAATCCACACAAAAAATGTATTAGTCTAGTTGGCTGACTGCCATTTGCCAGTCTCAGTATGGTCATTTCTCAGTAACTGCAATGGAAACATAAAATCTCTGCTATCTCATCAATTCCTGCAATCAAAATTCAAACAATAAATATTGCCTAATCTCTTGCCCAACCTTTTGACTAAACTAAAACATTTTTCATGATCCTCCTGTAAGCAAACCTGCCTGTACTTCAGAATACCAAAATTCAGGTTCTTCTTTTCCCATGTTTGTGACAAAGGAATGTGACTATGATCAGTTTTGTTTATGTAGATACGTATCTTAAAATGCAGATAATTAACTACAAGATCTTTAAACAAATCTGAGCTGGGCAACAAGGGTTTTTTTTAAAAAAAAAAAAAAGTCAAGTGTGCACCTTTAAATCTCTCCACTTGCAGAGCATGATCCTTTATGTACGTGTACATACAGAACCTATCCATCAAAGATGCAACAACATGCACACTGACAGCACTGAGGCCCCATGGCAATGGCAGCTATTTGGTAACCAAGCCAAACGAATGGTTTCTCTTAGTTATTTATAGCCTTTTAAAATTTTAAATACATTGTTGACTTATTATCTACCGGGTCCCTACTGACATCATTCAGTTTTTCCTCCACTTCTACTCCAGCATGCACACAAAGCAGTGAAACCCTTTTACTATCACCATCAGACTCCAGTTGTTTCTCAGCTCAGGTTTATTCCTGATATAATTTCTTCCACCTAGCTCAGGTGCTAGCAAAGCCAATGAACAGAAGGATGCTCCTGACCAAGCTGTTTCCCATCAGCCTTAAGAAATTTAAAGCAACAGAGAAGGGAGAAGGTTTGATGTTTGGTTGGGTTTGTTGTTTTTTTTTGTGGCTAACTGACAAGAGATTATATTAAGTATTGCAACTCCAGGCATGTTCTTGTAATGATTTCTCAAGTGATACCAAGAGTGCTGAGAGCACACAGAAGAAAGTTATGGCTCAGTGCTGTCATTGTGCTTTCTGCCCACCCCCAAGACTTCAGAGGAGAAACTCGCCACACAGCAGCACCGTGAGCTCCCTACATCTCACAGCCCCAAAAGTCATTTGCAAGCAACAGCTTCTCCACAGCGTAATGAAACACCAGCAGTAACAGAGTGGGTGCATACTCTACTCTGAGTTTGCTTCAAGTGCCAGGTAAAAACGCTCTGCTTAAATTAACCCAAAGATTTATTTGCATCATAAACACAATCAGTGTACCACAGCTCAGCCTATAAGCACAAATGTGTTATCTATGGAAACAAAATTAGCCATGCTCTGCTTATGCCTGCTGCTGCAAGTACATCTCCTAGTTTGCGTGTGAAAGTGAACATTCATACTTGCATTAAGTGTTCGCTTGTTTATGAATTAACTATAATCCATTTGACAGCATTCTTCTTACTCATCTTATTAGCCTTGTAAGCTCTTCGTTCAGTTCTCATGCTTTGCATACCAAAAAGGCAGAAAAAGAAAAACGTCAATGTCCTTATAAAGTGGCACACAAGTGCAGATAGTCTGCATAAATAAGAAAAACTAGACCCAAACACTAGAGACCATGCTCCAGAGAGCAGGAATGCCTTAGTATCAACCACAGTAAAAACGGAAGCTGGAGAAATCTTGGATCTTCCTCCCCGTTTGTCTCTACTTGAAAAGGGGGGTGGGGGGAGACATGCCTGAGTGATGGTAATAGAAGACATATTTGTGTCCAATTCACTGGAGAAACAGTACAAGGACATATCATCCTTGTGAAATAATTTGTCCTGTATTCCTTGAGCCAGATGAAAGTCCCATTATGTACAAAGAAACATGTGCAGATGAATACAGATTTGGGAGATCTATTATTCTCTCAATACACTGTCTCAGTGTAACTCGTCTTCACCTCTATCATAAAAATAGGCTTCTTTCCGAGTGCTTCATACTGTCATAGTGTGTGACTTTTTCAACTAACCTAGAATGGATTTGAAAGCACACAGCAGCAACGAGGAGTCATTCACGATTAGGGCTCTTGCTGTGAAACAAAACTGACACATGCTCCTGAAACATACAGCAATTAGCAAGTGTGAAATCAAAAAATCACACACCAATTGTTAACAAGGCACACGGAAGCAAAAATAAAATGAAAGAGCTACATCTTTATAGTCCCAGACAGCTTTGCAATTCAGAGAGATCTTTATGAGCACATAACAATTTCATTCCCTAAGATGAGGCTCTGACGCATCCAAGATCCTCAAAATTTTCCTCTTCACACCACTAAGAGATACAAGGTGCTGCCACCCCAGACTCTCTCCCCATTGCTCGTTCCCTGACCTGACAAGACGTTTGTGGAGGAACAGAAGATTTTGAGATCTAAAGAAAGATTCAAGATCATAACTGTTTCACTTAATAATCAGTGTTTTCTACTTCTTCAGCTCAAAGGAAAAAACAAAACAAAACTAGGTCCAGTATTGCACCCGGTGCAGCACAGCACATTGGAGCTGTTCAGCCCGTGAGCCACTGTGTTACTTCGTAAGTTTTAAGGGCTAACAGAGCAGCTCCCATCTTCCATATTGAATTAAATAATAAAAAAAGACAAAACTGTATTAATTTACAAAATTATTAATTGTACTACAACGAGGCCCCATTTTTGGTTGAAATCTCCAGCTACAATCAGATTGCAAATAATTCTACACAACACAAAACCACGTCTCTGCCAGCAAAAAGCAGTCTGTGCCTACACATGGTAGGACAGAAGTTGGAAAGGAAGTTGCTGTTTTATTAAGCTGTCCTAGAAAAGCCAGTAGCCATCATTCAGATACCAGTCAGAAAGAAACAGTCATACAATCTGGCACGAATGCAGCTCGAAATCAAATGCCTACAATTCTCATCATCACCTGCTACGGCACAGTTTGATAACTGTAGATATGAGGACGGATACAAAGCCACCTTCTCCATTCAAATGTGAATCCATCCTGTTCCCCTTGCATCCCAGTCTGCCAGGTTAATGCCAAGATCATCCTTCGTTATTTCACCCTAGGGAAACTGAGATCTCCACACGTGGTCTCAGAAGCCTGCCATCTCTTGCTGTGGCTAACCCCAACGTTACTCTCATATGGCTTTGTGGCTAGGCAAAGTACTGTCAGAGGTTTTTGCACCCTGAGATTTTAAAAAAGTTATTTACAGATCCAGTATACAATTTTTTGGTTTTGAAAATCCCACTGGCACCAATTTGTACCTTCAGTGACCCAAAAATCTGGCCTTTATGACCCATACCATGGGCCAAAGGATGATTCCTGCAAGGACTAGGCTAACTCAGTGATGTTGGCGTTAATTTGTATTTGTTAAAAGAACTCAAGTATTTTACCTGAAGCTGAAAAACTTGCACATTATTTTATTCAAACTTATGTTTTGAAAAACTGTTAGAACATATTTGATATGCACATCTTACATTGTGGGTTTTGTTTTCTTTCATTTTAAGTATTTCATGTTAGCTATTGCAAAAATTCCAGCATGTTTTTGGCAAAAGCAGGTCAAAACGAGGATCTAGGGAGAAAGACCAAGAACACAGATAGAATAATGATTATAATTCAAACAAAACTCTTCAAAGGGCAGAAAAAGTTACAACTGTGATAACTAATTGATTGATAAGAAGGATTTTGCCCTTGTAAGACAGAAATAGGTTTTTTTGGAGTGATTTAGTTAAATACCCCCTCAGATCTCTTCTTTTTTTTTTTTTTTATCTTTGGGATTTTAACTGTCAGGCAGCATATTCAAAAGAAAAATGATACCATCCAGGAAGTTGTTATCTGGATTAAGTGTGTTGTTTGACTTCTTCCCTGCTACAGTGATCACTGGCACAAGGAGAAAGCAAGGAAGTTGGGGGAGGAGGAAAAAAAAATGATTCAGAAATGTGAGAAGTTAAATACATTTCTCTGTGTCTCAATTAACAGAAGGAGGGCTTGTTCTGCTGTGGGAGCAGCACAAGGTTCAAAAAAGCAAGGACTACTTTAGTGACTGTGTGTCATGTTAGAAACTAGAGAAACATAAGGGACTTGACACAGCATTATTTGCTCTGAATAATAACCCCCTAGAGCCACTGCTAGTCAGAACTGTTGTTACATGTTGGGTGATCAAATTCAGGGGCTCCATCCACACAGGGCAGTCAGCTCTGGGTATGGCAGATGTTGAAGCTCTCGTTAACCTCAGCTTTGCTCTTCCCTGGTTCAGCTGGCTGCCCTGGGCTGCCACGTAAGGACAGATGCACAGCACAAGTCATTCAGGCTCTGCCCTTCGCTGCTGGCTCTACACCTATACAGTACAGAAATTTGTTTATAAGTTTTCAAGGTGGATGTATTGCTCATATTCCTAGAGCCCTGTTTATAAATGTTTAATACCTCTGACTTTGGTTTATCCCAGCTCCTGTTATCCTAGATAATTGAGGGTTGAATTGAAAATTTAATATTTAAAATATGTTTCCTGTGTGTTTTGATGATGTGAGCTTGCTTATTGAAAACCTTCACTGGTTAACCCACACAGGCTTATCTTTTGCCCTTTTCTCTGAAGACTTTTGCAACCCTTATTTGATGCTAGTCTTTCCATATTGTTTTACCTGCCCTCTGTTCTGCCAGTAACAGGAGACACAAGTACCTGTTTCTTTTTCTTTCCTTGCTGCTTCCTGTATACAACACTGTCTTGCCATAAATAAGCAAGAACGCCTTCTTTTTTTTAGAGGTTTGTAATAAAACTCAACAGCTTCTGTCAATTTGTTTTATGTATATATTTAGAAAATATATAAGTAAGAAACAAATTCCATATAAAACATGCACACAATTTGCTCCCACGTTCCTCACCTTTACAATACATTTTAAAACCCAGCAGATTAGAAACATAAGTGTTTTGTATCTCTGATATATCTGTGTGTTGCATTCTACAGTCTTTCTCTTTCTTCTATATCCTTTTTTTTTTCTTGCTTCTGACTGATATGGATTGATGCTACTCCTTTGGTTATTGAGCTGGTTACCTCATCCAGTAGTGACAGCAATCAGCATGATAGTTTTCCAGTCTACCAGGAGCTCTCACTGCTCTTCCAGTCTGCATTACAGCTATTGAACACAGTTATGGAATAATGAATCTATTTTAATTTTCTTTTCTTTGCTCCTCAAGAGGATAAGGATTCTGCATCTCCTCTGTTCTGTGCAGAAGGGCATCACCCTTAACACACAAGACCCTGACCTGAAGTACCACAACCACCTCACAAATAGTTTTGTTTGAAAATCTTTCAGTTGTGTACTATTTTCTAATGTCAGCCATGGTGGCCCAGAAAATCCTTCTGCTAACTTACTTTGTGCACAGAAACTGTGGGTTTTGACAAGGGATCAAGAAAGGTCAGCCTGAAATAATCATATATTCCTCTATGCATGATCGCTGCAGTGACTAATCCTAATTAACTCCCTTAACTCCCTGCTTCTGTCTCCTTCCCCTTCAGAAGGCAGCAAGCCAGCCCAGTACTGAAAACAAATGAGAGTAGAGAAGAAAAGGGAATTTGTACTCTCCTGTACTCATGTTCTCACCACGCTTCCTCCCACTCCAAATTCAGTAGCAAAGGAGTATGTTTTAGTTGACTATCTGAGTCTAAATTCCCAGCTGCTATCTTATCAAATAGGAACAAAAGAGTATTTTTGGTTAATTATGTGGCTCTGCTGTTGACACTGCAGCTGACGGGGAAGACCAGAAAAAAATCTGCATGGTTTATAGTACAAATGTAATGTGGGAAGTGCCCAAACCACAGATGACTTGGGTTGTCACTTCAGTTTTCCAAGAAGTTTGGGAGCACTTCGGTCTTGTAACCTTCTTGCCACCCTGAGGGACAGGGTCTCAAACTGAAGCTCAGATGTAAACTATTTAAACCGATGAGCTGATTAAAGCTGATGTCAAGATTGGAAAATGCTCTGTATTTTTGTGATAAATGGTATCTTTTACTGGGTGATTTCAAAGCATTTTTCTAATACATGTTAATGAGACCTCCCAAGTATGCTATAAATACAGTATCATGTGTATATGACTCATGCAGCTTATAAATTTTACATCACCTACACCACTGTTTGAACAAGGGTGACAGAGCAGCGTTCAGGCAAATTCCTCTCTGAGAACTTCGCCAAAATAGCAATACCTGTGTCTTCAGGGATCAATCTGCCTCAAGGCTGACTCTAGCTAGAGAAATTCATGCCGAGGGATATGTTCCCTGCTTACAACAACCCTCCCATTGCATGACTGCCTTGCAAAGGAACAACAATACAGTTCTCATGCCAAAAATGTAGAGAATTCTAACAAGAAAGCAAACTCTACAGCAATGTATAGGAACTCCTGTGCTACACATACCACACTATGCCAACGGTCTATAGCAGGTTGTAAAGAAGAGAAGAAACTTTGCTGGGGGATGGATATGGATCCAAAAGGTATAGATTCTCTGTGGGACTTGATTTTAATTATAAAGCAGGAGAAAAAAACATATAATCTCTTAAACTTACCTGTGCCCTTAACTAAAAGACATTTTAACTTGGCTTAATTAACTATTAATATTGAGTTCCTGAAAAGCCCTTAGTAATTTCAAAGTGTTCACTCTACTCCTGTGGTAATTATCCATTTAAGAGGTTCTACAGACAGAGTAATAACGAAGACACAGAAAGCATTTGTTTTCATGGTACTTTACAGGAACTGTGAGCTAGACAGACGCTATTTAATTGAGATAAATAAAACGCTATGGTCATACACGTTGATGAGAGGTCAGGAACATCAGCATAGGGCTAGCACTGGCTAGTGTAGCTTCCTGCTAGATTAGAGGATGGCTAGGTGAGCTAATGCCTGCCTGTGAACTATCCCAAGTGAAATGATTATTTAAAGGCCCCACAGAGGGTAAATAGCGGAGCTGAAACCACAGTAACTAGATTTCTTTAGCCCAGTCTCGGTGGAATCAAGAAAGCTGGATCAAGCCACGCATTCCATAGTGATTTCTTTCTTCCCTGCATACAGGATGATTGATATGGTGGAATACAGCCAAAACAGGGAAGGGAAATTCTGCTGCTACTTTCACAGAAGCGAGAGCACCGAGACAGGGTGGAAGGAAAGGAGAAACCCTACAGAGTTAACTGCAGTGCTTTCCCAAAGCAAAGAAAGGAGGAGGAGGAGGAGGGGAAGATGCTTCCTATCCTCCAAATGAGGGGGAAGGACAGAGACAGCAGCTTTCTAGGCTTCAGTGGAATCCCAGCAGTTTCAGCTCCTAACTGGGCATCAATAACATAAGAATATAAAATTGTAAATAAATTGTTCCTCTTTTATGTTTTGGTGGCTTGATGATGTTAATACTAATTAAAGCTTCCTAATCTATTAAATTAGTGGATAATAAAGATCAGTGAGAATGCCAGTCTTCCCATGCTGAAAACCATGCACTTGTCTTTGTGAATGGCTCCTTCCTAAACCTGAATCTAAACAACTCCAAACTTCTCAGTATTTAAATCTGAGAGTGGCTTCTACAGGTAGAATCTACCTCTGAACTCTAAGCCATCTATAACCCCTACAGGTTTTGTTCTGCAAGTTGCTATGATTGCTAAGAACTGAAGTCTGAAGAGTTTGATTTAAACAGAAAAATGTCTGGTCTTTGCCTTTGATAATTCACAAAACACAACGAAGCTTAGACCAAGTTAAGCAATACATTTAACCCTACCCTTTCTCTGTATTAAGTAAAGACTGAATTAAGAACTCTGCCATTTAATATGCTTCTGTCTTAGTCTGGTCTGATGTACTGTAAATGCTCTGCACGGATGCATTCTGTTTCTTTGTTACTACAAAAACATCAACAACATCTCCAAAAATTTCAGTTGAAACAGTGGGGAAAACATCAGAAAATTCAAGTGCATCTGCTCGTGCATTGCAGCAACGCAGCACAGCCCTTGCCCTGTCAGCCACTGACTTGCTAAGGACAATTAATTGATGAAAAGCTAAGGAAAAAAAAACTGATGACAAAGCATGTGCAATCACCAGGAGACAACCTGAGAGAAGCTGCTGTGCACTAGGCCTGTCTGGGAGATGGCCACTTCTGCAGGCTGAAAGGGATCCCGAAAGGATTTACCGCTGCTTGTAGTATGATTTGGGAAAACACCTGATGGAGTTAAAATTGAAACAGCCCCTATTTTCAAGAGTTAATAACTTTCTGGGGGGAAGAAATCACCTTAGGACCCTACTGTATTTCAGAGGAGGAAAAAAAAAGACAGTTTTGGGTTAAGGAGATATGGAAAGGAGGTGGGAAATGTCAGGTGGTGGGAACAGTAACCTATTCCTTTGGCCTGCAGAAGGGGGGGGGGGGTTGAAGCTGTGCAGCAGTTTGCCAAATGAGTCTAGCAGTTTCTGAAGTTCAGGCTCCCGTTGTCAAAACCAGAGGCTCCAAATGTGGTACTTTCCCCTAATGATATCTGCAAGGGAGTTGTATTATTTATATGTATTTTAAATTAGCTGATGACCTGAGCTATATCTATTACAGTCCAAATTCAGTTTGCATATCGTTCATTATATAAAAGAGGATTGAAATGAACATAACTGTTTACTCAGAAGACATCCATTTAGTAAGTTGGCATTTTTTCATTACCCAAAATATATGATAATTGTCCATATAATTCCTTCAGCAAGTTAATTGCACACAGTCCTGCTCCTTGATGGAAATTATCTGTCAACCTCACATAATTGTTATGCATCTGTCTCAGTTAATATTCATTCATTCATGCTATTGCATACATAAGACTATTGAAACTGGGCTCAATCCGTAGTAAGGTGAGCACCTTTTTAAAAAAAAAGCTACAGCAATGAGGTTTTTACAACACATCTTAAAACATGACTCCTGATTCAATGAATAAAGTGCTACCATGGCATGGGATGGGGTGCTTGGTACACAAGAGGACAAAAGGCATGGGGAGCCCTGCGACTGCAGCACCCTACAAAGAAGCACGCACATTTCTCCAGGCGCTGGGTGCCATCAAGCCTTGTCTTCCATCTCTGGACCCCTGAAAGTTGAAATAGTCCCTTTCTGTCACGGCAGTGAGGGTTGCGGCAGGGTACAGTGCCAGCCACAGGCAAGCTGGGAGCAGATGGCAGCTTGGGGGGCCCTGTGGTGCCTGGGCAACTCTGCTGCAATGCTCCCCCCCTTGGCCTGCTCCCCTCTCTCTGCACAGGCAGGCTCACCCCAGCCGGCTTCTAAGTTCCTGCCTTAGGACAGCACTAACTCCCACAGCGACTCCACAGCTTCCCAGAGGGCTTTAGCACGCCCGAGGCTGCTAGCAGCACCAGAGCCAGTTGCTTATAGGTGACTGCTAGTGTAGAGCCGCCTGCTATTTCAGAAAGCACGAGAACCTTACCGGCCTGTAGGTGAATTCACAGCAATGTATTTCACCTATATTCATTTCAGTGAGAATGGTGCCCTGAGACACCAAGGTAATAAAAACATGATATGTGAGCCCTGTGGTTCCTTAATGTCCTGCACGCTAAGGATTCAATGGTCCCCCTACAGTTCTGCAATGACCCACACGCCATCGCCATCAGTAATTAAGACATATCGTGAGGCCTGATAAGATCACAAAAGGTCTGAATCTTTTGCTCTCTTATACCTATTTCTTCATTTTCCATCTCACTTAGGCATTTGTACCACCAAAAAAGTGAGAAAAAGGTGTCTACTGATGCATCGGAATAGATACATCTACATCCCTTTTGCACACGTGATAATTACAAAGTGAAAGGTAATAGTAAATCAGGGTAGTAACATTCACTTCTGAAAGGAGAGATTCCCTTTTGAAGAGGGATGGGAGGATGCACTTCTGCAACTAGAAGTGTGGTTTGCATTTTGCACTGAATCCATCAAATTTATTCTACTTTCACTGGAAACAGACTTTCATTTCTAATGGAGTTTGCTGCAAACGTATGAGTTTTACTGTGCAAAAGGATTCAGTTCTGACAGGAAGCATTTTCTAACCCTGCTACATCTGAGGCTGAGGTACAGATCTTGAGGGAAATCCTTGAAGGGTGGAATCAACATTGCCCTCAGATCATGTACAAGACACTACATCAAGCACATTGTTTACTGTCATTTCCAATTTATCCTACGTGACACAGTGCAAAACAACACGTACCACAAAAGAAAAAGAAAAACATGAAACAGAGTACTTTATATAACCTAGCAAACCTATCAAGAGCGTCATATATACATATGTGTGCATGTACATCCCCAAAAAACCCACAGAGCATTCAAATGACTAGTTCAAAATCAATGCAAATTCCTAAGACCCCAAAAACCTGACAGAAGAAGGTCTTACCAGCTAAAAGGGTAACTTCTGTGACTAAAAAGAGTAAACTGACAATCTAGGTCAGGGTTTGCCACCGTTGGTGACTGCTCGCAGCCTTTCTGAACCTTTTTGTTCCTGATCCTTACACACCCTCATGCTACAACTTTAAAAACAATGCAGTGTGACTCTAGATCCCATACCTTTTGGTTAACACTAAATAAGCACCTTTGCTAGCCAAGGCCCGATAATACTATGCTTTTTATTAGACATTTATAGACAAAAATATTCTGCAGTGGAATATGTATTCAGAAGGGAACATAAATCCCCAGAACACAGACCCAATCCAGTCAAACCCTTTAGGATGATGAGGGCATCCAAAAAAACCCCACAGAATATGAAGTAACTTGAACACGAATGTATTATACAGATTAAAGGCACTAACTGCGAACCCGACTGCAGAGCCGATAGCATTTTACACTCTGTGCAGGGAGTAAATAGGAAGATCTAAATAAAGTGCCTGTATTGAGGTTAGCATAAATCACTGCTGCTAGGGACTGCTGCATTCTTGTTGTACTCCTCAGAGGACTAAAAGGAGTACCTCCCTACCAATTCCACCTGCTCTTGCAGACACCGTGTTTCTGTAACCATCATGGAGACCAGATACCACCAGGCTGCAGCAAACGTAGCCCAGTATTTCGCTTTTTGCTGGATAAGAAAAGGAGGCAATCAAAACTGGTTTGATAAGAAAGCTCAGCACTCAGCACCAAATGAATCAAAGGTCAGTAGTGCTCCCATGGGTCACTTAGAGACCGGCACTAACCGAGACCTCAAACCCCAGCACCTCTCTCTCACAGAGAGTCAAGAAGTTACAGAAGGTGGTTTCAAAGATGAAAAGTTAATACAGAGGAACTGTTACATTTCCAGAAATGAAACGACACACTGCCTGCCCCCCCAGTACCTTACCAGCCCTCCAGCAGGAAGAAGGAGCAATGTGGATTTCCATTTTATATGCTTTACATTACATATATGTGGGGAACATTTCTTCTAATCCATACCACCTCCCTATCCAGATGTAGAGTCAACAGACAGCAAAAAGATGTTTGCAGCATCAGTGCAGTCCTGAAGTGTTTTATGCAGCAAAAGTAGGAAACTTTAGAATAAACTTTCTCTAGATGATCATAAAACTCCTTACTTCAAATTCAGGTCCCTGTGTCAGCCTTATATACACAGCCTCAATAGATCAGGTTTATTTTGGTGGGAAAGCCTGAGCATGTACAAAAATCAGACAGAATTTTCTATTGAGTTTCGGTACACATAGCTCTGTGTGTCTCAGAGCGGACCTCAATGCACCTGTAAGGGTCAAGGGTGATGCTTAAAGTTGTCAGAGACATCCTAGTAGCTGTCCTGCTGCTCTCCTACTGCACATACCAAAGGCAGGCCTTCAGTGTTTAAGCTGACTTCCCAAGGGCTTATGTTCCTTAGACTGTGGTGAAGGAAAAACTGTGCGAGCTTGTTAACATGTTTAATATCCATAAAACAGGGACTTCTTAGATGCACAGCTCAAGATGATTCAGGAATGCAAATTTTAATATTAAAATACTCTTCTTTTTTTTTTTTTTATCTCAAGATCACAAAAAAAGGCCTAGAGCTCCCAGTTCAGGAAAGGAAATGCAGCAGTCTTATTTAAATGTGACATATATATGTATGACAACCACTTAAAGATTCTGACTATTCAAACACATTTCTGCACATCCAAGTAGGCTGAGGACCAAAAGCCAGGTTCAAATTTATGCCATTTTGAACTTAAGGTCGTGAATAATGAATGTTCATCTGGTGCTCTGAGATACTCTTTCTGCTACTACACACCTTCATCCAAATTTCCTGTTGCATTTCTGGTACCTCCCTCTCCTGTCCTGAATGGGTATCAGGCATGAAAAATAACATATTGAAAAAATTCAATGGCTGGAAAATGTTCAGGTTCAATATGGAGACAATGTTTATTAGCAGAAATAAAGAACAAATTTTTATTTTTTTTACACTGCTTAGCTCAGCCCTAGGGACTCTGAAAGAAGACAATGACAGGACAGCACTGCATCAGCTGCCACATAATAATAATTCTCCATGCTCTCCAAACAGGTTCAAGGAAACACCTAATGTAGGTTTCTACACTAACTGAGCATCCTATTTCATAATGGACTTTCTTTAAAGTAGTCTAATTATACTTTACAGGAAATAGATAATTTTCAGTTTTTTCTTCACGGCCCAGGAGACAGTTCCCTGAAGAGAAAGATCTGAAACCTGCAGCTTTTTATATAATCTCTAATTATATGAAAGAGAAATGTCACCTGAGTAGGAGATGTCCAAAAGAACACGTGCATGGAAAAATTGTGGTATTTTTGCAGTTTGAATTAAAGAAATAAAATATTGTGAAGGAGATTTGTTAGATTGATAAAGTGTGTCTTTGATGCCCACTGAAAAGGGAACACCACTTTCTTGTCAGCAATACCTTACACATTTCAGCCACCATAACCAAACAATAATTACCTTTTCATGGTCACTGAACAAAAATAGAAAACAAAGAAACACAGCTTCAGAAGCTAGTTGCTGAAAGCTGTTCTTCAACATTTTTTATATTTTAACAGAAATGAAACCCACTTTTTCACACCTTGGGGGAAAAAATATTTTGCTCTTAAGGGTAAACTCCTTCATATAAGATTTTTTTTAAAAAAATCTTTAAAAATACAAAAGTTGTAGGTTTCTGAGGCTATTTAACTAAAGTTGACTGATGAAAACTGAAAAGCTATCAACTGTTGAACTTACTTTCTCATAAAAATATTTTTGGCAAATATTTTGGCAAAAAAAAAAAAAAGCACAAAAATAGTTTGACAATTTCGGTGAAAAGTAGGTGGTACATCTAAGCTTCAAGGAACACCAAGAATGCAAAAACATTATTTCATCAGTATTTTGCTTTTGCAACTACGTGTGTATTATTCCTTTAAAATGCTATCTATAGCAAGTGCCAAACCACAGATTTTATGCAAAACCTCTACAGCAGAGCGAATAATGAAAACAGCATTGGCCAAATTATTTAATGCCATCTGCTCTTTTTGCATTGCTCCAAGCAGGCAAAGAGCATGGAAAATCGCAGGATTTTCCTAGCTAGTGCAAAGCCAACACAGGCAGCTTCCCCTGCCCTTCCTCCAGCTGCCCACACATCCCAATGGCGCCAGGGCAAGGGGCACAGCAGCACCATACCCTGGGACAGCTGTCTTTGAACACCATGGGTGGAAAATGGAGGCTGGAGCTATCCTAATCCCCCAGTTAAGGACAGCTGTGCTGCACAGACTCAAGGAACTCATTTTAGTGCACTTCGTCACATGCTGTCTCCCCATTAACCAGTACTTGAAATGCTGGCTTGAAAATTTGGCCAGGTAGTTTTGGCAAACCGTAAGAGGGCCAAGACGACAGGTATTGGACAGGGGCTGGAGTGAGTGCTCCTTGGAGAACAGATGGACTAAAGTCATGCCTTGCTTTTCTGACCAAGCTCTTTTTCCTGTGTGAGAAGAAAATGAGCCTTTCCATAATTCCTTATCTTTCCTATTATCTCATTCTGCTGCTGAGCCCACAATAGCAGGTGACAGATCGTGGAGAGGGCTTTTAGAGATACTGTAGATGCTTATCTGCTATAAATCACAGCTTCATTACCTCCAGCAGAAAATGCTGAGCTCTATCAGCCAAGGGTCTGACTCTGCAAGCTGCACTTTAGAGCTGTGGTGTTGTCACCGTCTCTGCAGAGAAGCAACCAATGTTCAATTTGTAATTTAAATTAATGAAGAATGAATGTTGTTATTTCTGCCACAGAAAAGGAGCTCCCCATGCAGCAAGAAAAAATAATGATACCAAGCTTTCTTTTCAGCTGTAACTCTTCGATGTTTTTACAAAGGAAGAAAGTAGCATTATCCTGTTCCACACATTAAGGCACAAAAAGGTACACGTACCCAGCAGAGCTAGTAGCAGATCCAGGGGCAGGTTCTCATAAAGGGAAAGAAGAAAAGATATTCACAAGGATTTAGCACAGATTAGAAACCTACAGGAAAAACAATTCAGAAAACTCTGGAACTGGAGGCCTTATGTCCAAATAAAGCAGTGATCAGAATGATCTGATGGCAAAAAGAGGGAAGAGTTTACACATTTCTAAACATTTTCCAGTCGATCAGGGGGTGTCTTTTACTGTGAACTAACATCTTCCCTGCATTTGCCGATCTGGATTCAACTGAAACTGAATAAATTAATCTTGCTTTTTACAAGGCAGTCCATGACACACAAAAAAAGAACAAACCAAAAAAAAAGGATATTAAATTAGCTCTATTACCCTACTTCAGAAAATGAGTAAAGTGTAGCAGTCAGGAGCCAGCAGCACAGCGCCAGCAGGTACATTTGTTCCCAGGCTAGATAAAGACCCATAAAAATACCCTTAATGTAATTGCTTCAAAGTGGTACAACAGGTGGGGTCACTTCCAGCTTGGCACAACTTCAGGGGAGACTCACCTCAGCTCTGAACTTGGCCCACCATTTCAATTCTGACATGCATTGCCAAACTCTCTGCTCCAGTCTGCGGGGCGAGATGCAGAACGACAGCGAAGCCCCAGGCTGCAGAGGTCCCACGTGGCTGAAGCTTCTTCCCTGGGTCTCCTGTGCTCAGGGCCCTTAGCTCCTCTGAACATCCCATTCCGGGACAGGTCACAGCCCATTCCGAGTTTCCCAGCTATCTCTAAAAACCCCCTCAGTAATCCCTCTTTCAATGGCCATGTGAGATCTCAGCATACTATGTGTAGATAAAAGTTAAATTTTGGAACTTTAGGACTCTGTATACTTTTTTCTAACCTGAAAAGCAGCCATCTGGATTAAAATCTCCTGCCTGTACCTGCCAATGAATCAAGTAGCAGGCTTAGCCCCTTCCATTCATGAATGACAGCATGTATATTTATGGCCACAAGAGAATTCTGGATAGAACTTCCATTATTTAACTTTCCGGTTACTAAGACAACTTTTATGACCACGATGAGGAAGTTTATGCCACTTAAAAAAAACCAAACCAAACCAAAAAAACCCACAACCAACCAAAACCCAAAAAGTATGTTGGTGTAATGTTTAAAATGGCAATATGAGAGTCTATATTTGGTTTGTTAATAAAGATTTTTGTGACACTGCTTATCAGTTTATCTGATAATCACTAGAGTGCAATGATGTACTAAAGCCTTTAAAATAATACCATAATCCTTATTTTGAGGGTTTTCTTTACTGCACAGGTTCCTACAGGGTGTTCATTTAGGAAGTTCCTAGCAGAATTGGGAAGAGACTCTAGATATCCTAATTTCTTAAGTTATGCTTATTAGACCTAGCAGCTTATCTAATTTTTTATAAACAAACCTTAGTCCAATCAATTCTCCAGCTCAGTCTTCCAAAAGCTTAAATAGTTACGTTAAACACATCCAGAAATCAAGTGTTTTCAAACAGCTGTTCTCATATATTCACAGCAATCAGGTTGGTGCCAAAACACCCAAAAGCGCACCAGCCACCGCTGGCTGGATGACAGCTTCACCACGCGCCTGCTGGAAGCTGGCCCTTTGCACTTCACCTGACACAGTTTCAAGTAAAACCTCATTTCTCTGCTCCTCTTCAGTTTTAGTTTGTTACTTCTGGTTTATGTTTCAGCCAAGCCTCCAGAATACAGCACTGAAGCCATGCACGTCCCCGCTACCTGAGTGCATACCCATCAGTGCATTTGAACTGGGAATCCAAGCGCTGCTTTGGCCCAATAAAACATGCATCTATTGAAGTCTCAAACAGGAATTGTTTTTAAAAACGTGAGGACTCCAAACACCAGCGTATTTACCCATCTCCAATTGTAGCTCACCCTCCAGCACACTGCACCAACAGAGATTTGCTAATTATCTTTTGGAGGTGAGCTTGGCTACTCCAGCTTTGATGCTCTGCTTTGCAATTAAATGTATTCCAGCAGCCACATGGGGAAGAAGGAAAAAATACAGCTTCCAGTTCTGCAATGACCTACTTACGGCATTAAAGCACCACGGGGGAGGGGGAGGGCTGGCGGGGAGAGGAGAGGTCTAACTACAGCTTAATGCAAGCTGACACTTCTCTGTGCTTCAGACTGCACAGCAATCAATATCAGATATGACTTCACATCCTACAGAAAATATTGCTAAGACAAGGAAAGTTAATGACAGGAAGGAATTAATATAAGACCTTGGTTCTCAAAACCTGCGGTAGTTTTAATATCCCAATCCTTTTCTGCCCACTTTGCTATGCCCCGTACCACAGTACTCCTAAGACTGTCTTAAATTCATGGTATTATTCAAGCTACAGGAACGGCTGGACCGAGCGCTGTACAGTGACAGGCTCCCTGTCCCAGACAGTGCACCTGCTCACCAGACAAGCACAGAGGTTCTCATTCCTCCTTCTCAATGAATAAAGCAAGGCAAAGGAAGGCAATTGGATTTATTTAGCATCACTAAGAGAAGTCGATGCCTGAGCGACAGATTGACCCTAGATCTTGTTCAGTTTTTAGGCCCCTCCACCCACCAAAATATATGGAGGTTTTTTTCCATCTCAGATTGTCGTTAAGCTTTAAGGCAATTAACCAGAATCATTAGAGAAAGACGCTGATCATGGGAACATTTTTGCATTCTGTCAGGGATCCCAGACTACACTGGATTTTTAAGCACAGGTTGTATTTTGGCGTATGGTTTCTGTTTTCAGTATTCCACTATCCTGGTTTACGGTACAGACAATTAAATTCCTGGATTTCACACTAACCATAGTGCTTATTGCTTGCATAGCCAAATGGAAGCCATGCCACCAGTGCTATAGCTGGACTTTTCCTAAATACCATATACTTGCATATGTGAAATGCTCGTAATATAAATATCACAGCAAACGTTTTGAAAGCTCAGCTGCAAGAGTTGAGCCAAACACATCAGTAAGCACTTAAAAATCTGTTTCTTCATTTGTAGCTTTTTGTAACATATAATAAATATGAAACTAAGAAACCCCCTTTAACTTATGCTGGAGTAAATTCAGAGTCATAGTTTGAGGACAACCATCTTTTCCATCTTTTTTTTTTTTTCTTTGTGTGTGTCAGAAGAAATATTAACCTCCAGTCCTGTTTCCAAACTTTACAAATATATTAGAAATAATGAATGTAAATATCATAGCTACCCAACTGGTGTGTGCGGGGGTGTGGGGGGGTGGGGGTGTGGGGGGGTGGATAGAGAGAGAAAGAGAACAAAAAGAAAAGTGAAGGAGAATATGGTTTTTCATCCTTTCAGCTTCCACTGAAATGAGAAGCAGCATCCAGCAGCACTGTTTGCCCCAGGCAGAGGAGTTTCAGCCTGAATTATTAGCTTCCTTCAGTATTCTCTAACTCAGTATCCACACTGCTTGAAGGAATCATTCACATCTGTGGAATTTACTAATCCTTTTCTACAGCCATCACAGAAATTGGCTGTTCTCCCTTTCCCCAAGTGTCTGAGTCACACTACCTAAGGCCGTGAGCGTGTCATATCCGATAAATGAAGCAGGGTCAGACACGGTCAGTACTTTAACAAGAGACAGCCAGAAAGAGGTGAGATGCTATGGAGATGATGCCACCTAATCAATGGACAGCAAGTCACACTTTGCATGATTCTGCATGGAGCACTGTTCCTTCAGCATCATCAGTTGCGATATAAATGTTGTGGAGCTGGAAATGAAGAGAAATACTGCTTCTACTTGAAATGACAGTCAGAATATAATAATTTAATGAACAGCTCTAAATTAGTCAAAATCACTGTGATCTATTATTGCAATGGATAAATTCCTGAATTATTGTCTTCTAAGACAGTTGGCAAAAAACATCTCCATTCAAATCACTGCTAAAATCCCACTGCTCAGTCACAGGTTTCATTTAGCATCATGTCCACGCATCACTGCATTGTCACAGAGATGGAGGAGTTCTAACCTCAAATTTACTCAGCCTGCAGCATGGCACTGAATAAACAGGGACCTGCTAGAGTCAGCCTATGTAGAAAAAGTCAGCATATATTACATGTAGATAAAAACATAATATAATACATATTAAAAAGTTATCTTCCAATTATAAATTTTTGTGCCACCAAAATCCAGGCATTAAAACAAGCAAGCAATTGAGAACAAGGGCAAAAGGTGTTGGTCTGATAGCTTTTCCTGAAGTGTCTTTCCCTTCTAGTAGCCCTCTGCAAACATTATTACCACTGCTTTTCTGTAGTTAAGAGTTTGGAGACCAGGAGGTATGCCCTGCAGAAGAGGAACAGAACTTCCTTGTTGTTTCCTTGCTGTGCACCCAAGATCCTGTCACAGACTGCCTTAGAACACATTCAGTGTCTCACTTTATCCATCAGTACTGTAAATGATGTACTTTGCCTTGCAGTGCCATTAAGACTCAACAGTTTTAAAAACTTTGCAATGCTTGGATGAAAAGCATCATCTAAAGTGAACTGTATAATTAATGTGACTGCACAGACTTTTTCTTCTTTTTAAGTAGCTTCTTCAAAAGCATTCTGAGCATCTAAATCCTTTTTTCTTTTCATATCAAGATGATTGATTACATATTTAAAAGTATTAATTGGTTCTATGATAAGGGTTTTTTTAAAAAAAAACCTTAAAGGTTCAAGATATCAGGAAGAAATGTTGCAGTTGCTCAAATAACTTAAATAGTTGCTCAAATAACTCATAGATTTTCACCGGTTCTTAATACATTCACACAATAAAGAGACCATTGTAGGCAAGCTGGATGATATTTATTTAGAAAAGGCTGCTTGTAAGTAATGGACTAATAATAAATAATTTGTAGAACATTGTGCATGAGCTATAAAGAGCATTCAGAACAACTGATCTCATTCCTTGGTTTAATTATTCAGTTCTTTTTAGGCTGGAGCTACGTGTCTGGTATATTTGCTTCAGATCTCAAGAGGGTATTGACCAGGTTTTCTGAAGTCTTCTGCATTATTTATCTCTTCCTACCATAAGGGGTCTGATAGGCATACTGTTTCAATAATTAAATGTCAACAATTCATGCTGTTGGCCAAAACCCAGAGGACCTTCATAAATAAATAACATCTTGCATTTTTATAGCTTCTTTCATTCAAGGGTCTCAAAGTGCTCTGCGAATGTTCATTAAGACCCCCTCAACAGCCTTGTAAGGTAATTCAGAATTATTCTGCTCTCGGTTTTTCACAACCAGGAAAACCAGCACAGGGAGGCGGATCAGCTAGTCCAAGGTCACGGCTCCAGCCAGCAGCCAAGGAGGGGGCAGAGCCTGTATCCGCAGCTCCTCCTGCCAGCATCCCTGGCCAGGCTCTGCGCTGGTGGCAGCAGGGAGCAGATGATGCTCTGGGGACCTCACTGAAGCCACAGCCATATAAAAGCAATCAAAATAGGGCAGGGTGGTGATTTTTGTTTTAAATGTGTTTTATCACCACGTGGCCAAACAAGATGAGGGAAAAGAATGCTTCAAGGTCCACCCGTCTGACCCAGCACTGCTGTTTCTCTGTTACTAATTGTGGTGCTGCAGCCAACAGTGATTTCAGCCAAAGCAAGGAAATATTTGGCATCTTGTTTCCACTCTGATCTGTCAAAATGTTCATTAGAAGTCATACCTCTATATTTTATTTGCCTTTCTCCAGTCATTTTTGTTAGAATCATTCTCCATGACCCCTTTTTCACTCCATACTGATGAAAACAAGAATGATCTGACATCTCTAGAATGACTTTCATCCCACTGACATGTTGAGAGCAATGATGAGCACAGAAATAACATTAGAAGCTTTTCAGGCACCCTTTTCTGGAATTAGAACTGAGTTTCAGAGCAGAGAAAGGCTGAGTTTGAAAGCTGAGTGCACACCGCACACTCCACTCGCTCAGGTAGTTTTCAGCCATTAATCCTATTTCCAGTCCTCAAAAAAGATGAGAAAATCCACACAGAGATGATCCCAACAACCAAAACAAACCTTCCATTAAGATTCTCACAACAAATACCAAGTTCAAAACAGCTCCAGTACTGTGCTCCAGTTGAGTTCATTCCTGGTTTGAATGCAATGTCTAGACAAATGCAACACCAAAACACTTTGTACTTTGTATTGTTAGAGAAAGAAAAATATTCAACAGTGCTTTCACTCAGAAACAGCACTTTAGGATTTCCGACTCTGCACTGACCTCAGAGTCCATGTTTTCCACCTCTTGCACAAACTGTCACTGTATACATCCATGCACATATATATATACACCTGTATATAGTATATGTACATACTGTGTATACACACACACACAAAGTACAGCCTCATACTGGGATGGTGGTTTAGACCGATTAAATTTGAGCACAGGTTACCCCTTAACTTTCCACTAATCAGTATCATTTATCAGTATCATTTATTTGAATGTATGTACCTGTTCCTGACGTATCAGCTGAACGCCTGGAGTATTTGCTAGTTTTCAAGAACTAATATAAATTGGTTAACATTGCTGCGGACTTCACATCCATTTATTAAGACACAAACCACCAATGCCTTTTTGTATGTGTGTGTGTATGTGATTTCCAAATAAATGGACCAATTTGCTCTGTTGATGATGAAAGTTAGGGGCTCTGACGAGAAAACGATGACATGAAGCAGCACTTACAGATGTTATCACGGGTCAAAGTACACACGTTGCCCTATCTGAACTTGACCAATGATCACCACCACTAAGAAAAAGATAAAATACTACTGAAATGTAAGGAAATAGGGATATATTTAAGACTGTATTTAAGTATATATAATTGAATCAATAAAAATTAAATAAATTTTATGCTTTGTGAAAATCTGTAAAAAAAAAATCAATGAAAAATAGGATATATGATGCCTTAATAATAGTAATTCATCCCTTTCCCCTGCAGGTTCTTTTCTCCATGCTGTGCTATTCCTCTGCTTCTTGAATCTCCCTTTCACCAAGCTTCATGTCTACTTATGGTTCCCTTTACCCTGCAGAGCTATGGAGCAATTTAGGGAAAATGTATGTTCTTTGAATTACCATGTTTTTGTATCCACCGAATAGTTTCTAAGTCATCCTTCCCCACGTTTTTCCTATTAAGTCATCTGACCCAGAAATTAACCTTATTGGTAGTTTTGGCTTCATCTATGTGAGATACAGATATGTGGAATAGACTATGAAAAGACAGGATACATTTTGGCAGCAGTGAGTTGGATGGTAGATGTCTAAAGACCATTTTACTGTTTGTGCAACAATCAGTTGATCGAAAACCCATCAGACCTATTCCACCCATATGCAGACATATGATTTTCCCTCTAAATGAATTTAGATTCAATATGTGATACTATGCCAGAATAATGCCTGTTCTGTTTAACCAGCTACAATTGTTTCTCAGTTTTCTATACAGTTCAAATAAATGGTCCCATCACAACTCTTACAACCTAGTGTAAGACTAGCTCAAAGGACAAAATGCTGTTAATGTAGGTTGGAGTGACCATGAAAACAAGAGGGGACATATTTTGAAATTAACATTACTATCTAAATTTGGATTCATAAAGGACTTTTGAACTTAACCTCTAAAAGCCTGAGCACATTTGGTCAAGGTCCCACATCTTACTATTTAAGACACTGCTTCACTGAACATCTTCTCCTTAGATGACTACTTCACAGTGTTACTTCACAGTGTCCTTAAAAACACAGAGCACAATCAAGTTCCACCATGATCAAGGCTAATAGGTACAAACACTTTGCTACATGTGGTAAGTTTCACACCACCTTATATCTTCATGGAAATCTGTATGTGAGTGTGTGTGCACATGTGTATACGCATGTACATGCATGTTTATGTGTGTCTAGCAAACATGTAAAAGATTCTTTTAGACAGACTTACGCCTGTCTCAGAAGATGAAAATATTGTCTCAGGACAGCAAACTCCTTAATGCTGGATGCTTCAGTACTGCTACTGAAACATATTTTTATTCGCTTTTTACATTACTCTGAATACTCCCTGGTTTCTTTGTCATTTTCTCAAGATCCAGCAAGCAGTTCAAAAGAAATATAGTTAATTTTCAAAGCAGGTACTATCGATCCCATGTCACTGCTCTATTAAAATGACATCTTGCATTACGCAGAATGACTGATGCAGAAGTTATTTAATCTGACGGATGCTACAGCAAGGCAATAATTGCTCACTGCATCATTATTCGGTAACATTTTAGATGGCTTTGGAAAAGCCACTCTCATAAAGGGGTGCTACTGAACTAACACTATCGCACTTTCAGAAGACAGAATCCACCTTCATTCCCTCCCTCCCTCCCAGCAAAACTATCCTACATCCAGTCAATGCAATAGTGACTAAATTACTGCTAAATTCTTTTTTTAAAACCTGATTAAGTTACTAAACTGGCTCCAATAATAATTATATTCTACAATCTGTTTTCTCAGTTATCTTCTCAGTTTCTTTACTATACGTTTTTTTCTTTTTTTTTTTTTTTTTTTTTTTTGGGGGGGGGGGGGGGGGTGAGGGCCGAAAA
>JAVJGJ010000057.1:22353152-22390575 GCA_035590215.1 Microhierax caerulescens
AACGCGTGTGCCAGGGAGGGGAATGCAGCTTTTCAGGTACAGAAGTCAAACATTGGCACCTCCGTTCTTTGCTCATATTTGAAGTGATAACTTCACCCCAAACACATGGTTGAGAAGTATAATACCTCTAGGAATTTCTCCCCAGTCAGATATGGCATCTTTGAAGACTAACCCTCTCTTTCACCTTTACACACCTGCACAGTAAAAAAGGATGAACAATACAAATTGTGATCTCCAAAGTCGAATGCCCTCAACTTATCTACAGAAGGCAACCACAAATCCACATTCTATGTACTTTACCTAGAATTTTTTTGCTGCATGGTGTCTTGCAAGGCTAATTTGATCTACCCAGGTATGGATGAAGCACATGTCATGATACTGGCCCATTATCATCACTTCCCCTTTTAATTTAGATGCAGTCACTCCTGACCATCTCTGTAAGCACACTGAAAGCCTGGGGAAATGGAGGGGATGTTTCTCCATCCTCCCTTCCTGCTTCAGAGATGCAGCACGTGCTCTCTGGGATGGAGAGAAAAATCAGTGCATGGCATCCTGCTGAGCCCTCCTTTGCCAGCAGCTGGGCTCCCTTAACAGTGTTCAACTTGCTGAATTTATACAATTCTAATGCAAAACACCAAGTAGGTAGCTTCAGGTCAGTGACCACAGCTGGTGAGGAAAGTCAGCCCACAGCTCCTCATCCTTCCACATGGTCTGAGAGTCTACACTGCCCTGCTTGGCAAGAAAAATTAATCTACATCGAACACGCTCACAAATGCCCTGAATTTCTCCATCAAACCAATCTCTGCCTTGATTGCTCCAGTAATTTAAACGCCAGAATGTTAGGCTATGCATAAGCTGCCAAGCTGGAAGGAAGCAGGGTGACAGCGTGGCATGGCAGCCCAGGACTCACTGCACAGGAGGTAAGCTGCCAGACCGCCATCGATCCGATCCGCCTTGCCGGCAGCCATGCAGGACACACCAAAGGAGCCCTGTCTATGGGAACTTCCAAATTAATCTTCACAGAAAATGACTGTCGCTGCTGACACAGATGGCCTTTCCTCTTGGCTGCACCAGTAGCTCCGCATGGGCAAGGATGCCCTGCGTTTAAATGATCTTGGAGGTGAAAAGAGCTGCTGTCATGTTGCCGACCCTTTCAAGAGATAGGGATGGAAAGGAGCAGAGAAGAGAATCATCCCTCCTGGCCATGGGAGCAGAGCTGCCCATGTAAAAACAAAGGGACCAGGGCTGGGGAAGGGGTTGCTCAGACAGCACACACCAAATGATAAAGGAAGATCCAGACTAAATGCCAAAACCAAGAGACCACAAGAGAGACAAGAGTGTATCTGGCAACTACCAACATCCATCACTAAAATGCCGGTGTACCCCAGCCTGCCCTGTGGGACGAGGCCCGCAGGAGAGGGGCAGCGTGAGGAGGTGGCACAGCCACCAGGCAGGGGACACTCACCCCTGCACAGTTTTGCTGCTGCGGTTTGAAGCACTAACGCAGTGGCTACTGGTGCTCCACAGAGATGGCCACTGCAGGGCAGAAAACACCACATGGAAATAAATACTGAAGGCTTTAAAGACTCCTTCATATACTGCAGTTTTGCTGTGTTATTAGTAGTGGTAAAGCAGGGGCAGAACAGAGGCGTGCAGACATAAACTACAATTTCTTTTAGGAATTCAACACTGGTTCTCTTTCCATTCCTGACTCTCCCATCTCAGGAACGAGTGAGCATTTGTTAAACTTGGCTTTGAACGCAGGAAAACATTGGTTTGTAATAACTCTCCTAATTTGCTTTTCTTGGCAAGCACCCTGCACCAGCCGTCCCCAGTTCTGTTGTTAGGGGATGACTATGAATTTAAGAAAACACACACACGCACATACAAAGTCTCTGGTAATTACACGCGCAGTACCTGCTTTTTAATGCACTGCAATGTAATTACCTTTTTGTCAGCTCAACTTCATTCCACACAGAACAGCTGAAATCCTAATTACCAACTGCAGCAGTGAAAGTGTCCAATTTGCTCCCGAGGAGGCAGTATCATTAACCCAACTCATTATGTGCCGCTTGTCAGGTGAGGACTATGGAAATTTCACCTACATTTATACGTTTCCTTCTATGGAAAAGTAAACAGTCTGGATAAAACACTGAAAAAAAACCCTACAACACTCCCCCAGGACAAAATCCAACAAGCTGACCCAAGCAAGAATCTCACCAAAACCAAACTGGGCATGAAAAACTTGCCAATGGATTTCAGGGTTTAGCCCTTAATACTGAGAAGTACCATTTTCTCTATCAGCAAGGGTCAGAGTTTGTCATATTGCACGTCTGAGACGGGACACCCGAAGGGACAGCCCCATCTCGGGCATAATACGGGCTTTGGCCCAAACTGCAGCATAGCACCGTGCAGTTCAAGAGCAGCTCCTACACGCTGCCGGAGTGCCCTGAGCAGCAAACATGCCCGTGGTCAACAAGGCTGCAACTTTCCACAGCCGGCTGGGTGCCTGGAGCAAAATCTCAGCCAAGTTTTCAATTTATATTCCATCCAACAAACATCCTCTGCAAGAAGCTGAGGAAAAGAAAAAAACATGCAAGATAAACTAAGTGCTATAACAACTTGACTGAAAGCTAAGATTTAAAACTAACTCATCGCTATCTGCTCAGAGCTATGGTTCTTTGTGTTTCTCTGCACTTACATTCTCTATTTATCTTCCTTTATGAAAGGGCAGTTCAGTGCATATTTGCACAGGGTCCTGTGTGCTGGGTAATTCCATAAAACAAAGCATGTCTCATTAGCAATTTCTTTGCTGTAGCCAATATCAAACTTTTAATAGAAAGAAATTGAGATGACTGCTCACCAAAGTAATGGGTGAATTTCAGAGGGACAACCCTATTTTTCCCCAGGGAGTATTTAGTTTGGGGGCGGGGGGGTAAGTACTTTATATGTCACTGTAGCTATTTTGTATTTCAGGAAATACCTAAAGTTTCTGAGAAAGCGGCTTGCAGAGTAATGATTTTTAGTCAATGAAAGAAAATATTTTGCAGAAAGCAAATTTTGAAAGTATCTCAACCACAAAACTGATTAAAAGCTGTGCAGAACTTTTCAGATAAAACATGGGCAGGAACTAATAACAGAGGTAACTAATATGACTTCACTGATTAAAAATTAGGCATTAAGACGCACATGGACTGTAGGCAGCAACCCTGTAGTGCAGCTAGCTATATTTATTGGGTACCATGACAAATTTGTCTCTCTAGAAGCCAATGTGTACTTTCTGAATTGGCAAGTCAGAGATCTATGGATTTCCCTTGCAAAAAGTAGGGAATATATCACTATAATAGCCAGGGTTTAGATTCGTGTTCTTTAGTTTTTACAGTTTTGCTTCACGCTGTTGAATGGCAAGTGCATTTTGGAAATCAGCACACGAATTCAGGTGCACGCAGATTATGCAGAGCATTCAGAGAATTCCTGAATTTACTATGCAGAAGTTCTAAGCAAACTTAAAGCCTTTTTGAGTCAACCATTTCTCTGCCAGGAAACATCAGCCTGTTAGACATCTACAGAAAGTGATACTAATAAGTTGTTTTTTATGTGAACATTCCCTTTTTCCCCTCCTTCCAGAAACTACACGATGAGATAAAGCAAATGACAACATTTTAGTAACTTCTGAACAGATTTAATTAAGGAAACTCCATTTTGTTGCAGACAGACTGTCCTATTTAATCTTCCAATCACAGTTTCCCTTCCCACTGCATTTTTGTGAAATTATAAAAAAAAAAAAAAAAAGACAAACTGGAATGCTAATTAAATGCCTTTTGAAACAACAACCACCCTTTCTGACATCTGTTAAAAAAAATGCATGAACTGACATTTGCAAACTAATTTCAGTGCTTCTGCAGTTGGCTTGATCGCCTTGCATTCTAGGCTGCTGTATTTTACGCTGCAGGGAAGCAGAGAACATCGGCTGCTCCCGCAACCTCTGTGTCACAGTGCGGTGAGGCCGGAGAAAGTGACTGCGAGCAGGTGCTGAAGCAAGGAGGAGCGTGCACTTCAGCTTTTCAACGGCTTGGAGAGAGAAGAGAGAGTCTCTTTGTCTCCTGATGTTTCAGGAGCCCTGTTTGCTATTCTTTTGCGTTGATCTACCCCAGAGGGAAACTCTTTGGGAACTCTGACCAAGCTGCCCTCTGTCAACCCTCCCACTGCCCTCACCATCCTCAGACGCAAAGAAGCCCTCTTAACCTTCCTCCTCCCCGCGTGGCGTCCCTTCTGCACTGAGCCATCTCCTTGGAGAGCAGAAACTTTAAGCCACACAGTAGTTAGTGGGAGTTTCCCCTCTGAACAGTTGGTTACTGGATATGTATCTGAAGTTTCAGGGCAAGATAAGCCCAAGATAAAGCCAGACACTCCTGGAAACAATCCTAAAATTTTTCTGTGAGGAAATGTTCAGTGAATGGGTCCCACAAGCTTATAACAAGACTTGTGAAGTCTGAGCTGGGTGGTAGCTCCAGGGATGTGTTATTCAGCCAGTTGGAGAAGGGCAGAGGTTGGATGTAAGGAGGCCCTTTCTCTTGTGGCACAAATTACAATTATACCAACAACGATGACAAACAAGGAGATACCGTGCCATAGCCTGGAGGCACTGTACTCACACATCACGTTGCATCATTCAAAGTGGTTATTTCCAACTTCAAACCCACCGCCACGCTCCCTCTCCACGTAACCACGCAAATGAAGGCACAGGATGGCCTGGGGGCTGTGGGCAGGGGTAAGCATGTGGAGGGTACAGCAGCGGGGGGCAAAAAGGGGCTGCTTTCCTGGCACAGCTCTAGCCAGCACCAAAGGAAAAGCTGTGAAACCACCACATTTTACAAAGCAGCCAGTGGAGGAGCTCCAAGGCAACGATGCTGTGACCAAGGTGCTCCTGCGGCACCTTTGCTCCTCCCAGCATCACCCCCCCACACACCCTAAAGTCCTGCTGAGGCAGACAGCTGTGGGGTCCTGCTCCAAACCCAACCAATGAACTGATCTGGGTCAGCGGGGTCAGGTCTCGCTGTGCCACTGGGATGGGAATGAAAGAGAAGTGGAGGAAACACAAAGCCTGCACGGCTGCCAAAGCCCCTGCTTTGCAGACAGTCTGCTAGATTAATCATCCCCTGAACTATCTAAATCTTGCCAGCCAATTTAAAACGAGGCGTTAAAAGTTTGCTGACTTAATAATCCGCTCTTTCTGCAATTCTGTTCACTGTTCCTCATCACCTGTTTCATGCTTTTTGCCCGCCTCTGCTGGTGGAGGCTCTGTGCAGCCGCTTCCACCTCTGCAAGAGTGGAAGCATTAAGTCATCAGTGAAGAATCAGACTTGGTGCAAAGAAAACATTGCTTCTGTAGTGATTGCTCACAAAACAGGCCCTACACCAGCTTAATTATGCCAGCACTGACACTGCTAAAAGGCATAATCATATCTTCCTTTCTAACAGGCTATTTTTTCTCTGCGCTTTTTTTCTTCCTTTATGCTCCGTTTTCTCTCCACTCCTACTAAAATTGCTGGATATTTTCATAAGAATCACAGCAATAATTGTTTTATTTCCTTGCGATTTTCATCCACAAGTGTTAGGAAAGAATTTCTCACCTTTCTAAGCACTGCTTGGCAACATTCAAAGATTATTCCATCTAGTGGGACTATCAATTACAATCTGTTTTGCTTTCTAAATATGTAGGTTCTTTAGTTTTTGCCTGACTTCAACATCAGTAAAAGTCATGAGACATTGTTCTTTCATCTTGCAGGAAGGAATTGAGATAATTTTTTTTTTCGCCTGTTCTTCACCAAGATGAAACAGAGCCAGCAACATTTTCTATGGAAGACAAGAAACACAAGGTGGGAGGAAGGAAAGAGGGTGGCAGGGAAAGGAGGAAAAGCCAGATTAAAAGAAAGGGAAGGAGGTAGGAAGGTAAGACATTTCCATTTGACAAGTTCTTGTTGACTTTAACTGCAGATGAACTTGTTATTTTGATGTAGGTTTCACATGTTTCCTCTACTGGAGTCATCACTTTCTGTGTATACACATGCTAAACAGGGCCTAAAAGAAATTGAGTTTATAGTGAAATGAACAGGGATGAGTGGTAGAAAATTAGAGTTCAGGTCCCTCTGCTCACAGCATCCCACACAGGGGGCTTGATTCCTAGTCTACAAATTCTGGTGCTCTTATGTTGGAGCAATGCATATAATAAACACAGATTGTGGCAGCTCCAACCTGAAAGGCTGACAGCACCATCATGAAACTATCAATAATTTAGGGCATTTGCTTGTAAAAGTGGCAACCCGCTGAAATAGGTGGAGGACCTGAGGGTTGCACATCTCAGATGAATACTCAAGTCCTTAAAATACCACCTCTTCCAGAATCAGTCTCTCTTCAGAACTAGGGATTTCATTTTACACCCAGTAATTTTTTTCAGTGAAAGTCTCCTTGAAATTGATACACGCCTGTATAGAGTTCTGATGAAGGAGCAAAAAAATAGCCCAAGAAATTATTCTTAAAATAAAGCTAAGTCTGAGGCACATATACACACAGCTGTTTGCGTAGGAAAATGAAGCATTGTGCAACGTCTTTGAATCTGAACAAAAAAAAACCAAAGAAAAAGAAACAACAAAAAACCCAAAACCCACACTCACATAGCGGTTTTCTGTATTCCTTACTTCTATATTTGTTAATTTTTGCTAGCTTTTCTTGCTGCCAATCAGATTTTCTGAAAATAGACGTTTATGTTGGTGGCATATACTGTTCTCGCCCTGCATCCAATAGTTAAGTTATACTGCACATCTGCTTAGTCCTGTCAGCTCATATCACGACATCACTCCATCTTCAACCACCTGCAGCTGCAATACCGCTGATCAAGCAGCCTGGCTTTGTCTTTCCTACTGAGATTTGAGGCAAAACTTGCCTTTGTATTTGTGTTTGAACAGCACCCAGTGCAAGTTCACCCATGTAATTCCCCAAACTGTATACACATAAATAACTCCCAAAATCTGAAAGTATACATAAATTCAATGTGATTTTTCTTTAAATTAGGAAGCAAAAATCTATTTTTCCTGCTGTATGCAGAGCCTTAAAAGATCTAACCCTAGCTAGCTCACATTCGGACCTGTGAGTTACACACTAGTCCAAAGCAGAAGTAATCTCAAACAGAACTGAAACTATACCAACAGCTCGTATCGTTGTTGACATACTGCATTAATGATCCATGCTAGTCAAACCCAACCAAAATAGTCCATACACCTTGACAGTAAGCCTTCAGCCTGTTCTGAAGGCTAAGATTGCTTAAAAGGTCATTTGAAAGCCCTTTGGCATTGTCAATTTATCCAGCAAACCTTTGATGTATAGGACATACCACCCTAGTAAGCAGGCCAGTTGAACTTCAAGATATGAGGGTCAACCCACGGGTCCCTGATGTCTCAGTTTCTGCAGAGTTTGGAATGGATTTGCAGAAGCATGGGCAGACCTGCAGCATCAATGCTATGACCCCTTGGTGCACTTAGGGGCCCTGACATGCTTTTCCCTTTCCAGCGGGGAAGACAAGCCTAGAACAAGGCATCTGTGGTCCACAGAGCAATTTGTAGGGGAGCCCCTGCTTTGTAAAGGAAGCTGGTCAGTAGCTGACAAAAATCACAATTACAAGAGCCTGCTTAGCAAAAAAAGCTTGTTTGAACCTGTACGTGTTCAAAGGGAGTTTTACCTCAGCCTGACAAATTGCCTATAATTTGCCTTGGTGCACATTTTTCATTTAAGTGTTCAGCACTGGTAGGGATCCAAGATGCTGTACACATGCTTTTGTACGTAACACCACCATCACACAGTAATGAACCACCGATGGGCAGCAGACAAGCTGCTAAGAGCATTCCTATTTTCTAGCATTTTCTATTTTGTTATTGAGGCAAACATGACCATTATTGAAGCAAACAAAATAACATACATTTGTTTCCATGAGATGCACTGTAGATCATTATTTGTTCCCATGATTCACATTAATTTTCTTTCATGTACAAAAGAGTGGTGACTAATTTGTTACCAAAGTTCATTGCTTCAAGAAAGAACATTTCATGATTGATGTCGGACATGCTGTACTACAGTCCTGTCATAGAAAATTAGTATCTAGCATCCTTACAAAAGACCTGTCTGCAGGTGGTGGTGTCATCTTTTTTGAAGAATATTGTTACTATAACATAACCACAATCAAGACTGAAATGCACTTGATGTTGTATAGAGTAATAACTAGTCCTTTCCCTAAAAGGACTTTGATTATTACAAAAAAAATAGACAAGCAAAGTGTGGGAAAAGGAAGCGTTGGCTGAGCAAAGTAGCAAACACAATACAGGAGGACATAGACAATAAAATATCTTTAGGTCTTTTACAATAAACAATATGAGTGAGATTATTGAAAAAAAACATAAGGCAGAGAAGAAAAGTTAATGCACATCTTCCATGTTCCATTTCTGCTTTTTAACCAGAAGTTCATTATTTCTACAAAATTCCCAGCTTTAAATGGAGGGTTGGCCTGATGACCACCAGAGAGCCCTTCCAGTTTAGAATGTTCTGTGGTGCTGTAACTCCACTGATGACTAATGAGGGACCTCCCCATCAATCTAGAATAAAAGTAGCTGTACAGAGAAAAACAGAAAATAAAATTATTTCACACCATCTCTGGTCTCAGGGATTGTTTCTGAAAAACATGCCTAACCATAACAAAAGGATATGGCCATATACAGAACATCTTTCCTATAGCGGTCGGTCAGGATATAAAGCAAGCATGACAAAGGACGGAAAAGCGGCACTTAACAAATCTTCATTAAAATTATGTAGATGGATTAACAGAGTCAGCAAAATAAATACATCCAGTAAAATAACAGCCTGCAACTTGATGATGCTCCCCACTCTTAAAGTACCATTTTGCAGGAATAATATTTGCTAAAACGGTCTCCAGTTTCGATCTGGGTAATCCTGAACAGCTCAGTGCTAGGGCTCCACAGACTGATCATCTTAGAGGTGCCCTGACCTCCTCAGCCAACCTCCTACACCACCCAGGACACAAGTTTCAGCCAAGCAGTTTTTAGAGCTGGCCCCAACCCCCCCGCGAGCTGGGAGGTGTCACCCAGAGTGCCAGCCAGCACATCTCTGCATGGCAGGCAGGCTGCACCTTGCAGGATCAGCCCTTTTTGAGGTGAAAGCTATGAGACACATTTAATTCCAGCAGCAGCAAGTGCAACACAGCTGTGCCATGTAAAATACCAGCATGATTAAACGATGTGGAGGAGAGGTAATTACTCATTGCTGGGTCACTGGAGGAGGATGACTTACATACTCACAAGGAACGCAGGGAGAGAAGGATGCATATGTAAGCAGCCTGACAAAAATGTACTGACATTTCATAGACACAAACCTGGATCCACTTGGGTTTCCACCTTCCCTCCACCAACAAAATGCAATGCAGAGGAAAAATTACTCTCCCTCCCACATCGCCGGTAGCTTTATTATACCTACAGCAGCACTTATCCTGCATGTTCAGTCTCATTAGCTTCAGTAGGGCTCTTCTGACTGCAAGATCAAAGGAGTTTTTTCCTTGAGGGTTTGTGCCATTGATAATTTGGATATCTGCAGAAAACTTAATCTATCTGTGCTACACCATAGAGATTTGAGGCAGGGGAAGATTAAAGTGATTTGCCTAAGACAACAGACGCAGTTTGAAGAAATTGAATGCAGGTCTGCACAAAACCCAGGCTTAAAAAGAAGTCTCTCCCACATTAAAAGCCCCCAAATACACATTCAGAGAATTAGGATTTTGCTATCACTATTTTGGATATCTAAAGGGGAAGGATTTTGAAATGGGCTTATGTTTGTCTTTTCACTGCTTTTTTACCCTTTTCTTTTTTCCTAGCATATCTTAATTTTGACTATGAAAGGGCCAATCAAATAGGTCATGCAAGTCTTCTGCATACATATCTTATCAGCAGACAGCAGCTTTGGGAGAACGCTTTTCCACCATGCTAAAAATACTGAACAAATGCCACTTTCTGAAGTTCTTTCAGAACATGTCACTCCAAGAGGAGGCTCAGACGGCCATCACCTTCCATTGCAGTCCAGCTCTGGCTGTGACCACAGCGCACCAGCTCCTCTGCAAAAGGATGTGGCAGGATCTGCAGGCAGATGTGGCCATGACAGCTGGCACTGGGAAAGGCACGCGATACACACCTTGGGCTGGGGGATAAATAAAGAGGTTTCCCTGGAAAGCACTTGTAGGGGTTCCATTTCTTCAAAAGGTTTAAGAGAGAGATATAGGTGTGACAGCAAACATCACTTTGGCTTTGATAATGACATGCACAGCTAGCCTGTTCTTTGGCTTGTTAAATTCAAAGTTTCCTGTGGGTAAGAAATGAACATTACTTTGTCACTGTTTCCAGGGCTTTCTGCCATGTTAATCTGATTATCTATGACAGTTTCTGTCAGTTTGTTAGCAAAGATCCAATTATTCTGCTTGGCTTTTAAGTTCTCACACATTTCTGGCTATGGGCCTGATTCTGAGGTCTTTGTCCTCATGTTTTCAGTGAAAATTTTAATGTAAAAAGCCCCCACAGGATCAGAACTGATACACAACTGGTTTATACAGAGTTCTTAAAAAATGGATGCATTCTTCATCACTAGTAAGCATAAACAAAAAACTGCAAAACTGAAAGCTGAAGGAAATAAATGGCCCCACACTTGGTCTGACTACACTTTCATACCTGAAATCTACAGCATTTGGTAAAGAAGGGAGATCAGTTTTTTTTCCCCCTTCCTTAAATTCTTGTTTAGAGCTTGGCTTTTCTTCTGTGCCAAAAAAAAAAGGAAAATACAGTATAGTTCTGTAAGAAAATATGACACATTTTAAACATAGAAATAAATATAGAATCAGGTGGATCCATTTCCAGGGCATTTGACACTGGGGAGAGCGTATTCAGCCTGCCATTTTCTCTGCCACACACAGCTTTTCCCAGATACAATTTAGCGTGGGATAGACCAACATGACTGGAAAGTGGCAAGCATCTAGTAAGCTATAAACAGACGGAAAAAACGATATGCACATCATTATAAGGTGTTCAGTGCCTAATCCTTGCATGTAACTAGCTTTTAATTCATCTCTGAGGATCTAAAATTAATTTGCCCAAAGTCAGTTGCCACTTCTTAATGTCTTTGTCAATAAAATCAGTAATACATGGGCTTCATGAATCCCTGCTAGCAAACTCTGTACCTTTTTCATTCTAGTCTGTTCTAAGTGTAAATATTTTTGAATAATGTCTGTAAACAGTGTATGTCTACATAAGAGGTTTTTGCTGAAAAGGACTGCCTACCATTTCCTACAATGGCATAGCTCCACTGACAACAGCATCAGCAGGAGCTTGGCATTACAGTCTCGTGTAGGTACTTGCATTATATTAAGTATATTAAGTTTAAAGCTCTACAAAGCAACTATAAAGGTGAAAGTACTGGAAGATGGTCTTTTTTGTTTGGCCTCCATGTCTCTGTTCCTGCTGCTAAACAACATTAGCGATACCGGCAGTAGTCGGCAGTTCCCCTTAAAAATCCTCAAAAAAAAAGTTTATATTTGGCAGAGTTGCATGCATACATCAACACAAAAGTTAGTGGAAGAAGTCAAGACACCCTAGCACCCACACATTTTAGCACCAAAGTCCTCACAAGCAGCATTTCATCATGCAGCAAAAGCTCTCGTTCAGCCCTGGCAATTCTCTCCTCCATCGCTGCCTTTTTCACTCACTGCAAGATACTGGCAGTGAAAGACATGCCACAGGAAGGGTATGATTCTTCATAGAGGAAATTCCTATTAATGTATAGTTCTATTCCATGACAAATGCTTGCAAATAAGGGTTTTACAGTCAGTATTTTGGGAGCAGTGCTTAATTATTATTTTTTTTGTGCTCCTCCCCACTCCTCCTTTTGGAACTGATATGGATTAACTGTCCCTTGAGGCCACGTGTAGCTCAAGTAACTGCTGTAAGCATAATACCAATGCCTTCCATTTACAATCCCAGTAAAAACTCTGCATCCCACCAACCAAATCAGGAACTTAAGGTAGCAGCCATCAGAATTGATACTGTAATATTTTTCTTAAACTTTATAAAGTAGGTACAACTTTCCATTATACCAGATGTCATACTCAGCAAGAACACCAAAAACTGAGCCAAACTCCATTGCTAAATATTAAGTGCAACATTCTGTATCATCACGAACTCCGACATCTCACTCCGTGATAATTTGTTTGCACAGTTCCTTCCAAAATGAGCCTGATCATATTGGGTGTAACTTGGCAGAGACTCTTCAAAGTCAGAGCAGTACTGCCAGCTGCTATCAGACGAGGATCTCACCAACAATTCAATTTCTGCACATCTTAAAAATGATAAATGAAAGAGAATGCAATAAAAAAAACCCAGTGTTTTCTTCTCTAGGGAATTTTTTAAGCTTGAAAAAATTTTCTCTTTCAAGTGCAAGTATAAAATGTATGCTTGGATAACAGCAAGGTTGGGACTCGGATGTTAAGAAGGAGAGATATTCGGTGCTACTGCTGCCCTTCATGCTTACCACCTCTCTCCCAGCCAACCATGCCTCGGAGAATCAGGGGAACAGCATGTGTGTGCTGGGTGCATGAAGCGGGGTATGGGGAGGGGGGAAACAAGGTAACCAAATCTCACAGCTTCAAAGCCTAATTCTATTGGTAACAAAGGTTAGAAAGAAATGCTGCAAACTCTCTCGCTCTACCTGCTAAGGTAGCTGACCAACCTGTGCTTCAGGGGGATTTACACTGTCTCAGGCTGCATGGCTGGTGCTTGAGCCAGCCTGCTGATCTAGGTGGGCCAGCTACGCTTAACAGCAGCCAGGCAGGTGTACCAGGAAACTGTTGTACTAATTCAACCCACTGACAATCAGTGATATGCAGGTTTCATAACAGAAGCACCTTGTGAGGTCTGTCAAGCTGTGTGGATGAAATTTGTCTCTATTACATCTGACTGACCCCACTGGAAGTGATTATATTTTAAGAAAAAGGTGGAAACAGAATATAGACCACACTCCTGAGTCTGGGAGATAGGATTATAGAAATTATTAGCTGGCTGCTAGCAAGTCTCCAGAGCACTGTACCAAACAGAAGTTTATAAGCTTACAGCACAATCAAATGAGCAGGGAATGACAGGGGGGCTGCTCGCTGCACGTCTCAAACCAGGTAGATTAAAAACATAAGTCTTGCTCACTACATCGGGCCTTTCTGAAAGGCATTCTAAAAGGAAGAAGAAGAAAAAAAAAAAAAGGCTTCAAAGTTTCAGTGGCAACAGGGAACAGCGTGGGAACAGAACGGCAGACAGTACGCAGGCGATGGACACTTACGACACATTTCCCCATCTCCCACAGAGGAGGTACTTCTGCTAAAGCCCTAGCTTCCTTCCTACGTACAAGAGTTGGCTGATTTTCTCTCCTAAAAGTATCTAAAGCTTGCACCACTGGGTTCATCAGAAGAATGCTACATTAAGGAAGGAAGGGAGGGGAGGGGGGAGAGAGAACCCCCACCCTCTCTGTTTAATTTCACCTTTAGGCTTTCCCAACCCTGAAGCTTGTGAAGGGAAGGAGAGCATTTCAGTCTTCAAGAAATTTCAGATCAGCACTCGCAGCTGCCTTTAATCTGAATGCATCGGCGAATGCTTCTCATGGGGACACGGACAGTCTGGGATTATCAGCTGCCCCGGTCTGCCACCTTTCCTGGCTGTCACAGGGCCACAGCACTGCTCAGATAGTCCACGGACACAAAACGCTCCGCTGTCCTTTAAGCTAAGGTTTATTGCTGTAAGCTATAGAGACAGCAGCTACAGCCTGCAGCTGGAACGCAGAGATACTGTCATAATTCTTCCATGTTCCTCAGAGAGGTAAGAGCAGCTTAATTCAGTCTTAACTTGCGTAAAGCTCTTGAAGATCCTTAAATGAAAGTGGAAAACAGCCTGGAACAGTAACTATGTTCAAGCCATTTGGTAATTATGGGCGTAGCATGAAAAGAATAAGTCAAACCAGTAAAGTCAGGGAGAACATGACACTATCCGCAGCTTGATCTATTATTAAATACAGTGGTATATTAGATGCAGTGCTTGCATAGCTATGTCACTGGGTGTCAAGCACAGAAATAGATAGAAATCTGAAGGGCAAATGTGAGGAAAAGCCTTTTTCTTTATATGATTGTTATTTACTACATAGGGCATTTGTTTTCTCCAGAAATCACTTTCACACAAATGAAAGGGACAAAAATCAGGCAGGTAAGAAGGAAATACATAAAAGCTGCAAAAAATCACCACCAAGTATGGATGGATTTACAGGCAGGTAAAGAATTTGAGGTACCTGTAAAAATTTAAATTTGTGTCAGTACAGTTTGAAACTAAAGTTTGCTCCCTTGTACACAGCCTACTTGCCAAGATGCACAGGCAGTACACAACCAAGGCACTGAGGATGCTTGGAGCTATTTCCATAGCAACAGACCGTGGTGAGGTAATACACCTGAGATATTAATGACCTCAGCGTGGAGCCTGGATGCTCACAGATAAATGAAATGAGATGGCTGAAAATTTTCACATTTCAGTGGGTTTTTTAATGAGCAGGAGAATGAACCCCTAAAAAAATTTCCAGATAAAATACTATTTTTCTTTCTATCACCCCTAGGGCCTATATTCTTGTTAAAAAGAAAAGGAAGAGATGGAAAAAAAAGAAGGGGGAAAAAAAAAAGGAAAGAAAAAGCCAATAAACAAAAGCCATGCCCATATCTTCAGGAAGAGCAAAGCTGACACAAGCAGATTACTCGCCTCTTTTTGTGCTTCTACATGTGCAAATGCACTTAACACTTCCTGACTGGACACACTGAAATCTGTAGAAAGCTCCTGTTTGCTTCATCAGTTTTCAGTTTAGGATTAGCATGAAATCCAATTTCATGAAATCCTGGCCCACCTTCCCTGTCATTCCCCCTAAGAAATTCCCCAGTTAGTGTTTGCCAAAGGGGACAAGAACTACCAGAGTATCTTTAAATTTGTAACGCCGATCTGCAAGGGCATGGAAGACAGCAGGCAACATCTAAATTTAACATATTAAAAATCCAGCTATTCGAAACTAGAGAACTGCCTGCCAGATCTGGCTGTGCCTCTGCGGACGGTCTCCCAGCTCACCGCACGACTGATTTCCCTGTCTCGCAGAGGAAGATCAGGGCCAGCTGAGGAGAAGGGGAAAAGCAAGTCCCGGTTCACAGAGTCCTTGCCTCCCTGCTTTCCGGGAGCTCAGCCCTGGCCCGCCCCAACTCTGTGCTTGTGCATAAGCAAATAAACAGGGTGAATTAAGCTGGACTTTATCAGACCTGGACCTGCACTTGACAAGTCAGGTAGACATGGCCAGAGCCATAAAATGCAAAAAAGGAATGAAACCAATGAATAATGCCAAAGCTGGCCTACTTTCTGGTGTACCCAAGAACAATTTTCTCTCAGCCCTTCCTTCTTGTACGTCAAGTACAAGTATTTCATCAAAGTGTAATGATTGCCAAGAAATAAAAAAGGGTTGTAGATCACCTTGTTACGACAGTCAGCTACATCACCAGTTCCTAAACCTGTCCCTGGGCTCTACACAAGTTACTGCTGAAAGCCAGGACCTAACAAAGAGCAAGTCATTTTAACAAACCACCCTACAAACACTAAGAATATAAACTTAAATCCTGACTGCACCAAGCCAGGGGTTACATCACTCATGATTTACAGGAGAGAAGTTCACCCTGGGTTCCCACTGAATTCCACAATGCAATTACAAAGTTAGTGATCCCCCCTCACCAATTCAGTGCTAATGTCAGGGCAGCAGGCAGCAGGGATGTGGCCTGGCTCACGAGATTTGCAGGGCTGCAGAATAATTAGGCAGCTGGGAAGTGGGCTGAGGACACCTGAGGAGATCCAACATCTGGGGAAAAAGCTCCAAGAAAGATTGTGCTTGCAGACAGGTTTGGCAGCGGGGGGTTGTCAGAAGAGGATCACTCGTAAGCAGCAGTGCCCACACTTTGCAGAGGCAGGCATGATCAGACAAAAGCTTCTCCTCCTAGTCACTTGGCTTTTCCTTTTTTCCTGATAATTTAAAATTAATACCAAGCAACCAATACTTCTTCGTCCCCTATAGCTGTCCTTGAAAATGCTTTTCATCAAGATATAGAAAAAGCTCTGAAAAGTTGCAAGCAGACCTTTTCTAAAACACTTCTAAGCAGATGAATTTTGCAAATTATTAAGTGTTGTTAAGTCCCTTTTCATCACCTCTTTGAGAGGGGAAGGTACCCTCTCCCTACAACAAAATTATATTCAACATGGTCAAAACCACCAACGCTGCTTCCATTTCTCAATGGGTATTCTTCAGTGAAACTATGACACTTCCCATTTTTAAAAGGTCATCAACATGTAATATAGTACCAATCAAAGGAAGCCAAGGCAGGGAACAGAGTTAGCACTTTGGTGGTTCTGGTGATGCCGCTGCGATGGGAATCCCGCTCCACATGCACCATGGAAGTAGGTGACCCAGACCTTTGTGTCCAGGTTGCTGTATCTGCATCCCAGGTTGTCTGGGATTTTCAAATGAGAAAATACAACCATGTAGCAAAATCACTGCAATGGGGTGCAAATACCCCATACAGACATAAGGCTGCTGCTGCATTGTAGGGGGCACTGGCTGGCTAATTGTTGTGTTCAGTGAGTGCTGACCCCTGGGGAGATATTAAGTGAATAAGGCTGAAGGGAGCAGAGCAACCAATGGACTTTTGGACCAGTCCTTCATAGCAATGATTTAGAAATAAATTTTCCTCGCCTGTCTTAGAGTCCCGGGTGGGCATATAGCTGCTAATTTTCAGCTGCCTGCTTACACTTCTTTTGAAACTCCACCAAGCTTTGTTTTGGTTTTGTGCATGAGAAATCAGTCTGTGAAGTGGCAGATAAGTACTGGCAATGCTGAGAAATACGTCAGTCTAAAGATAAATGCACATGGCAGAGAAACAGGGAAAAAAATCACTTTGTAAGTGGCTCGAAAATTAAAATACACAAAAGATACTAGCTAATTCTGATCACGTAAGGAGCAGCGCACAGGCTTGCCCTGCCACAGACATATCACTTGCTCTGCAGAGGAAAGAGATTTTCCGATGAGAGAACTGGGTCAGTAGAACTAGAGTCCAGGCTTGTCACTTCAGCAGTTTAAACACAAGTCAAGTTAGCATTTAAATCCCAGGCTCTGACCCAAGAAATGTGAACAGATGCCTGAGGCAAGCCAGACAAAGCCATTCTTGCTGGTTTGGTTGTTTTTTGGGTTTTTTTTGTGGGTTTTTTTTTTTTTTAATCTTACTTTACCTGAATTTCCCAGAGTTTGGTGCAAAAATCAACAAAAAAACAGTTTTAGTATGTGTCACAGAATCTAAGCTTTTCCTCATTAATATTTATAAACCGGAAATTATAGTCATTTGCATTGTTCACTTCATGCCAAAAAGAGCAAGTGTCACATTCCTTTCGCTTAACTTATTTGATATTTTTACTAAAACGTTGATAGGTCTACCTGGGTTTGAAAGCAAACAGGATTTGGCTTCCATAGGTACACAGTTCCAGACAACACTATATTGATAAGGCTCAATATTATAGTTTAACTCCAGGAAGACTCATGCTGAATACAGAGAAGGACAGGATAATACAACCTGGAACTGTCATTTACTGTAATTAAAAGTACCCAATAATGTTTATGAACCTTTCCTCTTAGCAGCTGCTCCAAGATTAAATGCTAATAAAAAAGCATATTTCAGCACAATGCTAGTTTATTGCAATCCCCTTCATAATCCTGACCTTCACGAGAAGCTGAAGGCCATTTAGTGGACTGGAAAAGGACAAATCTGTGTAACTCAACAGAAGAGCCAACTGCAGCGCAAAGAGGAGCACCCAGTCCCTCAAGTATGAGAGCGAAGGTCAAAGAGTCCATGAGCTAATCCACAGAAAAAGGCACATCATAACATTTGCTTCTGAACATTGGTGAAATTCTCATCTACATCACAGGACTATTAGTCTGAAGATACCTCATTCAACAGTTTTTAATTACTTCATGAATTGTTTCATCTGAAGCCATTTTACACCTATGCTGTGCCAGCTTCTAAGGGAAATCAGCGGAGTCCCTGGAGACCACTCTCATCTCCTTGAGATTTCCAGTGCAGCTCTGTCACAGTGAAATCAGAAATAGATTGAGAGTATTTTGTGGCTTGAGGCATCTGGTATTTTCATTTCCGGAATGAGAGATTTATGCAAATTTGTACATAACAAAGAACTTTGAAGCTACTAAGATGTCCTTTCACCACTGAAGGGTTGATGGGAATTTAGCCTTTTCATTCAGTGGCTCTCCCTTTCCTGTGTAAAACATCATTTTCTCTCTCGCAAAATTTTGTTTTGTAGGAATTACTATTAAAATCACATCCTTAAATAATAATAAAGCCTGTTGTCACATCCCTGTTGGTACTGTCAGTTTGAACCACAATGGCTCTTGGGGTGAACTTCTGAGCACAGAGCACAGCATGCTGAACATGATGCTGCTACCCGAGGGATGTTGCTTTTGGCCCTTGGTGGCTGTGTGCTTCATATAAAATGAGATTTCCAGAGGAGGAAATTAGACAGCCAGCTCCAATTGAATTGCAATGACATTTGAGGACCTATTTCCCATAAACAGCGAAAGCTGTAGTCAGGATCATGCCCTGGCATGCAGGTAAATGAGAAATGCTGCGCTGGCTGCTTCCTGCTGTCCAGTGGTGTGCAAATATGCTGGTTTGCTGCAGTCTCTCAGCTCTCTCCTCACCCTGGAAGGCTAAGCCATTTCACTTCTGGGGTTTCTTTTCACCCAATTTTATTCTAAGCTGAACTGACAAACCTCTTCACAGTTAAAATTGGCTTTGGGCAATTGGTTACTGAATTAAGCTGTTTTTCTTCAGCCTGTTTCTGTTCTGTAAAGCATTTCTTTTACTTCAGTTACCTCTTCCCTTTCAAGCAGCATTTAGATTTGCAGATTTGTCTTTTCTTTTTTTCTCTTTTTTTTTTTTTCCCTGTATGTGTAATATTTGCAATAGTGCTGAGATAATTAGCCAGGGAAAATTTCTCCAGACAGAAAGCCACAGAAAAATGTACCTTTACGCTTATGTGAATATCCAGTTTATGTGAAGAGAAAAAGTTAGTAAATTGGTAACAGCGGAGTGGAAAAGCTGGCTTTACTACACCAGCTGGTCCTGGCAGAGCCTGCTCCACAGACCTGTACTTCTGCTACAAACAGTGGATAATCAGGCAGACCAGAAGGGGACCAAACTAGTTGGAGGGATGCACAACATCAGTCTTTCAGTCTTGGAGACCATCTCCAGCAGAGTTTAATCCTCTGCAGTACAGCTGAGGAATCGGGGAAATCTCACAGCCAAGCTATCAGGGAAATGGGAAAGCTACTGACAAAGACGTAGCATGCAGTTCCCATATGGACAGCCGTATCCTACTGTGGATTATCTACCATGTATTCATTCCAGAATATTTGTTAAACTCCACTCTTTCTCTCCACCCTCCCTCCCTGCAATGTTTTTCAGTATCTGGTGGGATCTTCCAGGAATTTTTTTTGCTCTAAACCATCCTCATATTGAATTGAAAAGAGCCTTCTTGTCTGGTAGAGACCACCAAGCCACTTACAAAGCTAAAGAGCAGAGCAGAGCTAGTCAGCTTCCCTGCAACAGGTTGGTGACCTGCAAAGGAGGTCACAGTGACCTGGAAGGAGGAATGAAAATCCCACAATTAAATTATCTGTGTGATTCAGGTAGATAAAATACTGAACCCATTCTTCTCTGTAACGAGGTCCTGAGGAAGATACAAAGAGCGAGAAATGAGAAGTCAGTTCTTCTCTCTCTGTCCTCCAGAAGGTGGAGATGGTTGTGTTTGGATGGCAAGAAATGTACATTTGGTGTCAGCAAGATGGTCAGTGAATCTCCTTCCTTCACAAATAAAACCAAAAATGACAGTTCCAGTAAAGAGCCAATCTTACTCTCCGCAAGACTTTTTTATATGAAGCCCAACTCATCAAAATGCAACACTTCAACGGATTTAACAGTGAACTCCATTTCTAAAAAGAGTGTTTTCAGATCATGGTCTACTATTAACATGTTAAGTTTCGTTCTATGTTCTATTAAGAAAAGCCCCAAATCTCTCAATACCTATTAGAAGTACAATCGTGTTTCTAGTGCCTGGAGAAGCAGTAGGTAATTACAAAACAGACAGAATAGTTGGAGAAAGATAAGAAAAATCATTATGTCACAACCTTGAATTAGGTTGATTGCATACTAAAACACTACAGTGTAAAGTCTTACCTCTAGTGAAGTCAATGGTAAAGCTCCCATCAACTTCATTGGGGAAATTTTTTATACAAAGGTTTACTTATTGAATACTTGGGTCATCCGAAAGCATTTATAAAGGTTACAGTAATTATTAATGAGGTGTCTAATTAAGGTTTCTATGGTGTCTATATAATTACTTCTAATTTCCAGTACTATAGGAGAAACTGAGTAAAAATTATGATTTCTTCCCCCCTGCCAAACATTAAAGTCCCAAGGGGAGGCAGGAGGAGGGGAGAAAAAAAAAAAAAAAAAAAAAAAAAAAAAGATACTTTTGTACATATTCCAGCATTAGATCTTTGTTTTGAAATTTGGAAGATGCACAAAATTTCAAGGCAAAGCCATGAAAATAACAAACCAAAAGGTTAATTAGTCCCTTCTTTCCTCTTTTGCGAATGTCTTAATGCCTCTCCTGTCTCATTTTCTGGAGGAATTTTCTCACTAGCTACACTTCTGTCACTCACAATATTTTATGCCTAAAATATTTATTTTAGGACTTCAGGAAGCAGAGGAGGGGGGTCAAAGTCAGGGAACTGAAAAGAAAAGCTGTAGTTCTACTACTGTTAGAGAAGAAAATCACATTTTCTCATGTGTCATATATATTCCACGTATGACCCATGCAGCAACACAATGTGGTCCCTGACCCTGAAGGCACTCATTTCCCAACAGTGACAGCAGTGAAAGCAGTAAGCAGCGGATCTTCTGATGGACTCAAAGCAAGTGATTCACCCCAAGAAAGTGCCCTCTGGGAAAGAACTGCAGCATGTGCAGCTGGCAGTACCTTCGGTGGTATCTGCACTGCGGACAGGCACGGAGATTTTGTCTCCAGAACATAAATTCAGCAGCTTTCTTAGGCAGAAAATTCAGTCAGGAATAAAGAATTTGCCGTATGTTGATTCTTTCAGGCAAGTGAAATTAAGTCAGCTGCAATTATGAGCTGCTGTCTCCTAAATTATTCCTTCTTTGTGTGGGGTCTTCAGCAAAATCTAGCTATCAGGTAGGAAAGGATGTTCAAATAACTGACTGCAAAACTCACGTTCACCTTCCAGGTAGTCTCTGGGTAACCCTTCAATAATTTCCCTTCACGATCAGGTAAATAGTAGACTCCTGGGGGGATGGAACTTATATGCAACTTGTCATGTAAGCAGGGATTAATTACACTCTTATTTACAGTTTGTCTGATAAGAGCATTAAACAGCAAGTAACTAGAGGAATTCCAAGGTGCTGAAATGTTTGCTCTCACCCATTCAACATGTAAACACAAGGGGAATTAAATTAATTTGGCACTGACTTACGCTATGGTCCCTCACGGTCATGGGGCTTGGTTTTTGCAAAACAGGAATCACAGATGCCTCTGTCCTGAAGCCAAAATGAAATTTTGTTGATGCTCACAGTACATGAGTGGTCTTAAAAATCAAGCAATTCCAGTTACCTGTTCTGAAGTCCTATAGAAGCCCCACATATTACTCAGATTATGATCTGAGATATGTTCTTGATTTTTCAGAATTTTCTCAATTTGACCTTAGCACCTATACCTGGAGTAAGTCAGGAGCTTCAGACATTAATTTGTCTGGTTAATTACAAAACCACTGATTTCTGAAGAAAGCAATAAAAGAATTTAAGGGGAAGGGGGGGGGGCCGAGAAAAAAAATCAGGGCAGTGTTTGCCTTTGAATTCCGAATGCTTCAGGCCAAAGATAGGAGGTTGCTGTTTCAAAAATAAAATAATGCTTAGTTTCCATATGCCTGTGTTAAGCAGGCATTTATTTTTGTTTGATCCTTTCTGGTTAGATGCGTTGATTATTTATGAAATAACTACAGTAATAAAACCAACCCATTCCTAAAAAAAAAACCAAACCAAAAACAAACCACAAAAAACAACCCACTGCAGTTACATAACAGCCAAGGGAGCTCCCAATTCTAGTCCCAGGCTACGGACTTGATATTTGCAGATGAGTTATCTTTAGAAGGGTGTTAAATACTTGTTTACTGTTTATGCTGCCACATTTGAGCATCTCGTGAACAGTAATTAATATCCCCTGTTCCCCTGAGAAAAGGGGTACCATCATCCTCCACCACAGTGAGGGAACTGAGGCACGGAGGGACGCAGTGATTTATGCACCATCATGCAGTAACTCGAAGAAGACACAGGCACCGGACCAAATTTTGCAAGTCCTTCCTCACTGTCTGAATGCCAGACTGCCTTTCTTGTTGCAAAGCCAGGATTTGAGCTTTTCCCTGTAAACGGGGGCGAAGGGGTGGCTCTAGGGCTGGTGCGCAGCAGGGAGGAGGGATGGGGAAGGAGCAGGCAGCTGTGACTGACCGAACCAAATGTCAGTGAAAATCAAGGGCCTTGCTGAAATCAATTGCAAAAGCCAGTCAGGTTCGCAGACGGGAGATTTGGGCCCCTGGAATAAAAAGGATATTGTTAACAGCAGCTTGCTGGCAAGGCAACTGCTCTGCCAGGAGCTTTCAGTCTTTAAGAACACAGTTGTCATCCCAAGTCACCAAGGATTTTGCTCTTGGGTTTACTCTCGCTCCTCCAGGACCTGAGGGAAAATCTCCCACATGCCATGACCTACCACTGAACCTCATGGATAAGCTAATTTAATTAAGATGGACAGTTTAGAGTTTGAATGTCATGCCAGTGCTCTCAGCAGCTCTCACTGCTCAGTGTAAAGAAGGAGCTTGTATAGATGTTCAATCCATTGGTATGGCTGGGAAAAAGTCCTGGGATAACCAGGGCAGATTGTGCGGCTCTGAGGGCTGAAGATGTTTGAGTATTTCAATAAGAAACTTGCTTTGCCTTCAGCAGGTCTGCCTCAGGCTGACTTTGCTTTGGATTAGCACATCAAACCAGTAAGCCTTGGAAATGTCAGTATTTTATCCTTCCCAAAACTGCAACTGTCAGCTGGGACTGGGGGGAGTCACTCCCCTTTATGGGTCTTAAGAAGCACCCAGCAAATGTACAACAGAGTTACTGCTACTCCTGCTGGGGAGCTCCCACCCTGCTCTTGGTCAGCAATTTTAGGTTTGCTGTCCGACCCTGGGCTTCGAATGACTTGAAGCTTCCAACTAATTTTGCTGTAACTCCTGAAGCAAAATGGTGAGTTCGGTGCGATTGCAAATGAAGCAAAGAATTTGAGATGAGCAGTTACTCCTGCAGAGCATCCGTACTTAAGGAGTAGGGAACACCAAGGCAGGTCCCCTGTAAGCACCCTGGACCCACTGCTCAGTATCTGCTGGGCAAGGAGAGGGGTGCTGCTGGCTCTGTCTGTCTTCTGCAAAAGCTACAAGCAGACACAATCCTTTGCTCCTCAGGGTCTGTATCAACCTGAGCAGTAACTGTTGGACAGCAGAAGCTGCCCCAAGTTAAATTAACGCAGCGATTACGGAACGGCGTATCCCAGCAGGACGAGGCTGGTTGGCGTGGACGGTTCCCACCCTGTCCTTTGCAATGTCTCCGTCAGCAAGCAAGGAAGGAAGGTATCTGGGTTTAAAGCTCTCCTCAACTACCTCCAGGTTCCTCTCCAGCCTGGACCTTGCTCATTTCAACTGGTTTTCCCACGCTTGACCTGAGATGCCCAGAGCGGGCTGAGGCCCCCCAGTCTCACCCGCTGTTCCGCCACAGCAGCCTCCCACCCTCCTGCTTTGCCCGGCTGGAAAAAAAGTGAAAGCTTCTCTGTTGACTGCAGATGTGCATGTGAATGGGAGACATTTGCCTAATAAATATCTTCCTAAAGGGGGATTAATTAGCATCGCAGGATTTGCTCTCGCTGCACTCCCTCTGACTGCAGCAGCTCTGCAGCAGCTTCTCTTCGCGGCATTTATTTCCCGCTGAGAGCACGTTGCTGGCCCCTTTTCTGACACATAGACCCCCGAGGCCGAGGAGTCACAAATCTTTCGCTCAGGAGCCGTCACTGGCAGCAGCGCCCATGCCACGGCGAGCAGCTGGCAGTGACGAGCAGCTGGCAGTAACCGTGCATGCAGCCCAGTTTCCCCAGTCCTGCTGCTCACCATAACCCATTGCAGCGGCCATAGAGGCACCCTCCTTCCCTGCCTGGCTGGGTGCCATGAATAATAAGTCACTACAAAACCCGACGTTCTGAATTATTTCTGACTTGTAAAAATTCCGTGCACTGGTAACCAGGGGCCAGAGGTGGGATCCACGGACAGACATAGACCTCTGCCATGTGGACCTTGGCATCAGAGCTGGCTGCCCTCTGCTCCGGGCACGGTGAAAGGGGAAAACAGGCCTCTTGGGAGGCATGGAGCCCCCTGACCCAATGTGGACCTCTAAAACAGGTGGGATGAATCATGTGCTAAAAGTGGTTGGGTTTGTCTATAAAGGGAGTGAGTGCAGGGTGATTAGCTTGGCTGTGGAAGTTTCCTTGGGGGTTATCTAAAGATGACTCTCTTCCTACAGCTTTTTGGGGTTGAAAGAATTTTGTGGGTTGTGAATGAAACACAAGTGTTTCCCAAACAGTGTGCATACCCACAGCTGTCTTTATCCTCTTCCAAACGGGGATTTTGGAACTTGCATGTTCATCTAATGTACAGTAACATCTATGGTGAAGAAAACCTGCTCTAGTTCACAGCAATATTAAAATCTGAGCTATGCAGCAGTTTTTCGGAGATTTATTTAGAGCCTCTCAGTGCAACTGTGAGGTATACTTTCAAACAAGGAGAAGTTCTGTAGAGATTTAAAGTTATTCAGTTAAAGAGTAGTACTTCCTGACACAGGGTGTGAAGGCTTGCAGAGACAACGTATCTTTCCTCCTGGTAATATTATTGCTGCAAGATTAGATTAAAAAAAAAATACTGATTTTTTTTTTTTCCAGATTTTACCAGAGACTTTCACTTCAATTAGCTGTAGGGGACAGAGTTGGGCTCACAGAGCAAGACTGTGTGATGCACGGGAGAGGCTGTACGGGGGTTGTGTTGGGAGCACGGTGCCATGAAGGAGGGACCAGGACTACGTGTGGCATGAGAAAAGCTGAGAGCATGAGAGCTCTTACACACGTGGAAATAACACAGGTGGTGTAAGCCAGGAAAACTTTGCACCTTGTTTGTAAATTAGCAACACCACTTTGGAAAAAATACCCGCCTCCACAGCCAGTTCCTTCTCTTGCTGTAAATAATCTCCAGCCACTCAATTTTTGGCTACCTGCTTAGGTCAACAGGTACTACAAAATTTGCTGTATCATGAACACTCTGTCAATGTGTACCCGTCTTTGCTAAGAAAGAAGAGAAGAATGTGAGGTTAATGACTACTTTTGACAAACAGCTATTTCGCTGGCATTTTTAACAGCAATCATTTTAACTAACAATCACCAAAGTACAGCTGCAGCCTTATGATCGTCTAAGGAGGCTGATGGGACTTGGACAAGCAGCATCTTGTTTACCCCTCTGCACAGCATGCGCTGCAGCCTGACAGCAGGCAGGGAGAAGGAGTTTGTAAAGGACCCAGGGGAGGTAAAAGGAGGAAAACAGTCAGAAAATGGCAGCAAAGAACAGATGAGGATATTCTGTAGCAAGGAGAGGGAAATTAGATATCAAACCAACCACAGGTGGAAGAACCCCAAAATATGAATAATGAATGCCCTGGCCCAAGACGAGCTCTGCAATGCTAAGGCATGAAGAGATGTGAAAAGGTTATTTGGGGATTTTTTTGGCTACATTTGAGAGTTGCTTCTGCTGCTGAGCAAAGGGAAGTCACATTTTCAGCTTGGCCTGCAAGACTTTGCTCTAACTGCTTACAAAGGGCAGCGAGTTCCCTGAACTCCTTCAGCAGCAATGTGCATGTTGCCTCAGGGATGGCAATATACATCATCTCCTGTATGGGTTGGGCTCATGTCAGAGGTGATTTTACACTGGTTTTTCCAGCACTCTCAATCCAGGCTGGCATTTTCCTTTCCTTACATAATGCCTTTCAGCAAGGAGCTGGGGCGAATTTTCAGGTATTTCCAGTTTTCCTGCTCAGTGATGCCTCCAGGCCCCGATGCTGCAGGGTGTGTGCCCCAGGTCCCTTTCCCTTTGCACATGGGGTGGAGGATGACTCTGCAGGCATCACAGAGACCTGGGCTCCTCCTGGAGGAGTGAAACCTATGGCAGAGAGAGGCATCTGCTTGATCCCCTTTTCACTGTCTGAGGGGCCTCAAGTTCCTAACATCACCCTTCCCACAGCTGCCTGATCATAGAATGGTTTGGATTGGAAGGGACCTTCAAGATCATCTAGTTCCAACCCCCCTGCCATGGGCAGTGACACCTTTCACTAGACCAGGTTGCTCAAAGCACCATCCAACCTGGCTTTGAACACTTCCAGGGAGGGGGCATCCACAGCTTCTCTGGGCAACCTGTGCCAGTGTCTCACTGTCCTCAGAGTGAAGAATTTCTTCCTTACACCTAATCTAAATCTACCTTCTTTCAGTTTAAAACCGTTTCCCCTTGTCCTAGCACTAAATGCCCTTGTAAAACATCCCTCTCCAGCTTTCCTGTAGCCCCTTTAGGTACTGGAAGGCTGCTGTAAGGCTCCCCAGAGCCTTCTCTTCTCCAGGCTGAACAATCCCAACTCTCTCATCCTGGTGCTTGTTCCTCTTCTCCACAGAGATCCAGGCACCACTGAGCCCAGCATCTTCCTCAGGACCAGCGTGGGCATGGTGAGAGGGTGTGGAGCATCATCAACTAGGGTCTGCAAAGGGGTTTATGGGGAGCCACGGGGAGACTCCAGGCCCCACAGGTGGCAGTGCTCAGATGTGTTCCCTGCAAAGGGCATACCAGACATCTGCTCATGGAATGTTTCATCCCTGAAGCTCACAGCCATGCCAGGAGGACAGCCCTGCTGGAGCAGGATGCAGTCACACATCACTGGTTTTCTGCATCTGATAAAGACCTGCCCAGAGGTCAGGTCTCTCTGTGCTGCTCCAGTTTTGCTGGAAACATGGTAAGTACAGTATTTCTTCTGTAGTGGAGGATGCCATGTTACTGGGATGCCATATGTCCTTTAAAACTGAAGTCCTAACAACTTGTGAAGTATAAAATATCCAGTGGCATTTTCATGTTGGTGAGGTTGCTATATTCATTACGCTGGGCAAATTCACAAAACATGTAGTGATTTGTGGCATTGCAGCCCAAAGCAACGAGCACAGCCTGGCACCCTATGGAGGCCAGGGCAGGGAAGAAGCCATCCTGCAGTCGTGGCTGGATAAAATGGCGCTGAAACACAGCTGATGTGAGCCACCCTTGAGCCACTGCTGTGATCCCACGTCCTCAGTGTCAGCACTGAACTGCTGCCTCCATGTCAGACAGCTGCTGTGTTGTGCCCACCTGTTTGTGTAGCTGGGAAAGTGTGTGAGCACTCCCCCCAGAATGAAAACTTCTGTGCAAACACACATCCATGTCATTATCCTGCAGCTCACAACTGTGTCTGAACTTGATTAAAAACAAAGTCAGGGCAACTGATGCAGCAGGGGCCAAAGAAGCAATGATGGGGATACAGGCAAGAGGGTCAGGACGGGAACTGCAGGAGCTAGATGACAGCAAGTGTCTTCAGAAACCCTGGAAAAAAATGAGCCTTATTGCAGGAATCCCAGCATTACCCTGTCCATGATCCCAGCCAGATAGGGAAAGGAAGAGGCATATCTCATTGCACGGCCTGAAGGTTGGCAGCTTCCTGCTGGTCTGGTCCGAGGATGAATTTACTCCAAACCTGGGAGAGCTGCAAGCAGCTTTTTGGGAAACAAGAAAGTGGGGATCTCCCACTGGATTGGTTCAGCTGCAGGAGGTGCCTCCTGGGTGGCACCTCCTAATATTTGGTTGGATTTTTGCCCTACCACGGAGCCAAAGGTGGGTCAGCCCCAGGGCTGCCCTGGGGTGCTCAGAGGGGAGCAGGGCTGCCCCATGGGGTCTGGGGCTGACCCGGAGAGGTGGGTGGGCTGTCCTGCTGGGCTAGGGGAGGACGAGTGGGGTTTATCTTGCACTGTGGGAACAAGAGAAAGCAAATGCACACAGACCTCCAGTGGCCCTCTCGAGTACTGCACTGCATTGACACTGCCACCCCAGGGACCGGGACCTGGCCTGGGGCTCCTCTTCTCCCCCACCTCAGCAACTGGGTGAACAGGAGCTCATGTACAAAGCGAGGCGTCCTGTAGAAAAGCAAAGAGATATGGAAGACATTCTCTTCTCCTCCCTGCTTCAGTGGCCAGTGTCTCAAGCATAAGGTTGGCTGAGGCTGCAGGCTGTGCTGCTTCAGGTCTTGGGAAGGAGGACAGCTGGCAGGTTGCCCATGCAGTAAGGCTGTCCCGTGGCACTGCTGAGCTGCCCTTGCTGGGCTCGGTCCGACTGTTGGGGCCCAGGGTCTGCAGCTTGAATAGTGCTTATAGCCACAGGTCGTTGGGAATACAAATAAATCTGCACAGTCCTAATGTGAGTCTGGGACCTGGTGTGGGCTCAGCTCAGTGCAACATGGAGCTCCAGTGCAGGTGAGACACTCGGGGATTTAATTTCTCAAACTTGACCATATGCTTTCTTACAAGAAGGGACCAACACTCAGGGATGCTTGGTGGAAAACATACTGAAGGGCCAGAAAAATTCTGGTTTATGGATTATTACAGTGCATCACCAGGACAAGCAGCACACATAACCTTGTTGCCCACAGCAAATGGCACGGTATGGAAACGTTGCACCCCACTCCTTCCCTCCCCCCCTCTTTGAGACACACAGAGGCTTTCCTATGCCATGCTCCCTCCTGGTGTTCTCATCTAGACAGGCACAAGGCTTGAACTCATCAGCTTCATGTGATCTCACTAAAACCCTTCTAACAACCAGCACTTCCTCACGCGCCTCTATTGTAAATACCTCCATAAGGAACGGTTATTCATTTACAAGGTAGTGCTCCATGGGCCAGTCTGCTGCTTTGGGATGGGGGAAAAAACCCACAGCAAAATAAAACCATGGTCTTTGCTGATGATTTCCCAGGTTTAACAATGACCATGGAATTAAATTTGATGTTTTTTTTTTCTTTTGTGACCACTTTCCACTACATAGGAAAGTTGTTTTTCCTCAGCATAGTTTCTTAGCCCTAGTCTCCTGCATTGCATGGCTTCTTCTGATCGACCCAGTGTCCATCACCTTCCTGTCATGCCCTCTGCAAGAGGCAAAGTCATCTTAAAACGCAGAACAAGTGTTTTAGAGCCCATGTCCCAAGGAGGTATCTTGTGTGGCTTCAACAAACAGGTTTTATAAGGGAAAAACCAAGAGCAGTGCTGCATGCAAAAGGGAAGATCAGAGGATTTGAGTTCAAGGCTTAGCATCTAATTTCACCACGTCCAAGTGAGGATTGAAGCCTGGTATGAAAAACTCCTTCCTGCTGTCCCCCATCCACCTGCTGGTGCTCTGCGGAGAATTGCTGCTGACTGCCTCAAAATTGAATTTCTGTGCTAGCAACAGCACATTGGGCCTGGCAGTAATTGCTTTGCCAAATGACCGTCTGCTGCTCGTCACTGCCAGGGTGCTGGGGGGCCCAAGCAGCGGGGCCGCAGGACTGGGACAGTGCCATAAGTCATAGGGCTGCAAGAAGCCCCATGCTTTTAGGCCAGCATCCCCCTGCACTCAGCTGTGCCTCCATGAGCAGCACACCGAGGCTCAGGGCTCAGTGCCTTGCCCACAAACAGGGTGGTTTTGCTGACAGTTGGAGACTTGAACCACTAGCACTGAGCCTACTGCCTTCCCCATCCCCATCCCACGTCCACCTGGTTCCTGTTGTAGCCCCTCAGCATACGCTGGGACACCGAGCAGAAAAGATTTTGGGGGACCACAGGCTCCCTTGCTGATGCTCACCCGCTGCTGCTCCCTGACTACCCCGTGCTATTTCCAGCACATCTCCAGAAAATAGCTCACTTCCCCCAACACGACTGGCTTTCCACAGCAGGGAGCTAACTCAGCAATTTACCACAGGGATTCTGATTCTTATTTTAGACTCCTATTTTAGCTGTCTTCTTTTTTTAAAAAAATTTGTTAAGTTAATCCCTTTTACAGCTCTGGGAGCAAGGTGCTGCCAGTGCAGCATCATAGCGACTGCAGGAGGACTTACTGGCTTTACAGGTCCACTCACTGCAAGCTGCTTTTCTCACCTTGCCTCCATGTGCTCCTTTAATTTGGACAACAAAAAATGGTCTGAGCTAAGCAGCTGCTTCTTTTTTTTTTTTTTTTTTTTTTCTTTCCTTCTTTTTTTCACCTACAAACATCACCATCTCTTCAACAACAGCAGAGAAGGTGAAATGGCAAGTCAGGGGTTTTGGCATGCCTGGTCCAGGGTGACAGCAGTGATATTACTGCGCCTGGGACTAAAGACTGCAGAGTCCTAATGCAAATCAAAATTGCAGGTTCTATCCATTACCTCGCAATCTGATCCATCTCCACATCCCTCATTGCAAATGCCCCTTCCCAAGATCACATTTTGCCATGAGATCTGCCTTGTATCTGCCATGTCACCAGAAAATCTGTGTATAACATCTGCGGGTCATCTCAGTTTCAGTGGACGGGAAGAGGGTGATACACTGTAGTCATACGAGTCTCTTTTCAGTTGCTTCAGCTCATCAACACGTTAGTACAACCAACTCGTCCGACATCTGTTATTTCTGCAATGCCAACTATGTATCATCCTGACTCGTTTTCTATTAGATCCAGCTGTTCTGGCTGATATGCTACTGACCTTTTCAACTGGTTCAGCACTTGGATACCAGGAGGTCATTGGATGCGACTTTGACACAGGCTCAACACTTACATCTATGCTGCTGGGGTGAGGAGGGATTTCATCCACCTGTTTCAAGCAGGAACACCTTGGAAGAACAGCTGGCCCTTGCTCACCAACACAAGGTCACCACCATATCTTCAGGCTTTGGGAAGCATCAATAAATCAGTCTAGCCCTGACGTTTCAGTAAATTGTGTAATCTTGAAAAAGCCCTGGTTCTTGGGAACCACAGGTTCACAATACAGTAGGACCAGGTCCTGACTTCAGCTTTGTTAGGCGGGACGAGATGTCATAGTGATGCATGTGCTAAAAGTACCTATTAACTATCATGTAGCAGCCTTGCTCCTGGGGAAAGCATGGCCATGGCTTGGGAAAGGGGGGAGGGCAGAAAGGCAAAGTGAGGGACTGACCAACACATTTAACTGCAATACAGGAGATGGGAAGTAAGCAGAGCATAAAATATTGGGATGCCATGTTTTGTGGAGTAGCTTGTTCTTGTGGGCAGTGATTTCTCAAAGTAGCTCTATCTTTTAGTTTTGCCCATCTGTTTGCCCATGTTCAGTGCCTAAAACAGAATCTCTGGTTGAGATGGGGCCAGAAGTTATCCAGATTTCCTTCACCCAGTAAGGAACAAGTATTCTCAAACTATTGACAGTCAAAGTTAGTCTCATCTGCCATTAAAAACCTTTGGAGATGAGAAGTCTGCAGCTTTCTTCAGTAACTTAATTTCCAATTATATTGCCTGGAGTTTAAATCTCCTTGTAGTTACTCTTCGCGTCTAACCCGAGTCACTTTTGCTGGATATTACTCCAATTACTTCTCATCCTCCTGCCAGGAGCTGAGGGACAACGACTTCCCATTTCCTGCTTTACAGCAATCTTTTACATATTGGAAAATTATTATCTCATGGCATTTTAGCCTCCTTTTGGAGACTATTCAAGGCTAATTCCTTCAACTTTAGCCACAAACTATTCCCCTCCTCCCCCCCTCCCCCCACCCCACCCCAGCCATTTGGATTTAGTTTAGAGCATAAGGCTTGGCTGGTGTGCCTAGGTTAAAACTGTGAGCAAAAAGTCCTTCTCCTCATCACTGAAGTTGTGCCAGCAAAATCATCAAAGCAGATGCAGCTACATACATTATCTGGCCTTCTGTTGGTGCTGCTCATGGTCGCAGCACCACGGGGAAGCTGAGTCAGTACAGGTCTTCTGCAGGAGTTTTCTAGCCAAGACTGAGCTGAAACTCAGAAGTTTGTCTCTTTACTGCAACCACAGTGGTTTGCAGCGCATTTCTGCCTTGGATTGTAGTGGCATTGCCATTGCACGATTCCTCCAAGAGGCTTCCCAGGACAGGGCACAACCTGCACCTTTGGTGAACTTCCTTGTGCTTTTGGCTGCTTCTGGTTCTGCGGACAGGGTAGGAAGTGGAGCAGAATCTTTCGTGCAAGGCTCTTGCTTTGTATTTGCTTGGCACAAAAGCCTGTCCGTCTTGCTGGAGGGACACCCAGCCCATGCTTTGTGCACCCTCATCTGGACCCCTCTGTGCTATGGCACAGGGAGATGTCACGGGCTGTCACAGTCCTGCCTGGATGCCCTTCTCCTGCATGAAAAAAGTTATGTATGTGTAGGGAGAGGGTGGAAATCTGCTCTTCTTGTGTTTTCCCCACAGGTTTCCTTTCCTCTGTAGGTGGGAGCTTATGTGACTGGTGTGTTGTCACAGAAGGCCACTGGGGCCAGATGTCCTGCACCTGCTGGGAAAGGGAGGACCAGAGAAGGACCAAAGGCAAGAAAGCACCCAGACAACATACCCATACCGTGATGAGGTTTGGTTTTCTTATGGTTGGATCTGCACTGAAACCTCCTTGGGTCCCCAGTGCTGAGGGCAAGCTTTGCAAATCTCTCTTCTGCTTTCAATAATCCCCTGCTCATCTCAGAGGCCCCAAAGAGGGGGTCTGCATCCTGCACAGGGGCCTCCCTTGGTGACTTGTGGAAGGCGTAAGGTTGTTTGTAAGCTGGAGGGACACAATGGGAACAGCATGTTTAGCTGTTTTTGCTATCTCGGTGGGACTGATTGTGGGGAACAGCTGGTCCAGCCAGGAGAGAAATGCGATAGTGAGACGCCAGATGAGTAAGACTAAACAGAGCAGTCACAAGTTGCCTCTCCCTTGCAGCAGATCAAACCAAAAATGACCCCAAGCAAGTCACCCAGGTGAGAAGCAAATGAGAGCCAGAGCCTTCATTTTAAAAAGACACCTGACCCCACAGGAAGGAACCCATTCAAAGGACTCAGCACCCTGGCTCTTTTGTGCCCAGTCCTGATGCTCAGTGACTCCCTGGGGTTTTGACTGTATCACTAATAATAGTTTTTCTACCAGAGGCAATCCCTGTTGTAAATCCTGGTCATAAATCCTTGTAAAAATCATGCTGGGTACAGGTCCTACAGCTTCCTGCAGGGAATTCCACCTCCTCACTCTGGGGGGCAGGGGGCTGTTGCAGGGGCTGCTGGTGCTTCTCACCTAAGACACTTTTCAAACCTCTTTCTCTCCTCCTGAGCCAGCCTTGGCTCACTGCATGGGGGAAAGCAAGCCTGTCAGCCACTGAAACCTGCTGCCAGAGCTTTGGGGCTGGGGTGGTAAATGTTTGGGCCCTGCAAGAACTTTGGTCTGAATGTAGAGGTCTTACATTAACTGTCTGGTTCAATCATGGTGCTTAAGGTTAGGAGAATGATGAGATCCACCCAGGAGACCTGACTTCCTCAGCAGTGGGGAGAAGGTCTGTAGGAAGGAGTATGAACAGTCACAGTCTCACTCCCCCAGTAATCCCCCGGTAATATAGAGAAGACTCTTCTCTTCAAGGAGATAAGGACAGTGTAGTGTTATTGCCTAAATTGAGGTGGGTCATGCCATTTCACAGCCTACCTGGTTTCCAGCAGCTCTGTACAGGCAGGAATTTACCCCAGGCCTCCTGTCACACACATCAGCCCTGTACACATGAACTAGTGCCCGCAGAGGACCCCAAGTTGCACTACGTGTCTCTGCGTGGGCAGATGAATGGGGCCCATGCTGGCTGTGCTTTGCAAAACCAGAAGAATACCCAGACCCTGGTGCAGGTAGGCAATGCCTGTTGGGGACATTTGCATCCAGACTGCAAGATGTCATTGCTAGGGACTCGAACAGCTACAGCTGCTTTGACTTGTTGACTGTTAATACTACTGTTTGGATTAAACAGCTAGTTGCACAACTGGGCTTGGTGCATCCCTTGTTTTCAATGTACATACTACAGCTTTCCCTGCAAAACAGTGTCTGGCCCCAAAGCGCATGTAGCCGGAGCTGGGCAGAGCACAGTTTTCTTTCCCTGTGAAATTTGTTAGGGTATCAAAGGAAAGAATAAGAAATCTGTCATGAGTTGCAGTGAAAAGCCACAATCACAGAAGCATTTTTCAAGCTGTAAACCTGAAAGAAAGATTCCAGTGAGTGCAACAGTCACTTCCATTTCAAGCCTGCAGTGATTGCTGGTCACCCCACTGCAGCTGCAAAACAATATGTGTTCAGCATATAATAATGTCATGTGGTTCAAAAAAATACTTTTCAAAGTTGTAAAATTACTTGAAGCCAACTTTTTCCAACAGAACACATTGTTTTTACCTCATCTGATCAATTTTTAATTTTCCCATGAATCTCGTTAGCCCAGCAGCAATCCAATAAACTCCAAACTGTAGCTGGGCTCTGCCACTTCTATGAGCACTGGAGGAATGAATGTGGCATGTGGAGTGATTTATGCAAGTTCATTTGTGTTTCCCAGTTGCGGTTGCAGTTCCCCTGCAGCTCCAACGCTCTCCAGGAATCTCCTTGCTTCTTGCCCTACTGCTGCACTCCTGAATGGGCTGTCTGGATCTCCTGTCTGTGCTGCTGTCTCCCAGCCCACCCACGCCTTATCAATCTGTCATTGCGATGAGTTTGGAAAATGAAGAGCCAGGAGTGGAGCTAAGAAGTGTGTATGTGAGCCCACCTGCCTGCCCAGCAACATCAGGCCAACACCCCCACCAGCCTGCTCTGACTCTGGCAGTGAAAGGAGGAGAAATCAGAGGAGGACACCAAGGCTGGGGGAAGTGGTGGCACAGAGGAGTTTGGAGCTAGTGGCACTTGCAAGTTTATTTCGTAAAGACATGTTCTGTAGCGAGGTTTTCACCTCTGTGTATGAGGAAATATCTATCTGGTTAGGGAGCAAGATGGAGACGCTCATTTTGTTATTAGGCATCAAAAAGGATCATGGGTTTCTGATGAGCTCTGAGACATGCAGAGCTTCTCCTGGGCCTGAGATGTGAAGTCAAGCATGAGATTAAATCAGTTCCTGGGATGAGATAATATTTAGTATTATCGAACAGGGAACGGGTGGAGAAGGCAGGGAGAGAGGCTGCACATGGAAGTCAGGCTTTATGTCCTGCTGAGACCCAACGTCATCGAGGGAGTCCTGGACAGGAAGTCCTTCAGGGGGGACAGGCATGGCAATTGAGTCAAGGCGTCTGGAAAGCAGTGATCCCGACCAGATCCCTGCAAGGGGAGAAACAAAGGTATTCCAGCTGCTCCTTCAATCTCTAGTCCCTGTTGACTCAAGTTAAGCTGCTTGTGGGGAGTCATCATCCTTAAGAAGAAAGCCAAGTGGAGCTGAGATCCCAGCAGAACTTTCAAGTTCCTCCTGGATGCTAAACTCTTTGGGGATAACAAATTCCCTGGACTATTTGCATTCGCTGCATCTGTAAAGCACATAACACAGCAGAGGCCCACTTCTCCTCTGGGATTTCTCCAACCACAGCACGAGCATGTAGCTCTTGTGCAGCCTCATGGGACCTGGCATTTCTGTGGGCTCCTCTCCAACACATCAGTAGCTGTCAGCTCTTCCACACAGCCTTCAGCTTATGTGTTTCTCCCCAAGGCTTGGTGAGCAGGGGCAGCTTTGACCGAGGACATCTGCAAAGCTCCCCATCATCTTCTATGTTGGCAGGACATCAGGTGATGGCCTCAAGGGTTAACAGCCAGTGCCAGCTGTGGCTCCCCAGAAGGGAGAGAGAGAGGGCCAGGCACCCTGCCAGGAGGTAATGTTGTTTGAGCACTGCTGGCAAAGACTTCAAACCCCTCAGCTAATTTCGGATGTTCTGCTTGTGACACAGAGAGCTTCATTCCTGTCTAGGAAAGAGCTCTTCCCTGCGACTAGGATGGGAAGGGACTGTTTATTAATATAACATTGTCAAGAGTGGCCTTTAATTTCAGCAATTCTATCTTTCTGAAAGCCCCAGTTGAAGTGGTTTCCCTCATATGACACTTTTCTTCTAAGAAGCCCCAAGGGTACTACAGAATACACCATCACAAAACCCTGGAATTGCAATGTGGGATGACCACCCTCTTTCCATGAGTTTGAGAGAATAAAAAATGCAGAATATTAAAATCAGAGAGAAATTTTTGTACAAAGTCATGCTTACTTTTCGTGTCTTGAGCAGGACAAAAGATTTCTCCACAGTGGCAAAGCTGCATATAGCTTTTATCTACAATAAAAGTAGCTTTATCTAGATCTATAATAGATACAACCTTTTCTTTATGCTATTTAAAAGACATTTTTAGCTGAGCCAGACTTGGGACCCAGTGTGTCAGGAGCAGAGCATTGTGCTGGGCTGCATGGCTGAGGTAACGATAGAAGAGTGTGCTTCTCTCCAGCCAGAGATGCCATTTGATTTAGAGGTCCCTGATTTAGGAGCTGCTGGGGAGCTCCTCAATATGAGGAGAGCCACCCAGACTCAGTCTGGTGTTTCCTTATGGGGACACAGTCTCTTCTACTGCTGTACAGAAGACCAAACATGGAAACCACTCTAGGCAGGGAGGCTGGATTTCCCCACGCCTGGCCTGGGCAGTGAGAGCAGCTCACTGACAGTAGTGGAGACCTTTTATCAGTAAGGGGTTTCCCCGGAGGATGATGCTGAAAGATGCCAGCAATGAGATCATGGAAGAGGGAGCAGCATCAGGTGACCAGATCACAGTCTCTCTCTGTCCTGGACGTGTGTCTAACCCAGAGCCTGTACCTTGTAATGCACTGAGTCTGCAGCCTGCTGATAACATGAGATACATGTGGCCTGGTGACAACACTTGGCGAGGCTGAAACAGTGTCCTTTAGCCCTTGCCATGGTCTACCACCCACCTTCTCCAGTGACAGTCATTGCAA
>JAVJGJ010000057.1:22390675-22405025 GCA_035590215.1 Microhierax caerulescens
CCCCCCCCCCCCCCCCCCCCCCCCCCACCCCCGCCCCCCAGAGAAAAAAAGAAGGGGCATAAACCAGTTACAATATCCGTGCCATATTCACTTGCACCCTCTTTAAACTTGCATTCTGGTAGAAGCAGGACATCTGTCACAAGTCTCTTAATACCTCTCTGACAAGGTGAAGATATAGTCACATTAAGACCTCTGCACTTGCTAGTGAAACACGTAAGCTGTTCTTACACTTAGTAAAAATGAGGGCCTAAGATTTCAAATTGCAGTCATAAAAGTGAAACAAAAAGCAGAAAAAAATAAAAAAAAAAAAGAAAAGGAGGCGGCTGCTTTTATTTGAACCATGAAAAAGTAATTCCCTGGGATTAGCATACTTTATTTCCTTTGCATATTCTCTTCTGAATTAATTTCACTTCATTTTGATAATGATCTTAACTCATTGAGTGAAAATAAGTCGATGCCAAAAAAGTTACGCTAATAGGAATAAATGGCTTTAAGGGACTGGAAAGGGGATATTCAGCCTCTTTTATAGGTCACTACTTAATCCAGCTCCAAGGGCATTAGAGACCAAACGTTGCTGCCTTCATGTGGCAGTAGCTAAGCCTGTCTGCGAGGCTCATCCCTAAAAACCAGGGGAGCTGCAACATGAGCAGCAGCCTCAGTGAAGGTGGGACAGTCAGGAGAACAGGTTCACCTGGATGCACGAAGGAAAAGTGCAGCTTTCACTAATCCAGTAATGAATTAAAGCTATGTCTGCATGGAGATGGAATGATGGTCCAGGACAGAGGCATAAGGCAGGAAGGAAGGAAATTATGCTTTTCCATAGAAATTAGGCTTTGGTGTCAGTTACCTAGTTCTTGGGTGGGGCGGGGTGTTTTTTTTTTTTATGTTAACAAAGGAAAGAGCACCATAAAGAAGAAGGATTCCCATGGGCTAAATTACTATCAAGCTAAATTGAGTGACGGCTCTAGAAATTAAAACCAGCTGTAAGGTATATATGCAGTACAGCAAACTCCCTCCTATAAACCCAGCGAGAAAAGCTACTTATTCTTTTCTGTAAAGTAGCGTGAGATTGGCAGGTGAAATGGAAATATTCACATGAGTATTAACTATTATCATTTACTGCCTCTATTATTCAGTTTTGGAGAGAGAAAAACCTTTCCTAGACACCCAGTTTATTCAAGAAGTATTTGTTTGAAATCATATCACCATAGGATTCAGGCATTACTTTGTGAAATTCCACAGCTTAAGGGTATTGATATATGTTTAATTATCAGTAAGCTTTTTTTTTTTATTTAGTATCCATACTATTTTATGTATACTTTTTACACCATGTTATGAATAATAGAAATACATACAGTAAGTACAACCAGTAATAAAAGCAATGTATTATTCCAATTTGAAAAGGAGTAAGACCTGAACCAGTAATCCAGAAAACTAAATTGCCTGTGACAAAAAGAGGTAGAAGAAACACAAACCTGTGTCATTCCCATAACGAAAGCAACCAAATAATCCCATCCACATATTTTATCCATTGACACAATCTGTTGACCCACTTCCCTGAAACCCAGACACCAGAAATGGATTGCATCCAGGAGGATTTCTGCAAACCACATCTCCAGCCTTGTTTGTTTCAAAGAGCTGTCAAGTGCATATCACACTGCACTTCAAAGACTAATTTCAGCCTTTCAAAGGGTGTGTACCAATCTGGTTGAGTCTCAAAACTATGTTTTGTAAAACAATAGCAACAATAACAGAATCAGAGAAAAGGAAAAAAACTATGTAGCCTGATGTGAACACAAATATTTTAGGAATGCTTATTACATTTAAAGAGCACACAATAAACAGGAGCAAAACCCTAAAATAAAATATACCCAAACAACCAAAGAAAGCCTGCCAAAACCCCCACCATTTTTTTTTCTGTATAAATGAACCACCACAACATCATGTTAGAACATGAGAATCAAGTTTAAAATAAATAAACAAACTATGAAATGGAACCCAGCAAGGAATGTGACATGAAACAATGCAGTACCACTGTGTATTGTAAGAAGCGTCTAAGTAAACACACAAATGAAAAAGAAAGCACTTTAAAGCTGGTTTTCCTTCTGGTGCTAATATTTCAACTCATAAGAAGTGAGGCTGTTTTACAACTCAATCTTATATGAGTTAGAGTCATTTTAAATAAGCAGATTAAATACAGAAGGAACCGATAGTATTGTCTATTCTTCAGCTTAACACCAGATCTCTGTGCCCCTTCCTGCAGTGCCTTTCATGGACTGGATAACACCAATTAAAATATTCCAGAGAAATCTAATCCACTGCTTGCCAAAATAAGTGAAATTTTCTTAAACTACTTGTATGAGATTTAATACAAGACGTAGGAGTCTACAGACAACAATACAACAACTAGCACAAATAATTTGGGAAAACTCTTCATTTTGTGGAGATACAAAAGCTCGGGCTGATGGGTTAATTACCTTATGACTGTACTCCAAGCTTTATGCATCTGAGGATCCAACACGGGTTATGTTTTCTGTAGTCAGAGCTGACTGATCACAGGGCTTTGTATGCTCCCTAAAAATCAAGTCTGGTTTTTCAAAAACATGTAATTAAAGATTTTAATGGTTCTGGTGAGAAGAAGGAAATCAAGTGTTTGACAAGAAGACTCCTGTTTACTTCTAGATGAATAATGCAACACAGTTTGAACAGGTACATTATACGTATCCCAGATACGTGTTCTCAGCCTTGTTTTCTTCTGCATAACAAAGCCTTGCTTTTGGATGCATGAGATTGAAAGCTAACGATATAAAATGGACAAACTTTTTAAGAGGTTAGATAAGCAACTCAAAGCTTGTATGCCTGTTCAGGTTTTTTGGACATGCTGTTTTCTATGATTTCAGGCAGTTTCTTCTACTAGCCAGGGAACTGTTCCGCTCATGCTTTTTCAGTATTTCTGCATCTAGTTGGAGAAGTGCTCATTGAAATGGAAACATGACTTTTAAAAGTGTTGGCCAAACTCTTCTATGCCTCCAAAAAATGATGTGGAAAGTCATTAATAGGTATTTCTTTACTTCATCCAGGCTTTCTTGGCTTAACCTGTAACATGTAGAAGGGAAGGAGACTGACTAAGTTTCAGCCATCATTGCTAAGACCTCAGGGTGAAATCCTAACTCTACAAAGGCAGCAGAAGTCAATTTAAATTAGATTTAAAACATAGGGTTGATGCTTATATATTCACCTCCCACTAATGTTATTTCAAATCTCTTCCAGAGCTTTGAAACCCTTAGTCCAAATGACTTCATTCAAAACTGCTGAAATTTCCCAGAAGCTTTCATGAACAAGAGATACTGAAATTCCTCTGCTTTTTGCAGCATAAAATCATATGCAGCCTGAAAGGTGCATTTAAGAGATATGAACTTCAGTTACAACATCCAACCAGTCTAATGGGACTTTCAAAATTACAGTGGAACCAGAAGCCCGGCAGTTTTCACTGTGATGCCTAATAAATATTGCAGATAAAGCTTCTAATATCAGCTCTGAACTTCGTGCAAATCCCGCGTCAGGTTTTGGCAATGCTATAAACTGACGCAGAACACAATCCTGTATTTCCCCTTGTATTAAAGGAGGCAGAAACAAAAACACGACCGGAGAAAAACCTGGTAAGGCAAAAATAATAACAACCTTCTCTCCATTAGCTGAAAGTATTTTTCTGGAATAACAAGGGGAAAAGTGAAACCCCTAAATGCAATTGTGCTATTAATAAAATTTAAAGTTGTTCTCAGAATGTCATGATTTTTTGAAGCACAAAAAACCTGAGAAGTCTTGCCATGCAATGCTAGAAAGACTCTATCCCTCACTTTTCCACGTAATTTACAGAAAGTTTTTAAATAAATTTCATTTGAATCTCACCATTCAAGGATGCCAGGACATTTCCAGCGCTGTGTTTTATTTGGGAGCTGTTGCCCCCAGTTCCCTCTGCCTGTGCTGTGGGCAAGAAAAGCCAGCACAAGACAAGCCAAGGGATTCCCGGGCGCTAGCAGAGCCCCAGGGCAGTACAGAGCTGCTGCCAGAGAGCTTCACGTTTCCTCACTGAATTCATCTCACCCCCAGCTGAAACTATTGAAAATTGGGGCGTCTGGTCTGAGCAAGTTGGATTCATGCTGTCTGGACAGAGATGACCAAGTCTGGAGGATAAGCCATCATGCCTTAGCACCTACATGAAACGTCTGGGATGTATAATCCACTCCACTGAGTATACAGCAAAACCTACAGCTCAGGCTATACACGTTTTTAATGGCTTAGGTGAAGCAAAACAAATCTCACCACAGACACAGGCCCAGAAAGCAGTTTCTCCTCCTGTGAGGGGAGGACCTGATGCCAGGACAGGCTGGTTATCCATTGTTCCCAGCTGCTCCTATTGCAAATGCAGCTGTACTCCATTGCCAAGCAATTTTAATATAGTTATGCTGCACAGTCCAATTCTGCTCTTCCCTCGTGGAAGCAGTCCCACTGAGTTTAACAGGATTACACATGTGAAAGGGAGTTTGGCCCCCTGCCCGCTAGCTATGGGGCCGTGGAAACACGAGTTTCAGTGCAGGCTGCACCTCAACGGCACGCTCAACAGCTGAAGCCCAGATCACCACAGCTCTGCTGCTAGTGGTAGCTGACCCGATTAGATTAAAACCCGTTTAGGTGCAGGTACCTGAGGTGTAATCACGTATCCTGATTATGCTGCAGACCCATCCAGCCAAAAGGCTGGTGAGTAATTGCTAGTAGCACAAGGGACCATCCCCAGATCTTGCTTCCTTGCTTGAGTGTATTCTGTTCATTATGCCAGCAGCGCACTGGGTCAGGCTGATGCTTCCTTGGTTAACTCCCTACTGACACCACTTCTACAGTGCAGAAATTCCCCAAAAGCATGATGCAGAAGCTGCTCAACTGGAGGAAGTCTGTTCTGAGCCCCCTGATGCTGATGGGAGCCTCCTCTTGAAATGAACAACTGGAAATGAATCCGGAGGAATTTTATCTGAAGCTGTGCCTCTTGCGCTGCATATGTAAGAGACCAGTTTCTTCTTTCTTTCAGTTTGTATAATTGGTATGGATTAAACAATGCAAAAGCATGATCCTGAGGATGTTAGGCTGGTCACTAATTTAAGGGACAACCCAAGCAAGGAAAGATTATTTTATCTAATTAAGAGAGAGCACAGTACTTAAGACAGACCATTTGCATTAAAACAGATAATTCAGAATTATAAATACTGTTGAGTCTGAAATTATGGTTGTTAATCTCTCCCTCACATAACAATGTTCTGCTGACACACGTTGTAAATCACTTCCTTTTGCTTGCAGTAGGTGAAGCCATCACTCAAAACGCTCAATTATAAATCTGAATACAATTTAAAAGGTGAACTCTTTTTAAAGGGCAGAAGGGCAATGCCAACTGTGTAATACCGATGTTAATGCATTACTTATGACTGAATTTTAGTCTATATTCAGTAATTTGCTCATTTCTGTGATCAGAACAGGCAGCAGTTCACTCTCCTGGATCCTATTCCCCTCTCTGCAACTGCATTAGATGCGCCATGGGCAGGTTACCCAGCTCACCCAGCATGTATTTTATAAGACACAAAGAACAGCTTGGTCCCAAACCCTCCACAAGCATGTTCCTTTTAGGGCCCCTCTTACACATGTATAAAATGTGTACATTAATCTGATAATTATTTTTAGCAATTACCAATAAGCTGTCTGAAAAGGACATGTTCATCTGTAATAAAAAATAACCAGAAAATAAAAGTCAGTATCTTCCTTTATATATTAATGACAGGAACATAAGAATTGTGGTTTACAAACTGCAATTAAACTGCTATGGAATCATTAAAGTATAAATACTGCATCATTAATTTTCATTTTCCTGTGGAGATGAGATAGACGTTAGCAAGTATGTGTATACCAGTGCTAAAGTGCACACCAGTGCTAATACTCTACCCCTTTCAGCATCTCTAGTGCCAGGATTTAATTATCCTTTGTCCCATGCTAATCTGCCGAGATGCTTCCACTTCAGCAGAATCTCCTGTCTGTCTTTGTGGAAGTAAAAACCTAAAAATAATCATTTCCAGTGCAGAAATGTAGCTTATCAAAATACAGCCAAGCAAGGTTTTAGAGTAGTAATCAGTTTGCTAACCAAGTGAATGCTTCCAGTTCAGGTCACTATTTACTTAATAATGGCAGATGTTTTGAATGTATTTTATTCCCAGACTCGTTTTCAACTGATAGCTGATGTACATGTAGAACAGACTTACTTAGCAATAAATCATTTCTATAAATGACCAAAAGGTAAAAGAACTCCGATGGGTAAAATTGGTCTGGTTTTCACCAAAATTTCAGCCATCCTTTACCGGTCATCCTTATTCCCTACTCACAAAGCTCATCTAGGAAATCTGTTACAGGCAGTAGTCCCAGCATCGTCCCTTTACAAGTTTCAGGACAGGACTATAACACCCTACATTGATGCAGAACCCATTTCTCCCAGTGGCGTTCCTCAGACTTCCCAAAAACAATTATGTAAGACACATTAAAATATTTTCAAGATAAACCTACCAGAAGCTTTTATTTCTATCTAAGCCTCCATTATTTATTTATATTTTAAAAGACACTACTATTCATTCCAGGCAGGGGAACCTCCATTTGCCTTTTCTTTTTTTCTTTTTTATCTCCCCCTCACTTTTTTTTTTGTTGTTTGTTTTTTTTTCCACTAGCACTGTTAAGGACACACACATGACTTGGCAGTCTTCTGGGATAGAACAACTGTGGGCCAAAGTGCATCAACACTGGCTAGCACCAGGTCCACTGGCAAGGGACTTTGTGCACAGCTGAAAACACAAACAATATTTGATGAACCAGCCTTTGAATTTAATGAAGACTCCAAAGAGTTCCTACTCTTCTCAAAGAGAAACCCAAGAAAATTTCCTTCCTAGTGAACTGCTTGTTCCAAGTGGGTTCCTGCTCAAGTACCCCTTGGGTTTGCTCTTCTGAAAGTGAAGAGACATGAGATGGTCTGCCCGGACCCAGCAGCCTGCTGTCGGCAGAGGAAGGAGGAACCACTCCTTGTTTCCTCCACTGCCTCCCAGCCACCCGCTCCCATCCCTTCCACTGCCTGCCAGGCCACTCGTCGTAAAGGCTGGACTTGCTCACTCTCCACAAAACTACACCAGCTAAAGCGGTGAACAGGGCTGGCTCCAAAAAAGACTCTGACGAGTACCTGAGGTGGTGCAAGAGAGGGCCCAGCGGCTCTGCACAGCGCAGGACTGGAGCCAAAAGGAGTGAAACCTCCTGGAACCAGAAAACTAGTGGGATGAATCAACATGAGCCAGGTGAACCTAAGATCTAATAGCACCGTAATAAATGCTGCCACTATACACAAGGTAACATCATCACAGATACTGTATTTTGGAAAACACTTCACCTCTCCTCGTTTCATAGCCAGGTCTTTGCAGTCTGTACTCAGGTTGGCCCTGAAGCCTCTAAAACAGTCCGAAGTCAGCGTGATCACTGAAGAGAGAAAATTTCTTCAAGATGCCCTTAACTATCCATCCCCAGTTCAGCTGGGCAGTTAAGGACATCCCCACGCCTTGGGAAGATGTGTTCCACGTTAGGCACAGCCTTACGGGCTTTGCTCAGGTGCGGTCTATGCTTGCGAGTAGCCACCGGGACAAAAAGACCCTTACAGGTGGAAATACAGCGGAAAGACTGACATTGGTTTCAGTGGCAGCAAGCTACTGCCTTGCTGGTCCACCTGTGACTGTGTTAGGCTGTGGGATTAAGGAAACCAAACTGCTGGACTTGTACAGAAACACACATGCAGATGCCTTTGAAGGCATTTGCAGTGCTTCCTAACGCATTCAGAAGCATAAACCCAAAACTTTCCTCTTAAATCTGTAAGTTATCCTGCACGTGCACAGCAATCTCAGCACTTGGGGAGGTTGGACCTACTGCTTACCCAAGGCTCCGCAGCCTAGTAGCTCCTACAAACAGCATCTTCCAGCTATCAGATATCCAGAAATTGAAGATGACTTGTAAAGTGCCTGGACAAAGTTTCTGGAAAGAAGTAGAACTGTCTGCAAAGCCATGTGAGTCTTGCCGTGGCTACCTGGGGCTTGCTCGTTTGTCCCTACCATTAAGTCCCTGCTTCACCTCCGCAGCTTAGCCCCTCCCTGCTGCTACATGAGCCACGTTCCATTCAACACTCTTCCAGAGCCACCAATGCAGCTGCACAACCTGCTCAGGAACCCCACACACCAATGAAGCCACAGCTTTGTACTGTTAGTGGGACACCTCTCTTGAACGGGTCCCACACCGTTCCCAGCTGAAGCTTACAGCTGTTGTTCAATTCTCTTTATATCGTAGCCTGTACCTAGCCACCAGCTTTCCATCCATGTATTGTAGACAAGACCTCCGGGAAAACTATTTGAAGATAACCTTCACAAAACATGCTTTTGTGGTTTTGGTTCATTAATTATTTGCTTTCACAAATTCATGGGGTGACTGGTTTTCTAGCAAAAATTATAAGAACTTAGGACAGCAGTATTCAAAAGCAAAGTCATATACCTTCCAGAGAAACCATTCCTGTTTGCTAATAATGTCACTGATCAAATCCCAATGTTGTGTGGGAGCACCACTATTGTTAGTAACTGCAGGTTTAGAACTTAGGGAAGGCCTCAGTATAAATCACATAGCCATAGCAATAATCCTGGAAAATCTATTTTATGGCCCATCAACCTGTCCTGACGTAGAGAAGGACTATCATCTACCAGAAAGCTTGGGATATGATTAATGGAAGAAATATATGTAATTGAGACAGACAAAAATACCTAAACAAACATGCATTAAATACTCTCCAAGCAAAGCGGGGGGTGGGGGAGGAATAAAAATCAGTTTTAAGCTCTTCATAAAAGCTTTGGAGCCCCCATCCTTCTAAGATTACAGTACAATATTTTTAAGACAAACAACCACATATTTTTAAGGGACAACGAATTTTTAGGTTTTGGGGAAAGAAGTTCATCTATTTATATTTTACAGTAGTGTATCTATACCAAGGATCTGCTATGTATTGATTCTGTGCTGGTGTCCAAGGGCCAGCTGGCGGTGGCAGGTTGCCCAAAGAGGTTGTGGAGATACACAAGTAGATATTCAAGAGATGTTTGCCCACTGTCCTGGGCAACCAGCTCTAGGCAGCCCTGCTTGAGCTGGGATGCTGGACCAGGTGACCTCCAGAAGTTCCTTCCAAGCCCAACCATCTTGTGATTCCATGAAATGTAACCAGGACACGGTTATGAAACCTTAGCACAGTTAGAGCCAGCTGAAAGTCACAGGGATTGATGCTGCTTTTAGTAGCTACATTTGGTAAAAATCAGTGTAACACCATTGCTTTAGATGAAGTTCACTTGAATTCACAGTGTAGGTGACTAAGCACAGTAATTGGACCTTTTTTTCCCCTGAGAAATATGATCTCTACTTGAATAGCAGCTATTTTCACTAAAATAGTCTTTTCATGTAATCATAGTCTTTTTGTGACAATTTAGCATTCCACTGGAAGTTAACTATTGAGCTGGGCTAAATAGCTGCAAATGTGTGCAAAGAAGCCTTTTCTTTGACTGCTATAAAATGCAATCCAAAATGTTTACTAGATAAATACAACTTCACATAGAAGTGAAAAGCAAAATACTTGAGAAATAAGGTTACATAGTTTAGGTGAGGAGGGTGAGTTAGAAGCTGACTGTGAGATGAAGGGACTAGAGCAGGGTTAAATGCCGGTGGAGGAGAATCAGGCCTGAGCATGGCAGGAGGAGATGACAGGTGAGACAGAAGGGGAAGAAGTGGGCTGGAGAGTGAAGAGGCCAAGGAAACAATAACACAGAGACAAACATTAGAAAGGGTAAAAGCAAGAAATGGGCTAGTATTTTATTCTTCGAAAAATACAGATCTCAGACAATTGCAATGATTTGCGAATACCAGCGAATGGTTGTTAAAGTTACTGAATTTTCCTTGACTGACTGTCACTGCCTCCATTTTCCTTTAAAGAGGGACGAAAGCTTATATAGCATTGAAGTTTTTTTTCTGGAGAATCAAAATATTTGCTGGGAAGCTTCTCAGGCTTCTCTGTCATAGCGGGAGTGACAAAATAATATTTTTGGCCAATCCAAATTAGTATTTTGCTTTTTAAACCTTTCAACTATCCAACCTCTACAATATTTTTTTGCACAGCATTAATAAATAAAACATCCACAAACTGCCCATTACAAACACAAAACTGTTATTTGATTTATTTAATTCTGGGAGGAAGGAAAAAGAAAAGGAAAGGTTCTTTGTCTTTGCACTTTCCCAGAGATTTCTTTCAACTCTCCAGCAAGATGCTGCCTCAGAGATGCTCAGAGGCACTCCCTCCTTGCCCCCTCAAGCACCGAGCCTAGTTTCACAAACTGAAAACCAGATTAGCCTGCCTCTTATCCATGGATAAGCTCCCCACCAGCATTTTAGGTGCCAGTCAGCACTCTGTTATGACAATGTGATAATGTGAATGGTAACGTGAGCCCTCAGAAAACATCTGAGCTGAGGTACCACAGCAATCCCCGTGGCTTGTACCAGTTGTGTGTTGGAGAGGGATGCACTAGCATGGTCCAGCTGCACTGCAGAGGAGGAAACGGTGTTTGCTTCCTCCCTTTCAGGATACAAATGACCTCAAAGTGGAAGGACCAGACGAAAGCATGGCGTTGCCACCTTCTCCCCAGCTTGCAACACTGCCCATCGCTGAAAATGGGAGGATACAGCACCCTCCTCCAACGCAGAGCTGCAGAGATGGAGAAGCACCATTAGCAAGGCAGCGTGAGCAAGCCTGGGCGACCCCCTGCCTCTGTGAGCCCCAGCACAACTCACAGGTAAGCAAGGCTGGGATGTAAAAGCAGCTGGATGCTCCCCACCGCCGGGGCAGGTCCCAGCCACCACCCTCCTACATCCTGCCATGAAGCCACCCTTGTGCTGCAGCTGTACACACTGACAGCCAACATCAGCGAGCAACTGGTGACGGCTAACGGGGAGCTGCACAGCCAGGTGAGCTGTTCTTCCCTCCCCTCTCCTCCTACCTGAACTGCTGCAATAGGGGCAGCGCAGGACAGGGACATCAGCAGGTGATTCCTGCAGGAACTGCTCCTGGTCTTCCAGTGAGACCAGGCTGGCTGAAGGGGTGGGGAAACAACTCAGTCCCCACCGTGCCACTGTCACCCTCTGAATCCACCATCCCCATCCTACAGGCTGCCAAAATCTGATCACTCCTATACAAAACAGCATTCACAGACTCCCCCATCACTGTCACAAAGTTGAGATTTTTTTATTATTATTTTTATCAAAAACCCCATATTTGTTTAATCCCTTGCACTCAGAATAGCAGTATTTAAATTTATGAGTTAGTGCTGGTCAGGGGATGCTGACATTCAGGGAGTATCTTTACCTTGCCTCTCACCAGAAATGATTTAACAGTTTGATCTGACTCGTAACTTTTGACATAGCTCCTTTAACCACAACATCTTTCCATTCCTCTAGTAGCAGAGATTTAGCATTTCAGGCTGAGTACATATGTTGGATAAGAACATAATCCTCAGCTCTGGGCATAGGAGTTCATGTAAGAGGATGGCTCTGCATACAAATTGAAAGCACAAAGATGCAGAAAAGAAAAATACATACTAAAGCCTAATATGTATATTGTTAAGGCCGCGTGGCATCAGAAGAAATCATCAGTTATTTGACATCTTTACAAACAGAGGGACTAGAGAGAAAAAGAAGAGCAAGAGACAGAGAAAAAAAATTGATATGACCTTTAGTCTGACACTCCAAGTAAAGGCTTTGGATAAATACTTGCATAGAAGGAATATGCCAATATGCAAGAAGGAAAAGAGATAAATGAGACTAGACCATTTCAATAGAGAAAAATCCCAGAGCTCCCATTCTACAGCTATTTCTGACAGCACAGAGATGGATTTATCAGGGGGCAGAGGGGGACACTCCCCTTGCCCTCTATTAGCCTTCTTAACACAGCATGTGCATTCCTGGGCGCGGGATGCAGATCCATCTCTGCAGTCCATCTGCCTCCCCTCATTCAGGTTGGGGCTCATCTCCTAACGCTGAAAGACTTTTCATTATCATTGCAGAAATTCACCGTGGGCATTCAGCAATTACCAGCCACCCGTCACATAGTACTGTAGGAACCGGGTGTTGCACTTCTGGACAAAAACATAAAGAAACAAACCCTGGCATCATCTGACACCACCAATTTGTTCTTTAAACTGGTAAAAGACACAAAGAGAGAAGGCACTGTGGAAAACCAGAGTATACGTGAAACTCCTGTATCCACAGGACATGCAACTGTCACACAATCTGTTTTAATAACCCATAAACCTTCCAAATTTATGATATCAACTGAAATCATGCATTTAAATTGTGTGGCAGGCAAGGGCCTCTGTGGCAGAGCCATTTCAGTCTGAAGCCCTTTCCCCCATGCCCTGCAGCTGGGCCCAGCAGCATTTGAAGCGGACCTCGGGGTCTCGTCCTTCACACCACCCTCCCTGCACAGTGGGGGCCAGTTCGGCATAGCTAAATCTCATCTTGAAAAGAGTTGAGATTAGAGAACTGAACTTTGTGAACCCACAGTCTGAGCACAGCTGGTCCACCCTAGGCCATCCATGATGCCTTCAAATCCCTTCTATCCATTTCTTTTACACTAAATATAAAGAAGTGGAGAGGGGTTTCCTTTTTCTATAAACTCATCTGCTTCTGTACAAGCTCTGTTTTCCAGGATGTCTTCACACTCTCTGCCGACACCTTTCACTTCACAAGTGGTAAGCACATTCTACAGAATAGTCTTTCTTTCTTCCCAAAATAAACTAAATCTGGAATTGTAGGGTCTTCAGAGAAAAAGCATCATTTTGCTTCTCTAACAGATAACATTATGAGTTGGTGGGGTTTTTCGTTTTCTGAACTGTAAAATTTGTTTTTGTGTTATTCACTGGAAGATTTGACTTTTTAAAACTGTAAGCAGAAGGCTTTTTTGTGTTGATATTGTTTGGAAATCAAGATTCATGGAACAGAACTGGAAGAACTAAGGGCCATAGAATGACCATAATCTTAGCACTTTTAAACTTGTGGGGGAAGATTTTTTTGGTTAGGTTTTGAAATTTTGGTGTGCTTTGTTTGGTTTGGCAGGTGTACTTCTTATTCTTCTGTATTCTGTAATTAAAAAAAAAGAAATCTATATTCTAACATAGACAAGTAAATGTGACAGTGTAAGCCAACATAATTTTATGGCAAAATCTGTGTGTGTGTGGGGAAATGAATCACCAAATTCAGCATCCCTTCCAACATTATAAATCATTAGCAATAAAATGTTAGTATGATGCGGAGTCAGGCAGCAGAAGCTGTAATCACAGTCCAAAGTAACTGCTCCTTTGGAGCTCATTAAGTGTATCGAGTCCCTGTAATCTGATATTGATTTCAGCAGCAGCGGTTCAGTTATCAATACAAAAAGTGTAAGGGAAATTTCCAGAAAGGATTCCATATATTCCCTTGAGACATGTATTTTTCCACCTTGATGAATTTTACAAGTTTCTCTAACTGGATGTAGAGATGACCAATTCCTTCGTGTTCCAGCACTAAGCCAGCCAGGACAGATGCCCGGCCTGCCCCAGCAGCCTTTAATTCACACTGCTCACAATTACCCCACAGTGATGCTTTAATAGCTTCCCGCTTGCCTAAGAGCCAAGCTTGTAAAATACATGAAGACATGGTTCTCCTCCCAGAAGTGTACGTCAGAGGCTGGGGGGGTGGAGGGGGGGAATATCAAAAAACCTTCTTGAGAAATGCGAACCTGTGAAGTGAACGTTCAGTGATGGCAGATAAACTTTCTGCAGAGTCAGTCAGGTAAGTGATAATTAAGGCACACTCTAACAATGGCAGCTCTAAGAATTTTATCCTTGATGTTATATTTAAAGCTCAGGCTTCAAGGCACTGATGAATGCAAGAAAATCAGCAGACTTCAGCATAAAGCTTGTGACTGTAACCCAGAGTTTTAAATTTTATGGAGACAGTGTAAGAAATCATTTATATATATTTAAAAAAACAAAACAAAAAAACACCACCATGAAACAGTCAGGTTTCATGTTTTTTTGAGTTCCTGTTAATGATTTTTAAAAAGGTATAATTGACTGTCATTCCTTTCCTGCAGGGCCCTAAGACGTTGTCCAGAGCGGTGGTGGAATCTCCAACCTTGCAGATATTCAACACTCATCCAGCCATGGCCCTTAGCCCC
>JAVJGJ010000057.1:22405037-22415394 GCA_035590215.1 Microhierax caerulescens
ACCTACTCGAGCCGAGGCTCAGACCAGATGGTCTCCAGATGTCCCTTCCAGCCTAAACTACTGTCTGCCTCTAAACAGTCCCACATTTCCCTGTATCCTCAGGGATGCACAAAGTCCCTGCTCTATACTACCGCATTTGCCATTTTGTCGACCACCAGGGGACAATTCTGAATCACCCACTTTCTCAGCTGGCCTCATACTCCCCCTTTCCCCATGTGCCACCGTTGGACAGCGTGCCCAGCACGGCCTCCCAGCTACGCAGTGGAGCGAGGAACATCAGCATTACTGTCAGCCTAAGGCCAGCTAGAAGGATAAATGAGGGGATACCTATACCAGTCCAAGAAGTGGGCAGCAAAACATAAAGATGTCCAGTGACGTGCAACCAGACCACATCCAGCTTATAACACCGCTGTGACTTTTCCCTCACCATTTTTGAAGAGAATCATTCCTTGCTTTTGACTTGCAGCTTTACTGCTGGTCTGCAGGCAGTCCAACGCAGCAGCCCTTGGATTTCCTCACTCTAGACAAGACAGTTTGCTGCGAGCCCAGTTCTGTGGCATTGTTGAACCGCAGAGTAGGTTTTTACACTGGGAAATATGCATGAGAAAATCTGACCCTTTCTTTCTAAGCACGACATGAGACCCATACACCTTACAGGCCAGCAGACAAATACAGAGATGGTAAACTATCAGCTTAGAAGCCAAATCATATTATTTTAAATATTTCAATGACAAGATTGATTCTTCCAGTTAAAACTAACACTAACTCAGTTATCCACTAGGTTTCATATGTGTTAATCATATAACCAGCATTAATAAGGGCAACAAATCCCTAGCTCTGAAAAAATAAAAGAAAAAAATCATTTCAGATAAAAATACCCTAATCAGTAGCTGAGTTTCCCTCGCCGTACATATTGACAATGAACAGTAGATCCTACAACCATTACAAGATACCATTAGTAAAAGCCAATCTCCAAACAGGTCACATCTTTATTAAAGGTTAGCTGTACAAAGAAAAGGGATGCAGAAATAATTATGTACATAACCAGAACAGATGAAGCCTGCAAGATATGCTCTGGCACGTTCCAAAACATTTCTGTTTCTTTTCCATTTTACCTCCTAACCTCGTAATGCTCACAAACATTTGTATATGAAATAATGTCACCTGCAGCTATTCTACTCACACCAGTCCTTCTGGTGAGGCCACTGGAAAGGCATTATGGCTCTGCTCCAAGCCAAATGCTCATGCACCACATAACAGACATCCCAGATTTTTTTTCCTCCACCTGGCAGTTACCGATACTCTGACTTGCCCATCACCTGATGTAGTAATGCCTACCAGGAAAAACTGGTACCTGATAGCTAGGCTGTTATGCCACTGCATAAAACCCCTTCGTCCCAGCATCAACCATGTCGCCTGCCACAGTCAAATGGTCTCTGGCATGTTGCTTTGCAAAAAGGCTCCTGCAAAGTTCAGGTCATTGATGACAAAGTATTAAATGGAAAAACTGTCTTCTTTTTAAAGATTATTTACAATATACAGCTGATACGGATACAGCTCCCATTTAAAGCTGTTGAGAAGCACTGTAGTGTAAGGGTCAGGTTTTTTTGGTTTTACTTAAAAAAAAAAAACTTATTTTGACTATTCACCTCTCTTAATTCTCAAGTTTCAACAGAAACATGTCCACGCAGAAACAGACAGAGCTCAATCTTCACAATTGTTCTGTGTGTGCATCTAAGAACACCTCTGTTTTTCTCTTCATGGAATGAATTCAGAAGATTTGACTCCACCATGAGCTCCTCCAAGGAAGAGCAGCTCTGCTACTCCATATACTCAATACATAACTTGGACTTGTTGCTGGCTCTTAATCTGGCTGTGCATTTGCCCTTTATAGAGAAAAATCAATTTTCCAGACACCTATCTTAAATTGCTTTTCAAATTCTGGTTCCCTTCTGCATTTCAGATAAGCACAGGAATATATTTTGAACTGGTATTTCCATTTGTGTGATCACAGATAAGGAAGTCTACTGTTCTGTAGTTAACGGGAACAGTGCAAGTGAAGGAGCCTAGGGAATAACGACTGTGTTCAGATTGCACCTGAGCAAAGCAGAATCAGAGCTTATGTTCTGAAATTCAAAGGCCCCACATAGTCATTGGGTTTTGGTATCGCTTTTCACACAGCTAGCCTATTGAGGAAGCAGGGACCAGCTGCACTGTTCAGATCCACATACAGGTAAGTATCTGGCATTGACACAGAATTTGGTTTCCACCCATCCATGTATCTGTGTTAACGCTGCAATGCCAGCAAAAGTAGCTGTAGGATGAAACGTACTTAAATCTGAACTTTTATTTGAATGGTCCCTGAAATGCGAGGGGGAAGAGAAAGAGATTGATGGCTCTGCCTGAAGAAAGCCACCCTATTTTTTGCATAGTGCTAGTTACAAAACTTAAGTTTCCTTACACGAGGACCTTCTTTGCAGAGCAGAAGCATTCAAGTGTGCTCCTATGACACCAGCTCCAGCAGTGGATTACCACACACCAATTCTTGCCAATACAGCTACCTCCTAAGCAAGAAGGTTGCTCAACATTTATCTGATGGGGAGCTTCTTTAAACTACCAGACTCCCAGATCCCCAAAATCAAAACCATCCCATGGCCTCCAGTTTGTGCTGCTGACACTCCAGGGAGTCCAAGGTCACCGGTACGTCACAGTTAGCTCTGAGCTGTATGTCAAACTCCACAGCATCACCCAGCTGAGATCGCAGGTCTTCCCGCTACAGCCTGATCCAAAGTCCATTTAAAGCAACATAAAGACATCCATTGACTTCGTTTGGACTTTGGACCCCTTCCCGGAAGCACAGTAGACTCTCTGATAGCTCCCAGCATTTTATGAATTAGAGGCAACCTATCAGTTCTGGTTCCAGCTAACAGAGGTCAATGTTGCACATAAACAACAAGTGAGATGACAGAATCATTACCTATTTTAATTATTATCCATATTATAACTCCACTTCAGTTAAATGCTGGTGACATCATATGGTGTCATCATTCTGTAGTTTTCATGATTTCCCACAATGCTGTTGAGGAAACCTGATGAGGCTTTGGAGCCTATGTAGTCTTGAGTTAGTTTTCAAGAAATATCTTAAAAAAGCATTTTTGTTTTAATGCATTACTTTGTAACCCAACTGAGAAGTAATTTTATACCAGCGATCATTCTGAAATACACTTAAGTATTCACTGTGTATTCATTTATCTTTCAGAAAATGTCATAATTTTTCTTGTTGTATTTAATAACTTCTAGTTAATTATGTAAAATCCCATCCCATCTGCTTATTCCTTCACACAGCAAAATTAGAGGGCTTGATTCTACAGTCATTACTCACAGAAGGAGAGGCATTGATTTAATGGACTTCCCTGAAAAGGGATTACAGTATAGGATCCTCTGATATTGATTTTGTGACATCATAATCTTTTCCTCAGAAGCAGACATTGACGACTCAAGATAATATCAGTACAAGATTAGGCAAGGGCAGGCAAGTTTGAGATCGAAAACTATGAAAAAAGCAAACCTCCTAATTTACAGTAAGATGACTGCAATAAAATATTAGCGATGGTCTCTGTTTTGAATAGAGTTTGCTTTAAGAGAAACCTCTAAAAGGAAATATCTGAGTGTTGTTTTTCTCTTTCATCTCTTTCCCTGCTTACAGTTACTTTCATGAAACTGTTGTGAGCTAGAGCATTTTTGTAGGTTAATGGGTTTTCTTTGAAGGGATTAAAGTCACATTGATTATTAATTATTTTTTGATGTTTTAAACTGATGTAAATGTCCAAAGCTCTGATGAGCAACATCCTGTAGAAATCAATATCGAACAAAAACAAAAGCAGCAAACAACTACAAAAAAAAAAATATCCCCTCTGCTCACTCCTGGGGGAAGCAATTGTGACTTATTTCTGTTTGGAAGGTATACTGCCCCTTGGAGAATACCAGCAACCGGCGTATATGATAATCATTTCTCAGTTATCTATAGCGTCCTTATTTTGATGTGTCTATCTTTCAGACTTCAGGCAGAGTCTGCAGATATTTTGCATACAGAACAAAGCTAGGCACAGCAGTGCTAAGCAAATAATAAATAAATTAATTTCATAGCTGTTGGAAAATGTTCATTTTTTTCTTAAATATGCCTTGCAGTACTTTTAGAAAACACTAATTAGTATTCTTTCTGTGGAATTTTTTCAACCAAGTCTCTCTACTGTTCTTCACCACATTTTAATAGGGATTTGGGGATATTTTTTTTTGTTGGTTTTTTTTTTTTTTCTTACTCGAGTTTAAAATTTCTTTGCTGTTTGTAAGCAGAATAAGAACTTAACCCTTCCTTCTCATTTGATAGTCAGCAAGGAATAAAGATTCCCCACGTTAAATTGACTTCCATACGAACAAAGAGGAAATGATCCCGAGTAGCTGTGGCTCAGATAACAGACAGGTTACACGAAGGTAACAAGGCAAGCGGGGCAGTCTGTGCTCTGCTCTGGGGACTCCTCAGCCTTGAAGAACAGTCCCTTGACTAATTCTTGGGATGTGTCAAGGAAACGATGCAAAGCTCTTAAAATTGAAGGCATTGCTGATCTGATCAACAATTTAGTGACTGAGACCTACCTCTCTTATCCCAAAGCCTTGTCCTTTGCGTTATATAGTCAGAAGTCAACATAACTACGTTGGGGACCTGCAAGTTTATAGCACACGAAGGAGCTGCAGTTGGTCAAACCCTTCTCACATGACTGTAAGACCCATGTCTCAACCACCAAAAAAGAGTAGAGGCCAAATCACTTCAAAATCGCAACTGTTAGATTGACAGGCAACATTATCTGTTTTTTCCCCAAAGTACTTAAAAAAGAATTTAGGGGGTTTTATCTTGCAAGAGGTTCATATCTACCAAACGGCTATCTCATGTTAAATCTGTGGCTGACATAGAAAAGCAAAGAGTTGTTGGCTTCTGTTATCTCCATTCAGCTTCTCTGAAGAGCTCAATCCTCCTGCTTAAATATCCCACTCACATTCTTCCATCCCCAATAGTATGTTTTCCACTCAGTCACGGTGCCTATCCCACATACTCTCTTCTAATGTCCATGCTGCCACCTCAAGACCAGCATGCTAAAAGCCGAGTGCATTAATTCCTTTAAAAATGTATCTCCTGCCAGCTCTCTTGCCCGCTACTATCATCTGTGTCACCGACTTTCTCATCACCGAGGCTTACTGTAAAGCATTTCTTCTCTAACTACAGGCATGTGACCGAAGAGAAAATGCAAAGATAACCATAGTAATTGGAGCACAGCACATACTACTTTTGCTCTGGTACAATGTGCTATCTTTATGGTGAGCCAGACATGATGCATATCATTTTATTTCTGGAACTCCTTCATTTAAAAGCCACTGTAATTTCCTAGCATAAGAATGAAGGAGTTCCAGAAATTAAATGCATCACATTTGGCTAACTGTAAAGACAGCAGACTTCTTCCTCAGGAGTTGCTCCCTTCACCGGCTGAATTCATTCAAGATTACAGAGTGCTATGAAAACGAAGGTAACCTCTCGTTTCAAGTATCTCCCGTTCTCTATTCATCTGTTACACATTGCACACGTAGCAGCTAGTTTGTGTTGCCACATTTCTTTCACAAAGATTTTCTTCTTTTCAACTGTACATTGATTGAAGCATAATTAAAAAAAAAAAAGTTGTAAGAGCTGTTGTGTGCAGAACATATTTAATAAGCAAACAATAAGAAGTTCGACTTCTTTACATTGCAACCAACTATATTTTGCTACAATAATAGAATCTTCAAAATCTTGAGTAATGAAAATGTAGTTATTAATTTACTAGAAGATAAAGAGTGTTCAGGATGATAATTATACATGTTTCTCCAAAGGAAAAGGTAAATAACTTTAAAAACCCTTAAAACCAAAGTTAACTATGAGTCTTTGAAGTTCAGCAAAAAGACCTGTTTCCAAAGTTTTACTTTTTGACATTTATTGTCCTGTCACATATATGCCTAATAAAAAAAGCTCTCTTCTCCAGAGCTAAGACTGTCTAGTAAAACAAGTCTCAAGATGGATTTACACAAGACTCTGTTCAATTTAACATTCATTTGGAAGCTCTGTAAGGTCACTTCATGATCTGCCTGGATTGCTCTGCGTGGTGACATCAGAAGTGCAGAGATTAGTGGGCTTCTCAAGTTCAGTCAGCACACCATCTGTGAGCCCTTTAATTAATTGCCACAGGATCGCCACAGGTAAGTCTTTATTCAGCATGGTCTTTGTCTTAACCTAAATGAGGGATCACCCTTGAGTGCAGCTTCTGACTGAGGTGGTATAACCTAGAAATTGCTTTATTGACCTTGTACAATTTGAGCCTGGGACTCATAACTCCTGCAGGGACGAAACATCTTTTCTCGACGTCCACTATCATTTCACCACAATGAAATTAGAAATTTCTCAGAGTATTCCACTAGCAGAGAGGGTTTTGCAATTTCCTACTAAAGTTCCATAAACACGAGTTGGCATCCAAGCATCCTCTTCATTAGCTTTCCCTCTAGAATCACCCTGGTCCAGATATAATTCATGAAAATAATGAAATGAAAATGAACATGACTTGTGGAAACTTTGGGTGAGGGATGATCATTCGTATTCAACTTTTTTAAAAATAAAAGTGTATGCTTTTGCTGGGAGGACATTTTTCTCTTCTATACAGCCCAGATAGTCTCAGACTAGTGGTAGGCAGAAAAGTTCATACAGTTTTACCTCGGTAACTCCTCTGAGTTTGTCCCATCCCTAAGGAGACATTACACTAGTTTTGCAAACAAAAAAGAACTAGTAAAAGAGAGGGCGTTTATTTTGATACCAGTAGCAGGTGGTCTTGAGGAAAAAAAACAATCATATATGTTTGCTCAATAAAAGCTTCAACCAGCATCTCAGAGAGAGAATACTAAAAGGACTCCACATCAAAATTCACATTGTGGTTTGGTTGGTTGGGGTTTTTTCTCCCAGCCAGGAGGAAACTGTTGTGAAGCACTGGGGCTTCCAGCTGTGGAATGTGAAATCACGTTGCTATTAAAAAGGTTTCTCCCACAGAAAGAGGCAGTATCCTGATGGTATGGCTTTTGCTTCAGATTATTAATATTAGATGCAGATATTCTTGACAATTACACCAATAGAAACATATTTTCTTTGTTGGGTAAGGTTGTGCTGAGTAGATTCTTACAGAATCTAAATCTCTTTGAAAACTTAGTCCATGTACACCTGAATTTAGAACTTCACTATGACACCAAACTCCATAAACTGATGTAGTAGTGGACAAAATCCTACCCTGCTAGACAGAAAAAGTTGTCCTTGTTTAGAGAAAGAAAGAGGATGTTGCTGCTTTATATGCAGAACCTGAAGAGCATATAAAACTACTATACAAAAAACACAATCTCCTGGAAATAAGAGCTACATATTTTATTGGCATTTGGAGACAATCTTTTTCTGAAAAATGTCATCCCTCCTACTTAGTCCACATTACCGTGACAAGTAGTTTTCTCATTGTTTTTCTACTCAGAGCATTGCTCAGATCCTCCTGGAGGTGTAACATATTGTAAATTTCATCCCAGCATCAGGTTTGGCATGTTCAGGATGCTTTTGTCCTCTACTTAAGCTCTGTCTTGTTCCACACAACTAATACTGCAAGGAAACAAAATCACCCAGGTGCAAGCTACTAACAGCATGGGACACCTGACACATCAGTCACATAATCCAGGGCTGAACTTCAACTGGTCAAAGCTCAGTGTAGGCATGACTGAGGGAAGGTTGCTGAACTGCAGTTAGAAAAGTTGGGAAAGTTAACATCAGTCACTGGGATCAGGGAACGCGTCTACTTTTTATTGTCCTTCATTTCACTGAAAGTGCAGCTTTTCTTTTCAGCTGTGATCAGCCGTGCCTTTGCCACACCAAAATGAGACAACTACAAAGCAAGCTGCTAAAGACTACGCCTTCCAGCCACTCAGACTGCAACACCAGAGCAGGCAGACCCATTGCAAAATGGCCATATATTAAGAGATTCCTACAGCGGAATGGTTGGAGGCTTTTCTCTGAAGCAAGACACAGCCCCGTTCATCTCCAAAGCACTGTAAATCCATATTAATCTCTAAGCTGGCACACAATGCCTTTCTTCTGCTAGTTTCTAAACTAACCATCACGTAAGAAAACCACTGAAGAAATAGAATGATAAAAGGTACCAGATCACACTGCTGTATTTCAAAAAAAGATTATGGTATTACCCTGGAGCACAGAAAGCTTTCGCATCGCACTGTGAAAGAAGGAACTAAATCACTGGCAACAACATCAGGCACACGACGTGCAGTGGGCAGTATCCCTGTTTGATCTCCTTTTGTCACTGACTACCAGCAACCTCAGACAACGTCAGGAGTTGAAACAAGTTGGCGCTGTCACTTGATGGGATGGGAAGGGATGGGAAGGGGTGCTTTGAGCAGTTTTATCACCGTGCAAAACCTGATGATGATTTTACAAATTGCCGGATGGGCATCAAGGCCACATGAAGCAGATACAGCTTAGCAAGCGACATCTGGGCTGCTAAGGCTGAAACAGCAAGCATGCAGACATCAGGCTTGCCCACCTTCAGATTTATCACTTCAATGCCACCGCTTTCTCAATGAGGTTAACTTCCAGGTGTTAAACATCAATTTAACAACCTGAGGCTCAGTAGTTTTAGTATTGCTTCAACATGCTGGCAGAACTAAACAGCACAAAACTAGGGAAGTGCCCTGTTTTGAAATTAGTTTTCAATTATTTGTCACTGTAAAAGATATGCAGACCTTAAAGAAAACTCAGTGAATTTCAAGCTCAGGAAAATGGACTTATTCCAGTGATCTGAAACAAGCACTACTCTTGCTTCCCCAGCTTCTTCCCTGTCACCACGTTTGAGCATCTTCTGAAGTCCCAGTTCTCCTTTTATTGTAGTGTCTAATAATAATGCACAACGTAACTAATTACAGCAGACTTGCTATCCAACCACAGTCATAATCCAGTCACACATGGTGCCTCTATCTCGAGCTACAGCTTTGCCTTCTCTTATGGCACAACATTCTGCTAATGCTCATCAGCTTTCTTTGTCATTCGAGTCTGGGTTTGTCTGAGTTTTATCTAGCTCAGAAGTTACAGTTATTTTCCCACAGAATGAAAAGCTGAGGCCTCGGCTACCCTCAAACCTTCCCAAATTTGAGATTTTTAATTTACAAATTTAAACTACCTACTTCCTGCCTTGCTTTACCTCAGTAATTTTCGTCACAGTAGTGCTAGCAAAAAAAACCCAAGCAAATTCCCCCATAAAACTCACCACCAAAACAGCTTGATTTTTTTAAAATGCCAGGATTCAGAGAAATATGAACTCTGTGACTATGGGATAAAACAACTACTTAAACCAGTCTGCACTCTATGTGAGGGAACAAATCAGAACTTCACCTTTCTGTGGGGCTATAACGTCCACAGCCTTGCTTTCTCAAAAATAATAATAAAAAAAAAAAACCCTCAACATTCCAAGGAGCAAAATTTTGTCGGTGTATTAACATTGTGTCTTGCATAAATACAAGTTTCAGCAGTTATGAAAATGAGACAGCTGACAGTTGACTACTACATGTGAACAGATGCTGTGAAAGCTTCCCTTTAAATAGTTCTGTCAATGCAATGTCAATTTTAGAAATGACACCACTGCTGTTCTAGGACATGATCCTGAAAACTCTCATTCACACAGGGAGCCCTGCTGATTTTCATGGAACTTTCACATTTACGAGACTCTGACAGGTCAGGTCCTCAGCTCCAGAGCTCTCCTTAACCGTGACCGACAAACACACGATGAAGTTTTCGGTAGCGCCGAGCACCGTGTACTGCAGGGCCACGGCATTTACAGCCAGCGGTATTCACCTAGACGGCGCATACATTTTCTTTTAGAAGTTACGCGGAGCATATTAAATATCCTCGAGAAACCATGAAAGGAGCGAAAGCGTGAAGATAAAGAGCATCACGTGAAGCCGAGGCTGCGCTATTAAGCAGAACTTTGAAAAATTAATCTGCCGAGAAGATCGGCGGAGCCCGAGCACAGCGCGGTGCTGACCAGCCAGCGCCGTTGGCCCCTGCCACGGCCACACCGCGCTGCGCTGCGCGCCCTTTGTTGGCGGCGTTCGCACAGCGGTTCTGGGGGCGCACGGAGGGCGAGGGCCGCCTGACGGGCCACGCGTGGCGGCGGGCGTGTGTCCCCCCGGGCGGTGCTGAAGGACAGCGCGGCGCCCCCGCCACGGCCCGACCGGCCGGCCCCTCCCG
>JAVJGJ010000057.1:22416305-22439012 GCA_035590215.1 Microhierax caerulescens
GCACCGGCCCCCGCCCCCCCCCCCCCCCACCCCCGCCTTTCCCTCTCCCGACAGCATCCCCTCTCCGCCGGCAGGCAAAAACGCATCCCTGCCATCCTTACCCAAGGGGCACAACAGTCCCGTCCCGTGTCCCCCCCCCCCGGGCCATTTTGCCTGTCTCGCGGCCCGATTAGGGGGCAGCAGTGCCGCGAGCACGCGGGGGCACAGAGAAGGGACGGGGCCTGAGCCGGCCCCGCACGGGGCTTTGGGCTCCTGCGGGAGGCGGCTGCGTTGGAGCTATCGCCGCAGGAGCCGGCACCAGGCGCCAGCAGCAGGCACAGCGTTCGGAAACGGCGCGGGCTGTGCCTTAGGGCTGTTCCTCAGGAGGTAGAATATGCGTGTGGGCAGCTCTTCTGGGGTCCGAAGTACAGGTCTGAGCCTGCAAAGGGGGGAGAATTCATCCCGTCCCCAGAGGTACTCGGGGCCAGGGATTAGAGGGGCACGTGGAGACCCGAGATCACATGCCCTGTTGTGTCTTCCCCTCCACATCCCCCCCTGCAATCCTGCAAGCTGATCAGGGCCATCTCCAAACTCAAGGACAGGCAAGCTCTTCATCTTTGCAAGAGTCTGGCATAAGGTGACATCCCCAGGAAAAAAAAAAAAAAAAAAAAAAGAGGGGAAAGGGAAGCAAAACAAAACCTAAACCCACCTATATGTCCCCCCCATTTGACCACTATGATTAACATGGTCTTTCCAAAACAAGAAGACTACATCGGGATCATGTTTGTCACTGACCACACTCTCCCTCACACCAGCATAAATTAGGATGCATCCTCAGTGGAGGTATCAGAGCTATAACCAATGTCAATCTGAACAAAATAAGGTTGTAAGAATAATAAGGCTATGCCTGGGGCATTAAACTTCAGAGCAACTTTGGATCTAGGTGTGGTTCCATTGCTTATGGTAATGGGCCACCACCTCACTTTCCCTTAAAAAAAATAAAATAGCGGCTGAAAGTAGATTCAGGGTTTATTTTCAAATTTTCTAAGTCATTTAGGCAAGATGAACTCTACTACATTCTTGCGAGAACATCCTTTAAATTGATCAATTACAAAGTTATTTTCTAACACCATCACTAAATTAGACAATAATGAATACATATTTCAGACCCCTGCCTGGCTTTTACTTGGCATATTTTTGATTTTCTTATAATTTTTGCCTTCAGTCAACAAAAGCTTGATTTCAAAGTGGCCAAAGCCAGAGAGGGATGTGCTTATTTTATACGGAAATGAGCCCTTGAGCAGTGATTTGCCACACTTGATGGGGATTAGTCCAGAAAATGAAGGAGAAATTCAGGTCCTGTGTAGATACTGGCAGAAAGCCCAAATTTAGAGCTCCAGAAGGCAAATTCTATTCAAATCTTCATTTATAAGAAGCTGGGGACAGAAAAGACCTACTCAATGCTACCAGTGAAGGACACAGGCCTCCCTTGGGTACCACCAGTCTGTTGGTGTGTGGAATGTTTTCAGAAATTGGTATTCAAGGGGTTAATGGTGGCTCAGTTTCCTTCAGCACACAGGTTTAGGATAAAGAAAGTTATCTGAAAGAGCAGTTAATTTCTTTAGGAAATTAAGACTGTCATCAGTACTTCCGAGCTATGGATTGAATTTCAGGCTAGGAACATATTGTTTACTAAGTAAATTAAATTGTAATAGTAAATTATTTTTTACATCAAGATTGTACTTTATGCCGTCTTCTCCAAAATTCCACTTATTTACAATATTTAGATGTTAAAATGATGATGGCATAAACGAGACTAAAGATACCTAAAAAGTAAAAAAAAAAAAAAATCAATATAAAGTTTAGTGGCATTTTAGCCTCAGAACGACACTATCTGAATCAAAGAGTTAAAGTGAACAATAGCTGAAAAAAGTCTGGAATGAAACCTTCAGTAAAGGACTAAGATATTAAAACATTCTGGTCTGGCCATTGCAACAAAGAAAAATGCAGCCAAGAAATAGCAAGAATTGCATTTTAAATTTAAATACATTTCAATTATGGGGATCTAGGGATACTCAACCTTTTAAAAAAGTGACAGTGCTTTAGAAGATTCCAATCTGACACTAGAACTAAATCCTTCAGGAAATGATAATTAAGTGTATTTTTATTTAAGAAAAAAAAAAAAGGGGGTGTTCAGGATTGTGTTAGGCACAAGCAGTAGAGCAGTTCCTACCAAAGAAAGCCTACTCCCTAGTAGAGGAAGAAGGTATAGTGTGAGCAAAACTAAGCAAAGACTGTCATACTGGAGACGTTGGCTTCAGACTTTTTCAATGGGTGAAACCTGGAAAGTTATACAAAACATTTCTGAAGAATGCAAGAAGGTAGGACATGAAGGAAAGGCAAAAGAAATTTCCTCTTTTCTGAGTAGGAGAGGTGAAAAGTAAATACAGACCGGAGGAGAAAAAAATAAAGGAACTATGAAAACAACGGCAAGCTTACTTGTTTCTAGCATCTAAATAATAAAACCAGCAAGTCTACTAACAAACCAGAAAAGCTTTAACAACAACAAGACAGTATCTTCCATTTCCTCATGGAAAAAGAAACAGGGTAATTTGTGAGTGTTTGCAAGTGGTCAGTTAGTGAAAGTCACTGACACCAGGGTATTCCAGAAGCTCCACAAGCCCTTATCCGCTGGTTAAAAGTACTCACAGATGAAAAACTGCCTAAGGGCTCTATAACCCACTGCATCACCCCAGGAGGAAATGAAGAAAGTATTCAGCAGCATACCTCACAAAATGATCTGGAATTTGGTTTATTTGAATGAAAAACATTGAAACATTTGAGGAAAAATTCAAAAACTAAAGATTGGCAAAAAAGTGCTCATATGTGGAACCCATTCTGGAGTCAAACATGGCAATCAGATACTGTGGTTTTGGTGATTTAACCTAAAACTTTCCACTACCGCCAACAGTACTCCGCTTTGCATTCCAGGAATTTGAAAAAACCCTTCTTGGAGCAGTACAAGCTGAAACGTATTCCCAGTTACTTAGAAGGCCCTATAGCAAGGACTAAGTCAATTTGCACATGTGTAGCTCCTGCAGGACAAAGCAGCTAACTGAACAGGGCATCCTTCACTCCACTGCACCAGCAAGTTCCCTTCACTCACATAAGACCGATGCTTGTGAATCCCTGCCGTTTTCTTTCCCCAGAATTTACTGAAGGTCATATGTGACAATTTAGCATCGATATATGGTCAGAGCATGTTGCATCATGAGTATTTCTCATTTTTCCTTAAGAATCTGTTCTAAGCATATACTTGGAAGGTATCCTAATATTTCTTGGGCTATGATGTATGCTGGGCTGCAGTGGTATCAGAGCAGGTTTAAGGGACTATGGTTCTCTCTAAATCTACCTGGCAGAATTATGGTGAAATGAAGAATTTGGAGCAGAGGGACCCGACGGTGAGGTGCATAAGAGGGTATTATGATACAGATGAAATTCCCAGAGTCCTGTCTGTGCTCACTAGATTTACTGTAAAATCTGGGCGTGAATTATTTTGAGATGTGCAGTATGCAGGAACATGATAAAGTTATTTCAAGGTATTATAGGACACAGATCACTAGAAGACAAAAATCGTTAAAAGAAAATCCTCCTGCATTTGAAGAGCACCACCTACAAGCAGGGCTCCACATCAAACATGCTTTGTCAATAGCTTCTCAGGTACTACTTGAAGGTTGCGCTAGTGACAACGCTAGAGCTTTACCTTTAATTTAATGACCTGATGAATTGAAACAGTCATGCTTGCTTGTAATCAGTGATTTAATAAAAGCAACATCCTAACTGAAGCAGCATTAATTACCATATATCACACTACATTATTAGAGAAAAAATAATAATCAAGATGTTTTATGGTTTCAGATGTTTATAAAAGCGTTCCTGCTTGTAGCTTACATGGACTTAATTTCAGGTTTACAGTAAATTCTTCCCTTGCCCCTGAAAACCCCAAAGCACAGTCAGATTACCAAGTTTGCCTGGCCAAGAGGGAAAAGCTGTAAATCACCATTTATTCTTAGCTGCAGTATAAACCCAGATTTATACGATGCTTTGCAGGCCTCAGCAAATCTGGATAAATATGGCATGAAATAAGGTTTATGAAATAAAAAAATCCACAACCAAACAAACCAAACACAAGACTAAGTAGAAGAAGACCTAGGCAAGAAGGTTTTGAAGAAGTTATTTTTCAGTAACTTGTTTTTATGGAGAAAAAAAAGAAAAGGTGTAGATCCTTCTTAAATACATTCTTACCTAAAGCCCTTTCATTTAAATGGCAGCAGTGGATAAGACAATAACAAAAACAAGAACCATGGGGGCCTAGAATTACTTACATGGATTGCCGCTTATGTGATGAAGTGCACATTTATCCTACTTTTATTTTTGATAAGTACAGGCCCTGTGACTTAAAAGTATGTCCCACAGCCCCCCTACAAAAAAAATGACAACTTGTTTGTTAAGATCTGTCTTTTCATAACAAAAATGATTGACACGTTTTAGATGTACAACCTGACCAGCTTCCAGATGCTTATTAGTCTTTCAGTGCAAGGGAGGCAGCGAACTATACCACAAAAGGTCATTTCCCTTCAAAGAAGTCTGAAATCTGTCTTTGGCATTGAACCTTTGCCTCATAAATAAGTCTATGGAAGATTTTGTCTGATATTTCTTTCTGTAACACTGCACAGCATTCACTGGAATAATGTATGGAGAGGAACCGGGTTGGTTTGGAGGGTTTTTTTGCAGAATGCAAAAGCAGTAAACGTACCCATAAAGGCCAATGAGTTTATTCAACATTTCAACAGCACCTGCAACTTTTATTTATATGTGCTAGGGTATCTGGATGTTCTGTGAATGGAGTTTTATATCAAGAAAAGTAATTCATATATGCTTACATTTCTTGTAAGCTATTAAATATTTTACCAGCCCTGCCTGTTATCAGGAACCATCTCTTTTAGTCTTCTAGTTCTCCCTCAAGTCTCAGCAGATATAGTTGATTAAAAAATTTGCCACAGTTTCTAACTGTGCTTATTTTTTATTGTAGCTTCTACGCTTCCTTCCAGACTCAGCTCACTTCTCCATTTTCGTGTAGGATCTGAACAGGTCAAAGGCACACTCACACTGGGGAAAGAGGGAAGCTGGGAGTTTCTGGCTGTCTTTAGCACCGTTTGATTAATTGTGCCAATTACCAAATACTCAGAGTAAACAAAGTAAAACCCTTAGTCTTATATGGCTGGGGGGTGGGGAGGAAGGGAAGATCAAGTGATCTTTTCTGCTTAAGATGCATACATCTTTCTGGAGGTAAGCCTCAGTAATTCAACTAATGTTTTGTATTGCAGAACTGAATTGCAACTGAAAGGAAAAACACCCAGAAGACAGGCTGGGTTCTGGCTCACTGCAGTCAGCCACAGACTTCAGTACCTTTCAGTTCTGAAACATACCGACTTCCTCTGACCCTCAGAGGCTCTATTGATTCACAGAAATCTGAGTCATACAGGAAACATTTCTGTCCCTAGAAATTTACAATAGGAGCTGCAGTGTTGCACTGATAACATCCTTTTTTTCTTCCCTGGCATCTATGCTAAAATTTTTTCACCATCTCCATGGTATGGGGTTATCATATCCCGATATAAAAGTGCACATCTTAAATCAGTGCTTTTTCACTCCCATTTCCCGAACAACCTCAATAAGCAGCCTTTTTGCATTAGCAATATTTCCTTCCTATGTAAAGACAGTAGTATTACCTTCTGTGTACTGCTTCCCAGCCACAGGTATCAAAGCATTTTTTCAAAGGAGTAAGAATAGCTGTCCTCCTGGCTCTGCAGCTGAGGGAAGTATATAGCTCATGTGCTATAGTATCAGAAGGCCATGGACAGAAGCACTGCTGAATAAAAGTTTTGCCTCAAAACCGAAGAAAAAGAAAGCCTTCTGAGGTCTGCAGTCAGATTTGTCATCTCTTCAGCAGAAGCTACCCACAGATGGGCAGCAGCATGAAATCCAAATTAAGACAAAAGAACCATTTCACACACTGGGCTGGCAGTGTCCTGTTACTTTATCCGCTGCCTGCCTGTATTCCCACAGCAGCATCCATGCCACTGCCCTTCTGCAGGTGGGATAGACAGCCCTGACGCAGCCCCATGGGATACTGCTGCCAGCCCCCGCCACCTTCTCACCACGCTCTTCTCCACCCCTTTGCAGTGAGGTGCTCTGCTTAAAGAATGGACTCTCAGCATCTTCCCTCTGCTTCATGAAAACCTCAGACAATCCATCAGGCAACAACATGCAACTAAAGCAATTTTGGTCACACCGTTTGATTAAACACGTCAATTACCAAATACTCAGAGTAAACAATTTCAAAAGCAACCCAATGTGGAGAAGGGGCCTGCAGCTGTATAAGAATGGGTCAAATCACTTGAAATCATAAATATATTCATAAAGATCCCATTTCATTCACAAACAATTTACTTCCTGGGGGTGAATTTCATTCAAAGAAGAGAGAAAAGACAAGATTCAGCAAATTCATTATTGGCACAGTCAGGTATTCTGAACACTAAAGAAAGTGGGTTGGCAGGATTTAAGAGAATTTCACATATAATATGGAAATAGGAAGAAAAAAAAAAAAAAAAAAAATCGGTAGACTTACCAGGTAAGGCAATAATGCGTGCTATTTAATTTCAGTCTTTAATGTTTCAGTATCTCCAGGGTCAGAAAAAAGTGTTAAACACAAAGACAGTATGATGTAGGATTTTTTTTTTTTTTTTGCCTTCCTGTACATTATATGTAGGCTCATTCCAAAGCATTTGGAAAAAATGTCTGACAGAAGGGGGAAGAAAAAAAAGCTTTTTCAAATGTGTTAGAACATCTCTACAGAATTTCCTCTCCATTTTTCAGACCCGCTACACACCTACTTGCAAGGTCTTAATTAAAAATAGTCTTCTTTCCCTTTTCTTGATCATCTTTCAATAAACACATGCAGTCTATCCTGTTTACATAAATTAGCCTGTTAATATGCCAAATACAGCAGTTATGAATCTAACACACTCAGACTAATGGGAGTTACATGATTGACTTCAGCAGATATACGATGCCTTACTTATTTTTTTGAAAAGTAATTTAATAGAGATTGATATGATGAATCAGTAAACATTTTTCCTAACAAGATTTTCACCTCTAGTTCATATAGAAAGAGCTGGGTACAAAAATATGCTAAGGTCATGGTTTGCTGTCCCTACTCTGACATCTTCAACAACCCCTTAAATCAGGAGAAGGCTAGCAGACCTGAACAAGTCAGTCAGGTAGTCATGCCATCAGAGTGAATTAGGAGAAGCAGAGCCCTTAGTGGTGCCTTCAGCTGAAATCAGCACCAATGCTTCTTGCTCCAACAGAGCAGCTGAAGTCTCGGACAGCATGAGCATGAGTCCCCTGAGCACACCCGAAAGCTTCTTGCCCCTTGGGCCAGCAGCGCCTGCCTGTACGAGCGTTCACTGTCCACCCAGCCCCACCAGGAGGATGCCAGGTAGCTTCGTGTACACCACCAGCCACTGAGCAGCACCCAGGGGATGACTCCACAGGTGACAGCTCTGCTTGGGCTGTTAGCTGCTTCACCACGGCCAAACCCAATATGTGCTTTTAATCAACCTATTTGACTAATGCTGGAGGAGAGCAGAGGATGAAAGCTCATTGCAGTGACATTGGCCTAGGTTAGATTGGAACAGCTGAAGGAGAAGCCAGGTGCCTGTCCTGTTCCCCTGAAGCACATTCCTGCCGGTGTCCTTACCATTCTCAGTGGCAGCACACTGAAAGATATGCCCACCCAATGCTCAAGGTGGGATAATACATGAGGACATATGTTGCCTAAATCAAGCACAGATATCAACCTAGTAAACTTTTTTTTAAAAAAAAAATTACTTTATTTCAGTTACAGAGTTCCTATGTCCTAAAGGAAATCTTCTGATATTCTGAGTCTACTACCAGGCAGAAAGGATTTTATAAGGAAAAACTCCTGCAGTTTCTGCAGAGAAAGCAAAATTTGAGCTGACAAAGGCTAACATATTGTCTCCTACCTTGACCCACATGGTCCTTATAGGGTAGCATTGAAGTATACCGAAGTGGTGTGGGGAAAGCTTCAGAGGCATTTCAGAGCCTAGGGACTGTCAGTCTCCAAGGGAGTGGCAGGAAAAATAAATAGAATATCCAGCACTACTAACACTCTGCAGAAGAGTCCCTGCATTAGCTTAGCCAAGGTTATCAAACCCATGACAAATATGGGGTTCACTTTCTTATGCTTCCAGACAACCCACAAATCTCAAAGTGCCAAATGAACTAAATTGCTATGAAATTAGAGTTGTACAAAACTACATGCAACAATAAACCCCAGAACAATCTTCATTTCCATGGCATTTTTGTCATAATTAAAAATATTCATAGAGCTTTACAAAGCATGAAATTACCTTGGCATTTCCATATCATAGAGTAGAACCTTGGCATCAGCTTGGGGTAAAACTCTGGAGCCCCAGGAGGCTGCACATTACACATCAAACAGGCATCTACAGAGCTGTTCAAGTACACGCCGAATGCCTTGTAAAACCGGAGGCAGCTTCGAAATGGCTGGAGTGGTCTGATGCTTTTGGACAAGACAGCTCTGACATTTTCTGTCAGCTTAGGAAATCCACACAATGCAGGAGGTAGATCAATAGTGTAGAAGACATCAAAATGACATTATGGGGACTTTGACAGAGGTAACGTGTTTACGAGCATAATACCTACAGCTACAATAATTAAATACAGAGCTTTACTCAGGCTGGGCAGGAAACAGCCCCTCTGAAGCAGGCTGCTAACTGACATGACCCAAATACATGCATGGGGCTAAAAACCCACCAAAACCAAGGGCACCTTGGTACAGTAATTCTCAGAACGTGAGTGTTATCAGGAGAAACTAATAAAGGGTGATGCTCACAAGATCTGATATACCTAACATCTTCTATTCAGCAAAGGAAGTGAAAAAGCGGAATTCCCCATCTCAAATGTTAGAAGTGCCTCAATTGTTTTCTAACATGACAACAGCTTACTTGTCTGAGCATTGCATTCCTGCAACATCTACTCAAGTCGGAACAGTTTATAGGAGAAAATACTATTTATTCAGTGTAAAAGGCTTAAGAATTCAGTCTGTGGAATTCACGAGGTCTGACTGAAAATAATTCACATACGTCCCAAGAATACTTCAGCTTTGAGGTTCACACTTTTCAATGCATCCACTTGGGCAGCCCAACACCCTCTCTACAAGTCTTATTAGATATTTGCTCCCGAGAGCTCCCAGCCTGCTTCTAACTTTGTGAGCTTGTTGACCTTGGACAGCTTGAAATTAAGAGGATGCCATTATTTCAGTAGCGCACATAAATGATTAGCAGAAAGGTACAGATACATGCTGGGATTCAGAATAGCAACAAACAAATTTAAGTAAGCCTTGTTACAAGTGTTTGACCATGAAAGACCTTGTGAAAGGATGTATATTAAAAAAAAACAAACAAACAAACTCTTCAGTTTCTGTCTCATCATTAAGAGAAACAAGTAATGTTCTAATATCAAGGTGGATTTGAATGCATTGACATCAAAGTAATTACATTTGACAGAGATGAGAAATGGGATCCTGTTATACCTGGCAACACTATTACAAAAAGATGACTGTGCCAGAACAACAACAAAAAAAACCCATATTGAGGTCAACTGAAATTCCTATCAAAAAGGGAATGAAACTGGAAAGACAGACAATACCCACATGAAAACACAGAAAACGCACATTTTCAGGATAATTTTCAGTGCATTCTAAGACTCAGAGACTTATCTGCAATATTCCTATCATCCTCATGGTACTGATCCATTCAACCTGAATCAAGGTATTTTATCATTTTAAATTGCAATATTGATTCAAGTAGTGAGCATGACAGGAATCAGAAAGGAGAAGCTGGTTACTGTACTGGCAACAAGTTCATTGTTGCAATGATAGGGAAAAAAAAAAAAAAAAAAGCTGGGCTGTATAGCCACAAAGGCTCAACTGAATCTGACAATGCCCATTTTCTTCCAAGTCGTACAAGCAGAGTAGATGTCAAAGAAACCCAAGATAGCTGTGTTCTTTTCACTGGAATGGAATTAATAATGTTGGAAAATACTTTTAGGAAAGGACATCAAACAGTAATGGAAGTGGAAGTGAATCGAAAAATTACTGCAAAGTTCATTATTTATGCAGAACACATAAAGGTGGACATTTAGGTTGACACTCACTATTAGAAAGTCCTCATCCAAAAAACGTGATTGAGCAAGATTCTGCCACGTAGCCTGAGGAGTAAGCAAAACCCTGGACTGGTAGGAACACCATCAAATCCTCCAGATTTCAAATGAGACACGGGTGTTGCAATAGCCTGACCTGGCACCAGGCACAGAACAGAGACACAGTAGTTTGAAGCCCTGAGATCACCATTAGCTGATGAAGTACTTGCTTTTGCCCCTCCTCCCCATATATAGCGCTGCAGGAATCCAACACCCATCTTAAATACCCTCTTCCACCAGACTGGCTGTTCTTCATTAACAGTCCTTCTCTTTTGTGGTAACCATTGCATTATCTGGTCACTGCTGTACAAATGTTGCTGTCTTTTATGAATTTTGTGCTTCCTACTCATTTACACCCCTGTTTTAGCCTTTTTTTCATTCCTTATTCTTTAAGTAAGCTGACCTACTTACTCACTTTACTTTGCAGCTCCACTGAGTACCACTTATTAGTGTCTGTTAATGTCAGAACTCCTGCAATATTTTTTTTCCCTGGCACTTTCTCTGCACTTGTAAAGCAAAATAAAATCATCAAATGAGAACAGCATTGGTAACCTGTTATTCTTAGTGTTTTACATTTAGGTCTGTAAACTATTATGGTACCAATTTTTAGTATGAGCTCTCCAATAATCCTGAAGTATTTGGAAGTTAACATCACTGTAATCAAATTATTTTAATGTTCAGTAAAAATGCATAGAATTAAAGCACTATCAGATTGCACTGTATTTTCATACACTTTAAACAACACCAAGCAATATTTTGACTTTCATTTGAGTATGGCAAAGAGTACCACAATATTAATTAATTAAGCCTTAAAATCTCTCTCCATAACAGGAAAATATTGCTATCTCCATTAAACAGATAGGTAAGCTGGAGTCAAACTGCGTTTAATGACTTGCCTGACTCAATGACAAATTCAGGAATAGAGCCAAGAAGTTCATTTTCCCAATTCCTTCTGTTTTATCACTGGAAAACATTCTCTGACTCTGGGTAAGTGTTGCTCTGTGGAAGCGTGCACAAACTGCCTCGATGTGTGTTATTGGTTAGGCACATAAACAAAATTCACTACATTTCTCTTTTGGTCATATATAAGGAAAGACTCCATCAAGACATGTTCTAATTAATGTAGGAAGATGGTCAATATAATATGTTGACATCAAAGCTCACATTTGCTGATAGTGTATACCATCTCATTAAATGGAAAGAATTAATTATAACAGTTTATCAATGCCAAGTTCTATATTAGAGGCTCACAAAGCAACAAATGCATCATTGCACCTTGTTTGATCTAATTTTCCTTTGCTGACAGTGTCAAATATGAATGTGCCAATGTTTATGAAGTATAAAGCTTTTCCAAATCCATGCATTATTGTCCAACTATATTTTGCTAACGTAAAAATCAATGCAAGTGCAGAACACTAGATTAGCTTTATGTGATACAATGCACATGTAATATCGGTGGTAGCCTTCTGAATACATAAGTGTCTTGCAGCAGAATTAATTAAATTGGTAGCAAAGATAATTCTATTGCTTAATATTCTACAGTGACTAAAGGAAAACCCTTCAATGAAGTTAAGACCCCCTCAGGAGCATGAGTGTCATTGGAAAGTAATAGCTGCTAAAGTATGTCTGTGCAAACTTGGTAAGACTTTTTTAAAGGAATATCACTGAACGGTGGGACATGTAACTCCTGTTGCTCAGGTTAGTTCATGCGTTGGGAGGGATATTCAGAGATGTACATCTGGAATTAGAGGGATGAGGCAAGGACGTACATTGGACCGCTTGATACAGATGGAACTAAACCCCACCAGTGTATGGACATGCAACCCATTCACCACGCGCTACAAAAGTTGACACCGACAGTATAAACCTTCTCACAGCTGCAGCCATAATGTCCCGCTGGACCTTGTTTGTGGGTGGCAATAAAGCTAAGCATTGAGCATAATCTTCTGCACCACTGAAAACAAGTTTGAAGTCTTCTAATACTTTATTCCCTTACTTATTAGGGTAAAGTTGTGGAGAAATAATGCTGGAAAAAGTTTCAGTTCAGTTCCCCTGAACTTTGTTTTTGCTTCTCTTAATAGGCAGAAGTACTGCAGCAGCTTCACAGCAGCACTTGTTAATGCCACACCCCAGCCAATCTTTTTTTTGTCTGCGTGTTCACAGAAGTTCTGTAGCGACCAAAACGCATGTGACTGCTCCTGTATGCATAGACACGCTTTGTCCCTTCACACTTTATTAATCTCTCTTTAGGGCTCAATTTCATACCTGACAAATTGCTTTGTTATCTCAGGGTCCTGACTAGTATCTATTGAGTACCTTTACTTGATAGAGAAAGTCAGGCCAAGGCAGGCTGAGGGCTCCAACCCAAGATGAGGCAAAAAAGAAAAAAAAAGGGACCAGATCCAAGGAAAAATAAAGGTTACCTTTCGTTTTATACATCCACAACTGTATGCCATTAAATTGGGCAGCAGTGTGTACTAATCAGTAATAACTCTTGCTAAATATGTTTCTATAAACCTGGAATTCCAGTTCCTTTATACTCACCATCAAAGAGCTTGTAAACAATAGACATTCAACAATTACAAGGCATAGCGTCAAAACATAATCCCAGGGATTAGCCAAAACCTAACTCAATTTTATTCTTCACCTTAATATTTAAATATAGAATAACACTGTAAGGCAATATAAGGATAGCTGCCAGAGCTACAAGACTAAGCTAGCTGGATCCAGGGTTTTGGCTGTTTCCTATCTCTGATCTTTGTCAACTACAGCAAATTTGAGAAACTATATTTGTTTGCATTTATTCCTTCATATGCATTTATCTGAGTAAAGTTTCAAACAATCAAAAGTGCCCAGTGCATTGAGAGGTTAGGACAGTTTCTGTGTGAACATAGATTACTTCACTTTGTTAAACTTAAACAATAATGTTGGAAGTTGCTAAACAGCCTTATTGCAATTCAGAATCTTAATATATTATTTTTGCATGACATACTATTTGGATGTAAATGTGAGAGAAGCAGGTAAGTATGCCATTCTGCCTATTATTTAGCTTCAAAAAAAAAAATATCAAACCAAAAAACCCCCACGATTCTGATTTTCTCTACATAAAATGATACATTGAGTAGGACACAAAGTAGGGGGGAAGGAGCCCCTAAATTCTAAATATCAGGAAGAGAACACCAAGAGCTCAAAGAGCAGCAATGATGGTTTCTCCCATCCCAATTAAAAAGACTGTGAGAATTTTTAAAAAAGTATAATTAATTGCTTCTACCCTATCCTCATCCCCAACCACTGCAATTCTCTGCTTCAGCATTGCAGTGGGTTCCTCCTGCCTGTTGACACTGGTGGTTGCCCCCGCCACATTGAATTATGCAGAGTACAGAGTACAGAGTGGGTTACAGAGAGGGTTACAGAGAAATCCTCCACCATCAGCTCACTGCTGGGGTTCAACAGTATTGTCAGCAGACTTGAACAAAGTTTTCAGAAACATTGCCACTCTGTGGCAATGGAAAGTGTAACACGTCTAATTTTCTACAGCTGTAAAATCTGCTTTTAACTTTTATGACACATGATGTTAAAAAGGTAAAGATTTCCAGCAAAGAAAAAGCTCTGATTAAGATATAGGAAATAACCAACCAATGAAACGAACAAAATCCCACATTGAAACCACACTGATCTTCACACACTGCAGTAATGTCACTGAGACTAATTACTTTGGAATTTTAAAGTGAAGCATTACACAAGTGTGTGCTACATTACATAAGTATTACATTATCAGATCTTAATAACTGCAATTTTTAAGCAACTCAGTAAGTGTAAGACCAAAAGATGAAACGGCCATTTTGCACTGTTGAGGGCAAACAAGACAGATTTTTAAATATTATTATTCACGTGACTGTTACGATAGCGTATTCAAAGGTAACGCAAGCAGACGGAGTTTACCAACACTTCATTGAGGTCAGCAGAGCATTACCATGCATCTCACTGCAGGACAGACTTTACTTTTTTGCTGATTTATCATAGGCTCCACAGTTTTTAGGAAGCTGCCACGGAGGCGTTCAGCTGGAGCAGGTTCTCACATGGGGCAGGCACCCTACAAATAGCACAGAGCCCGTCCAGCCCCTTCGCCCCTGAGGCCGACTCTTCCAGGGCTGACCACCGAGGGCAAGTCTCACTGCCAACAAAAGTTTATTATCCACATGTCTATTCTCACCAGAGACATACTAAGGAGAGCGAATACTTTTTAAATTTTGCTGAAATACTGATGAAGATTTTAGCAAACATTTTAGTGAACATTTTTAGTTTCATAGAAAGATTTTAGCAGCCTCTCCTACCAGTGCCATTATTACAAGAAAAAAAAAAAATCAAACCAACCAAACAACACACAAGTAATTGGTTAGTAGACTGTGAAGTCCCCATTTTCCAAAGCACTCGAGTTTTGGAACTGAAATCACACTAAAAATCAATAATCTCTTTTAAAAATCAGAAAAAGGAAGTTTGGGGGGTGGGGTGGGGTGAGGGTTTGTGATTGATTGGGTTTTTTGTGGTGGGTTGTTAAATTTCTTTTAAGTTCAAACAGTAGTGCTGACTCAAACGGAGTTACTCCTGATTTAAATCTAAGGTCACGGTCAAGTTCAGTTAGAGAGGAACAAGCATTTCTCATCACAATGGTGTGCCTCACAAGCACACACAGAAAAATATAAATAAAAATCACTATTTGGCTTTTTTCCCCAGAAGTAAAATATACCCCACCATCCACACCCACCCCTTTGGTAACATGCAAAAAGGATAAATTTTCCTCTTAGGACACTTGTATAACAAAAAAAGCCTCTTATCTCCATGAATGCCACCAAGGGTAAAAACGTCATTTTCCACAGCAAACACAGTAAAACTTTGCATGTGTTAAGAATATAAATATATTCCCTCTTGAGGAAAATCCCAGAATATTCATACAGTTATCTAAGATTGCAAATGCAATGAATCACTTATTCAGAGAAACATTTTGCTGATTTCCCAGGAGTAAGAAAAAGTATTTTAATCTCTGAGGTACTAGAGAAACCATACTCCTCCTCTCCACAGAGGTGTAAAGTCCAACCCCACATATGGCACACAAGCAATGGATTTCACACTGGTTGATGTGACAGGTACCAAAGTAAACAGGAAAAGCTGTAGCAGTGTGACAATAATTTAGTTAACATTCAGGAGTTAACAACAGGAGAACTAAAGCCACCATAGAGCTTTTGAAAATACCTTGCTATTATAAAGACAAATAAAGGGAGGGATACTTGCAGATTAATTAGTTGCTTTCTTGTTATGTATTAACTGGTTGCACTTTTTTACATAAAAAAGGAGGGGCATTAAATGTTACCCACCAAGTTGTTTTTAGATTTTTACATTGGAAATGAAAAAGGTAGTCTTCCTGTGAGAGCAGAGAAATTGTCCCTGGAAAACAGCTGATGTTTTCAGCCTAGACTAGTATTTGACCTGCTGAAACCTAAGCTTAAAGAAAAGCATCAAGTTTCCCATTCAGAAACAAATGTGCGTTAGAGTACATAGTGAGACTAGATCATTGAGTCTGTTAATTAACAAATTCTCACTATTTTTAAAAAGTATGATGTGTGAAAGGAACCATTCTTAGCTAATTCTGGTATTTGAAAAGTAATTTCTGGTCCTCATCCTGTAAGATATATCAGCCAGTATAAGTACCACAAAACCCACAAACAATATCCATAATACTTCCTGAGTTGAGGCACTCAGTCAACATGGAAGTTACAAACCATTTATAAACCTAGATAACCCCTAAGCCATGAATTTCCTTCTTAACGGCAGAGTTCACCCAGCAGTTCATATGCACTTCTCTAGAATAAACAAAGTGGCACGTCACTAACCGCAGTCAGATTCCCTGGGACGAGCCCACGCAATAGTGACACGATCTTACCTTGCGGCATGGACAAACTCCGCAGGAGCCCAGGCAGCGGTACTTACAGCTAGGTGCTTGCGCCTTTGTTCTCCCCCATCTCAGAGCAGGGGGAAGTGGCAGGAGGGACCTTGTCTCTGTTCCCCCTAGTAAACCCATCAGCATAACTGGGACAATCAAAGCAACATTTATTTTCTGCTGTTAGCCCAATCTCAGGAAAGCAAAGAAGAAGAAAAAAAAAAAAAAGGTCTCCAAACAGAATTTTAACCAAAATGCCACTAAGCTACACACAGGGTAGAGCAGGTGAAGCATCAACTTCTGGTGACCCACCCCCTGCTCAGCTGTACCCTCTCTTAGAGCAGAGGAGCAATCAGCCTTCCCCCCTCCCACAGGTCTGAAAAATTAACTGCAATTATTCAAGGTGGTAGGGAGCTGATTGATTATCTGGGGGGCAGGGACAAAACAGAAATGCTTTCCAACAGGCTGTGTAGCCAAGACTACCCACAGCAGCATTAAGTCAGCATAAACAGCTGTAACTTCAATGATTCCTGATTTCAGCCTGCATCAGTGCTCAGTCTTAATATTACCATAACGTAATGCTTTCTGTGGCATAGGAGAAAGAAACCATGGCTATGGAAAGGGACCTCATGGGATTTCAAGTAGTGAAGATGATGACATCCTCTCTCAGCCCTTCCCAGCAAACAGCAATGCTTTTCTATGCTTAAAAAAAAAAAAAAAGAAGTGCTGTTGAACATTAAGCAGCTTAGGGGAAACCCACAGAAGGAAAACAATCTGGTGCCTGTAATCAGCAGTAAATGCAGGAAGCCTGAGGCAGGTTGCTTCTGCAAATCCAACAGTGGAAGCTTATGGTGCCTCATTGTTAACACAGGGAGGGGGCTGCTACCACTGCCTACCAGCAGCTGCCCCCCAGCAGTAAAAGTGCTTATTGTTTCTTTCTGCTTCCCCTGCCACCTTTTTTGGACTGTCTGTAGCCCCTTCCATTTCACTGCAACTCTAGATGCTTTGGATAGGGGCCATCTTTCTGCAGCATGTTTTAGGGATGGAGCTTTCTTGGGGCACATGGGAGTCTTCAGTGAGGACCACATGGCTCAGCCCAGCCAGCTGTATACAGGAGGCTGTTCCTGGGATTGACTTTCAAGGACGGAATCGTACACAGGTCCAACAGCAGTTTCTCTCTCCCAAACACCACAAAGCACAATGTGCCATAACATCCACTCAGACCCTCCTTTTTGGAAGGCCAGCACCCAGAAACCCTCACCACAGACACCAAAAGATTCTTGTTTTGAACTGGTGTCTCAATGCAGTTGCAATCAAGATAATAAATGGGTGCACACACACAAAAAGTGATGTGCAGAAGGGCTGTGTTATCTGGGTGTCCATTTAAATCTCTGCTTGGGATTTATCAACCACCTTCAAGTAAGCCATCTACAAGCAAGCTGATGATCACTCTGCAATTTGGTCAGCAGAAAATTTGTGACCATGAAAAGGATCCTAGGCAGGTGCTCCTCAGAAAGTGAGAAAACATGCAGTGAACACAACTGATTTAATCATGCACTGGCAGGTATCCACATCTTTCTTCCTTTTTCTTTGTTTTTTTAACTTCTTTTAGACAAGACATAAAACCAAATTTCTAACCACTCACATGGTTACTAAGGATTCCACAGCTCTTCCTATAAGATTAGGGGTGTTAAATGCACAATCATAATCAAATTCTAGTCTGGACAATTATGATCTAATTCTTCAAAAACTCTTTCCTGTATCAGTTAGGTGAGATACTTCTTTATTTCCCCTTCTGTAATGGATTAGCTGCCATTAGCAACTGCTGAGAGTGACCCTCTCCGTTACTTTTAATTGTAACTAGCTGATAGTGTAAGGGAGACCTTAAAGAGACATGATGCAAAATGTGCCTTAAAAGGAGAGATTTAGATCTTAAGCACACTCAACATGAAGGGGATCCACTTGTTTTGAGTGAAGTGATTATTATTTCTGTTCACCGGCCAGTACTGCAGACTGGGCACCCACACATGGTGGCTGCAAAGGGCTGTCCCAGCAGCTCCTGGGTATGGTCTGTCCCTGCCCCAGAGGACGTCCCAGCCTGTGAGGCAGGCACTCCTCTGATGGCAACAGGATGCTTCTCTGGAAAAACCGTGTGGCACAAAAGCACAAGGTGAGTATAAGGTCAGAAGAGCAGGCAAATCATGAAATACTTTTACCACACACAAACTTTGTATGTGTCCCTCTTTTTAGCTGAAACATATGGTTGTGCTTCTTTTATGTATGCATAAAAGGAGACAGCAAAAAGTGAAGTGTCTTAGAAAGGCCACAGTAGATTCAGTTAGAGTATTTTGCCAAAAGTACATTTTTATCACTTGATGTGATTCACAAATTTGTACTAAATTCATGCAGTTACTTTCCTGGAAAAAAATATCTCAAATGATGGGAAAAATGTTTAGTATTTCAATTTTCATTTGTCATTTATGTTTTGTTTGGATGCAAGTCTGAACCTAAAGCAGCAAGCAATTCAACGAAGATTACTACCAAATAGAAATACTTTGATCCCTCTCCTTCTGCCTTTTGAGGTTTTTGTCTTATGGAACTGACAATTTTATTTTCTTATGGCTCTACGTCTCACAAGCAGTTAGTTACAGAAACGAAGAAAGAAAGAAAGAAAAAAGGAACTTTGTTGTCCTGAATCTCCTTCATACAAAGACTTTTAGAAAATACAGTTCCTGCTACCAGACAGGACTCTCCCTGGCCCTCCTGACCACACAACTACTTTCCTGACAACCTTGGCATTTAATCTAAGATTCTCAAAAAATTTCTAAAGGGGATGGGGAACACCCCCCCCCCCCAACTTTCTTTTAAAACATATACTAGCCTTCCTATCTGATGCTCTACAAAAGCATAGTCTTAGCACAAAAACCCAAAATTTTCTAACATTTTGAGGTGTAATGTCACTTATTCATATCCAATATTTATTTCATACAAAGTCTGTAACAGCTGACCTCCACATTATTCTGAAATCGACACTTTTCTGTTCTCAGTATTTCTTTTTCTAAACCATGAGTGCTGCTGTTATCACAAAATCCAGTTGTGCAGTGTCACCCTTCAGAAAATGTATCACAGGTGTTGTTCGCTTTATGGATCTGTACCCATGTGTATCTGCAGGGCCACAGCAAAGGATTCTTCTGGAGCAGGTTTATTAGTCTGAGCACTATATTCACAAAAAATGGCTGGGCTACATTCAGAGCCACAATGGAAATCCACACTGGCTGGAATCTCTGCTAGCTTGGATATCTCTGCACCAGCCTCCAGCTCACCAGATAGACAAGCCTGGGGTGAGTGAGTCCTCCCTCAGGTAGTGAGGCTGTGGGGCTGCAGATGTTCCTCCACCAGAATAAAGTTGTGGGTCCATATTGATGTCTGTCTGCAGGAAATAATCTCGAACAACTTTAATTGGCACAAACACTCTTGTTTAACGGTCTGCTGACAAAACTGCATTTGTGCAAAGCACTTCTGTGCGTAAGGCAAACGCAAATTAGCCTCACTTCCTTTGCTGTAACTTTGGATTTTAAAGAAGTTCTTTATTAAAATGGAAGACATTGCGGACAAAACCCTATTACATGAAGAATTCCTGCTGGGGAAGTTCTCCAAATATAATGGATTTCTCTGAAGCATTTTGAAACATCAGGGAGATCCTGGAAAGGTTTTATAATTCTGTTTTGATTCCACTGGCTCCTATAAACAATACATTTCCTGTATACTTGACACTTGTCATTAAAGAATCCCCATTCTTCCTGAGTCTGCATTACAATTAATCCTCTTTTAAGCAAATCACCACAGGCCAGATGTCCTCAGCAAAGCTTAAAAACATTAAAATGCATCCTACCCTTCCTTTCCCTTTTATGATCTGCATTCATTCTGACAAGACTGGGGATTTATGGCCAATGGAGGTTTACATATCTCAACTCACAGGGTGCAGCAGAAGTAAAACTGTAAAGCAGAGGCTGCAGCAACAGGGTGGCCCCATTTGCTTCTCCTTGGCATGCAGCGGTGTAACTAGGCTTTGCCTCTTTTTAGTGAGTGTGAGCCTTCCAAGGAAGAAGTGAGACAGAAATGAACAAAGTTAAGAAATTTCAGGAGGACAATTCTAAAAAAGACCCTACAGTCCAATAAGAACATACCAATATACACCTGCAAATGATACAGCCAAAGTCAGTCTGATCTATTTGTTCTGAAATTAGGCAAGGAATATTTTAAGTCCCACAGAGAACCTCAAGTCACAAGTCATGACTGAAAAACAAACCAGAAACCATAGAAAGAGGAAGATTAAATAATTCTGAGGCCTCAAGTATTTTAGAAGGACATTTTTCGTTCATTCTTATTTTGCCCCATATGCTTCCAGAACAAATACGCGACGTACATGTTTTTCATAACACATTTCAATGGATAGTTTAAGCAGCAGTAATTTCCATTAGCATAACTTACAGCCTCTATGTTCTATGAGCAACGATGTGTTCAAACAAACCTTCAAGCTTCCAAAGGTGGAGAAATCCAGTATTACATTTGGATTAAAATATAGTGTTGGAAGTCTAATCTCTCCCTGACAGCAGACCCTCCTTTCCAATTCCTGTCTGCATCTGAAAGAAAAAATAATAATAAAAAAAGTCCTAATTAATATTTCTTAAATCCATAATGTATAGCCGAAAAAAATCATCCATTTCCTTCAAAAATATTTTTTCATTGCTGGAAAAGACATGGCAAATATTTTTTTTAAAAGGCTTGCAGGAGAATAATTCCCTCTATTCAATCTTCAACATGTAAAAATAAGTTTTTGTAGGTTAGTTCTTGAGTACATTGTGAGCTGCATGTATCCTTTACATGTCAGAAACCATTTGCAGTACCTGGCAGGAACAGCTTACCTGTACTATGAGCACACTTAGATAACTCTCAGTACCTCCCCATACATGTTATTTTATTAAGAAGATAAATTTTTTACATAGTAGCTTTGTAATGTTTTATAATTTACAATACAGCACTATGAGAGATAATATAGTCTAACAATAGCAATAATAATAATCAATACATACATGTTACTGTTTCATCCATAAATTATAAAAGGCTTTTTGGTCATCTGCTAAGCAGTGAGTATCTGGGCATGGATCAAATTATATTGTCTTCTAACCTTTGTTATCTCACCATCAGCTCAAAAAGAAATGAAAGTCACTTTAAATGGGAGATGAGAGGGCAGATAAAGGAAAGGAAGAATTATGTGGCATCCCACCTGTAAAGCACATTTTTCTCTGTGAGAAGCAAACCTGCTGCTCTCCAAAGCAGGAGCCAATGCTGATGTAACCAGTGCAGCTTCCACTCCTTGCATTCTGGTTGCCCCTAATCCAGCAGGTCATGGGCACAACTGGCCCAGAAAGGGAGCCAGCAGTTGAACAAGTCAGCTGGGGATGAATACAAGGAGTAGTTGGAAGCATGACAACCCCTCTTCTGCCCCTCCTTGGACTACACAGCAGGCACCTTATCATGTGTAGGGCCAGAACATAACAAATTTCTACTTTAACTTTTCCCAGAAGAGCTCCATGTATGGAATATGTGTCATAAATTACAACTTTTTTAGGAATATTTTCATAATGCTCGCTCGCAGAGATGGCATCGGCCACCTTTCCGCCTCCCTTGTTCTCACACCAGCAACTCCCCCACTGCAGCAGACCACTTGTCATTCTGCATCCAGGCAACATGGTCTGCAAACTTTCCATCTGCTTCCTTTGTTCTTTCCAGTTGAAAAACCTGGTCAATGAAGCACTTGCCAAGCAATACAGATTTCTATGCCAGATTCCAGACCTCCAGCTGAAAGAAGTCAGCACAGATACAGCGAAATCAACACATTACATGTATTTATCTCTGCACACCCCATGGAGGGAAGGTAGCCTCCTGAAAAGCAGCAGGACACTATACATCGTATCTTCTGCAGTGACCCTCACAAGTGACCCCAGCCAACTGCAGTGCACCTGCATAAACGGAACGCAAACCAAATCAATTCTACCTGTTTCTTGAATTTGGAGGGTTTAAACACATGCTCCTCCTCTTACTTTGGCTTCTTTGTAGGCATGAACACATACATAACAAGTCTAATACATAGATGCATGCGTGCGTGCGTGCGTGTGTGTGTGTATATAGTGTTTGCATACCAGTGGAGCATTTTCTTTCATTTTATAATTATTTTATTTCACTGTTCATTCTTATATTTCATTCTTAAGAATGAAGATGTAGAAATAATGTACAATCAGAATGTGCGATTAGTGAATGAAACTATGAAGAAACAGAAATGCCTAATAAAAAACCGCATTTAAATACAATACCGTTGAATAAACACATGTATCAGCTAAATTCACCCTTTGCTGAAACGT
>JAVJGJ010000057.1:22441341-22463743 GCA_035590215.1 Microhierax caerulescens
CCCCCCCCCCGGGTGCGGGCGAAGGGAGCATGTATCAGTTATATTTCTATCAAAGTTTTCAAAGATTTTGAGGAAGAGAAGTAAGCCCCAGAAGGTGCTAACAATTGGGAGGGGAATAACTAATCACTTCCAAATTTAAGTATCCAATTTAAGAACCTAGTTACAGTAAGATTCTTCTGTTGTCCATGGAGAGAACTAACATTTTTGGAGGAAATTCAGATGTTAAACTTTGTACAGGGACTGTATCAGAGCTAAACAATGGCTATGCTTCTAAATTAGGCATCTGAGGTGGCAGGAATTCCCACTTCCTCAATTCTTGATACCCTGTATTTATAGAAAAGCAATCACATAGCTTCTATAATTATTTATTTTTTTTTTTAATTAATTTGTGGCATCTTGGGAAAAGCAGTGCAGAAGCACTAATAACTAGACTAGTAACAGACTATACCTCTTCTGGATGCACCACAGATCATAGATCAGAAAAAAAAATATATCATCAGATAGCTTATTTCAGATATGGAAATTATACACTGTGAATATTGCTATCCCATAGTAGAATGTGCCAACATTTTAATTTTTGTTTCACACACTATTAGCAGCAGAACTGCGATCACAAAAAAAAAACTTTACAGTAATCCCACCCTCTGAAATCCTCTGGAGAACTTGCTGCTGAGAAACTCCATCCTGAAGGCTGCCAGAAGCTCTAATCAGCTAATATATCAAAGCTCTAGTGTAGCCTGTCTACTCCCCCAATCTCAGCAAGAGATAAAAATAATTCTCACGGGTCAAACTACAAACCTAAGAATAAGCAAGAAAATATGCATTACTACACTCTGAAAGACTGTGAATGGATGGTGGTGATCAAGACAGTGCTTTGATGCTGCATCCAATACATTCTTACATATATTTCAAATTCTGTGTTTCTTGAATTTAGCATCAGCACAGTAAGCCAGAAGTGAATGGAGACATGTTTCTTACTTTCACACTTTATGCCAGGCAGACATGACCACATTTATTGCCTTTCTTGGGATTCAAACAGGGTAAATGGTCACTGTAACAAAGCAGTTAATTTGTCATAGACTGAAATGGTAAGCTAGATTTTGAAGGTTGGGAGACATTTCTTCCTCTTCCCATTACAAGCCTTTAAAAGGTACCAGCCAAGGAGTCACTATCAGCATCAGGCTTAAGGAGTGCATGTGACTGTTGCTGTACAGCTCCTTCTCACTCATTTTACAGTTTTCTCAACAGATGTTGAGATGGATTATACACCTAATTACACTTTCTTCTTTGTAAGTCAATTTGAGTTAACTTTCTGAAAATATCAAGTCATTCAGCTAACAGCAGAAAGAAACAAAACAGGTTTGCTCCCTGAGATCACACCTGTCTTTTTTGTGCCTTGTGCAGAGTGAATAGTATTTCCAAACCTAAACACCCAAAAGGCAACCAGTTTTCCACTTACTGCAGAGTATATGATTAACCCCAGTTTGCCTGGAGCCATCAGAGTACTGGGAGGCAGCCAATTCTGGAGCATTTGTACCCAAGTGCTTACTTGAGGATCCTCTCCCATCCTGAGCAAGTAAAGGGTAAAAATTGTAGGATAATTTATATGAATCCTTCAGTCCTCTTTGGCACTATGAAAAGCCATGTATTTTCAGATAAGTGTAGATTCCCTTCTTTAGGAATGCTGCTAATGATATGGGCTCTAATGTGTTGGGGGGGTTGTTGTTGTTTGGGTGGGGGGTTGTTGTTGGGGTTTTGTTGCTTTTTTTGGGGTGGTGGTGTTTGGTTTTTTGTTTGGTTTTTTTTTGGGGGGGGTGGTTTGGGTTGGGTTTTTTTTTGTTGTTTGTTTGTTTTTTTGTTGTTGTTGTTGTTTGTTTGTTTGTTTTTTACTAGCTGCAGAATTTTCCTGGCAAGTGTTTTCATCAAGAAAGCAGAATTATCCCAAGTGTGTCTCTGGTACTTCTACACAGTAAACATGCCTTTCCTAAACAAGTAGCTGGCTCTAAAAGTTTCACTGGGACTACATTTAGAAAATATTATTGCTCAACTGAGCTAATGCAACCCTGGAATAACCTGTGTGAGCAAGTGGGACTGTGGGATGCTTTAGGTCAATAATCCTGGATGTTTTTTATAAAACAGATAAACTGCTGTAAATTATCCCTGAGGTGGGCAAGATTAAGTCAGATAAGAGCAACGGCTGTGGTCATGCAGAGCTTCAAGACTCTGTTCCAAGTTCGGGCTTTTTGGAAGCCAGTGATTAAACGGTGGAAAAAATGTGAAACGTTTCAGATAATTAGAACCATTTATTCAGTGAGAAAGGGCATGAACTGCATTTTTTTAAGGAAAAGCAAATGTAGAAGGACTACTACCAGCTTGATTGGACTCCAAAAGCACATCTTCCCTAATAAGGTTAGATGATTCCCACATGGGGTAGTAGACAAAAAGACTCTTGTTGGTTGTTTGCTATCTATGCTTGTTTACCACATATAATGAAGTGTGGCATAAATGAAAATTAAGTGGTACACTGCAGAAATTTTCTTAGGTATTTGGGTGGTCAAAGTCTCATGGGGGGCTTGCAGTAAAAGTTAATTCTGGTGCAACCTTTGCTTTGCACAATGAGAGCCTAAACAGCTGGAGGTCTATACGAAATCTGGATGTAGCACTCCAACAGCTTGAGGACCATCTGCAGTTACTTTCATTCATGTCTTCCTCTTAATCTTAATGATTAGCCAGTATATCATCCAGTGGAAATGCTAAAATACCATAAGCCATAGATTCTGAATTAGCGATTCCCGCATCACACCAGTAATTTATATTTAGTTTAGAGCAGTGCTTTTAAAAACATCTTTTTAGAAACATGTCCAGTTTAGATTAAGACATAATGAGGTGGTCTGTTTGAACAATTTGAAAATTATTTCAAATCTCTGTCCAAATACAAGTGAAACTGAAGGTGAACACTTTTGGAGCACTGAAGAATTTAGTCACCTTCTTTATGCCATTACTCTTCCTCTACATGTGCTCATAACTAGAGACAGCTCAGATTAAATCTAGATTTAAACTCTGTGTTTGGAACTGAATATCCTGTCTCAAATGGTACAAACCACAGTCCCAGATCCAAACATCCAAGAAAGAAAAATAAAATTGGATCCTAATGTAAATTCTGAGAAGCTTGAGGAGTTCTAAACCAGCTCATCGTGAGCCAGCGAGTGTGAGCTCAAATCTGAAGCTGAACTCTGACCCACATACGAGCTCTGGATTCCTGGGTTATTTGCACAATTCACTCCTCCTAAAGCAAATTTTTATCGCACTTGGTTTTGAAAGGAGCGTGCAGAACCCAAAACGCAGCAGTCCCAGAGTGAGCACCAGGCATAACTGGCCCTGCAGGACACAAAACTACTCAAAGCCCAGCTAGGGGAGGAGGCAGCACCACCACTCTCCCACCCCAGGAGCCAGCCCCAGCTAGCCTGCCTACCCCGGGGTTGGGAGGGCCAGCAGGTCTCATCCCTTTGTTTAAACACAGCCTGGCCTTAGAGGGGGGAGACTGCAGGCAGACCCAGCCACCCACCTGCAGATCCAGGCTCCCTCAAATCAGTGTCCTTGGTGTCACTCCCTGAGGCATGCTGGCAGGCTTCAAGCTGGCTCTGAGTGCTCTGTCCTGTTCTCCCACCTTGCTCAGCGCTGAATGGTCTTACCTAACCTACATTCAGTGCCAAAGAGTTATCAACAACCTATTTCCATCTCCACTGACGTTGCCACAGGCATACTTGCCTTATTAAAAAAAAAATCCACCATTCAGATGCTGCCTTTTCCCCCCACAGCCAAATTACCTCTCTCGTGTTTACCTGAAAAGGTAACCAACTGTGAAAATCATCATTTTAAATGGTTCAACAAAGATTTCAGCTCAAGGAACAGCAATCTGCAAGGAATCAGGTATGATACAGGTTGTATCAGTATGCTGATGGAAAATAAGAATGTATTACATGTACCATTAATATACATGTACTACTAAACTGACTGCATCTTCAAACCCATGCAAACAGAAGAGTGGTATATACCATCACATAACCAGGCGAACAGCAGAGGCACTTACTTGAGAAGAAAGCCAAGCAATACCCTCCATATCCAGAAAGCAAATGCAGAGGCATTGTCATATGCTTCAGTCCCGCTTCTAACTTCTGACCTGACAGATCTGGATGGAAAGGTTGAGGGGGAAAAATGAATTTTGCCCCAACAAAAATTTTCTCAAAAACATTGCGTTGTTTCAAAACCTATTCAGAAATTATTTTAATTGAAAAAAAAAAAAGTTGAATATGTTTCAATAATAGTAAGACTATTTTCTATGAGAAAGTATTGCTACAACTTCCCTGCTAATTCTCACTCAACTTCAGCAACCCATTGATATGCCCACAGCCAGCACCCTCTACCCCTCCTGCAAGTTCAACTCATTACCAGCCCTTATCATTTGACCAAGATAGTTTCTTTGAGGGTTCAGTCCTGCAAATTACTGATATTCTGGCCCCAGCCTACAAAGCATATGGGCAGACATTTGGCTTTGGTGAAACTACTGTGGCTTTAGTGAAACTGCTGATGGAGTTAGAATTAAGACTTGAGTACTGTTTTGGATCAGGGCCAGAGCAGGTTTTTCTTTGCAGGATTAAGTCCCAAATCTCCCTCCAGAAGTGATTCAGTTCCACTTCTTTACGCATTGTTTTGTTCTCTGAATTTCCTCATTTGCTTTTATCTTTTGGATGAAAATCAAAGCCTAAGGCCTGATTCACTCATATATTGTTTCTCTTTTACATGAGTATAATAACTTCAATGAAGTGTCTTAAATCAAATCTGGGAAAATTATTATCTGGGTGAATGGATGTGTTTATGCACTGCTGGTTTCAGACAGCTGGTCACTAGGATAAAAAGGTTTCTCCCATTGTAGATCCCGCTGTACAGTTGCATAAAACTCTATTAAAGTAAAATTTTTCTCCTCTTTGTGATGAAAGAGAAAAAAAGCACAGGTTCTTTGGAAACAAGATAAATACAGGCTCTTCCTGACAAAACCCATAAACCAAGAGGTCTTAAAGAAAAAAACAGGGCAAAGGGATTAAAATATATTAATATATTCTAATAACCTTTAGAGACCTGTATGATGACAGAAGATGTTAAAGTTTTAGATGTAACAAGTCTTTCAAAAACATAAATTCACAATATTTCTGGCAAAAAATCACTGGGGTAGAAATCTGTGGTATGCTAGGGAATAAATTCTCATTCAAGTGTGAGGTGTTGGGAAATTCTGTTTTCCTTTACTGTAGCTGAATTCAAAAACATATCAGTCAGCCCTTCACATTGCTCCGGAATTCAACTCCAAGTCAAATCTATATGTTTTCTCAGTTTAAAAATATTTTACAAAGTTTTCTGAGTAATATCTTACAATTTCCACAGGCTGCTATACTTGACTCCACCTTATTCCACATTGATGGGCAAAATCTGGTCTTTCCCTGCCTTCTCAAAAGGTTGTAGAACAAGAAAGGACAAACCTCTCGACTTTCATGGATTTTCTTTCCACAGCCCAGTCTAAACATCATAATCTGAGTGGATTTGCAGCTCACAGCAATTTTTGCAGTTAAATAGAGCAGTAGAAAGTAATTGCATGTCATTGCAACTTGTCTCAGGCTGTATAATAGAAAAACTACATAAGAAGCAAAGCAAATCTTTTCAGAGTCAATCATGATTTAGGGAAGTGCATCATCTGGCAAAACCTCCATTTTATCATCTTAAATACATCTTGCCTAAATTTTTAAGCAACAAAACCAGCTCCAGTTAACTTTAAGACAGATGACCCTAAGCAGATTGTTCCCACTTCCATCTCAATAGCAGTGCTATAATTTTAAATATTTGGTATTTTTACTATAAATACAAATTGCTTCTAATGTAGTAAATAATTCATTATTCTTGTTTTGCTTTAGTATGTTGGGCACTTAGTTGCTCTTTTTCAAAGGATTATTACTTGACTAACCTACAAAAAAACAGGTGGTTATGGTGCAAGTGTATCTAGGCACATGTCTGGGAGGAAGGAATGCTTCTGGCTAAAGTCAATATAATTAATGGCTTTCACACATGATCCCTCAAACAAAATCTGCTTTGGTGGAAGTTAGTTGTAGGATGAATGTTAATTCTTTATTGTCAGTATTAATATAATCTTGTGTATATTTTTCCTTCAGGGTGTGTTTTAACAAAAAGACATGCAGTAACACAACCATGACCAAGAAAAGCAAGCTGAGCTGGCCACAGAATAGGTGTGTCTTTAGAGTCCGTGAAATACGTTGAGAGCATCTCATTGCAGATCAGCGGTATCCTGAATAATTCGATTGGTCCCACTGTCAGACAAGTCCCCAACATTTGGACAAGGAGGCTACATATCTACTGAACACAGATAAGCTGCCTATTAGCTTAATTAGCAACATACTTATTTGCTGAAATATTAGAAGATACACTTGGTGTTGCTGCCAGATGACTGCCAGCTGCCTTTTGGTGGAAACAAGGCAGACTGTGACTGCTGGTGCGTGCTGGGGTCTCACTTTGCCTTGCAGCAAAATGCATCTGGACACACACTCAGCCTAGAAGCCTAAAAACTATTCACAGTCTCTGGAGTCTGGATGTAGCCCAATTTAAGCAGAAAGTAAAGAATGGATCCAAAAAGGTGTTTAGACATCTGGATTTCTAGTCATGTTTTTTAAAGAATAGTAAATAAATATCTAATTGTCTTAATTTCTCTACCTATAGGTAAATGGTACAGAATATTGTCGTGGCAACTTTTCCAAGTGCTGCTCGTGCAAAGAAAGCTGCTGCTTTTCATAGCAGCTGCAGTTCCCAAATTGATTTAAACTGTCTGTCTAGAAGGTATTTTATGATTAGCCTTTTATGTACAGATTCAGATCAAACATGTTTTTTGTGGGCTGTTTGAATACCTTGTATTACAAAAATGCAAAAGTACTCACACAATACGAAATGTCAGAATTAATCTAGCCAAAAGTCTTCGTAATTCACCTTCACTGGGTGTATACTCAGTGATACATTTCTTAATTACATGATGCAAACCATTATTTTCCCCTTGGAACCCAGCCTTTTCCATGAAGCCTCACCGTGAAGGACTTTGCCATTGTTACAGATAATCCACCTAACCAGCACACTCCTCCCAACATGTTCCTGAAGCCATTAAGACTAATTAATGCTATAATTAACCAGCAAAACATGTGTACCAGCAAGGATCACTACTTCATAGATTTCATAGTCCCTGCAAAAGAGCTCTAACCGACAGGGACCAGTAAGGAACTGTGCAGTTGCAAAATACCTAAATCCAGGTCAAAATTCAGCCCCTCTCTCTTCAAAGCCAGCCTGCCTGCATGCTCGCAGCCTCTTGCTTATTTCTGCCCTTTTCATGAGCTGCAGAAGAGATAGTAGGGGCTGGTGACAACCACTTTCCCCAGCACTTCTGTTTGCATGAGACTTGTAGCTTGTACATGGAAAAATCTCCATGTGGCAAGAACTCCTAGACCCATGCAAGAATCCCATAGTGAGAAAAATACCATGTACTTACATTTGCACTCACCAACATGAAGTAAAGTTAGAAATGAAGCTGTAGGACTAGAAGTGCTACTAGCTTTTGATACTTGCCTTCAGAGAACTGCTTTTCAGCACATTTCTGCAGTCTGTCCAAACCAAGTTATACAAGGAAAATGGTTTTATGCTGTTTCACTTAAGGTAGAAATGAGCGTAAGATACAATGAAGAAGGGTCATTGCCCGTGTCCTACTGCAAGACTGCTGGAGCACATGCCCACCCACTGTTGGCCCTTTGGCATAGAACTTGTCAGATAATAACCCATAGACAGCCCTTGGACAAGCCTTAACTTTTCAGAAACTTCAAAAACATCCTTAGAAAGTTGAGATTTTTCATAGAAGAAAACCTGGTGTTAATTAATTTTTGTGACTAAAGTTGATTTTATTTAGTAAAAGTTAAAACAAGAAATATTGGAGAGGTAATTTATATCACTGAATAAAATTGCTTTCTATTTTTTTCCACTTTGACATAAGGTACTTTTAAAGAAAGATTATAGTCATGAATTTACCAGCAATTTTTCTTTACTCTCAATAAATATATTATTTCAAGCTTCAACATGCATAAAAATTTGTTTTTGCAATAGTCTTAAAAAGATTTCAAAAATATGCACTTATATTCCACCACTGGAAAAGTTTCCCCATTACTGGTTTGTTCTTGAAGAATTTCAAAACTGCAACAGGCAGTTCTTTATTTAAAGCACAAAAGTATATTCTAATCTTTGGAAAACATTGGACTTTTCACATTTTCAGTGCCTTCAACACTGCCATCCAGGTGTTCAGAATAACCAAGGGGACAATGAATTATCCTTTATTTAACAATAGAGAAATAGACACCTTTGTTCACATTTGAGAATTTACCTATTTGAAGGATCAGTGACTAAAAAGAAAAAACATGTCCTTTCAAAATACCTAATAATTATTTTTCCAACTGAAAGAAGAACTAGTATACTGTTAGAGAAAAAAAGGAGCTTTAAGCCCAACATGACTAGACCAAACTTTTTTAGCTGTGGGTGAATCTTGGAAAGGAAAGCTTGTATTTGATACCTGGATTTTGTAATTTCTGTTATTTGAGAATACTCCAGCCCACTATGCTTCTATTACAATTATATTCTTGGTTTTAGTCATTCACATTTCTTGAAAAAAAGGAAAAAGAAAATAAAGAAAATACTTTTATTCTAAGAAGCTATTCTGCAATTATTTACTTCATATATAGGCTATTGAGCATCTTACAGTCTACTGTTAGCAATTGGTGGAAATGTTTTCCATGCATGAACAAAGTAAGCCTTATAGCAACTAGTGCTATCTTTAGAAATCTATGAAAAATGTTTTTCTACTCATGTCAGAAAGCATGACCACTTTTTTATGATACAATTATCATTATTATTAAATAATACCATCACAGTCAACTCATGTAAGCATGCAACTTTAGCAATAAGACATACAGAAATGCATTGAAATACATAAAACTCAACCTCAGACCACAGAATCCTAGAATAGTTCAGGTTGGATGCCACCTGAGCAGGTCATCTAGCTCAGCCTTCTGCTAAAAGCAGGCTCAGCACTGAATGTGCAGACCTGGCTGCTCACAGCTTTCTTCAGCTGGGTTTTAAAAGTTTGCAAGGCCAGAGTCCACGACCTCTCTGGGTAGCCCTTTCCAAGGTCTGATTGTCTTCAGGGTGACTTTTTTCCCCTTTATGTCAAGCTAGAAGCCTACAGCACCCAGAGGTCTCCCATCCAAGTACTGGCTTCCGAGGTCTAACCCTGCTGAACTTCAAGGTCAGAGAAGCTCCACTGTGTTCAGGGGTGTGTGACCACCTAAGATGATGTGGAATAACTTAAATCTTGTTGCCATCCTTGCACAGGTCTGTGCTAAACTCCATACTTTTCCAAGTTTACTATATGCATGCTAAAATGAGCTACAACCAGAGCAGCCACTGTATCTGCTCTGAACCCCCCAGCCATGGGCTAACAGACCCTGGATATTGTGCCTTTTTTAGTCCATGACAAATACAGGGGGGGAAAATTACAATTACATTCTATAAAAGTGACTGTATAAGTTAATCCTACCATACAATAAACTAGGTAGTCTAGAAAGAAAATAATTATTTCTACATTTCAGTGATTGTTACAGTCATTGCAGAACAAACCTTAGAGGCAGGCGTAGAACCTTGGTTTTAAAGGTCGTGCTTAAGTCTGAGACCAAGCACGCCAAACAGAAAGGCTTTTACTAAATATAATTCAAACTCAGACACTGAAACCTTGTTGTAAACAAGTGTTTCCAACACTTTTTTCAGATATTCCTAATTCATTGCATTGGGTTGACAAAGCTTTTCAGAACTCAACTATTAAACCAGGCAGACACAGGATCTGAGGGTTCTCCACCCCAGTTCTTTTTTGGAAATGCTCACTCAGTCACTGCTATTGTCCTAAATTACAGAGGGAAAGCATTTCTTGTTATGACTGTTGGACATAGAGCTTGTTCTGCTACAGTCTCAGCAGCATTAATTGTCTTTTTTTTTTTTTTTTTTTTAATTTGGTGTGTGTGTGTGTTTTGTTTTTCCTCTGTACTGAAAATCTTCAAAGATCTTTGGTAAAGCCCCTATATAGAAATTTCTTTCCCATGCCAGGAGCTGGCTGGCTATCACATTTCAAAGTCTTACACTGCACACGTTACACGATAAACCTTTTCCAATCAATTTGGAGCTCGTATGTAACAACTGTAGTTGATACAGATTTCTAGAAATATTTCTTCATGGTTGTATCTATACATGCCATCTCCTTACCTGGCACACAAGTGGAAAGATACCGAGGAAAGTTATAAGTCTTAACAGGCAAAGGGACTAACTCCAAGAAACAAATTTTATATAGGAAGGCTAAACATCTTTGCTCCCTTTTTAAGCACTGATCAGTAGATACTGCTGTTAAGAGTTATATGAAGCAGAAGTCAAGCTCTGCAGGTGTCCTGAATTGCTGGGAGCACTCCTTCATTTTCTCCACTGACAACAGAGCAGCACTCAAAATGATGAGTCTCCCTTCCTAAAATAAAAGCCCTCCAAAATCATGAACCCACATCCCCAGTTTTGGTTTAGGTATACAGGGTAGAACCATTGCAATGCTTCTTGTTTCTTCTTCTTGTTTTGAAGTATAAATTTTGTTAAAATATTAAGTTTTTTCAAACGATTATACATGGGAAGCAAGATTTAATGAACAGCCACACTGTTAGTGCTAGTTTTGCTCTGCAAATTTTTCCTCACTCAATACAACCTTCTAATTAGTCATGTGAAAAATGAACAAAACCAGGAATACCCTTAAAAGTATAGTATGAGTGTTTAACACTTGGCACGAGTCAAAGAAGGGATAAATTTGCACTCCATTAGGGAAATTTCCATGCATAAACACTGTTATCTGTAGAGCTTAGTACATTTCTTCCATAGTGTTAGTCAACAGCATTTTGATACTTCAAAGCTGCACCTATACCAGGCTTCTTTAATTATCATTCAGAAGCAGCTTGCAAGTAATTAGTTTCTTTACATGTCTTGGTACTGTCAGCAACAAGAAACTTAATCAGTGTTTTAACGCAGTACAAGGGCTGTAAAGCATAGATTGCTTTCTCTCTTAGAAGGCAAACATTTTTACATTAGATTATTTTCAGAAGTTATTTTAGTTTGGCTGGATAGTTAGCAGAGTTTTGGTGCTTACAAGTTTAATATAAATCAGGGAAGAAGGTGGCTTAATGATGCAGGTGGCACAGGGCCATGGAATGCACACACTGCCTGCTTTAGAAAAGATATAAAAATGCATTCCTCTTACCATGGCACTCTAGAAAAACCTAAAAGGGAAAATATCTTTGTTTCATTTGAAATTCAGCCTAGAAATTCAAGTTTCTAAATAGAGACTGTTAGTTTGTACCTTTTAAGAGGTGCCACCCTGAAACCCACATTAAATTGTTCTGTGCATCCGGAGATGGTTGTTTTACTGAAAGTCTTGCAGTTGCCAGCACAGTAATGGTGGGGTTTAGCACTGAGGACAATAGTGGACCTTGTGAAAACCAGGCTGTCTCCCACATTCATGCTTAAAAGAGGGAGCAATCAAGCCCTTTATGTAGCTGCAGGTGATGATGGTGACTGCCTCAGATTGTATAATAAAGCCAGGCAGACTGTAGTTCACAATTACAGCAGAGGTTAGGTTATCTTTTTTTTTTTTTTTTTTTTTTTTTAAATTGTGAAAGCTGAAGGCAGGCAAACCCAGGAGTTAAAAGAGAGACAAAGTGTCTTGGGTGAAAAGCTCTCAGGAATGACATGTATGAAGCTTCCCAGAACATTTCTCTTGTGGTCCAGAAAACAAACCATTGTTCATAGACCAAAACTCTGAACAAGATTGTGCCATAAATATATGTCATTTTTACAGGTTTCTCATATTCTGTAAAAACAAGAATGAAAGCCAGAAATCTGTCAGGTAAAGCACAGACCTTGAATATGAATGCAAAATTTTAAACTCCTGGATAAAAGTCCTGCGCCTCCAGCTGTGGGGCAGTCACTTGGGAAATACACATTATAAGGATGGACCCTGAGAGCTAAATGTTCAAGACTTCAGCTGGAAATAAGACAAATTTGGGTGTTAGAAAATGGCTCTGTCTGAGCTATTCAACTAAAATCACTTTACAGTTAATGGAAACAAGCAAAAGAGCATGCTAGACTCAATGCATCTCACCACAATAGGTCACTGACTATAAGAGGAGGTGGGATGCCTGTGACCAGTTTGCAGCTTGGTGAGAAGGGTTGCTGGAAGTAGATTATATCAGCTGTAAATTCTTAGGTTGTATTGAAACACTGGAGCCCTCAAGATGCCTTCAGAGAGAGATGAGATGAACTGCCTGTTAGAGGTAACTGTGGATCACAGAAAGTTAGATTAGTAGCTTAGACTAGATGTGTATTAAATGGCTGAAGATAGATGAAATAACCTGCCCACCCGTGCTGTTTTTAAGAGGATGCCATTAGTAATAATGCCCAGAACGGCGACACTAGCTACAGAATCTGTCCACAGCTAACAATACTTTTTCCCAGGGCCCACTCACAAGAAAGAAGGGCTCCTGACTATGATGGGTTCAGGTTAGGTCAGACAGATTTTTTTTCCCAGTTAAAAAGAGCTATTTTTTATACATTGCAGAATTTTTAGTTTACAAATAGTTTTATTAGATGAATGTGAATAAGTTCTTAGTATGTGATATTTTAAAGTAATTTACAAAGGAGAAGAGAGTTTTTACTAAATTTTGGTTTATAATGTATTTATTAAGAGGTATGTTTCACATACTTTTATAAATAAGCTGTAGGAAGGGATGTAGATCCAAGGACAATCCAGGCTTAGTCCAGAACTGAAATCCTTACAGCATGGTCTGAGGATCAGGATCAGGACCAGAAAAAGTGTTCCACTAATTGATTTGCTGCATGTGATCATGTTGTATTCAGGCTGGACTCTCAGCCTGCTGACTGACACATGAGAGGTAACCCATAATTCTAAATACAACGGAAAACTTGTTCCAATATACTTATATCACAGGAAATGCAAAGCATCATAGACACACATCCATATCATAAGCAAGTTGGATGCTATGGGCTACCTCAGTCTGGCTGCTTACTTGGAAACATCTGATACGGAATTAGTGTTTACAAAATACTGGACCACTGTGCTCTGAACATCAAACTGGTATGAGATATGTCAGATTAAGCATCCACTAATTAAATCACTCAAAATATGAATACTGATTCAATTAACAGTAGTCTTAGACAAGAGTTGGGTGTTTTCAAAAGCAATGAAAAGGACAACTCTGTGTGCCTGATTTTCAGAAAATGTACTTATGAATATTTCTTGAATATCATGACCTCTTATAGATTTCCCAAATGTACAACAAAAAATTCAAATCACAACTTCTAAGATTTTTTACCAAAGCCTTTAGGTAAGCAAATGATGAACTCATTTTTGTTCTACTATTTACAACCCTTTACGTTATATTCATCGAGTTACTTTACTCAAAAGAGATAATCGCCATTCTCTGATTTGTGCATGACACTTTCAAATATGTTGATGCCTCCTTGTTTTGCTTCAAGGACAGCGATGAGCAGTTGTTTCGGTGTTTCAGTCTGATTATGGGACATGACAGAAAAGTCTTAATCTTTCTTTGCTACAAGGACTTCAGATTACCTCTGTCCTTAAACAGATGTAAACAAAAATAAATTTGACTGTGAAAAAAGCACTGGTTTTTTGTGTTTAAAGATCCTCAGTTCAGAATAAATTTAACCAACACTAGCCAAAATATTATCAATTTTTTATAACTACCCTTTCACTTGATGTGTTCTTTCTCAGTGCCCATTTGCTGTGCATGTATATGCACGAAATGGCTGAACTTCAATTTTGTGTGACATTAGAGAAAATGTGCTACTTCATTCCTAAGGCAGAAAACTCAAGTAACAAATGAAAAAAACAATGTACCGTTGTACAGGATGTTCCTTAATCTTGCAAGAATATTGCAGCGATGTTCATTGCTCTCAGTCATGAGTTTCCTGTAGGTTTTTGGTTTTTTTTTCTGAATAGAGCCAGAACAAAAAAGAAATTAAACTAACTTACTTACTTTAAGTATTAGCTGTAAATATTTAAAAATGAAACATTTATTTTTTTAATCTTTTGTCTGAGCGAAGCCCAAAACATTTAATGTATTTTTAAAAGACATTATTATTATGGATGATACCATACTAATTAAGGGTATAGTTCAGGCATTAGTGGATAGTGTTCCTTAAGGAATACTCTTAATTGTATTCCTGCTATCCCAGTATCAGTGGATACCAAAATAATGAGCACCTTAAATAAACTAGCTACTGCTTGGTTAGTTAATCTCCATAATAATGTTACACTGTTTTCCATGGGATTTCTGTTTATATGAAGACGGGAAGCCTGGGTAAAAAACCTGGAGAGTTAATCTTCGGTATTTCTTTCTGCTGTTCCAATTGTAGCTGTCTTATTGAATCCTTCAAGTTTTGCCTTCATTTGAACAGGGAGTCCATGGGAATTTAACATGTGCTTAAAGACCTCTGAAATTATGGCATTACTAGTTGCTTTCTAAAATAAGTCCTTTCAGAGTTTCTCTACCTCACAGGATAATAACTTGAGAAGCTTGTGTTTTTAACATCTGTTTGTTAATATTGCCTTCTGTTTCGTTGGAGGGTATCTCCAACCACTTCTCTCATTTTGTCCTAACAAACTTTTAAGTTGGTTTATTAATAATTTACAAATGGTGCCTAAAGGTTCTTTGTTGCCACCTGAAACTCACGCGGCAGACACACAGCCTCAGAAACTAGTTCGCAGAAAATTTGACAAGTAATATAACAGTAATTAACATACAAAAGCTAGACTGATTAGAAATAATGATTTCCAGACGAGGACGGATTATCCACTAGCGCCATCACCTCGTGTCTTACAGTCACAGAGCAGCACAGAAATGCTCAGCGTGTGTTACCAGCTCCAGCTAGCTCCTGTAATTTCCTCATTTCCTTCACCAGCTGCACCCTGAACAGAGAAGAGTCTGAGGCTGCTTGCGTTCCTTCATCACCTTATACATAAAGAATTCAGGGATAGTTCCAAAAAAGTATTTAGATGACACATCAAGTATCTAAAAAGTTGGTCTTTTGTGGGTTGTTTTTTTTTTCCCCTCAGATATTGTCCCTAAATATTGTGCAGAAAAGTGGCAATATAAATCCCAGAGTATTGTTCTCCGAAACAGCACCAAAGAGCAGGGATACACAAGCACACTTCAAGGCAAAATTACATACTTCAAGCACGCAGTGGAGGACAGAAGAAGTCATTCAGTCCCCAACAACACTGGGTACATGAGTCAGATTTGAGTCTGCAAGGATCATGGATGGCAGAACATCCAGGCCTTGACTGAAAAATGTACTTACCACTTTTCCTTCAAAATGTTTACAAGATGTGTCACCATCCTATTGATGTGAATTGTGCAGAGGCCATTCCAGTTGTGGAGGGTTTGGATCCATAAAAGTTGGTTCCCTACCACAGCACACTCATAGTCCTGGAAGACAACTGATGGATGTAGATATATGGAGAAGGTCAAAGGTTGGAAACATATCCTTAGCATGATAGGCAGTGATCATTCCATATTTGTAGACAAACATTTGTTAAGTTGATTTTAGGGATTATGGCAAGGAGGAATTTTAAGGGCTAGATTTGAAGGAGGATAATGAATTATCTTTATTTAAACTCCTCCCAAGCAGACAGGACAGAGGACAGCACAAAAGCCTATTTCTGGAGAATTTATAAACATTAATGGATTTTATAAACAAAATTTCTGTCTCTTACACACAGGAATAGAAATCAGTGAGAAACAAATGAAAGGATAAAAGTCTGTTTCTCTTCAAAAAAAATCTCACTTTCTGTTAATGCAGTTGTCTGGCTAACCTAAAATGAGGTATTTCAGTTCTGATTTTCTTAGCCAGAAAAGTAAGAAAATTACTCTCGTGGTGACAGTTTCTTCACTTTTCCTCCTTCTGGCTTTATACCATCTTTAGCTAGTGCTATGTATAGGATGCCTATTTTTCCTATTGTTGAAGAGTTCTGAATCAAGCCCTCTCCAAACTCACAATACTGTACCTTGTCCATCAATATGATACTGTTTGGAGGCAGGATGCTCTAATTTTATCACACCAATGTTTTCCTAAATGCAATTAAATATTCTTTGTGGCAGGGACTGCCACATTTGTCTTCACCCTAGCCACAGGGCTGAGGGTTAGCCCTTTCATCTATGTCTGTGGGTGCTCTCTGACAGCATTGTGTATCCCCGTCCTGCTGTCTGGCTGTGCCCAGTATTCACACAGCACTTTGCTGTACATCAGGCCATTTTAGGAAGGGCACAGGCTGATGTGTCTGTTTGATGCTAGTCATGGTCATATCCCCACAAAGCAGCATACTGTCATACACTGCGAGGACAGGCAGACATGCTCTATGCTAGGGAATAGCCCGTGCTCAAGACTTCCCTTGCGTTGTATCCCTGAGCTCATTTAAACCTGCCCCTGAGAAAGGACTAGCATCTGAAGGGCTTGGGTAGGAAGCAAGTCTGGATTTCATCAGGCATGGGTAAATTCCTACTTAAAATCCATGACAACCTGTCTGTCTCCTTGATACAAGTACAGAATTGTTTTGTACAACATGGAACAGCCCCAGCCCCAGTGAAGGAAATGGGGTATATATTCGCACACATATGTATATACTGTGGTCGCCAAGACACTCTCCTGTGAAAGGACATCCCTTGTCAAATCCACTGCTTGGCTTCAGAATGGGAGATGGAAGTGTGGCCTCCCGCCTCTCTCGGCATGCCATGACAACTGGCGTTACAGTGTGTTGAAAGCAGATGTTCCTCAGTCTGACCTCTGTGAACAGACCTGTATCTCTTACACCCTGGGTCCAAATATCCTGCAAAGTCCTAGCGGTCATTCAGTTTCTGGAAGATATTAACAACGGCAGCAATTTCCCCTTCCCATTCTCTTGATTAAACAGAGGGAAGGAGGTAGAAAAAAGATGACAGACGTAAAACTCCAGATGTTGTCGACACTAATATCTGGTTCCACCAGAGAATTTGAACACTGAAGCAATGATGAATTACAGTCAGGTCCCTATGGCAATCCAGATTGCAATCATAATACCATTGAGGAAGAATAAGGTCTAGCATTCATTAACATGAACAGAATTTATGACAATTTCCACTGGTCCTTTCAAAGAACATGAATACATCTGTAAGAAATTAAGATGACACACCAGAGTAACTCATTCACTAATAAAGTCTGGTATTGCACATTTGTTGCAAAATTTGTTGCAACCATTACCAGTGGTTTTTAATTCTATAAGTGTTCTTTATTAAAACCATAACACAAATCTCTCTAGCAGAAAAGTACTAGCTAGTTTGCAGACTATTATGTAGGTGGTTTAAGTTTTAGTCCAAACTTTTTTGGTGTAGAAACTGAACTTCTTCAGTTTTAAAGCAAGTAGGTAATTAATAGTTATAAATATGCATGAGAGAGCTATAGCCACCCTGATTTCCTTGGGGTTATACAGTGACTAATTTTGCCTTAACAAAAACCTATTAAAGGACCTCTGTGTGATATCAGTTAGTGTGGAGGGAGAAATAACAATACCAAAAAAGCAAACCCTAAACAAAGAACAAAACCAATACTGTACCAAAATGCGATGGAGTCAGCACAGTCACTGCTGTATTTCCATGAGCGTGGAGTCACAACTTGCCTGTTTTTAAGGGAAGACTGTCAGGATTCAACCTAGTCAATGGTACAGGTGAGAAGAAACACGGATTAGCAGAATTTATGCATTTTGACAGGCAATATGAAGAGTACCCGTTATCTATGTGTTATAAAACATGAGTTTACACTTTGCTACTCTATTTAGCCATAGTTCCTACTGAGCTGTGCCTCAGCTTTGCACATGTACCACTATTAAATTTCCCTGATAAAAATCTTGCTACTGCAAGAAACCCAAGCTGTGTATTTACATGTCCCCTTGTAAATGCACCAAATGCCTACTGAGACAGGTGGCCTGCACTAGGGCATAGCATAGAGGCATTTGCATATGTGAGATCCACAAGATGCTGTGAAGAACATCCCGTGTCCGTCTCCAGTGCCCTGTTTTGGCACCTCATGAAGCCAAATGGAACAAAATGTTGAAGCCTGGATTCTGCAGGCAACTTTGCAGCCCACCTTCAGGTGATACTAATGGGGAATTAAGTCTGTCCATGTGAGGTTTAACACAAAAATGTTTGCAGAATTGTGGCCTTATTTGTTACATTAGAAATAATCACTTATTAAGTAATAAAGCCTGCATCTTAAAAACATGTATTTGATTTTTCTTCTATATACTGAGGAAAAAATTGAAAGAGAAGTTATAAATCCTTAGTGTACACTCAAGAAAACCCATCCTTATAAACTCAATGTTTCATGAGCCACAAGGGAAAATAGGAGAAAATGCAATATTAATTTAAACCAGCAATACTTCACGTTGACTACAAACTGAGCTAACAGCAAAGTTCATCCATAATGTAATGACAAACTTGCATTTTTTTCCCCACGGTGCTAGATTAGCATAACTGAACAGATTTATGTACACTGCTGAGAGCCAACACAAAAAGATCTGGAAGATACTCTGTGGAAATGAAGAAAACAATTTGAATGTTTCCCCATTAATCTTCAGTAATATCTACAAATATTTGTGTCAACAAGCTATTTACTTGGTAGTTTTTTTAGTAGTTACCAAGTACCATCTGAACTCGCGGGAGAGTTCTGGAAGGGAGGTCAAAACAGCAAATGAAGTCACTTGATGGGTTGCTGATTGAGACAAGGATCCAGCTCTGACCAGGCATGCTCTGCACTAGAGCAATCCTCACTGCAGTTCTGGGCTGCTCTTCTGCAGTGGCAGCAAAGACAGTAGTCATGGAGCTCGATAACCCCTTCCTTGCTGCAGGAATCATACCAAAAGAGTCTGTTTCCTCGACCATGTCACCAATGGCATGACATGCTCCACAGTTTGTAGTCATTTGGGCTCCGTTGCACAAAGGTGCTCAGAAGATGAAAAGTCACACTTTCCATAGGATCCAGAGACCCCTAAATAGCTTTCTGAAATTGGATTTCTGTCATCCTTTCTTCTCTTATGAATCTCATCAAGCCCCATGCCAAAATCTTGTTTTGGAAGTTGTTGAAACCTGCAAAATTGTCATCTATGACAGGATTTCCAGTTTCCGGAAAAAAAATATTACACTTTCAGCATTCCTTTGCTATTCATACATCCTCTTCATGTGTTAGGTGCCAGGCCTGCAGTGTCACACCAGTCCTCTCTCCTGCCTTTCAGGAAGCAAATCCCATTGGCTTTCACAACCGAAACACCTCCAGAAAATACACCATAAGCATTGAGAATTAAAATGATGAGCCAGCAGAAGTGTTTGACAATAAACAGGTGGCACTTGCAGACCAGAAAAACAGTCTGGACTTTGGCAACGCTTAGATATCTTATTAAGCAAGTAAAGTATTATTTAGTGGTACTTTGTGAGCCTTTCTAAAATACTTCTGTCAACTGTAACTGCTTGGATGCACCTCTGTTAATCCATCCTGAAACAGCATTTGTCTTTCACTTAAGTCTGTGGCTTCATGTGCATTTCATGTTCACGTTCCTATTTCATTATCTCTTCCTCAGCCATCAGGGTTTCTAGTGACCAAGGGTAGTCTGAAGCTCTGACTGCAGACACTGGCTGACTGCAGGCATTTACCAGGCCATAAATGAACCAAAACTCTTGCTCTGGACCGTTAGTGGGCATCTTTCTAAGCAAAAAGGGATGCAGCCAGGTGTGGATAACAGGGGAGCTCAGCCAGCTATATCCCTTGCGTCGTGAGGTGCAGGCCCATGTTACAGACCCTGGTGTAGCTACGTAGCCATGGACCTGCAGCTGCAGCATCTGTGTTCACCGCGTGGCTGGGCCCAGCTCCTCAGCAGCAACATGTCCTCAGTGCCTGGGCTCGCCAGCCGAGAGGAGGCTGCCTGCTCTGCCCTGCTACAATGCTCAGCGTTGCCCCTGGGAGTCACGAAGCCCCAGACAAACTCGCCGACAACTGTACTTGACTCACTGCTTTGACACCATAGAAAAGGAGCCTACAAAAAGGAGTGAGTGTCCATCAGGCCCACTCCAGCTGATAATTCCCATAAGACAGTTACCCTCTTGTGCCAGGAGTGCTCCTTTTCCTAGTAAAACAATAATATTTTTAAATATACAGAAGTACTCTTTTCAAAATTAATTAAGGCTGTGAAATGCGCTAACTCACCAAAGACGCACGGGACAAGAGAGGGAAATCTAAGACACGTGGCTCTGGTGAGGTGGGAAAGGGGGTGCTCCTGACTTCTCCTGGATCGAGCTGAATTCAGACTGGCAGCACACAGACCACCTGGAATCAGACTCTGTATCTTCAGCTTTGCTTCCCTTATCCCAGATTTTCATAAGATGGGAGGGCAGAAGAGGAAGCTTCCCCATCATTCAGGCAGTAAGTTGCATGATAGTCTTCACAGTGAAAACCTTGATCTCATTTCCCATACCAGGATCCTACCCATGAGCACATTTTAGGATCGGCATGAATGGCAAAGTCACTGAGAAAATACACCATGTCAGTCAGCCACGGCTACCAGCAAACAATTGCTTACGACAAAGCAAGGTGGTCCTTGCTCTATAGGACTAAAATCTAAGGCTTTCAAAACCTGTTTTGGGTAGGAAAAAATCCTCAAACCGCCAACCTTATATATGAGAAGCACAGTGAGTACAGAGAAAACAAACAGCAATTCAAATGGTCCTGGACCAGCCCTGTGGGTCTCACCATCTGAAACCTTTGCCTGTGTCCGTGATTAGTGCTTACTAAATTCTTATGCCTTGGCACCAATAAGAGACTTCAGTGCAAGCTGACTGCACAGCCACTAGGATTTTTAATGACCAATAAATTATCTTTGCTTTGGAAAAGCCAGTTACCATATTTAATTTGACAGCCCCATGCAGGGTGAATTCCATACACACAAAACAAATGTCAGGCTTCGAGACCAACACACATTTCCCCAGATGCAAAATAGACACTCACCAGCTGCTCTCTTAGGAGGATGGAAAAAGCTAATCTCTCTAAATTATGTAAACCAAACAGCGAGTGAAGACTTAAAGCCTCAGCATTTACTGTTAACAAGTAAAGCATAAACCACACTACTGCTTTCATTTCTGCCTTCTAATTCTTTTTTTTTTTCTTTTTTTTTTTTCCTTTGAATAATGTGCTGTACAACTATTTTAAGATCTGCTACTGAGTGCCTGAGGCTGGCACAGCTTGGAGGGAATAGTAGGTGCTCATTTCTCCTCAGGACTGCCACCCTGCTCCCTCACCAGTTATCATGCTTTTGTACAGACACTTGGATCTTTTCTAACCCAACTTTTATTTAATTTTCCATCAAGAAAGACAGCGAGGGGAGAGCCTTTTCTTTTACTCACCTTGTATCTCATACAGATCTAGGCTGGAACAGAAACAGAAGAGGAACACCCACTGAGCTCTAAGTGCTTCCCAGCTCTGGTTCACATCTGTTACTAATGCATCTTTACATTACTGGATAGTTTAATAAACAAGGAAGGAAGAGTTGTCTGGTGAATTGGGTCCTGTCACCTCAGAACTTGGACCCTGGCACTGACGCTGCTCCTTGGAGGGACTGATGTAATTACACGGCTCTTTTTTTCCCCATCTGCAAATTGAAGTAACAGTGCTTTCCTTTGCCGCGAGCCACGCTGGGGTGCAGGGGTGGGGGGGAGCGCCGTGTGACGAACTGGTGCTGCTGGGAAGGGACCTGAGAGCAGGGACCTGCGGCTGCTCGGCTGTGGGCTTGCCGGGACAGCGAGACTGCGCGGCTCGGCAGGGCGCGGTACCGGGCGGTACCGGGGAGCAGCACTCACCAAGCAAGAGGGAGGGAAAGAGAGCGCTCGAGGTGTTGAATTAAGCTACGGAGCAGACTTGGCCGGGCCCGCCAGCAAGCACTGGGCCAGAATTTATGCATGTGAGCAACCGCTGCTGTCCCGCACAATTAAAGGCTGCGTTACCGCCGAACCTCAGGGCTGAGCTCGCCGGGCTGGGGTGACGCTCGCCGGCACCTACAGCGAGGGGACGGCGCCACCTCGGCCGCCCTCCCTGTCCCGCCTGGCGCCCCCCGCCCGCCGCGGCCCCC
>JAVJGJ010000057.1:22464532-22479424 GCA_035590215.1 Microhierax caerulescens
TTTCGTGCAAAGGGATCGGGGTCTGCAATTCACTCTTGGGCAAAATGATTCAGGAGCATGAGGGTGTCAGAGATGAGCTGGAACCCTTCCCTGCGTAAGGCGTCATTACTCTTTTTTGTCTGTATGCAAAAGCCTCGGGTCTTTATTTTAAGAAACCCGTCTGACATGCATTTTGCTGTGGAGCGGGTAGTATCGTAGCGAGCTTCCGACGTCACTCAGGATTTATGGCTAAAGCGAACACTTCAGCGCAACAGCAAACCTTCAGAACAGGCTGCATTCACAAGTGAAGTTCTGCCCTGTTTTACAGGGAGACTGAGTTTGTGATGTTCGAAGTCAGGCCTGAGGATCATCATCATCGGCAGAAGTTGCCATTTTTTGCTCAAGATCTTAAAGCATGCTACAATGACAGGTACTGTTATATTTTTTGCTGTCCAGGCTAGAGAGATCAAGGAGATGAAGTACCAGGTGCCTTGCTCAAGGTCATGCAGCAAATCTGCTGTGAATATAGGTAATTCCCATGTGTCCTGTTAAAAGTGTATTACCAGAAACTCTGGCAGCCTTTTTCTAACCCCACGCTTTGCCCAATGTTTATGTATGAGCTGGGGCAGTTTAAACAAGGAGCCATAGAGAACTACTGGGTACAGATGTGTTTAGCAGAACGGGCAGGTTGCAAGTGCTTAGAGGGTTTTAGGCAACTGCAGCTGGGTAACCGAAACCTTTCTGGTACTGGAGGGCTTGAGGAAAGATCATCTATCTGCAGGCACGGTTAGTGAGCGCTCGTGGCTTTTAAATACATTCTGCAAAATCTAATTCATTGGAGCTGAGGCAAATACAGTAAATACAGCAATTACAGCTGAAAGAAAGAATAAGAAACCTCGTGAGGCAGGTACTTTGGGTTGTTAAGTACCTTGTGCAATATTACAGTGCCACTGTGGAGCAAACAGCAAGAGCTGGGAAGCTGAAGGAAGGTTTTGCCCTAACAGTGCCAAATGTGTCAGTGGTGTTGCTGTGATGTTTAAAGCAGGAACATAGCATCAATTATTGTGACTATTTAAAAAAGAAAAAAGGGGGGTTGAGGGAGAGCCTGCCTCCTTGCAGCTCCATCCTCATGTTGTTCTTCCCCAGGCTCTGCATTGACGTCACAATGACACGGTGAAGCCAAAGACAGGAGCTGGGAATGGTTCTTCTGCTTCACTTTAGATAATTGAGTGAATTTGTCACCACTCCGTTCCTTCCAGCATGGCTAAGAGTGCAGAAGTGAAGCTGGCGATCTTCGGTCGAGCTGGTGTGGGCAAATCAGGTATGTTTGTTGTCTGGTTTTTTCTTCTGCTTGTCATCAGATAACTTTTTCCTCCCTCTGTGCAGACAAATTCTTTGTACAAAAGGACAGCTGTGATCTTATTCTTGTCACAGAGGTCAGGATCAGGCCAGGAGTTCTCTCTTCCTTGCTTTCTGTGCTATTTTCTCCAGGATCTCCAGGATAAAAGTACTTTTATTGCTTGGAAAAAACCACAAAACCTAACAAAAACCAACAAGAAAACAAAATAACAAACTTCCCACCCCAACCCAGTCCCACTTCTCATGAAGTGAGTGGTGAGATTCCCCTTTTCCATAGAACAGAATTAGCAGTGTTTGTGTCTTCATAGCTTGTGCTAGATGAAGGTATTTTTATTATTCTCCCTATCTTCTAAGATCGAATCCTCTGTTAAATATTGGATGACTTCTGTAATAGCTGTAATACTGGTTGATTTCAGTGGGAAATTTTAGACTCGGCAGCTGAAAGAATGTTTATTCTTAGTGCTCTCTTGTATTTACATATTTACCAGGAAACCAAGAAAATACAACGTGTAAATTTCACATTTGGAGAGGTCTTTTGAGAAATAAACATAGTCTGCTGAGTTCACATGGTAGAAACACAAGGGGGAGGCGTGAATGTTAAAACTCCATTTCAACAGACAGCCTTTCCTTTGCTGAGACAAGGATTGTAACCCGAGAGTTGCAAGCTCGCTCGGGTAGTTTGGTGGTATTGTGTTGACTTGATGGCTCTGGGACCTATCTTGCATGTCCGTGCACCACAGGCATGAGGAAATAAGGAGACTTGAGTATAATCATATTCCTGTGCCAATCTGGGAATTGTAAGATACTGTTTATTTTAGAGAAATCTGCAGAAAAGAAGCCAGGAGATAGGACATGCTGGTAAGAGCATTAGGCTAGACTCTCAGCTGCTGTCAACCAGCTCTGGTTGCCTGAAGTAACTTATTTTTATTAGAAGTGCTAAGGTTCTGGCCCATAAATTATTATAGTTTCATTAACTTCAGAATGGGTTGTTTATAAAATCACGTTTTTTAATATATATATTATGTATACCCAGAAGGTATTTTACCAGAACACTATCAGTGAAGTAGCTCTGTCAGCCTTCAGGAAAAAAGGCGTATGTGAGGCAGAGGTGCTTAAAGATTATGCTGTTTATACAAAGACAATGCAGATTAAATTGTACCTTTTTTAATAAAATAGCTGAAGGAATGCTGGTAATATCCTGGGATAAGTTTAAACTGTTCCTTCTTCCCTGCTGCACTCACCCCACCCCTCTTTTGTATTTCACTGTCCTATCCAAGTTTGCGAGTAACTTCAGCGGTTCTCCTTTTGGGTTGTCTTTTATTCAGTTGACTGTTTCTGTGGTTGTCTGGTCTTTTGGCTGGATTCAAAATAATGCAATAGGGTGTTGGAAGTATTCACAGGAAAATTGAAACACTAAAAGACTCCCCTCACCCTGATATTCCTAATCATTTGAGAGCTTATATTTAAAAAAAATTACAAAACTACCAGTTAAGTGGTCTGTTAAAATCCCTCATCAGCACATGATAAATAAGAGCCTTTTTTACCTGTTGTATCCTTTTTGTAGACTTCACTATACTAGGATTTTATGGTAAAAAAGTTTTCCTGTATTCCTGGGTGGGAAATAATTTTTAATGAAAAGTCAGTAAAAACATTCTAGTCCTTCACAGTCTTCCTCCTGTGTCTCCTCTTTTTTTCCCCTTTGAGATGCAAGGAAATGTTACATAAAATATGACTAAGGTCCTCTCTTTTTGGTTGTGACTACGCATGTGAATCTGTGTGAAAATGAAGGTGCAAATAAGTGGGCAGCACAACGAGGTGATTTGAGGGGGTGGAGAGACTAGAGAGCTATCAGCTACCTCAACAGAGCAGCAACTATGACTCCCAAAATCTCCAATTGGCTTATGAAAACCCCTCTTGTACATTCCCATAAAAGGATCCAGCTTCAACAGCTTGGCCAACTCCACAGAAATGAGTGTGTGTGTGTGGCAGGGTGGTGGTGGTGTCTGAAAACCCCCATTTGCCTGCAGCCAACAGCAGCAGCAGTGGGAGCTGTGGAAGTGCTGTTACACCTTTGCTAAAACAGAGCTGGACACAAAGTAATCTCCAAATAGCTGGGTTTTGTGGATAAGTACCCTGCTAGGTTAGTGTTGATAGCGTCTCTTTTTTTTTTTAGCATAGCTGTGTCCTATCCCTGTGACCAGTTTGTAATACGTTGTTGTGGCAGAATCCTGTGGCCATAGGTTACTAAAGTAGGTTTGGCCAGACAGCTGGAAGATAAGCCAGACTCCAGAAGCAAGAATGCAAGGCTGAATGCTGGAGCAGGCTGGATATGTGCAAGGAAAAGGAGAGGTTGGGTGATAAATACGGTCACTGTAATGCCAGGAAGTCATGCCAAAATATGGTCACTGGCTTGCTTTCTTGGCTTTTCTTCATTTGCTGAGGAGTAGCCAGGCATTCGGTTCTTAATCTGTAAGTGGCTTCACCACCTGACAGCATCTGTGAAGTTACAGACACATACCGTAATATCCTGGAGAGGCTCCTCTTCCAGTTCCTGACTGGGACTTTGGATCATGGCTTCAGCAGCGATGAAGAAAGAAGCGTGGTGATTCAGGGCATGTGGAGAATTAAAGCTGTCCCTCATGCACCCTGAAAGTCAATAGAATGTTGCCATTACCAATAGCTGAGAAACATCCTGGTCTCATCACTAATGTTAGACATCTGTGCAATGGGGTGCAAGATTCCTTGTTCTATTTAGTCTCTTCTGACTAATCCAAGACTCTCCCAAACATGAGATGGGAAAGCAGAACACTGTTCACAAGTCGATAACATCTCAAAAAAGAGTCAAAGCCAGGGAAAACAAAACTTTTTTCCACTTTCTTACTGCTTATTAAGTTTCCATGATCGAAAGGATTAAAAAACAGGTGGAGGGGAATAGCAAGTCTGGGTGTCAGCTTTTTACTGTCCTTCCTTGCCTTGTCTCCTCCTGCCTGCTGGAGAAGGCTAACAGAATTATTAATCAACTCACCTGTCCTGTTTTGATTTTTACTCAATGTGACCTAAACCTTTCATACAGGAAAAAAGGAGCAAAGAAACTCAGAAAGGTGCATGTAAAAGTGCTCTAGGAAGGCACTTAGTTCAGAATTACACTGAGTAGTAAATCACCGGTCAGCTCATCCAGGCGAGCTCATTGGGTATGAGCACCCCAACATGCTCTTGTACAGTGCTCCTCTGTTCACCCAGTTCTTATGGTATATAAGTTGCATAAGCATTGCTTTAAACTCGCTGGGAAAAAAAGCAGATGAGGAGCTCTGCCTGAGCTAAGGAGCACTTCACTGATGCTGCTTCACTCAGGAAGAAGAGGAGGTGCTCTGTGGGTGGGAAGGGACATCGCTAAGCCCTGCTATAGATTACAGGGCTGCACCTCCTAATTTGGGCTAGACTCAAGCGGCGCTGAGAGGATGAGAGCACTTTTACAGTCTTTTTCTTTATGTCCAAGAGGAGCTTAAAGGGCACAGAAATTTAAAGTTGAAGTGAATTACTTAAACATTGCTGTTTAAGTTGTTCTCTTGCTGAATCCTACAGCTTCATTCCTATGGTAACAAAAGTTAGAATTTCCTAAATAGCTCCTTTTAAAAACACAATAGTAACAATTAATAAAGACTTAAAGCCTTGTTCTTCCATGTCATCACAAGGTACAGTACGTGCCCAGAAAGCTAAAAAGGAGTGAAAATTTATGAACCAGGAGGAGAAAAAAGGGCATGTACTGGATAGCATTGCATGGCTGATGCTTGTCCAACCCATAATTCAGTTGACTACGAATGCTCAAAATACCTCTGCTTAGGAGCCTGTATGTTTTGGCCAAAAAAACCCCCACAATGTCCAGCTGCGGCATGTACTATCCAGCTTGCCTTTTTGCTGTGTCTGTGCCAGGCTGAATACTGCAAGTTTCTGCATTAGCACGTATGATATGCCCAGCCACGGGCAGATGCAGTTCTCGTCTGTCTGGCTGGGCCATGCAGCTGCAACCATGACATGGAAGTGTGTGTGTTTTCTACTGATGCTTAAGCAACAGGGAAGATACCAAAGCTTCCCACAGGCTCTCCCCAGAAAAGATGGATCTGCTTCTAGGCAGCTACATAAATAATTTTCTCATGCAATCAAGTACATGGGACATAGGGCTGTTGTCACCTTTTGTTCCAGCAATAGCTCAGGTACTTTATTTGCACAAGAGGTGATCGAAGTGCCATCAGTAAATATCTTTGCATCCTGCAAAGAGCCTGTCCCATCTTAGAAATTAAGATCACACCAACTTTATTTTAGTGTCACAGCTGGGAAAGTCCTGAGTAGACATAGATGTGTATCTGTTGGTTTATGCTATTTTCCCTGTCTAATCCAAGGCGGGAGAACATACTCAGGAGAAAGATATCTGGATTTGAAAATTCCTATAGAAAAAATTCAAGCAATGGTCAAGCCATAGAGGTCTACAATTAACCTGTGTTTTGTTTTCATTATTTGGGGATATATCTGAAATACACTACCAGGGATCACTTTGCAATTGCAGGGTCTGGGCACGTGGGGAATAGAGCTGAATTCAGCACTGGCCCTGCCCTCCCCTTCCAGAAAAACCATACGAGTTACTGGGAAAGAAGCCTATTTTTCAAAGTGATTTTCTACTTCAAAAATCCCTGCTCATATGTTTTCCTCCTCTAGTTTCATTTCAGGGACTTTTGGGGAGGAAACATGAGTTATTAAGGAGTGATTAGTCATCAAGCTCACAGCTCTGCTAGTAAGGCAGGGAAAGCTACCACAAAATCTTCAAAGTCCATGCTATACCAACTGGTGTATCTAGGGAGAATTGCTGTAATAAGGTGCTGCTGAAATCCAGAAATGTGGATGGAAAGACAGTGGATTTTCTGTTGTTTTGTTTTTTTGGGGGTTTGGTGGGTTTTGGTGTTGGGTTTGGGCTTTTTTTTTAGGTTTGTGGGGAGTTGTTTTGGGTTTTGGTTTTTTTTGTCTTTTTTACACTGGTGAAGTAGATAAGTTGCTTTTTTTTCCTTTTTGTTCTTAAGAATGGCAATGACAACCAGATGCTTAAGTGATTATTCAGCGATCAAGTTTAACACCCACTATATTAATTGTCCCCTAATATTTTGAAGGTAAAGTTCTCATTAAACAATCCCACTTTATGCATCCTCTGGTTTTACACTTTTCAGCCAGGTACGGCTTCACTAAAGGTACTGTGCATGTATGTGTATACATACTAGTAGAAATCTAACAGTAATTAGGTCACTCTGGTTGAAGTTTTGTGATGATTTCTCCCCCAGCAAGCACACAAATACACCCTCCTGGAGCAGGTAATATTGCAAGCAACCAGTTGCATTAACATGAACTTTCCACACTCCTGTCCAGGTGATAACGGTGATGCCGATACAGGGGGTGAGCCCTGGGTTCTGCGTCAGTGAAGTAAGTCACTGTGACCCATGAATGTGTGGCCCTAAGAGTCAACACCGTGCCAGCAGGGGGAAGGGCTGCTGTTGTAGTGGCCCCAACACATGCAGCTTTGGGGCCAGGCAGGCTGTACATTAACCAAGTGCAGGGCCCTACTGGGATCAGCAGTACCCCTGGCCCCCCCGGCATGCTGCTTGGAAAAAGCATCACTGGCCTTACCACACAGATACAACCTTTTAGTCAGCAGCAGCATGACAACCAGCCTTCCTTGGACTTTCTCAAAACTGCTTTTGTTGATTTTTGTTATGCTAGAACTGAAGCGAGGGAACACCAAGAACCTGGGCTAGACACACGAGCATTTGCTCTGAGTGGCAAGGTGGTCTGCTTGTATTTGTTACCTCCTCCCTTTCCTCTGCTTATTTGCCTGTCCGTGGTTCACTATAGACTTGCCCTCGGTGTAAAAAAGCATTCATGCTCAGCTTGACATTTGATCTTCCTTCTGGCTAGCCATGAAACAATAAAACGCAGAATTTCTCTAACCAAACACCAGCGTTGTTCATTCAAGCATAGCTGCCTTCCCTGTTCCATCTCATTTAACTACATCTGACGTCGGCTCTACCTGCGTCCCCTCTGAGCAGCTGGTGGCAGCTGTTAGAACTAAGACTAGTCCTGCTGTTCTTTGTTTCTGTTTAGGTTGGGCTAAATATAGCCTGCTGTTTGGTTCTTGGGGAAGGAGTGCCAGGATTTGAGATTTATGTGTGCAGCACTGATTTTTCTCTAGGCCTGCGCCCAGCCACCCCCTGCAGCCCTTACCCTGATAAGACAGCCACCCCACCCACTCCTGTCTCTTGTAGTCATTGTGAAAGACAATGGAAAAGCTTCCCAGTGGAATCCCAGGAATCCTTTGCCAGTTTACCAGGAAGCCTTCCAGTGTTTTGGTCAGTCTGCTTCTCCCCACCGGGCCACTGAATGCAGTGGTATCTCCTGGGCTGCTGACCCTAATGGGTCCTTTCAGAAATGCTGGTTTTTTTATTCTTCCACTTGTTCTAGACCTCCCTGGTATCTGGGCTCCCTGCCTACCTCTTGCCTTGCATATACTTATTTGGGTGGTTTTGTTTCTTCTCAGCTGTCACCTTCCCTTTCTCCTTGCCAGCTTAGTACATGTTCCCTAAACTCTGCATATGGTGGAATCACTTCTTTGTACTTTATATGAGAACTTTGTATTTACAGTTGCCTTCTCAGCCTCCTCACCTAGTGCTTCCTCCCATCTCTGCTTCTCACCTCTAGCTCCTTTGTTACCCTTCACCCACGCTACCAGTTAAAGGCCCAGTGCACAAGATCCAGATAAGCTGAGCAGCAGCAGTGATGTGGCAAAGAACAGCCACTCTGAAGCATTTCCTACTGTCCTGGAAACCATTCTGTGGCCTGGACTTTGAGGATGCTCCAAGCTTTGACTGCTTCAGACAGTCATGTGAAGCCAGCTTCACACTGGTTAAAAAGGGAAGTGGTGTATATGTTTAGGTAGCTAGTCTTGGTCATGGAAGTGGGCAAATTTACCTATTTTGGCTTCAGAGCTGAGCAGGTGAAACAAATTATGTCTCTATTTTCCACGCAAACTTTCTGCATTTACCTGTGCCACCCTTATGCCTTTTACATTTGCAGCACCCAAAACCAAATATGTAAGTCTATAAAAAACTAACACCACCTTGAAGATGATCAACAAAATACTTCAGGCTTCAGCTGAGTTGTGGTTACGGGGCTGTCATTAGCTGCTGTTGACTGAAGGTGTTTGTACCCCCTCACCCCAGTGCTCCCAACACTGTGGTGAGCAGGAAAGTGGACAAATTGCAACAAGATAGCAGTGGGCAAGGAAACTACTGCATCCTCATCCATTTGCTGCTTTTATTCCAAGGCTATGTTTACTCAGCATTACTGTCAGTCCTTTATTATACCTGCTGCAGCAGAGGCAGTTACCATTTTGGAAGAAGGCACCGCTCAGCTTCCCTTCCCACATGCCTTTCACAGTGTCACCATGAATGCTCCCTATTGCCACTCTACTGGTTATGGGATGCCCACCTCCCCAGCTCTCAAGCCTGGCCTACTGTTTGAACTAACATTTCTTTTTGTTCGCTTCACATTAAACCAGCTCCCCCAATTTCATTGACTCCTACCTCTTCCCAGAATCAGAAAAATAAGTGTTGTTTTTTTGGGGTTGGGTTTTTTTTTTTGGTTTTTGGTTTTTTTTTCTGGGAGAAAAAAAGGGAGGTGCATCTATTTCTATCACCTTTTCATAATTCTGAATGGGAAAAGTACTTTTTAATGATTGTTTCCCACCAGGTAGAGCATTCACACTGCTGGAGTTAATCTGCAGCTGTTACAGTTTCTGATGGATTTGCCATGTAGGTGTTGAGAAACGCCATATATTACGGTAGCAATGCCGTAGATAACTCATATTCCGTGCATACAGTATGAAAGATGAATGGTAAAAGAAGCATGAAGTCCTGGGGAAGGAAGTAGTAGATATATTAAACATATGTGCAGCTTTAAAATGCCATAGGAATTGGCTGGAGTCTCCAGATGCCTTTCCAGAAATGTTAGACGGTAGTCTGTGCACAGGAAAATGAGAGAATATGTTGAAAACATCAAGCCTGGTTTTGAAAGCACATGAAGATCCTGACATTAACAGGTTGTTTTACTGCCGCTGCTGGGGGGTCAGCAGAAAGGAAGCTGTGGAGCAGCAAGAGCAGAGGCCTGGGGCAACAACACATTACCGTGTGGAAAGTGTTTAGATAAGCAGCTTGGAAAGTTTTCAGGCTGGAAGGATGAAACTGGAGAGTGCACAGGATATACTCTCCCAGGGAGGGAATTTCTTTAGCGCTTGAAGAGCACTCTAGCTTTCCAAAGGGCTGTGGGAACAAGGGCCACCACCATGACCCTCCTGCAAGGCATACTACCGTCACTATCCTCAAGTGGCCAATATGGAAACTGAGGTGAAGGAAGGAGGAGCCCGATAGTCTCAAGTCACCAAGGGAATTGTGACTCAGGCATTGCCAAAGCTGCTTTGTATGATTTCTCCTCAGGCCCAGGGCTGCCAAAGCCAGCCTACAAATGGCTGGCAGCAGTTACCCAGCACCTGAGGCCCAGCCGCTACACGTCCTGTGGGATCCTTATGACCCTTTATGGCTCACCCACTGCCATTAATTACTGACTGCAAAATAAAGCATTGAAATAACATTTATTTTCATTAAAAACGTATTTGGCAATCCTGTCTTTCACTATTTACGCAGTAGGACTTAATTTCATTTTGACCCACAGGAGCACAATCATAAAAGGAGCTTGCCTTTCCCTTCTTTCTCCCCTTCACGCGGCTATATTTGCCAACTGACTCCCAGTATAACTATAACATAATCTATCATAGATTTGCACAACCCCGCTCTAGAGGGCTGCTTTTGTCAGTGGCTTATCTCTAATGCCTACCATGGGGAACAAAAATCCCACTCCCTACAATGACAGAAACTAGTTATACAGAGCTGTCAACCATGAGCTTTTCCTGTCCTACCCAGCAATTGACCTGTGCCCTTGAGGAGCTTTACAAGTGAGAACTTAAAGTCTGACATTTGAAGCAGAAAAACGCAAGAAAGAACATAGAAGCCAAAAATTCAGAGTGGACTATTCATTTTGTCACTGAAATAGGGCTGCAGAATAAATAGACATACATTGGAGAGTCACCACAAAAGAATGCAGTATTAGACCCATGGGGAGCAGGGAAAAAACACAAACAAAAAAACCACCCCAAGCCCCACACTGCAAAACGTGGGGCATGGGAGCATGAATGCCAAAACAAACAAACATCTTGCATTTATCAGCCTCGGTGGTAGAACGCGTGATGCCAGGCACTACTGCTTAACCCAACTGGATTCTTGCGGTTACATATGCTGGAGCTGGTTCTGCTCCAGGCTGAATTCCAACATGAAATAATTTAATAGTGATCCACAGCATGAGTTTGTCCCACAGGTCTATGTCTGTTAAATCTATTGCCAGGCAAAGTTTCAGGAAGTTTATCTCTGATCAAGAAAACTTGAGCTTTATCTATAGGGAGCATGGTAGGTCACAAGATTATCAAAAAGGAGTAAAGAGGAATACCAGTGTCCTTATTTATTTATTTAGAAAAGTGTTCTTCCATGGTGTGTGGCCTTGTACCCATTCTGGCAGTGGGTGCCTGCTTACCCCAGCTGAGCATCTGGCCAAATGAGCTTATTTACAAAGCCAGGAGCGTGGGGCAGACTGCCCACCTCCTGCTGCCGTGTCCATACAATCACCCTTCCCCTTGCTGCAAGGAAAAGCAGAGAATTTTGCCTTGTTTCCTGACCACAGTCAAATTCAATAAAGCCAGGAGGAATGGGAACTCTTGAAATTCATATCTTAGCAAGTGGAACTGCAGATGTGGCCTTTATAGCTACTCCTTCTGTTTATTTATGTTTACCTTGCTGATCAAATGACAAGAACAGGGAGCACAGCAATTTTCCCACAAAGATGCACAATCCTGAAAGAACAGCACCTACCTCTGAAGAGTGGCAGGAAGGCTGAAGGCAAGAGACAACTGTATCCAGGACATAGTATATAAATATTTGATAAGTATAGTAAACTGTGGCCTATTCATGACTTTGTGACTAAAGAAATAGGCTTTGGTACAGGGCTGTGAATAATCTAGCCAGAGGCTAGTGAACATAGTTTGGATTGTTTTCCATCTATGGGCAACCTGAGCTGAAACCTGTGCTTTTGAGATTTGATAAGTGAAAAAATGTAAATCAAAGTTGTCCCCATTAAGTGTCAATGTAGTAAGAATTCATTAATGAGCTGTACTGGTAAGACATGAAAAAAAAGTAAAGGGTGCAAAAAGCAATCCAGGCTCTTTTTTACTTGAAAAGAAGTGATTGCCCAGACCAGATACTTGAGACCCGTTCAGAGGGAGAGGCAGACCTGTCCTGGAATCACAGCTGACCACCCTTCTTGTATAACTGATTCTGTCTCACTGAAATAAAAGCAAGCACTGGCTGAGGCAAGAAATCAAGATCTTGGTTTTAATTAATCTTCAGTGTCCCATGGTAATCTAATAAGTACATCTCATGCAAGAATACTCTTTCGTTAACATTTAGTGTAATTAAACCAGCCTATTTCTCACCACTCCCTACCATTCATCCTTTGTCTCACTTTGTTAATTTCTTGGGGATTTTTGTTTGCCATTTCTGACCTGGCATCTGAAACAACCGAGCCTCTCTCATGAAAACAAACCACCTATTTTAAACACACTCAGTATGACTGTTTTCTTCATTAATTTTCTATTTAGGATCTAGCATGAAAAAGGCACCTGAGCTTTGACTCAACACTACTATGGGGGAAACCAGTAGCAATTCACAGTGCTTGGTGTATGTTAGGAGGAGTTTGGGAGCCTGTATTATAACAAACATTTGTATAGTTTGGACAGGTCTTATATATAGCTCTGCAGTCTTCTAGGACTACAAAGAAAAGACCAAGCACTATGGCCACTCCTTCCTGCTTGCAAAGGCAGACACGTTGGATTCTGAGCCAAGAAAGGAGCTTTGCCTGTTCTGGTTTCCTAGTCTCCCCTCCACAGAATAAACCACCAAACTAATAGATATTTCATTCTCCTATTTTGTTTTCATGCCAAAACTTCAGTAAACTTGCCTATTCCCTAAGTGATTATAGCATCTGTGATGTATATTGAACTGTAAAATCATGGGCATGATCTGCATGGTACAATAAGCGTCACCTCTGGAGCGGGCTAGCCTGGCATCCCTTTGAAGATGAGGCAAGAGACAGACCATGGAAAACACAGAATGACCCTAGAGCAATTTAGGTTTTAGCACCTTACAGTTACGAAGAGTATCATAATTTGCCTGCAGGAGGTCTCAATGCAGCTGAATGAAGCTTCAGTATCATTAGGACTAATGTCATGTTCAGTAACATGCATCTCACCCTACATTAGGTCTGTATCTAAAAGACTTTTGAATCACCTAAAATAATTTTGCCTGGCTCATTTTATAGCATTTCTTCAGTTTCCAAATGTTTACTGAATGGTACTTTCTAGTAACCTGTGAAGTTTTAATACCATTAAGTGTGAAGAATTTTGTTGCACATCAGAGCGCTGCAAGCATTACTTTTTGTTCCCACTGCTGCAGCATGGACAGGAACTGGCTGCAAATAGGAGCAGGTGACTTGACAGAAAAGAATGACCTTCACAGCCAAGTTAAAACAGTACCTTGCTGTCCTAGATCCTACCTCTAGTTTCTGCACAGGAGGTAGCTGCCATTTATGTTGTTCACAAAGGCAGGGAAAATACAATGACCAACAGCAGGAGCTGGAATAGGGCTTAGGGAAACATGTTCATGATTAAAACACATTGAAGTGTGATTGTGCACTGTCATTTTCTGTTCATTCCCATTAATACTGTTGCTCCAGGTGAAGGTTAAAAATGCTTTTGTGTTTTGTACATAACAAGACACAGCAAATAAAAAAAAAAAACAAAACCAAAACTCTTTAGTTTCAAGCGTGGGCAGACTGACATAATGCGTTAAGTACTAAATCATTGTGCAATTCCAGGACTGCTATGTTCACTTTCATAGGTGACTCTTAAGAATTTGGGGCTCTAAACTCCTGTGACATTCTAAAGACATATTTCATGTGACATTTCAGAACACTTTGAACCTGCTGATTGCAAAGTGCTCTCAAATCCCAAACTGTTCTGCTCAGAAAAAAGTTTCCAGGGTGAACATAGGATGCTCAGTGTGCCTCCCAGAATATTAAACCTATGAGAGCAGTTCTGCACATGGGCCTCTTTTGTAAGGCATAATCCAGCTGCACCTCTACAATTTCTGAAGATTCATAGGGATGGTCTTAATGACGTTGCTTTTGTATTTGGAGAACAAAATGAATGTGTTGGGTTGTTTTTTTTTTCGTAGTCTGAATATTAACCTCTAGAAAAAAAAAATCTGCCTGAGATTTAGAGCATAGTGACATCCTCTAGTCCCTTGTTGGCTTGCAGGCTTTCTGAGGAGCAAGGCCAGTATCCCGGTAAAAGTGGTGGTACATCATCCAAGTTTGATACCTGTAAGCAAAGTGTCTGTGCTGCTAGCTTTTACCTATTCTAAAAACCAAAACCAAACCAAACCACCACACAACTGGAAAAAAAACCAAACCAAACAAACCCCACCAAAACCAAAACACCAACCAACCAAAATCTAAACCTCATACTCAAAAAAACCCCATGAAAACAGGCTAGAAAAGTGCATGAATGCATGGAGCCACTAGGTCACTATGGGAATGAAGACTGTCTCTTGTATAATACCTACTGACTGTTCTGCTTTCAGTTTGCCCCTGTACCCCTCACACGAGGGACAGCCAGTACTGAAAGCGCCTTATGGGTTGGGACACCTTTTAGCACAGGACAGGAGTGGCAGCAAAGGCAATGACACTAACATGTCAGCTCCTTATACCACTCAAGAACTTTGGTGAAGTACTGGGATGTGATCAAGGAATTGTTACCTCCGTGCAACATCCATAGCCACTACTTCTAAAAAAACCTCACCATACCATCCTGAAGGTTTCTGGTGCACAGATGAAGTAAAACAAGTGTTATTTACTGCCTTACAGCTTACTGGAGGAGTTTTGCCATCTGTATCTCTAGAAGCCAAGTCACAGCAGCTTCCTCAACTCATGCATTTTCAAGAACACTGTCAACTAAATATCATCACACAGATAGCGTACTTGCTACTGTAAATCATCCTGGAAAAACTGATTGGCAGTAACACGAGACAGATGTATGGATATCATACATCTCAGTGCAGGGTTCTCTAGCAGTAGCCTCAGCAGTGCAGAACTTGTCCTATTTTAGGTAACTCATGAACTCTCTGGGATATTCCTCAGTAAATAATCTCACCAGTAACAAGCGGTTTATGTCCTTCATTGCAAGGGGTCAGAGCATATGTCTGTGGTGACCCTTCCTGACTTGAAAAATTGACCATGTGTATATTTAAAAAATACACTCGGTTGCCTTGTTTTGGAGTTGGGGGGGGGGGGGGGGGGGGG
>JAVJGJ010000057.1:22479524-22522873 GCA_035590215.1 Microhierax caerulescens
GTTGCCTTGTTTTGGACTTCCCCCCACCCCCCCACCCCCACCCCTTGAGCTACATCGCTTCTGTAGCCATGATCTTCTCCTCTGGACTGCTTGAACTTTCTTTTTTCTTAGTATAGTTTACATTCTATATATCTGATTGTGCCTACACATTGTCTAACCACATGGAGCCCCTTCTTCATTTCATAAGACAAATGATTTTCACAATACAGTTATGAAATCGTTTTAGTATGAAAAAAAAAATCACTTTCTGTTAAATAAGACAAATACATATAACTTTATGGCACTAAGTTGAAAGCGTTAGCTGAGTCAGTGTTTGGACTGTGCTACATGGGTGCGAATGAGAACTTGCAAATTTTAAGCATCTGAACCCATTAAAATGAACAATTTTAATGCACAATTTTGTGCAGCAGTGGCTTATTTGCAAGAATAAGGATGAGCAGGAGCATGTGGAATAGCAGAATACAGGTGAAATTTCTTCTGTAAACTCACATGAAGATGAGAACAAAAATACAGAACTTTCTGCTGACTCTTGTTAACACGAATATTTTTACCTCTGACTAGGGTGTAAGATTTGAAAACACACTGACAAAGAAACTAAGAGCCTACACAGAGGAGATCCTGTCCATATTGGGGGGGGAAATCTGGAAGACAGTTTTAGAAAGAAAAATCAAAGTTAACACTCCTGAAAGTTGAAAAAGCAGTCACAGAAAGGTGAGTGTAGCTGCAACTCTTCAAAACTAGGTGAAAGTTTCACTGGATTATTTGCAAAGCTGAAGAACATCAGTTATGGGGAAATTAAAGATTATTAAATTTAATCAAGACTCCACAAAATACAAGACTAAACCTTGTACAGTGCCCTGAACAAACACTGTAGCCCTCACAAACAGAAAGAGCCTGATAAATAGGCAATATCTGATTTCAAATGATCGGAATTGCAGCTTGTTGGTGCCACTACTTCTGCACTGTTTATGTATCTTTAGAGGTGATAATCTGGTAGGGAAGTCCCAGTTTAAAAGATGTTATCCTTATTCAGGAGCAGTTCTGGGAGATTTGAAAAGCAGAGGTTTCAAAACGCTGAGGGAAGGGTAAGAAGGTAGATGTTTTGGGGGGTATTTTTTTTTTTTTTAAAAAAAACACCACTCATTTCAAGAGCAGGTTTCTTCAGCCTTAGCCAGTCCAGGGACTTGAACAGAACTGATCCAGGAGAATCTGCAGTGATCTAAAATGAAACATTTCTTCCCCTACCCTTCAGAAAAATACTGGTTTGGGTCTCTTCTTAATTGCCATAATTACTTAGTTTCCATAGCAGTATTTCCACAATTAAGAAGTATTGACAGACGTCTGGAGATCAATCCAAAGCCTGTGGAAATCAGTGGAAAAGTGTGTGTTTATTTCTGTGGGCTTTGGAGCGGGGCCATGGAGAGTGGGGTCAGTCAGGCCACAGACCACACTGCACCCACTGTTCCTCCATGGTGCTTCCCTGGTAGCAAAGCAGGAGCCTGGGGTGTCCCCACACCCCGTGCTAGCAGACTCTCTCAGAAAGTGGTATAATGAAAGACAAAATACTATTTAAAAGCAAGCATTGTAAGGGTAAAACCATAGACCCCAGGAGAAGTGTGGTGTGCTATTTCCTCAATCATAGGTGCTGCATTTTATTTTTTTTTTTGCATTCAGAATTTGAAGCTCTTCCTACAAAGTTTCTAAAAGCTCATCATCTAAAAAAGTTGTAGTTCAGATTTTTCCACCCCTGCCTTGCAACAGCAATAGACTGCTAATAGCACAGCACTAAGATACACTTGGTGTAGCGCGTATTTCACGCACTGAGGACAGGCATTGGGCAAAGACACGAAGTAACTGATACCAGGGTGGTAGCCGTGCCAGCACTCCATCCCAGACTCCTCCAGTTCCATCTAGACCCTGACTTCTGGGACCAAGGACTCTCTTCCTGCCGTTTGTGTGGTTTAACCTGCCACTATCAGCATGTTAGATATTTCAGTTACACAGATGCAGATTTACCACAACCTATTGGCTTTGTCTCCTAAATGCAAGCACCTAGCAGAGTGCTTCTTATCACAGGACAGCAAGGACGTGCCCACAGTTGCTGTGTTTTTTTGTTCAGCAGTGATGTGATGCTTCTAGAGGAGCCTGGCTCAGACTGCTCAGTGGTGGACAGCAAGTGTTTTGTTGACGGCTTTGGCAATTAAAATAATGAAGCAACAATGCTAGTTACTAGTGCACAAAGCATCAGCATCACAGGTTTGATAAGACGAACTATTTACCTGTGCTGCCTCAAAATGCTGAGTTGGTTGTAAGCAAAGTCAACATGGCTCCTGCATTTCTTTCTCTTGACAAGGATGAGCATTATCTGTCAGGCTAAGTTTTCAGTTTTCAGTCTGACAAGTAGAGCTGGAAGCAACACTAATGCAGCCTTAAATAATAGTAGGATGGTACCAGGGCCCTTCTAAGTTTCTTAGTTCATTGCTATAGATTTAACAATTCAGGCTGGGTATCTGCTTCAGGCTGGTTTTTTTTTTTTTTTCCGGGAAGATGTCTGCAGAAGTAATACAGTAATTTCTGAGAACAAAATCAGGAAAAAAAATTGGTTTGTGTCTGTGTTAAAAAAGAATATTCTTAAAGCCACTTCACATAAGTATTCTAGTATCATCATTCCCCAAAGCAGGACCTCAAAACATGAGAGGGGTGCTGGCATGTCAGCAAGGGTATGCTTTTGCTATGCTTCTGAAAGTATACTTATGTTTGGTAGTGAGCCAATGCCTCTGAAAGTCCCGAGTTGCATTTCATGTGTTGGAGCTGGGAGTTAAACTTTCCTCATGAGTTTATCCTTATGGAAAACATTCCAGCTCTGGATACAGGACTATCTTTCTTTTCAAGGAGCTGTTTAAAGAAAGAAGTGGGCACATTGACATGATTGCCTTTTCCTTTTTGCTGGCACAGAGACACTCTGAAGAGGTAATAAAGTACATGGGAGAAAAAAGTCCCTCAAAATGAAAAGCAAACAGCAATTTAGGATTAAGATTGCCTTTTCATTAGTTTATCTGAAATGGATTTGTCTCGGGAAGCAGTTCTGGAAGCTAATGATTTAGCTCTCAGCCTCAGAGATCAGTGGCAAAATTTCAGTTTCTTTACCTCATCCAGCATCCAAATGTCTGCACATCAGTGTGAGCCATTCTCTCTTCCAGGCTTGGGCTTCAACTGCTTTTTTACACTCTGTATCTTTTTTACATCCAGTGCATCTGGCAATAAAGAATGAATCAGTCTCACCCACTTAAAGATGCTTCCGTACTGAGCAGGGTCACAAGATGCTGGCAAAGGGAGATCTCCCTCCCACTGCTGCCTGTGTGGTAGTTTTGCTATGGATAAGCAAAGGTCTCCCATCTCAAGGGCTGTCAGCCCAGCCAGCACCTCTCAGCAGCACAGAAAATAAACCAAAGCACAGGGTTGAGGATTACCTCACTGGTACGGGAGAAGTTTAATACAAGTATAAACACATAGGGAGATGGATATACATGCACACAAGCAAATACATATCTCTGCAAGTATCTTTTGGCAGCTGGAGTTTGTAGCCTCATATTCACTGTCTTTTGAATAGCCTGGGCAGATTCTTCAACCCTGCAAAACAAGTTGCAGTTTTCAAACAGCACCAGTGATATACAGGCTATTCATGAATTTAAGAAACTGTGCTGCTAGAAGAGAAAAGCCTTCCTTCCTAAGACCTCTTCTTAAACATAGGCCACTAAGGGGACATCAGGGTAGACAAAATAGAAAAATAAATGATAGTGTCCTAGACAGAAACCATTCCAGAACAGTCATTTTTTCATCCATTTAAACTGGGAGATCAGTTCTTTGTGGCCTCTGGGGTGGTTGGTTATTTTTTTGTTATCTTTTTTTTGAAAGAGGCTTTTTGGCTCAGGGTTGGAATGCCATGGTCAAGTGAGGCCAGCGAGTAGCCTGGGAGGCAGTTTTACCACCCTGAGTACATACCATGCAGCAGCAGGCCCAGACACCATTGTCAGTCCAGTAAACTAATTCTAGGTGTTCATCTTACTTCCAGGTGTTTGTCTTAGCTAAATGCCCATAAGACTCTGAAAGAGCAGCAGTAATCCAACTGCCTTCTAAGATTCAGCACTTGCACAGCAGTGAGGAAGCTTTTGTTTAGCCTGATATTCCAGTTCAGGCTGCCTCAAGCGATGAGTGCAGGGCGCTTCATATATTGTCACCTACATCAGCTCAGCAGCGCGCCATTATTTAGCTTTGGTGGAATTTTATAGCCTGCATTACAGCAGCAAGAGACGCAGTATGTGATGAATCTTTAAAATAATTCTCTACTGATGGATTTCCCGGTGCCTTATTTAGACTAGGGGTGAAAAGTGTCCCTTCCTCAAAGCTCAGATTTACTACCAACATAGGCAGCACCATTTAAAAACATTAGTACAGTTTTGGCTAGGAAATTTATGTAAAAAACTACCTGTACTGTGTGGGGACACACCACAGATGAGCATTAGGTACATGCAGTGAACAGCACAACACTGGAACAAGCTTATATTCAGCACTTACTACACAACTATATAGGTCACCTTTTCTGCTGAGTGTTTTCACAGATGCACATTTAACAAGTGAATGGAATGAACGTTCTGGGGTTCACCTGCTGCTGAAACAAGCTGTGGGCAGAGTAATTCAAGGGCAACTTCAATTTCATGTTCACTCAGAAAGTGAGTTTAACCCAATCTCTTTTTAAAGTGACTTTCTTTCCCCTTCCCCCAGTTTCCCCCATTCTGTTTCAGTGCTGCCATACCAGAGGAAGCTGTTTGAATTGTATTTTTCACCTTGTCTGAAACTGCCATGAAGTAAATCTGCTGTCTCAGTGAGAATGAGGCCAGTTGTGCAGAATTTTGAAAATTCAAATAACTTCCGGGCAAACCCCTAAAATTCTGGGAGTTTATCCAGATTTAGACTTTTGTTTGTGCATTACTCAGGAAAAATCAGAAAAAAGACATGGGTTGCTAAGCAGTTCTTGATACCGTATACCATGATATCTTAATTAAACTCTACCTTTGTTTGCTTAAGCCCCTAAGTATGTAGAACTGAAAACTTAACAAAGATCTATTTATAGGGTAGTGTCACTAGTCTATGAAGTGTTAAACCATTCTGTTGCCTAGTGTATCTGCTAGGTGAAGCAAAATTCCCCTGCAGCATTTGTCCCCCTGCACATAGGAGTTTAAGGGTCTGAAATTCCCTGTCTCTTGCCTAAGCTTTTCTATACATTGTTACAAAGGAGGCTTTTGATGGATTTGCACTGCTTTCCCCGTACCACCTCTTTTCTTTCCATTCCCTCCAAGATGTGCCTTGCTGAAGGACAGTGGAAAAAAGGGGGTCTTACAGCTCTGCAGCCTTTCTTGGGGATACATCCTTCCACACCAGATACCTTCATGTTAGCCTTTTCCTCCTCAAAGCTTTGCTTAAAAGTATTCTGAAAGCTCTGTTGATTCAGTTTCCACTCTGGCTTGCAGGGCCTTGAAACCAGTATTTATACTGACCTGAGGCACATTCATTTTGCCTCTATAAGGACTGATAAAAGTCTAACCTTCAGCAAGGACATAGGAACTGTCTGCAGATCAAGAATGTCACATTTTTTTTAATGGACGTTTTCCCTCAACATAGTTCTGTATTTTTGTATAAGGCAAGATACAGGTAATTATGAGATGAGCTTGAACCTTTTTGACAGTGGGCTTAAAATCCATTTGGAAATGAAAAACATTGTTTTGCTAGTTGGATTCAGAGTATTAAATTTTCTTCTTGTGCTATAGGAAGAGACCATCTCCTTGCCTTTTTTGCACCTCCCAGAGAATCATAGTCTGACTTGCAGTGTCATTCATACAAGTTTGCATGAATGTTCAAAGGTATTCTCAGTGAATTTTACCTGCTAAAGAGAACAGTTTTAATATCAATACAAGTACAAGGGTTGTGTTTATGTGCACATAACAAATGGATGACAGTTCTAAAATTCATGTCTACACTAATAATTAGCAACCAGAGAAATTTCGATGTTCAACCCTGAAGTCAGATTGCTGTAAAGCTCTGAAGTAATGTCACCTTAAAATGTTATCCAGAAATTGTGTTTTGAAATGAACCACAGTGAGCTGTGATTGACAGCAAGAGGCCTTGGTCCTAGTTTTCTAGCTATGTTCTTAATTCTGCTATTTGTTCTATAACCTTGAGAAAACTTTCACTGTTTTGGTGTTCCTTGCTCACCATCCTATGTTGAGATACACACAGAGAAGGCTTTAATAGTCTCAGAGGAACGCTTGAAGTCCTTGAATAGAAGCAGCTATACAAGTGCAAAGTGTGATGGTAGAAAATTCCCTGAGGGCAGAGTAAAAGAAAGGGAAGGTGGAGGGAAGCTCCTGCACTCCCGCGATGCTAAATTCTGCAAATGCTTCTGCAGGATAGGTAGCTCTCAGAAGTCTGGCTAGAGTCAGGGACGCTCATTTGTGACTGAATTTGCTTTGCAGTCAAGGTGGTTAGGAGAGAATGAGAAATTAAGGAGATGTAACAGCAGCTTTGCAATGAGACTGGAAAAAGTGGGACTCCCCTGTTAAAAAGCCAAAGGTAGAGGGAAGGTATAATCAAGGTTTAGATATAATCAAGGTTTGCGCATCATTAAAACGGCAGGCAAAATCAACACAATGTTCACTGAATACTACAGTATGAGGCACTTACTGAAACTAGTATAAGACTGGCTTAAAACCAAAACAAGTATTTCTTTACAAAATGGGTAATGAAATCCTGAAAGCATGTGCTAGAGTTTTAAAACATAGGCAGCATCAGCAAGTTCAAAAAGGATTTGCACAGGTTTATGGATAACAGATCTACAAATGGATTTTGAAAACAGAGGGCACAGATGTGCCCTGTAACATCCTTAGTACACAGTTCTCAAGGAGGGAGCGAAGCACAGAAAGCAGCCAGGCTTGCATGCTCCCCCCAAACAGTGGTTTTCTGTGGCCACTGCTGGAGTGTAAGCCCGCAGGTAAGACGGACTGCTGGTCTGACCCAGGAGGGCATTTTGTACACCCCTGTGCTACAGGAAGCAAATCACACAGACAGTGCAGTAACTTTAGCTGCTGATGTTTTTCCTATAAGATACCCTTAGTACCTCCAGACTTCTAAATGTCATCATATCAGGACTAACCACTTCCCTGAACATATGCTACTACTGTCCACCCCAGTAAAGGAGGTTTCATTTTTTTTTTTAAATTCACATTTTCTGTGAATTAGCTGCTATTAAGATTCTTTTATTTGCTTTCTGGTGTGAGGTTTCAGAACACACATGCTTATAATTTTCAAAATTTTCTGCATAATCAGTGTGGCCGTACACACATCTCCATGGGGTTTCAAACAAAGCTGACATTCTCTGAGTACCTACTGCCATCAGTCAAGGCTGCACTAAAGGTAGCAAACGTAAAAAAATTTGCAGTTAAAGTCATGACGGACAGCAATACTTTTGTGACTAAACATGACTGCAGCTGTCTGTCAGTCATATAGATTATTTTAAATGCATTCAGCTTCCACAAATCAAAAAGACTTCCGAAATTAATCTATTTCAAAGGTCTGCATCAAAGAAAAAAAATAATTAAAAATGGCACTTGAAGTCCCAGCACAGGTAATAAAAAAACCCTAATAATGGCACTAAAAATCTGTTTTCCAGGCAGAGGACCACTTTCACCATAGTCTCAGCAGTACGGAGTGTTTTTTACTTGAGGCTGAACAGATGAATTGTGTCTTAAAGTCTACCATCTAGAAACTTCTGCAACAGGGGTTGACTACACAAACTGATGTTGACAAAACAGAGACCAGGTTGCATTTCAGTTTAGTGTGATTCTTAAGTTGTTGGCTTATGTTTTATCCTGCTTCTGCCTTGTCCCCTTGCTTTTGCAAGAGCACTTTATCTGGAAGGCACAGTTCTGTGCTTGCTGGGCTTATGGTAGTTAGCCATCCATAGGGCATTCTTTTCACTTGGTAACCTTGGAAGCAGTGATAGACAACCCTTACAAGAGAGATGATAACAAACACACACATTATTCAGAAGTCTAATAAAATTTCAAGCTAGAGCTATTAAAAGTGTGGGGAGTATTTTTGTTCATTGGATTTTTAAAGGGGGTTGGTTTTTTTTGTTTTTGTTTTTCAAACTGTCACAGATCCCTAGATACAATTTCTAAAGCTTAAAAAAAGCCTAATCTGACTAGCCAAGCAGAGGAAAAGTTAGAGTGTCTCACTGTAAACAAATACTTTAGCTATAGCTCCGCACTTCAAAACATCCTTATCAAAATCCCTGCAGGACCAGAGTGCTCTTCAGAAGAGCTCTACCAACCTGAACATGCAGCCTTGATCTTGTAAGTCACACAGGTAAGGGCTACATGTTAAGTCACTAAAGCAAGAAAGTGTGCAGCCTACTTGTGCCCAAGCAGAGAGTGGTTTATTTTGAGGAGCTGAGCTATAAGACAGGTTCTTCACCTATGTTCCTGGGTGCGAGAGGGAGCACGGGTAGTCAGGAGGTTATCTGGTCATGCAGTGGGTATATTGATGCAGTTTAAGTTTTATGATGCTTTATGTAGAGCAATCCTAGTTTTCATATAAGAAGTCCCATATCTACTGAGTGCTGCAGACAAGGAAATAGGAGCCTGAGGGCTATCAGTAATAGTTCGCTCCTTGTGAGGTCTTAGCAAGTGACCTAATCCTTTGCTACCTCAACTTCTTCCAGCCCCTGAAGAATATAGGGGGCTGGAAAAAAGACCTTTTTATTTCCTGCTTCCACATTCACTATGTTAAGAGCCAGGAAGCCCCACCAGAGATTAGACTACTCTTTTTCTTTTCTATAAGGCAAACAAAAGAGATGTGCAAAAATCAGCTGATGTTTGTATACTGACAAGTGCCTTGTTTGCAGTGCACCATATGGATGCAAAGTTTTGTCTGGCATATTCCTACAAGCAGATGCCTGAAGGAGCAACCGCTCATCTGAAGTTTTTACTAGAAGAACCTCCCATTTTGTTTATGCCACAACCTCCTCCTCTTTCTCCTCCTTCCATAACATGAAAAATAAATGTAGTTATGACTCAGGGGAATGTTTGTCCTTAAAATTAAAGAACTTTCCCTGAATGCACTTTCTGTAAGGAGTTTCCTTTGTCACCTTTCTTACAAACCATTTGTATAGTTTGTATGCTTCTATAGATTATATTTAACATGTCAGCAGAAAGCCAGTTGTTTGTACTAATGTTATGGGCCAATGATTTTGGAGACAGATTTGCCATCTCAGTTGGTTTCAAGACCAAATGAAGGCTTAGATATCAGCCCAACAGAATGGTTTTGCTTTCCCACTTTGTACCTGCAAGAAACTTGGTTTTGCAAGTGCAGCACAATGCTCAGTGAGGATTACACAAATAACTAGTTGTGGGGCTGACATTAATTTCACACTGTAGTTTATTAGCTGCTGTGTGGCAACATCCATATGGTTGCACGTTCTTGTCCCATGGAAGAAGCAAGGTAGCCTTAATGGGAGTTGAACTTCCTTCTTTATTTGGGAAAGACCATACACACAGAAGCTGGTGCAGGGAAAATGGGATGATGTAGTGCTTAACTGAATTTGCCTGTCCCAAATTTGTTTGGGTTCCCCATGCCTTACAGTGTAGTTGCCATTACAGAATAGATGTCTTGCTCTGAAAGTTAGCGACTTGAATTCAAGTTTCCCATCTGTCACAGATTTTTTGTATAACTTTAGGCCAGTCACTTCACCTCTAACATGATTATTAGAATAATTATTAGAATATATCCTTATTTCTAACAAAGCCTGGGGAGGATAAATGCTTTCAGACCTTTAAGTAGTTGAATATCACAGCAGTGGGAGGCTCCACGTGTGATTATGTCAGCTTGGGTTAGTTGTATGAAAATGATTTTGAGGAATTAAAATGTATCAGCACATACCATATAGAAGAGAGTATATTTAGGGTTGCTGAGGAAATGCATTTACTGGGAGAAAAAGGAGATGAGATTTCTTTTACTTCTATCTACCTCCTTAGCCTCCAGATTAGTTTTTCCTCATCAATATATGTAGTTTCAATAATTTCCTTGTATTAAAAGAAGAGTCTTTCTGCAGTGCTCCCCAAAGAGTCAGGCTTCGCTTCAAATGCCTCCCCCCACCTCATTCTATTCACCATGCACACAGGGCTCCTTTGTTTCCCTTTAGTTTTTTCCCCTCCATTTTTCCCCCAAGTGTTTTGTTGACCACTTCCAGATATCACACAACCAACCAGCAATTCAGAAACCACAGGCTGAGAAACATAAATGCTGCTGCAATATCAGAATTGTCACTTTCTCCATGATGAATCTTAAAGGCGCTAAGATACTAGGAGCCTTCAACTCTGGGTGCTCCCGCTTGGGGCAGCTGGAGTCCACTACTCAGATGCCCTCACTATGTCCTACAGAATGCACCCCAGTGCTCCTGCACCCACCCCTCTGCCAAACTCACTAGGCACAGAAGCCCACACATGGCTAAGACATGCTGGTTTGAAGTAGCTTCACTGCAGCACATTCTAAGAACAATCTAGTAAAACACCACAAGCACAACCAGAAAAAATTCCTGGGACTTAATTCTGCTAGGAAGTCTGTGCAGTTCAGATGATGGGATCTCGGTGCTTTCAGAGACCACCCCTTTGTAGAAGAAAAAGTGCTGTCACTGGGGCCCTGGATTAATAATTCCCGCACAGAGTATTTTTGTAGCCTCAGCTGGATATGGCATATCTGTGTTCCAAATTTAAGCATGTTTGTTAAATTCATGAGCATCCATGAATCCCTGTGCAAACAATCTGGCTACTATACATCCTACTATAGTACAACTGTTTGTCACTGCTAAATTAGTAATTTACACTGGGGTTTGGCAAGACAAAAATTCCAGTAACACTATATACCAATATAATACCAGTGTACCACCTTGGAGCAGGGGGTTGACACATGTGATACCTGACCCAGGTACCCTTCCGAAAAGTGCGATGCACTTTTGCCTTCCAGTAGAAGAACATTCTGCTTTATGTGGCAAGGGGCTGGCACACATGCTTGCTTTAAAAAGACTGGATGTTAGAAAACATTTAATAATGGAATGTAGGAGTCTCAGTAAGTTGGTTTAAAGAAAATGTTTTTCCTCTCAATCCATTTTAAACTCTCTCCCTATGTTTTTCCCATTGGCACTGAAACACTCCTCTGAAATAGATCTCCCCTGTAGAAGCTTCTGACCCAGAGAATGATGTGGTTGAGAGAACATTGTACCATATCCCAGTGGTGCTTAGTAGCCCTTAGATGAATACCTGATGTCCTTTTCCTATGGCAACAAAGTGGGTTGAGACATTAAGCCTGCCATGAACATCAGGGTGCACGGACAGTTAAGAATGCTTCCTTTCAAGAACCAAGGTTATAGACAGAAGTCTAGTAAGAAGTCACTACAAAGCAAAGAGTTCAGCAAAAAAGTATCCCTACTTTTACTATAAGTCTGAAGATTTACTAGTACCAAATAATACATACATATATATATACACCCCCTCCTCCACATAGTTTTTTAGTTAGGAGAGCTTAAGCCTGATGACATAGTTAAGTTCCCTGTGCAAGCAAAAGGACCTTCCCCCAGCATTACTGCCCGTTTGCATCATGGCTTTGAAGCTATAGGTATGTCAGGAAAGAGGTACAGAATTTGTTCTCCTAATGAACGAAGATGAGAAAGCACAACCTTAGAAGTACTTTAAACCTAGTCTTCAGCACATTGCAATAATAGGCAGCTCTGACGTGACCACATCCTGCAAAGAACTGTGCTGGCATTCCCAGAAAATGAGGAAATTGCTCTGGAATAAGAAGGGACAATGCTAACTTGGAGCATAAGGACTATTCTAGAATAATCCTCTGTACAACTCATTTTAAACCTAGCCTTTTATGATCTACTTGAACTACTTTCCAGGTATTTGTCCTTGCTGAAAGTACAGCTCCAAAAGCTCTGGCTGTATATCTTCCGTTGCCCACATCAGGGATCCAGAAATAAAACACAGGCTTACAATATTGCCTGTATGGTATCAAACGACTTGTCTGCATGTGGAACTGTCAAAGTGAAGTTTTGCATCCTGGTTTATAACCACCATGATCATATTCCCTGTTTGGAGGGGCTTCAATGCCTTACGCAATTTTTCTCGTTCTGCATCAAGATTTGCAGGGGTGGTTCAAGATAACGAGACAAAGTTTTCTTTAGCTAGAGCTCAGGACTATGAAATTACACTTCATTATTGCTTCAGGTAATGTCACCAAGACTGTCAAGCTCAACACTGAAGCCTGTAGAGACTAAACTCTAAAGAGACAGATTCTTAGCTGAAGCTGGTGAGAGAGAGCAGTGACATTAATCTTTCAGACCTTCTGACACCAACTAGCATCTTGTACCATTCTTCGAGTCTTCCCTTCTCTAGCATATATCTGAACCTCTACACAGCTAACCCAAGTGTTTTATTGAGACTGGCTTTGGCTCTTTAGGGAATTCACGTGCTGCTAAACTCAAAAGACTATCTGTATTTTCTAGACACCACGTGTTGTTTAGGGGTGTGTTTTTTAGTGGCTGCTGCATCAAAATACAGCACCAGCAGCTAACATATAGTTACTAGATAACATAGTAGGTTACTCTGGCATGCTAGGAAAGTAGGATTATCAGATCCTGAAAAAACTCTGATTTGTTGTGTATCCCATAGAAACAGTGTAACATTTTTCTTGGAGAAGGGCCACTCAAAAATGAGTCAAGCCAAAAGTCTAGAAAAACAACAAAAAATCCAGGCTGCTTCAGGCCCAGATACTAAACCTTCAGTACAGAATGTTTTCAACCTAGGAAGGCTTCTCAGTGCTTTCCATTGACTGTAGCCAGGCACCACCTCTGTTTTCATGGCATCAAATCATTCACATCTCTTTATAAAGCAGTTTTTCCTACTATCTGCTTGTTGCTTGGGTCAGAGAAGCAAAGGCAGCCAGTCTGTAGTAAGCAAATGCTGCATCTCTTCACCTGGGAGTCCCTGTGCATACTTTCCTTCACAGTCATTGCTCCTCAGCTTCCTCATTAGTTCCAATCTTCAGCTCTTTCCCCAGCTCCCCATATTGCTGGAGTTAGCACCGGCACTGTAATGGAAGTCGCTTCAAGCTAGGTAGAGGCAACGCAAAGACAGGCAGGACACAGCTGTTTACCCACTCTGGCTTCTTTCACTTTCTGCTTATAATTTCCTGGTCTCCCCTTTCTCCACTGGTTGTAAACTTCTCTTCTTCCATGCTCACCTCTCGCTTTTAAGACCACATGGCTCTGCTTGGCACTTCCCCACCCTGTGTCTAGCCCATACAGTAACAGATGACACAGCCTAGTTAGCCCCAGAGAGGGGGAGAGAAAAGCATTGCCTTGGTATGTTAGTGCTCCATCTCTGATGCCTGGTGAAGAGTAGGCCAAAAATCTAGTTCTTTGCATTGTGGATCCTAGGATGTAGCTGCTTATTTAAGTGTGTTTTGCTGTACAGCTTTGGCCATGTGATGATTTCTGGACAAGTCCTTTCTCAAAGCAAGGAACACTGTCACAAAGCCCTTTGAGCCTACAGTAGACCCATAGCACGCAGAGGCACACGCGATCTCCAGGCTAGGAAACAGAGCGGACTCTTTTATATCCGCTGTGCTCTGGAGATGTCCAGAGCTTACACGCAAGACCAGATGAGCATTTAACAGCACAAGCAGGCAGCAAGCCTGCCAGGCAACACTCCATCAGCGGTGCAGACACAGCATGGGATGAAGCAGCAGAGCACCTGAAATCACAGGCAACAATCCTGACTCATGGGGCAGGAGCTTAGCTGACCCTCAGTCTTTTCAGGACTGGGGACTGGATGAAAGTTATGAGAACTTTTTCAGGCTGGGATGTCGAGCAAGGAAGCATTCAAAGTTTCCTGCACCTGGAGGTGCCCATTTGATATGTTTGACATCAGTCAATTTTTCATTCCTACATTCGTCACTCAGTGCTGCCCATGGCAGCAGCTTGGACGCACCTGGCTTACATGCTGTCAGGGGCAGGGCTGAGAAGGGGGAGGAGGATGCTGCAGGGTAAAAGACAAGTCCTCCCTGATCTTTCTACCACTGTAGCTCCTATCAGGGAGAGCATAGCACACTACCATGAAAACGGGGTTGTCCTGCACTCAGCCCTTGATGGGCCTTAAATGATCCACTGCAGGCAAAGTCAGGCCTCACTAAGCTTTGGTTGGTTTTTTTTTTTTTAAATACACAAAAGGGAAGCTGCTGAGGGCACACATGCTCAATAATACACACCACAATGAATTAGGATCATGTAGAAAAGTTTTCTACATCATCCCAAGGGTTATTTGGCTACAGTATGCAGAGATCAGCTCTTACTTGCATTAACATAAGTTGTATGGCTGAAGCTGTAAGTTAGATCACATCGGAGTTTTCCCATTAAGTGGTGAGGGTGTAACTTGACATAGGTTGGATTCTCAGCTCGGGCTCCAAAGCATGTAGGAAAGGCATTAGGGAATGACTGATAAAGGGGGATATTTGGAGCCTTGGGTGTGGATAAAATAAGTTAGGAGCAAAGCTAGATAATCAAGAGAAAATGGCTGGCTCACGTGGTGGGAGGAGCCTTTGAAGTGAGATTGCAAAAAGTCTGTGAAGGTTTGACCCCATGCTGTTCACATCTGGTTTGTCTACCTTCATATAGGATGGGTACAAGTGTTTCCCATCACTTCCCATCAGGGATCAGATGGTGGGGTCTGGCTACCAGCCTCAATGTGCAACCTCACAGGGCACTTTTACCTCTGAGCTGCTTTTCCATCACTAGACAAGAGACATCTACTGAGCCTAAAATTTCTGGTCTGAATTTAGGTACAGTTTGCATACAGGGAAGTAGTGCATGTATCGTCCTGTTACAAAAATGATATTTTCTTTGTAAAAGCCATTTTTCAAGAGCAGGTTCTCGAGTTAAATGGATTCCTTTGCTTCAGTTAGACTAACTCCAGAAGAAGAAACACTTTTAGCCCAGAAGTTGATTGTGCACATTTAAATTAACAAAGAGTACTTTATTCTCTAGAAGTGTTTTATGTTCACATGTATTTTGTTCTCAAGGACAAGCAAGTCTTAACATTTATTGCAAATTTAAAAACCAAAGCATTCAACCTCTGCAACACCACCCACTCCAGCTCCACACCAAATAAACCCCACTCCAAGTAATCCTTGTACTAATAAAATGAAAGCCACAGCAGCTAAAGCACCTGAACTTGCTTAGTCATGTTCTTGAGCAGAGACCACCAATTAAAACCAAAATTGATGGTACGGTACTTTTATCACATCAGAAGGATGGATGCATACAACTGTTCACAGAAGCCAGCTTTGAGCCTCACCAGCCACAGTTTAGGACTTATTAAAGTCACACACCTATAAGATAAGATGGGGGATGCAAGTAATCTGCTGTTAGTATTTGAAAGGGATAGGAGTGAATTAAAGCTTTAGGTTTTCCATACATAAAGCATCTTTTCTCAAGGCTTGTATACCACAGCTTTATGAAAGGTAATGCAAGAACCTACAGTTCCAGACTTCAAAATACACAAGCAATCCAAACTCCTCTTTTAAACCCATCAATAAAGCAGTACCTTGATTCCTCAAGTGGGCAACCAGCGGGCATTCACAGCACTGCCCACTCCCATTTCAAGCTCCTGCAACCAGGAAATTACTCCCTAGCAGAAACCAACAGCAGCAGATTTTGGAGCTCCAAAAAAGATGTGGTATTTTCAGCACACCCATTTTCTAGCTCTATGCAATTACAAAAGCTGACCATAAAGTGATTTTCTTATTTAAGTCATGGTTCATTTTTGCCTCTGTTTAAAATCTTATGCAAGATGAAATGTTAAAACTGACAAGCCTGAAATGAAATATCAGAAAATTCCTTGACCTTGTCATCACCATCTGCTTTTTACTTTCTTGTGTAATGAAAATATTTTTTTAAAAAATCAGCATATTCCCATGAAACTTGTTGATTTGCGTGATTTGGCATTTTTCAGGAGGAAAAAAAAGTTAGCTGGAAATTTTTCAAGCAGCTCTCTACACAAGAAATGCAAAGCAGAAAAACTGGCCCAGCTAGTCCAGTTTGAAATCCCTAAAGGCTTCTTCTTTGCTCCTTTAACTCTGGACAGGAGATAGAGCCTTCACTGAATTCTCTCCTACAGGATTATAGAATGGAAAATAGTTCTCATTGCTTCTTTGGTTGCTTTACACTATCATAACTGTATATATGTAATACATTACTGGAATTGATGTAAATGAAGGGAAGACATGAAAATGCCTATTGCATATCCAGGCATAAAATCATTATTTGCTTCAGGAAAGACGCTATGAAATAATTTTTGTGCTACAGCAACAGACACTGCACATAGTATGACGTTTATATATATTTATCTGTGTATATGCATTAAAAAATATATCTTGCTAACACATTTATAAAGGAAATGGCAAATAAATAGGGTGGCTACAGCAAATACAGTATTTGTGAGTATGATAGATGAATACCCAGACACCAAGCAGTTAGATTTACATTGTTGTATTTACTAGCCACATCCTTCTAGTTTAAATACTCAGACTCTCGGATCTGGCATTTTTCATGGTACCACATCACCACACAGCTACTGATTTCTGTGCAGAGCTCTTACCTTTGTAGCATGACTCCTCCCCAGCTTTCTGACCCTGCATCCCTGTGGTGGTAATTGCGATGTACATCCATGTCCAGCCAAAGCAGAATCTCACCCTTTTACAGGTGAATCAGGCTCCAGACAAGTGCTACAATGCAGGTCTCCTACCACTTCTTAGCAGAGCTGCACAGTCCTTACTCTGCCATGGGCAGGTAGCTGCTTCAGGCACACAACCAGATACTTCATTCCTTGTCCTTAAGAAACAAAAGTTTTGTCTCTTGTCGAGGAAGCAAAGTGGCAGTGGGATTTATTTAGCTTTCCCAGGAGAAACGAGATAGGTAGAAGTGCTAGACAGAGCCCATGGCTCCTCAGCAACCTTGTAGTCCTCTAGGTTCTTTCATCGTGCTTCCTACTTCATCCCCAAATATTGAATGACTTCCTAGGACCTGCACCAGACAAATTTCTGAGCAGTTTTACCACTCGCTAAAAAACACCCTCCAAGCTGAGACTAAACTAAGCAGCCCAAGGCTTGCAATTTAAAGGGAGTGCTGTAATCACCTGACCTCCATCACCTGGTCCCTTACTTCCCTCAGCCACGGACTGTTTTCCATCAGGGCTTTGTCCCAGGCTGCTCCCAAACATCCCTGGTGGAGACGGTGAAGGAGAAATAGTTGCCCTGGAGCCAGCTAGTGCAAGTGTCAGGGCAGACACAGCAGCAGAGCTTTCAGCACAGGTTCTGCAAGCTCCTTAGCAATTCTTTTTACTTGGCTGGTTACTCCGGAGTGAAGCTGGTGGAGAGAGAAGACACTATGCTATAAGTGTGCATCACACTTTGCAATCCCAGCCCATTGAAACAGATGGGAAGTAAATACCAGAAAAATTGAGTATAGAACAATTTGGGAGAGACTGTTAGCATAACAGATAGTTTCCCTCTGAAACTGAGAATAATATACCTGAGTGGTCAACCAGAGCGCAGAGTGCATTCCTACATCCTGTGAAAAACAGCATGCCAAGCAGTTACTATGGTGCTGAAATACAATGTTAAAGCTGAGATTTAATTTCTCACTCTTGAGGAGAAAAATTATTTATCTAAACGTGTCTTTTCAAAATTACAAGCAATGATCTATGGGTAAAAGCTGAATTTTCATTATTTACAGCTACATTTGATGCTGGCTTTGCTAATGACATGTTTTTGCCTGCATAACCTGTAAGTTATACCCCTAAACCACAATCTTTCAGCTGCTAATAGCTGAAGGAGACTTTATCAGAGAAAGTTTATCAAATGTTGCTCTTCAACAGAGTAAAGAGGAATCCTTTCTGCTTGCGCAGAAACTCGGGGCAAGTTATCTCAGGACATGGGCACTATCAGCCAATTAGGCAGTATTTCCAATGGGCTGCAGATTTGAGAAGCACTTTATATATTGAAAACTTGCCAGTATTCTGCTTCATGTTTTCATAGATCTGCATGGTTTCATCTGTCCTATTTTTCATTTTTATAGGTAGACTTCATTGGCTTGCAGTGTATAGGTAGATACTACTGCAGCACACTTGAAAATAAATCTGCTTGAGAGTCTATCTAGAGATGTCATATATCATATGGGCCATGGTTTTAAAGAAAAAAATAGTAAAAGAGAGAAAAGAAAAAGAAAGAAAAAGAGAAATGGTGGAACATTTCCAAGATGGAGACACAGTAGTCTTCCCATCACCAGTTTCCTTTTGATTTATTAGATTTGATATTTGGCCATACAGCCTTGTACACAGGCTTAACAAATAGCCTCTGCAATTTTTAAATCCTATATATTTACACTAGGAATTGTGGTGAACTGAGGCCTTAAAATTCTCCACTGCATATAAGCAAATTTCACCTTTTGAAATGTTGAGGAAGGAGATAACTTATAAATCTCAGAAAGTGTTTCTTCAAAACTAAAGAAATAAAAGGGAACTGTTTTGTAACTAATCTTATAAAACTATTCTCCTGTGTAAAAGATTTTTCTGTTAAAATATATCTCAAACTGTTTCATATAACTTGGTCAGAAAGGAACACAGAAAAATATTTCAAATGTATTTAGCAAAGGTTTCATAACATCCTACAGTAGTTTGGAAGTCTTGCAAGGATACACTTTCTAATGAGATTCGTGGGGCACCCTGCTTCTGCTTAAACTGGAGCATAAAGAGGGGGGAAAAGCACAACAAAGTTCAAGCAGGGTTTACTGAGCCTGAAATAGGTTTGGCTTGAGATGGGAATATAGTTTTGTTTCATCTGTATCATGATGTTAATTTACACATTTTATGAGCAACATTTGTCCCTGCTATACATTCACTGCGCAGAATACCAGTTAGGTATATCATGGGTACTATTGCCCTGGGTATATTGTTACAGTATTCTGTTGGAGGATATTTTGTAAACATTAACACTTTTGACATGACTTTACATGATTATTACTGAGGAAGAGCTAAACAATGTTTAGCAAAGCAGCTGGTGCAGTCAGATGTATATTCCTTTAAGAATAAATCACAGTGCCACAATACATTTCCTGGTATTCAGAAGTGAGCTAGGAAAAAAACCTAGACACTTATCATCTTTAGCTATTTAGAATAACTTGACGTTTTTTACATAAATGTCATATGTATGAAGGGGTCATGGCTTCTCTCTTAGCTATTGAATACCTGTTATTCTTTAAAGCTTGTTTCAGCAGGGCTGGGGATTGGAACCATGAAGCTAGCTTGTAAGTGTAAATCTGATTTAAAACTCTAGAAATACCAAAGCAAAATATATTGTGTTTGAGAAGATTTTAAATCTCTCTTGCTAATTGTCATCTGAAGTTGGAAAGTAAATAATAACTGATACTGGTATAGAAGCTTTGATTCATAGAAATCACTGAACATACAAAACCCCATTTCAGCAGTTCCACACCTGTAGATGAGTAAAAACAAATCCAGCTGAAGCTGCAGGCAGAGTAAAAATAATAGCAAAACTTAATTTGACCAGAACAACATGGCTAACAACTCTTTTATCATGAAAACAAGTAGTAATATGTGATCTTGTTAAAAGAGAGGTCAAGAACTTCTATAATTTCCAGCTTTTTTAAAAAAAAAAGGAAAAAAAAAAGGTGTGTTTTAGACAGCTGATTGATTTGGCTCAGAAAATGTGTGCTAAAGAGGAGAGGATTCAGGATGTTAAAAATTCCAAGTTTAATGAAGGAATGGAAGCTCAGTTTTATGGTCAAATTACTTTATTAGCAGCAGAAAACTGTTGAAGAATGACATTTGGAAGTAACCAGCAAGTCTCAGAGAATCTGCTTGGGGTAGTCCTGGGCAAAAAGCATATTCCTGTGGGAACAAAGACACAGTTGAAGTCTCTGATCCTGGCCAACTTACTGTACTTCATGAGTAGAAAGCACCAGAGAAATGCATAATTTCAGACAATGATTCGAATTCCATAGGTTGCTGAATAGATGCAGGGGTGCATTGATACTGGAGATGGTGCTATATGACTGGACTTGGGTTGCTTAGAATGGTAATTCTTGGATTTATGGGAAATTTGGAATCGCTGTTGCTCAAAAAAATCAAAAAATCAGAACTTATCTAGTAGTATCATAGTGTAGAAGATACTTTCTGGATGTGCAAGGACATTGCAATATAGTTATTATTAAGACAGTATCTTAAATGTGCTTTGTGTTTACTCCTCTAAATTCAAATTAATTTACTGTAGTCCATTATTTTATACACTGTAATTCTATCTCTAAGAATTTGGGAGGTGTGACTTTAATTAAACACAAGTCTAATTAGTATGGGAAAAAAAATAAGGGTAAGTACTTCTGGAAAATTGTGAACTGTCAGAAAGAAAGATGTGGAATGAGAATGTATCACATAAATTCAAATGTCCCATTTTACTGTTGTCTTTGTAAACCTGGTTTCCTAAGGAAATTGCTTTTTTTCTCCCCATCATACCATGTTGCTCTGTTTCGCCATCTGTCTCTTAATTATTTGCTGACCAAACTCCATCCAAATTTGACAAATAAATAGTAATCTGAAGCATATTATGTTCCAATAATTCATGTAAAGTCCCAGTTGAAGAAATAGTTCATTGTAAACTCTCTTCTTTAGCCATCTGAGCTTAATCCTGGGACCTACACCTGAAAAAAACCCTGGACTCCATTAATGTCCCTCCTCGCAGATTTAGTCACTTCCATAGTTGCAGCTATGTTCTCAGTTCTCAGCACACCAAACCAGATTGCGTTAGGTGTTATGCAAACACAGACCAAGAAGAGCACAAGAACAAGGATTGTTGTGAGAGGACTCATAGAGCAGAAGGATGCCTAGAAGATCATTCTAGAGTAAAATACATAGATCTAGACATACAAACATGGAAAACAAAGCACCAGCCTGGAAAAAAAATAGCTCTGCCAGCATCCTGGTCTGGACACCCATGAGACTATTATATTGGGTCCCATGACATTTCACTGGGCTCCTGTGTGGTTAATCTTCTGTCAATCCAAGTTATCTTGTTCCTTCTTCCATGCAGCTCAGTCTGTTGGCTGTAGGAGAAATGGCACATTAAGGAACTTTGCCCATGGCCTCATGGACCACTTCTGACCCATCCCTGTCAGATCCCCCACTGTTTTGACATACACCTTCCTAGTGCTCTAACCTGACCCTGCGCTCACTCTCCATTTTCATTTGGTGTTCATGATCACGTATCCTCTTGGGTTTTGATGTCACATTACTGTGGGTTCACATGGTGTATCTATTCTACTGGCTTTACACTCCACAGCTGCAGATGAACAGGCAGAGGGTTTCACTTTTCCATAACATAGAACCAGACAGCTCAAAACCAGCCAGTTTCTCCCTAACCATCATGCCATTCAGTGGGCATTAAAGACCACATGAAAGAGAGCAATAAAGCTATAAATGGGAAGGCAGAAGGGAATTCTTACTTGTAAGAATGTTTCTGAGCTAAACAGACATCATCCACAAGAAATAGTAGCGCAAGAGGAGGTGTTGCTTGCTATTCCCACATTGATTCATTTTGGTAACACAAGAAGAAATGTTGAAGGGTCCTGCCGTAAGGGAGGAGTCTAAATGAAGTTCTTTGTCACTTCTTACATTCCCAAAACGAACTGAAGGGAGAATTAGAAGACTTCATTTGAAATTATTTTCTAATGCTGAATTCAACTGCAGCTTAAAAAACTGCTAAAGCAGATGCCTCTGTTGCAGATGACTGTAGTTAATTATTCATAGTCCACGAACTGCAATGAAAGCAGACCTGGAGATGCAAAAGTCATTTTATGCTTGTAAGTCAGATTCAGCAGCACTGAGTAAGCAGGTGCAGCCCCACTAATTTGAGAGAAAGAAGTTCTGCCAGGCCACCAGCAAAATTAGATCGTTGTTTAGCGTGCAGATGGAAGGAGGTTTTGGAAGAAATGGATGTGGTTGATTTGCTTTTCTAGCAGTTCCAATGTAGTGTTCAGCTATATGTCATGTATTTACTACAACTTCTACTTTGCTACAGCTGTTCTATCTGGAAATGAATGCTTCCAGGCCATGGTAACAGATGATATACAGACAGCGTGTTTCACTGATTCCCAAAACGCTGTAAATGGTAACAGCCTAGGATGCTGAAGTTCTCTATACCCTGCAAGATGCCATTGCGAAATATCAGGCTCCTGAGAAAAAAATATAGTCCTTTCTGCAGAATGAATGAAATATTTAGTTTCCAAATCCCTGCAGGGCACAGCTGGAGCGCAACAGGGATGTGGAGCTCTGCTGTCAGTGTAGTTCTGTATTGGTTCCTAGCGTTGCTGCTGCTCATATCCCCAAAGGCCAACCTACCAGGCAGAAACTACTTTTTGTGGCTTGTGCTAGCCAGACTAGCCACTGTTTTCTAACATGCCCCCTCCATTAAGGACATTGAAGCTGGGGGTTAGAGGGACAGAAGATTGTTGGCTCACTGCTAGCACAGTTAAGGAAGTTAGTATATTGCCAGGAAAATGTTTCCCTTTTGGCACGTTTGCCACTCAGAGCAAGTAATTTCACTTATTCCAAAATGCAGCCTTCTTGGAGGAAGAGTGCAGATTCCTTTTCATAGCACAAAGTAACTATGACTTTTCTGGGCAGAAAATGAAGGGCTCTTACAGCCATCCCAGCTTCCAGAGTGGAGGCTGGCAGGATGGAGGTGCCTGGCCATGCCAGAAATAACACGGCTCTTCTCTCCTGTGAGGGTGGCCATCTGTCCTGCTCTCCCCACACCGCCTTGGAACCGCACTGTGATCTTTGGCAACCTCCCGCTTCCAGCCTTCTCATTTGCAAAACGGGGGCTTGCAATGTTTCCTCTACCTCCAAGGCCTGTTACAAAGCTTTAAGATGGAAGATACTAGAGAGGTCTAAAAATACCACGGCTGTTAAAATTTGGGATTATTTGAATCGGAAAAGCCAGTGAGAGGCAGCTGGGATATGTCCAAGATCTAACAAGGCGCGTTCATTTCCAGTTGGACTTTGTGGTATGGGTGGCAATGAATCAATGAGAGGAGATCTTCTATTTCACATGTGCTCTAGAAAGACACTGCATTATCATTTGTAATACAAGTAAGTGTTGGATAATACTACAAATAGGACTCCTTTGTACTTTGGTGCCTCTGGCAATGCTGTTAAGCACAGAAATATCGCAGTTCTGCATTGAAAGGTGATTCTGCTTAATAGAGAATTTTGGTGGTTCAACATTTGGTGTTGTTCTGACAAGAGACATATTTCAATATTCTCTATAAAAAGAAAAAAGTCATGGGAGTAGGACTCTGGAGCAGACATCTTGGCTGTCTTCCCCACGAGCAAGGCAATGCCAAGAGCCCTAAGAAACCCAGCCTTTCTGCTGACTGGTCTCAAATCTACCTGGGTTGTGAAGGAAAACTGTCAAAAGCTAACCATCTCTTCAAACTGTTTCGATTTTGACAATAAACAAATAGTAGTGTAAAAAGAGGGAAAAAGAAACCCAAACAAAAAACCCAAAAAGCCAACCCTGCTGGAATATTTTTCAGCAGTGCTAGTAAACATTGAAGTGCAGTGGCTCCAGCTAAGCAAACAGGAAAGCATACCCTGCTGTCTAACTGTGCAATCTGGCAGTGGCAAAATAAAGACTAGATTAAAGGTATGTTGGACTACAGCAACCGAGAGAGCTCTGGATCTCTAAAAAACATTATGTAATGAAACACAGAAATATAGTGCCTCTTTATGAGCTTAACTCTGTTTTGTCACACAGATAATCAAGGCTGATTTTGTGATGAAGCCATCCAGAAGAGCATATTGGAACCTGCTCTTGACCAAAATAAATAAATAATTACTTCAGGGAAAAATACACATCTGTTTCCTCTGTTTGATTGGCAAAAACATCACTGGTATTCCAGTGCCTCCCTAATTTACAAAATTAGCCCTTAGGATAATTATGGTTGTCGTCTTTGTAAAGGGCTTTGAGTTTTGCGCAGGTACCGCTCTATACATAAAGTACAAATAGTATTATTTCAGCACGGTTGCTGGGATACCATTATATTGCGCATTATGGGAGTACTCGTGTTAGTGATATTCTTAGGAGGGGGTGTGAAATATCTTTCCCACCCACCCTTCTTATTCAGTGCAATGGTAATTGCCATTCCCGCTTTCTAAACTTTGTAAACATCCCAGCTGGCTGTGAAGGGGACAGCTTTCCTGTGGTAGCCACACACTCTCTGCAGGGCTGTGAACACAAGCCACAGCTCCTTGAACACTCTGGAGCCCATCAGTACAGCTCCTCACACACTCAAGAGTTCAGCACATCCCAAGTCACTTGCTGAATTAGGCCCCGTTAATGAAGCTAAGCAATGATTTACCACTCTCTGTGGCTAAACCACCGGTGTGTCGCATCCCATCCCATTCCCTGGGCATTTTGCAAACAAATCACCATTGAGGTCTGCAGTGACTATAAGCATTAAGTTTCCTTTAGCTGCCTAATGTATATATTTCTCCACTTTCCATTTCGATATTTGCTTTGGATTAATGTTTGAAGAGCTATGACTCAGTCTACTCGGGCTCCTGCTGCTTGAAATTAAAATAAGAAAGTTCCTCCCTCTACCCCCCCCAACTCCGTTTCCTAATATGTTGCTTTCTGAAGCCATACAACACCTTATAAATGTTTCACCAGAAGGGAGCTGCCAGAGTATTCCCATCTGTCACATTAACACAGCCAGATTGGAAGTATTTTTAAAATTTAAGATAGTGTATGGAGAGAGGGAATGAATAAGGAACTGCTTACGTGACTGGCAGAAGTAGAGTTAATGGGAGACTGTGAAGTGCCTACCGCCACTTTGGGTTTGAGAATTTGGGCCCACCTGGAAACAGGCTTCTACAGCCTTTATAGACGATGAGCAACTTGGCCCTTGCCATCTTTCTCTGGTTCCTTAGAAACTGGGCTGCCTTTACTAGAAGTGAAAAATACAGGACCTTACAATCACCAGAGTTTCAAGAGGAATGCTTGAAAATTGTCTCTGCCTATGCTTTCAGAGAGGGGAAGGAACCTGTGATATCTTAACAGTAAGTTTTTTCTCCTATGCCTTACCAAGTCTTCGTAACAGTTAACCAATTGTACAGCCTTTCCTTTGAGCCGAACTCCTGCCACACCAAAATCACTGAGTTTTAACATTGCTTTGGGCATGGCTGTGGTGGGATTTCAGCATTAGATGTTGTTACTCCCTGTGAACCAGTAAGTTCAGATCTCACGAAGAGAGCGCTGAATGTGACCACACAGGACAGAGAAGTGAAACAATGAGCTGAGGTCTCTGCATGCTTGGAGTAATTAAGCTTTCCTGTTGGCAAGGCTGGTTGTGTTGGGCTTTGTGGCTCTGTCTGTATCGTCACACAAAATAGACTGAAAGACCGGTTCTTAGCCCTGAGAGCTGGTGGCACCAAAGAGCGCAGGGCTAACTCCTCTGGATGCAGATTTGTCTTGGAGGGAGCTAGTTAGCACAGCCCAAACCAAAGCCAGGGCAGCATGATGAATGAACAGCATGAATGACTGGGTCTGCTGCCTGGTCTTGCTTTTTCCTCTGTGTCATTCAGTGTTGTATACTTGTGCTGTGTAGTCTTACCAGTTCACTCAGTCCTGTGGGCTTCTCCCACCTCCCGCTCTGGGGCTGCCCTAAGCAGGAGCCCTTGGCGGCTGGCATGCACCTTACGGACTCATAGAGTTGCAATGGATGAATCTACATCATGGTGCATGGTATTCGAGCTGTAAACCAGCCAGTAGAAGGTTGTAACTAGTGCAGAAAAAAAACCCAAAAAAAACCCAACTTTTTTTTTTCTTAGGATTGCTTTGATTCTGAAATGCAAGCACAGTCAGTACATCTTTGTTTTTCTTAGCTCCTCTGAGTAGGAGGAGGGCAGAAAAAGTGTTGTACTGCAGCTTTCAAGGAACTTGCTTGTTCTGTCTCATCACAGACATTCCCTAGTCACATCACAGAGGATGCTTTTCACCTCGCGTTTTAGCCTGTGCCTATCTTGCACACCGCTGGCATACAATTCTCACTGGAGCTGAACACATATTATAAGCCAACCATACTGCAGGCTAATTCGCAAGAACATACACAGACAGAAATGGATGGCTTGAAAGCCTGAATCCTGATTTTATTTCCACCTGTCCTGAAAATGCTTTTTTTTGTTGCGCTGGGATCTTGCTCTATCTGTCAGTTTGTCTTCTGCAAAGTACTGATAACCTTACAATAGCGATCTAGATTTTCAAAAGAGCTCAGCCTCCTACTCTGACAGCCAGACTACAAGGAAATCACCTCTGATTTAGACATCAAAATATAATATTCATATGTAGAAAAGAAGTTTAGCACATTGGATCCTCAGTTTCTTCTGCAATCTGGGCAGCAGGCACTGCTGTGAGAGTTGTTGGGAACTTCGGAAAATTCTCTCCTTCTTTAAGAACCTAAATGAGAACCCAGCTTTTCTGAAAATCTGGCTCCAATTTAGGTGTTGAGCACTCAAAAATTTGAGTCTGAGCTCTCTGGAAAATCTGGCATCAAACAAAGGAGTGCTGTGAGAGTAAATTAATTAATGTGAGATCCTGGGGTAACAGTGATGACAGGACTAGTAAACTTTGTAAAGAAGTGAGGAATAGCTTCATGTGTTGAAATTTCAGGGAAAATACCTAGTAGCCAAGAAATGATGACCTACTGTGGGTCTGCCACAACACAAGGAGAACCACAGTAGGTTCTTCTGTAGCTAAATTCTGCGGTTGGTAGAATGGGTACTGTTGCCAGTGACAGATGTGATACTATTGGCATCCAACTTCAGAAGTTTTAAAATATTAAAATACAGACTTTTAGTAAAGTGGAGAAACACATAGTAAATCTTTAATCCTGACTTCTTAAGCAAGAAACACAAAAAGCATTTGAAAGCTGTTGGTCTGTTGCTATTAGTTTCACCAGAGTATTTGTTCTCAGGTGGACTTAGATTTTCCAGATGACATTAATATCCCTGCAGGAAATGGGAGGGAGATGAGGCAATGTCTTTGAAACTACTGAAAGACTAGTTTAATAAAAGAATTACACATATATGATAATAGTGTGCTTTTCTTCTTAACAGTTACTGTATATAAAGGGGAAAAAAAAAAAAAAAAAAAGCAGAAAAATGTATCTGGGAGTTGCCCGTTGCTTGTTCTGCGTGTTCACTGGTGTAATGCCTGTCAAGGGTCTTCACTCATCCTCTCAGAAACAGGCATATAACCCTGCTTTGGGGGAGGTTTTTCTAATGAGAAATAGGAAGGGTCTTACTTCTAACATAGTTCTTTTATTCCCTAATAGTTTCTTAAAGAGAGCTGAAGAATAAGGCTGGATCTAGCACATCCTCACTGTGTGGGGTAGTCACATCTTCAGCAGAAGCTGAGAGCTCTTTAGCTGAAGGCTAGCAATATTTATGTCAAGCTTCATGTTCCAAGGACCATCTATCTCTTTGGTTTTTAGTGAGCTAAGCAGCCATGGTCTAACAAATACGCAATTCTAATGAGTTCAGCAGAGTTACTCTATTTCATATCAGCAGAGAGATTGGTCAAGTAAATAACCTTTTTGCAGATACACTAGTTATATACACGGAGCATAGTGCTCCAAGGGCAGAGGAAACCAGCAGGTTTGGCATTTTTGCCTTTCCTTAGCTATCTTGCCTCTTTTCTCAAAATTTCTTTTATAAGCTTTCTGTTTTGCCCTTGTGGTATGTAACTCTCATGCCTGCTTCTGCTGATGTTAAAAAAAAAAAAAAAAGAAGAAAGAAGTATTGGGAAAACAGAATGATCTCTGGAATGTGTCAGCAACAAGTAGAATCTCTTGGGATCACCTTTGACATACAGGAACAATAAGTTTGAGAGAGGAAATTTGTTTCCCCATGGCTGATGGTTTTCCTGGATTGGCTTACCCCACTCCCACAGTGTTGAAGCTATTGAATGCTCAATTAGTATTCCCTAAAGTGTCAAAAAGACTTGAACCAACTCCACATATTCTTGCTGCAGTTCATGTATCATTTTTCAGGCTTTGAGAAAAGGGTCTACTGTTTCACTGTGTGCAGCAAACAAATTGCCCCCTTCTCAACCCTGTGCCATTTTCTTTTTTACTTGGTTCAAGGGCACCTGCAAAAATAAACAAATGGCAAGTTATTGCCTCCTGAATGTGTGGAGTACCTCAGCTAACTAGTTTATAAATAGCTAGACAGATGGATACAATGGCTATAGTATCTTGAAGTATTTTGGGTTGGTTTTGTCTTGCTTTGGGCAGTTGCTATATTACACTGTGTGATTCTGACAATGGTAATGGATTCCCAAAGTGCAGATGGCAGGTTCCCTTTTGAGCTACGGGCCAAAAATCATGCTGCCAAGCCCAAGGACTCAAAAATCATGACCTAGATTTCACCCCAAATAATGGGATTTCTTCACAAGCTGGTGGAACTGGGTTTGTAAATTAAAAAAAAAAAAAGGGGGGGGAGGGGATTGCTTATATTTCATATTTATATTTTTGAGTCTTTGTAATGTGTTTGGCTACATTTTAATCTCATCTTTATAACCAAGAGTCATAAATTTCTTGCTTCGTAATAAAAATGGAGACCATAGTGTGACTCCAAGAGCCAAAGCTCCAAGAAAAATGCTGATTTTCACTAGAAATTATAAAATGGCTTCAGATGCAAGAGGTTTCCAAAGACAACCCATGCTGATTAATCTCAGTGCAAATTCCAAGAAAGTTGCATCTCAGCTTGAATCACTAAGGTACTCAAAAGTAATAGTCTCTCCAAGTCGTATTTGCATTAACTTCATTAGATATACTTACTATAATCGTTCTTGACCCAGTCTTTGCTGATGGTGATGGCTTCCTTTGTGCTGGCCAGGCTTATGTTTGTGATCAGAAGAAGCAGACAGGAAAAAAGAAAAAAAAAAAAAAAAGACATAGATAAACTGGGTTCTGGACAGGATTGAGTGCATCACTTACCAAGGTGCTCAGAAGAATGAAAAAGCAGAAGTTATTTGAACTTTAAACCTCAAATCACAATTGGATTTTAATCTGAAGTAGCAAAGAAATTTCTAGCAGCTTGCTATTTTATTCTGAAACAAGTGAGCTTTAGTACTGTGGTGCTTTGCAGTGAGATCAAGGACTGTTTTTCAGTGATTGAGAAGCGTAACCTTCAGTAATCTCTTCCCAGTTCAGTCAGAAACCAGTTACAAGAAAATTGCATTCAAAGGGAAGTGTCAAAGAGGACCTGCCTGGAAAATTATTCAGGAAAAGAACTGAAAGACAATTGGCAGAAAGACAATGGGTCAATTTGCAGATATTCTTTGTTAGCCCTGACCTCTGACAAGCACACTGCAGTTTATTAATGATATCTTGATGATGGGATGGATAACATGCTTGTGATACTAAGCTGGGATGCACAAGAAGTGTGTCAGAGAACAGAATAAGAATATAAAATGGTCCTGGTGAGTTGGAGAAGTAGAGTAAGATGACCATTCCACTTCTATTTAGAAAAAGGTTGTAGTACAACATAGCGAAGTGGTAAGTGTGGCACAGAGATTGAAGAAATTAGTGATGTGAACACAGTCTGGGGAATGTCTGGCTGGATATCACTTTATCCAGCAGGAATTTGAGGGGTATAATGAATCTGAAGCTATGGTCATGAGTCAATCAACCTAAGGCACATACGGAAAATACTGTACCGGTATGTTTAAACCAGAGTATCATCTGTAATAATCACTCCACTCTACTTCGAGCCGCTTAAGACCAAGACAGTAATGAGTAGCATTTTTCAATATGTAAAGTGTAGTTGTGGGTACCACAAAAGCAATGGCCTTAAATTTGCAGTAAAGAGGGTTTCAGTTAGACTTTAAGGAGAAACATCTAAGAGCAAGGATGGTGGACCCCTGGAACAGATTGCTGTGGGAAGGTTGAAGAATCACAGAAGGTTTTTACCCACAAGATAAACATCCATCAGGAACAGATATAGTTGAACTTTCATAGGGTGGATTTGGTGACCTCAGGGTCCTTAATTTCAATGATTTGTTAATGAAGCCTAGATAAAAGAGGAAGAGCTCAATACAATATTGTCACCATTTCTTTAACACTGGGAAAAAATGAGCACAAGAGACAGTGCCTCAGTTTTGGTACTGATTCTGATGCTGGCAACAGCAGTCATTCAGTGCCTAAGGCAGCTTGCAGCAAGAAGCAGTACAAAGGCAGGTGGGGAAGCAAGATGAAGATGTTGACCCAAGTTGTAGGATGTGTTGCAGCTTCAGAGCCACTTGCTGCCACAGGATGCTCAACAAAGAGCTAATGGTAGCACCCGCTGATGGTGCAGCTTGGGCCGTATAAGGCCACAGAAATAAAAGCCTTCATAGCTCAACTCCTTCAGGCTTTACAGCACATACAAGAATGCAGCTGTCTGGCCAGATAATTTATGAAAGCCCCTCCATGCCTCACCTTCCCCTTACTTATCCCTGAATGACATAAAGGACTGCTGAAGGGAAGTATCTTGTCCATGTCTGGGCTTCTGGCAAGATTCTTATTTGACATCTGTGAGAGAAACCTAATGTCCCACCTGCGCCACTTCCTCCTGGAGCCTCCTGTAAAAGCTAAACTGGCTACCTAGAGCTTCAGCCCTTACACACTGCAGACCTTATTCTAACTTGGTTCCTTATAAAATGCTGTGCATGGAAGAAAATACTTTAAATATACACTTGAGCAAGCCAAGAGAAAGAGATAATGAAAGTCAAAAATAGATCACTTGCAGGCACAGAGCATGTACAACCCCTGAAACTCTATTTCTGCTTTAGCTTTCAGCATTCTGTCTAAGAGTGCAGAAAGTTCTGGGAGAGTGGGAGAGTGAGTGCTTTGACATATACACAAAGACTTTTTTGTTAGCAGAAAAAGTATTACAGGGTTTGCTACTACATTACTACATTGACCTTGGCACATACACTGTTTCACAAAGTAACATCTTTCCTCTGAAATGTTCCCATCTCTTATTTCCATTTTGAAACTGTGTAATCAATAAATAAAATATTACATAGGCTTCTAAACAGAAATAGGCATCAAGTCAAATAAGAGGAATGGGTGAATAAAGTGGTGGCAAAAAAGGGAAGATTGAGATTAAGGTTGCATAGAAACTTCTATTTGAAATCATGTTCATAGCATTTTCTCAACATCAAGCTATAAAACCCAGGACAGAGAGATTGTTGGTCACCTGTACTGCCTTTTGTGTTTTCATTCCCTTCCTATGGGCTTATTTTCCTGGGATAAACTGTTTATTCAGCTAGCAGAGACACAGAGTCTAGCAAGGAGAAAAGAAATGCCAACCATTTGCACAAGGCACGGAGGAAGAGAATCTCTATATACCTGTATTTAGGGTGCTGTTTAGCAGGAGCCCTCTGTAGAGCTGTGCCATGGAGAAAGGTTGGTCCTTCCTGGCATTGCGGTCTCAGTCCAGCTGTGGGGTGAGCTTCCAAGTCCAGATACTGGGGGAACTCAAGTTTGTCACCATGTACAATAACCACATTTCCAACGTGCATCCCCTCCATCACACCTCTGCCCAGATAGCCCCTGTTCAGTTTGGCTAAGCAGCTAGAAAAAAAGAGAGCATCTGAAATAACCAAGTATGCAACAGATTTTTTCTAGTCTTACATCAATGAAATTATGTTTCCGTAAATAAGTCACTAACAAGACTGTATTATTGTATTAAGACATGACAATAATCTAACTAAATATAAATTAAGTGCAAATTTGGGGACTATAATTGAAGGGATTACCCAAAATATTTAGCTGAATCATCATCAATTACCACCTCTCTTTCCTCCTAACAGCCGCAGTATCATCTGTGCAGAGTTTAAACAACATGCCATTAAGGGTCCCCGAACACATGCTTGCCTTCAAACCTCTCAGCAGATCCACCGCTTCAGCCTTAGTGTTATACACCTGTGCAAAGATGCTGCTGACTTGCAGACACAACCGGGAGTAGTGGTTCACCACTACTAGTGGTTCATCCAACACATTCACTTGCCATCAACAGTGTGAGCTTTCATGTGTGTGTCTGAAGACAAAACAGCACCAGATTTTTTCTCCTCAAGATGCATTGAATGCTCCACCCAGAGCGTACACCCGGTGCGAGAGCTTTTGCAGCCAGCTGCCCTGCGCAGCTACAGCTAACACGTGTCCGTGGAGGGAGGTCCCTCTTCACAGCTTATTCCTGCCCTGGAAACCCTGGCCTGCCTCCCACGCTCAGTGCTTTATGCTCCCCACAGGGGTTTGGTCAGTGCCCGGTGTGGAAGCACGCTGGAGAGGTGGCACGGTGTGGAAGCACGCTGGAGAGGTGGCACGGGTGGCTGGCTGAGTCAGAGCCTGGGGCTGCAGGAGATTGCTACAGAGAAGGGCAGCTAAGCTCCTCCCGAGCAGGAGGGATGCAGTGGGATTTCAGTTTGCATGTTGGTTGCTGTTGGTTTTGTGGCCACCTCATGCTGGCCAAGTGTACAAGGTGCCAGGGGTCCCTATGGGCTGTCCTGGCAGCTCTGAACCCACGGTACATGGAGGTGCGTTGCCCATGCCCTCTTCCTTCTACGTCATAGACCATTTGCTGGGGAACTTTCCGGAGCTGTTTAGGCTGAGCTCAGGCCTGGGCAGCCTAGACTGCAGCTAGCCTAAAAGGGGAAAAAACTTGAAATGTAGATACAAGGAAATTCCAGCCTGTTTCTAATGTCTCCCTGGAACTTGCTCTGCAGAAGCCACCAAGAAGCAGCCAGACGGTGCAGACTCATGTTTCCACACTGTGGAGGTACAGGGATTTAACTTTCTGGCAAAAAGTTTTGCGTCCCATTACCAGTGCCCCAGCTTTTGTACACCGATGACAGAAGGACTACCTGGTGTTGAGGGCTTGTGTTCCCACACAAAACTTTAAACCTGAAATCTCAACTTAATTTTATTTTTCCTTTAGGACTTCTTTATTGTTTCAGGACTCTTGGTATAATTTATGCCCTGTTATTTGACTCTATTGCACAAGATGCCAAGATTTATGTTAATAGAGGAAAATGCATTTAAAATGTCTCCTAATATATTTCCCTTGAAATACACGAAGACTACAGCTGCTGCAATAAACTCATAATCTCTGACTGCTAGAATGGAAATGTTTGACATTAACAGGCTGCTTTTAGAAATGAAGTATCTGCAGTGAGGACATGGAGAACTTTCAACTGACATCTAATTGTGACTGCATTTGAACTTTGCATGTTATTTGAGATTTGGAGAGGAGGGGGAGAAGTTAACTTTTTACACATACCTCAACACTTCTCGATGTCAACCAGAAACAGAGGGAGTAGAATTCCACAGGAGAGACTGCTTTCATGGCAATTTGGAGTTGACAGGAACCAAGGAGCATGTGAAATCTTGTGAGAAAGTCTGATCCCTCCTTTTTTGCCAGTCTCAGTGATTTCCACGGAAATTGAATGCTACGGAATAAGAACAGAGATTTGTATCTCAACTGCAGCACAAACTTCAAAAATTTGGAATGGTGTGAGAATAGTTGGGTTTGAATTAGCACAGGGTTCCTGATGTGCCCTGATTAAATATGTAACTGTGAGACCTCAAAAGTGGACAACCATCCTGCAGCCTTTCCTGCATATAATTTCATTACTTCCAGAACAGAGAAGCAGGCTTTTCATGTTACTTTGAAGTAGCAAATGATGTAGAGATGAAAAGAGATGGTTTCTGACCAGATTGCCTATTCTTCCACAGCAGTTTTGTGCCACTAAGATTTTGCTAGCTTATCTCACTGTAAATCTGGTGTAGTAGAGCAGAGATTAAGTCTGGGTTTAGAAAAGCTGGGCAAGTTTGAAATTAAAGCATTACAGTAGAGCTGTAGTTCATACTACTGTTAGCAATCTTTAGTGCTTCTTAAATAAGATGAAGACCATTTTTGTACACATGACACTCCCACTAAACTCTGCTGGCATTGACAGGGCAATGACTAATTGCTCAAAATAAAATATGATTGCCTGTTCTGAATTCCTTTTTCTAAGAATCTAGGTCCCTTTGATATTCATAGGGTTATTTAAATCCTCCTTTGAAAAATGAATGTAGGAGTGTGGGTCTAAGTATGACAAAGACCTGAGACCTCTATGTTTGAGTTAGGGAAGCCTTGTCATAACAGGCATTTGTTTGCCAGGAAGGTTTTTATTTACATTCTAGGCATTAATTGCACAATGTATTGCAGAACAAAATGGTACATTTCCCTTCTCCTGGAATACCTCACCAGAAGGAAATCAAGCTCAAAATGCTTATACAACCTGAAGGAGGACAACTATTTTCGTACTTTTCAAAGGATCACGCGCAAGTACAATGCTCCCAGTGTCAGGAGAAACAAAGAACAACAAAAAAGCCCCAAACCCTAGCCTGCTTTAACAACATCAATGATTTGCTACTTTTTTTTATAAAGAGGTCATTTTAGTGTTTAGTTTATGAATATATTTCAGCCCTGCTACACCAATACCAAAATACACACCGTAGACCAATCCAGTTAGAAGGAAATCATATGTTCATATCACCTCTTCACTTTTTCCATATACATAGAATAACAACAACAGGCAGCTTCTATTTGAGGCAAGGTCAAAGTAGTTTCAAAAAAATCAACAAAATTCATCTGCAGTTATCTGTGTAACTGAAAGCAGAGTTTGATCTAATAAGTGTTAAATGAGCACTCTTAAAATAGGAAGTAACAGATTCTAGGCACGTGTATCATCAGTTCAAATTAGATTTTACCTCTTGAAGCATCCCAGCACAGTGAGGAAACAGGTTCAGAAAGGAATTGCTCCGTCAGTGAGGAGTACAGAATCTACTGTTTATATTATGTTTCCTACATGTTTTCTTTTGTTCATAAGGAACAAAATTCTTTGGTTTTTTAATGCAAATTCCTTTTCCTGTTTGCTTTGGGTATTTTGTGTGCTTTATTGTATAAAATCTAGAATTATTCTTTCTACTAAAACTCCATTTCTAGTCATTATGCATTATTACCATTATTTTATTTATGTTATAAAAGACTCAGAGCTGGTTCTTTGCTGTATAAAAATATGAAAGAAACCACAGCCCCATCCCTAAAAAGCTTAGGAGAAAAATACTAATATGTTTGGGTTCATCCGATTTCAGCAAACTAAATATAGCTTTTAATATCTTTTAGAGAGAAATCACAACATTATGGGAAAAAAATTACTTATCTGAGACAAAAGAAGTACTCAATAGAATCTTAGTTGAGGGATTTATCTGACTTGGTAGGACTTCTGAAATGTCATGTTTTGCACTTTGAAGGGATAAACTGAAAGACATTTTGCTATTCCAGTAATGCTGGGAATTATAATTCTGTGCTCACAAGCCTAAAAAATGCCCACAGAGTAAAGCATCTATTAGCACAATTTAGCCAGTACAGCTTGAAAGCACAGATCACAATGTTAATCAGCTCAACAAATCTGCTACATTATTAACCATCACCAAAGACCTTTTAATAACAGTAATGCTAAACAATGAAGATGCAGATAACAGGATACTTGTGTGAGTTTTAAAATTATATTGTCTTCTTGGGGCTGTATTTTACTGTGTCTTCCTTAAAGAAACATGGGAACTGTATATTGAAGTGTCATTTGGAAGGTTATTAGATTAAGTGGAATAAAGTCAAAATTAAAAAACCGTACGATAATACTTGTTCATGTCCTAGTATTGACTGCAGTGGGTGTTGAGAGCTAATTCTCTTAGATGAAGCACAGCATGCTGAAAAACTGAAGTTTTACTATATAATTGTCTTTCATTATATGAGCATGGTTATATAGAGGAATATTTCTTAAAAATTATGGTTAATCGTAAGTCAATTTATAGGTGAAGGATAGTTTTGACGAGAAATTTACGACCAGCTGCTGTTCATAAACATAAGGAATTCTTAGGTGGGAAGTAAAGACTTTTCCTTTTACTAACATATTCACTACTGTAGCAATGGATGTGTTAAGGCCATTTTTCTCAGGTGGAGCTTTACAGAATCAGATCCAAAACTTAACTGAACAGTACCCACCTTCACCAGTCAATGAGGCAGATCTCCTATGTACAGCAGCGTCATTCATGACCAAGGCTCTGCCTTCCATCCGCCATTCAGTACATCAAACGTACAAAAGAGGTCTTGAAAAAATAATACATGATCATGTTGCAGAATAGACACAAAATAATTAAAGCAAGATATTATGGACAACTCAAATGCTAAATACTTGAAGCCTGATATTTTTACAAGCTTAGCAAATATATTAATAATTAAAAAACCTCAGGTGACTACGACATCTCATATTAAAAATGGATGTCCCATTAATTTCTTGCAGATAACATACTTAAAAAATTAGGTTATATTTCACGTAAATAAAGCCGTTATATGTAAATGGTGGAGTGGAGATATAGGCACATAGAATTGGAAGAGAGTTTGGTTGGTGACTGAGTCTAATCCTTCATGTCATGAGTCCTCTATCAGGTATTTGCTTTCTGTATCAATAGCGTATTAAAAAACCCCTACCTTACTGAAGTTGTTTTCTGTTTATAGATTAACAAATAAGTATTGTATTTGAAGAAGACATTACAGATCAATAGCAGATATTGCTTTGATAGAGTGGCAATAAAAAAGATTAGGAATGTGGAAAACATCAGGAAATGCCAAAGATGCTTCTTTAGTCAAAGATTATTCCCTGGTTTAAGTTAAAAAAGAGGAAGATAACCTCAACTCTTCCCAAGTTGTTTTTCATAGCCCTTTTAAAGTGTAATAGTGTTAAAAAAACAGGTTTGACTTAACTAGGAGTATTGTCATACCTTGGATACCTGTGAGTTGTCTGATGAACACTGAATCAAGCTGCCTTTTCAGGTACTTATTCTGTCTTTGACTCAGTCATACTGAATACGCAGCCTCATGCTTGTGGATTTTAAGGGGTGCTTTGCTTGAAAAGGAGCTGAGGAAAGAATGTGAGGATATGGTCATCATGCATATGTCAGGTACTCACAAAGTGAAGTTAACGTAACACATTTGTCTTCACAAGTTTGACAAGTAGATAATCTAAATGTGGTATGACATTCACCCATAACTGAATGACTAAAATGCCCACGCTGACCTCAATTTACTCTAATTGATTAGCTCTTCTACCTGTAATTCAAGAAAATGGCTCTGCTTTCAGAAATGACAACAGAAAACCACGAGAATGATACCCACGCACCTGATTTTTAGACTGTCTAAGCTGCTCTTCTGATGACCTGCACGGCAAAGTCATGAACCTGCTATTTCACAGCAGTGCCGGGTGATGTGAACTGCAATTAATGCTGTCAGAAGCAGCGGACAGTTTTGCTCATGGCTGCCACTTAGTCATGTAGCTTTTGCAGCTGCACAGTAAATAGCTCTAAAGCACCCTTTTGGAGGTTAATTGTCCACCATAATAATTATTCAGACATCACATTACGTACACAGTCCTTGATGCACCTAAGTATATGCCTCATGCATACTGTACATACATATTCACACACGGCATCCAAAGCCCAGATTCAGATAGGTCAATTTAATTATAGATGCAAACCACTCTCCATCCAAAATGCAGTTGTTTGGGGAGGACTCACAATTGCACCATTTTTTTCACCCAGATAAAATTGCTGTCCCTGACTTAGATGTATTAAACTCCTAGATTGCAGTTTCCAGTTCGGTATGCTAAATCCTAGTAGAAAGCATAGGTTTAAAAGGAAAGCATAGGTAAAAATGAGGTATTGCTGGCAGTTAATGACAAACTGCACTGACCAGGGTGTTTTAGCTAATTCAGTAACAATGTTCCCCCTCCTTTACCAAGCTAGTACTACATAATGGGATATATCTGTACCATTTCATGCAGGTAATGATATAAACATATGTATGTGGTTTAGTAAGATGGCTATGAAAATGCAGCACTTCACCTAGTGATTGCTGTTGTCTGGCATTTCATTTCTGTTTACTTTTACTTTTATTATTTATTTTTTATTTTATTAACATAAGTGCTTGAGGACATGAGCATGGTACTTTGCAGATCCCTCCAGTTAGGAGTTACAGGAGGGCATGCTGCTGCAGTGGGAATGGGACTAGCAGGGAAGAGAGTCTGAATGCCTTTAGGGGCTCAAGAGCTCAGATACAGGTCACCAGAAATGAAGATAGGGTTGCCAAGTTGAAAGAAAGAGTGCAGCTGGGACATCTTGTTCAATTCAGAATGACACACTGCGTTTCTTTTCTTCAGGTTAGTAAAGCCTTACGTTCACACTTTTTACAGAATGACACCAAATCAGCAACAGAACAGCCGTTTCCAAAGCAAAATAGCTTTGGTTTTTTTGAAACAATTTTCTCCTTTCTTTCAGACCAGACTGCTTGCTGATTTGACAAATTATTTCCTTCCCCCTAAAGCTGCATTTTGCTTTTATTCTTATTTTGTTTACAAATCTCCTTCCTTTTCTACTTCCTCTCCTGTCCCTGGACCGAGACTGTAGCATACTGCTTCCATCCCCATCCAGCTGTGGGAAGCTGCTCAGCTCCACTTACTCCCCATATTCTGCTGAAAACGAAAACCAGCGGAGTTGATACCAGAGGTGAGAAGAGGATTCTTATTGTTCCTCCTCCAACCTCTATGCATGTAAATCCTAAGGAATATTTATTTCCCTCTCCGTGAAGGGAGGTTTTTTCAACACCTGCTGGGTTTCCAGGATGACCAGTGGTCAGATACAGCACAGCGATACAGCCTGTAGCAACTGCTCCTCAGCTAGAAGCTGCTTCCCTTCAACAGAGCTGCAAAAGGCTCAGCACATGATATTCCCAGTACATTGCAATCGTGGCTGGCTTACAGCATCAAAGGCAGCAGCTAATCAGCTTGCTGATCTGGACATGGACACAAAGTTGATTACCGTGTCCCAACAGACAGGAAAAATACACTAACACAATGTTTTTCAACTGTAGGCCTGCACAGAGCAGGAAGACACATGCTGTCTTCTCACGTTCCTCTGAGCTGGGTAGCCAGATGATTTGAGAGGAATGTTGGGTGGATGTCTAGAGAACTCTGGCTGTGCTGAGGTTACATCTATCACAGTCTCACCCTGGCTGCTTACCTCTTGGAAAGAGAAGAGGCGGGTGGAGGGAGCACTGAAGGCTAACAGCCCTGCTGCTAACTGCTGTGGCCACATCCCAGGACATTCCTTGCCCCAGGCCCCTCTAAAAGGCAAAATGTAATAGCAACATATTAAAAACCTCTGTCTTCTGAATCTATGTGTTCCAACTAAATGGATGAGGGGAGAAAAGAGAAAGAGTAAAACAAAGTATTTGCACCTCAAAATCAGATTTTGCTCAGGCATTGGCACATGTTGCTGCAGTTGTTTTTGCAAGACACCAGATGCTGATCTGAATTGCCTCACAGAACCCACTGGCAATCCAGGAGATTTTGGAGGCTGCTGATAAGAGAAGATATAGCAGCTCTGTAAATTATCTCATTATGCATCGATAAAGGTTCAAGTGGGAGCTTTCATCTATGTTTGATCTCTTCCCAAATATGCAGAGTGATTGAACATGCCCATTCTTCTGAATAATACAACTATTGCATTAAACTTTGCAGAAATTAGTGAATTAATTCACCATCCTTCACTGAAGAGGCAGAACTGCATTTTTTTTTTTTTTTTTTACATCAAAGCTCTGCAGGCTACTGCTGACATTTGCTTATTGTGGTTTTAATTAGGTGTTATTTACAATGCACCTGAAGCTATTGTCAGCTTTTTTCTGTATGGTGTATCAGCAAACCTAAGTAAGAATTTCATCTGAAGTTGATAAGGTATAAATATTAAAGGTATAAATGTGAGTTGAAAGAGTAGTTATAGTTACGCGTAAATATTTTCCATTTGATTTTCTAATTGCTCTGTCCTGTTTAACAGATCCTTTCTCAGTCATGCTGGAGCCTCTCTTGGGAAGCAATCCATTTGATGGAACTGCTCTTGGCTCCCTTTGAATGGAAGCAGCATCATGACAAACTACTTACAATGAGTTAGAACAAAAAGTGATCAGCACATTTATATGCTGGGATCTCCACATTTACAGTTTCGTTGAACCTATCTGAAACCATTTGAGGGCACTCACTTGTGTAAGGAGCAGAGCTGGAGAATACCGCCAGAATGCTGGTAATGTAATGGGGTGAGCTACTTGGAGCAGCTACAGCTGTAGCACTGCGCCAACCCCAGCGCAGAGCAGTGGCCGGAGGGGAAGAGGCAAAAGAAGGGAAGAAGCAAAGGGAGGGATCGCACAGTGCCTGCTTCAGGATTCCCACTGTGTGCACAGGGTTTCTAGGCAGAGTTGAGTCCTCTGCAGTGAGCTTGCCATCACTTAGCAAGAACAACAGAATTCGGATCAGAAATGTTTTCAAAAGGAGGTTAAAGTAGTAACATTAAGAATAGTTTTTTTCAAGGAAATTATAATTATTCTATTTACATTTCCTGTCCCTGTGATTAAAGTTTGTAGTCTGCTAAAATTTTTGGAGTGGGGAGGTAGTGATGTTTGATGTTTGGTTTTTTTTCAGTTGTAGTGGGTTTAGGTATTTGTCAACAGGATTTTCTAAGTAACTATTAGCTTGGTGACAGAGGCTAACACTTGTGGCTTGTAATAGCTGAAATATTCCAGTATGCTCAAGTGATTTAAGTGCTAATTCCTTGAGCAAAACGTTAAACATCACTTATAACAGAAGAAATTACAGCAAATGTGCATATGAATAACATAATTTACAGCTAAAGGATAACTAGACATTGCTAGAGATGGATGTAAACCAGAACAATTGGATCCAAACATAAGCAGCCTTGCAGATGGACAGATCTGGTTGCAATCTTTATAGCTGGAGCATCTCTCTAAATATCCCTGAAAGGAATGTATAACAACTTGCACTGTAATATCTGAGTCACCTTTTAGCTGAAGGGGTGGAGGTGGTAAAGGCAGCACTGAAAATGTGAATATTAAGGTGCCTTAGGAGCTGTAAAATAAAAAGCCAGTGTTAAGTAAGGGAGAACGTCAATAAAAAGCTCTTTTAAACTTATATGTTTGGTTCTGAAGCTTCAAAGTTGTTGAATTGTAGACAAATAGAATGAAGTATTTACCTAGTGTAAATGGAAGAAGAAAGGCAGCCAACCAGGTGAGAATACACACTCGTATTTGTTTACAGAAGGTCATACTCAAGCTGCAAACAAATCTGTTCAGAGTACATCCATGCTGTCAAATAACTTACCTGCATGCTTTGCTCCCAGTTCTGGTCCTTTAGTCATCTGCACAGGGTGCAGTAAAACATTTTCCTCCACACTCCTTTAAGTGTGATTCTGGGAGTAGTTTGCTCTGTGGACTGTTCCTATAGCAGTAGCGATGAAGAGCAAAGCACGTTCTCCAGCACCTCCCCGTCAGCCCTGCACCTTCAAAGACCCCTAAGCACTCTCCCGTTACTTCCCCATGGCACGCGATAACCACCCATGCTCTTGGGCTGTGGAAACACCACTCTCTTTCAAGTTGTCGTATAGGTTACATGAGATCTCAGGCACCTCCAAGTGAAAAACTGCAAGAAAGAAAGCAACTGTCTCTTAGAGCCATGGGGTCTGTAGGGGATCAGGGCCAAGCGCTGGGCAGTGTGAAGGCAGCTGGTTAATTCTAACTGGGGTTAAGCCTCTATGGCAGGAGCAGTTCCCCAGGCAGATGCCGTTAGCAGGGTACACAGTGCCCTCTCTCAGAGAGATACACCCCAACTGGGCTACGTAAAACTACTGTTAAAAATAAGCAACTCTTTACTTAGGAATAATTGATACCGGGGACTGAGAAGCCTAGAAAATATCAGAGTGCTCAAACAAGGAGGTTACAACAGAATTTTATTGAATCAATTATTTCTACTGATAAACTGCAAGAAGTGTGTGGACTTAGTTTCTACATGCTAAAAGGCTTGTTGGGCAGATTGGAAAAAGATTATGATTACAGACGGCAAAGAAGATGTGACACGCTGGCTTTTGGACATGGACAGTCAGACCTGTCTAGATTAGAGATTAGATAATTATGTTCAGCTATTTTAATAAGCTATTTCTCATCATGCATAAATGTATGCTGATCAGTAATTAAAATGGCCGTAGTATGAATCTCTGCAGTTTTTCTTTAAATAGGCTTAACTATATTTTGCTGCCATTCATTTCAGTCTCTCTTCACAATGCACCAAATGTAATAAAATTAACCTTTTGGGAAACCAAGAGTGAATATATTCACATCCAGCAGCAAACCATTGTTTTGGTGGTTACAGCTCACTAGATGCCATTTCAGGTGCCTTCTGTCTCCATCACTAGTACAGGCGTTGGAGAGACAAGCTGCACCTTGTGGCTGTGCACAGAACAAAGACCACACAGGGGTCTCAAATGTACGACAATTAATCTGAAATGACAATGTTTATTAACAACAGTAAAATGTGCGATGATCTCACATCAGGAGAAGAAAAGACTCCTAACTGCAATTTTATCCTAATTTGGCTGAGCGTAAGAGAACAAATCAATGGGATTTTAGAAAAGGCTGATACACTTTATGTGTGTGCTAGTATGAAAAGAATTGAGAATAATGTCAAAAGCAGTAGTTTTTCCTGTTGAAATTAGGAAGTTCTAGAAATCTAGAGGGTGTTATTAACAGAGCGTGTTTAAGAAAATAATAAATGGGGCTTGGGAGAAATCTCAGAAAATACGTGAATGTTCATATTTTTATTCTTTTGCTGATTGGTTTTTATTTTATGGTGGTTAGTACTGGAAAATGAAAATATTATACTTCATAATGGAAAATGAATATACTTCTAGTAAGTAAAATTTTGGACTGTTCTCCAAAGTAATTAAAACTGTCAGTGAAAGAAAAGCAAATGAAACCCAACAGGCCTGCATTTTTCATTTGTTTTAGTGCAGAAACAAACCAAAAATCATAGCATCATAGAACTGTTTAGGTTGGAAAAGACCTTTAAGATCAAGTCCAACTGCTAACCCAGCACTGCCAAGACCACCTTAAAACACAAATGCT